>CM077909.1:32405138-33005138 GCA_039720435.1 Amazona ochrocephala
ATTAATGAAAAGTATGCTGTCCAGCATAAACGCCTCCAGTTTATCCAAATGTGTTCATAGGTACAGTCATCCTATACTGTAGTACTTGTCTTCCAGCACTGTATTCCCATGATGGTAAGACTTACCATCTTTTTACCTTCTAGTACACTCTCTAAACGTGTTTTAGCAGCTCCTGGATTATCATGACTGAATCACTGATTTAGGCAATATCCCATCTGTTTCTAAGCTTTGATTTCTCACTGCCTCATTGGCACATCATGTACCTCAGATTTCCAGGTTGAATTCACAAGTACTGGTGGTGTTTGTTAGAACTTGCCTATGAGCTTGGTATTGTCCGAGCACAAAGAAAAGATTTCATATGTGAGATAATACAGTCAGGACAAAACCTTAAGGTTGTTGATCCAGGGTTGAAAGACTTTGATTTTTCTCTATGTGGGGATCTGAAGTTGCTATTTGATTTCATATCTGACTCAGTTCTTAGGCAGTGACAATAAGATCATGTTAAGCTGCATTAACCACATCCTGCTTATGGATGATTTCTTTATAGATAAAAACATCAGCAGATTGAAGAAAGTTGCATGTGTAAATGAAAAGTACTGAATCCATGGTGGTTACACATGACTGCTTTTATGTGTTAATGAAATTATTTTTCTTTCCTCAACAAAAATACCAGGAAGTAAGGTGGGAGGTTTGGCCCAAAATCTAAGGTACATAAAAATGATAAGTTCTGAGTGTGTGCTGTTACTGATGAGTCTGTACAAATGTTCTTTTTATTTACAGGTATCTTGAGCTGGTACTACTATGTGACTATGCCAATGCCAGCATCCACCTTCACTATTGCTGTGGGGTGCTGGCAGGAAGTTAAACAGCAGGACTTCACAGCTGCTATCCAGACAAACACTATGTTTTCCTTGCCATCTTCACAAGCTGATTTCAGGTTAGTGTTCAGAACACTGTTGAAAAATTAGGTACATGGGTAGCATTTTCATTTACTCTCTGGTATGTGAAAATGAGTCATATTGCTATAGCAATCAAAACAGGACTTGTTTAATCAGAACAGAAAAATCTTGACAGGAAAACAATTCCAAAGGCATTATTTCATCGGCAAGGGTGTGGTTCTTTTATGTGAAAACAAGCTGGTTAGTGAGCAATAGGGTTAAAAAATCCCTGTGTCCTCTGGATTTGTATTCTACATCCTGTATCTCTTAATGCCCTGCTGCAGCAATAACACATCCTCCCTTGTTTCTTACAGTGCCTGGCTGTAAGGTCTTTCATGTTACCAGACTCAGGCTGTTTGGATACCCAGTGCCCCTCACAATATTGCCTACTGATTCACTTCTTTCATTCCTGTCCAGTCCCATCCCAGAGCTAGAGCTGGCCTGTGCAGTGGCTTTCCTGGGGTGATGTGACTGGGTACATGAAAGACATGTTTCTGTGGTCCCATAAAACAACACTGGGCCAATGATTCTTGTCAATGAAAAAATACCCTGTTGTCTGATACATGCAGTGGTTCCTCAGCTGTCTTTTGGATACATGTACTCACTGCCCTGGACTTCAAGAGAGCAGACTTTGGCCTCTTCAAGAACCTGCTCAGTAAGATTCCATGGGATATAGCCCTAGAGGGCAAGGGGGCCCAACGCTGTTGGTTGATATTCAAGGATCACCTGCTGCAAGCTCAGGAGCGATACATCCCTACTAGAAGGAAGTGCTGCAGAAGGGCCAGGAGACCTCCTTGGATGGATAAGCAGCTGCTGAGCAAAATTCGAAGGAAGAAAGAGGCTTATAAAAGATGGAAGCAAGGACAGGCGGCCTGGGAAGAGTACAGGGATGCTGTCCAGGAAGCTAGGGAGCAGGTTAGGAAAGCTAAGGCCCAGTTAGAATTAAACTTGGCTAGGGATGTTAAGGATAACAGGAAGGGAATTTATAGGTACATTGCCAATAAAAGACAGGTTAGGGACACCGTGGGCCCTCTCCAGAAGTTATGGGGAGAACTGGCTACCCTGGATTTGGAGAAGGCTGAGGTTCTTAATGACTTCTTTGCCTCAGTCTTCACTGGCAAATGCTCTGACCACACCACCCAAGTCTTGGAAGGCAGACACAGGGACAGTGAGAATGAAGACCCTGGGCCCACTGTAGGAGAGGATCTGGTTCGAGACCATCTTAGGAACCTGAACATACACAAGTCCATGGGACCGGATGAAATCCATCTGTGGGTCCTGAAGGAGCTGGCAAATGAAGTTGCTAAGCCACTGTCCATCATATTTGAAAAATCATGGCAGTCAGGTGAAGTTCCCGATGACTGGAAAAAGGGAAATATAACCCCCATTTTTAAGAAGGGGAAAATGGATGAGCCGGGGAATTACAGACCAGTCAGTCTCACCACTGTGCCTGGCAAAATCTTGGAGCGGATTCTCCTAGAAGGCATGCTAAGGCACATGAAAACCAACAAGGTGCTTGGGGACAGCCAGCATGGCTTCACTAAGGGGAAATCCTGCCTGACCGATCTGGTGGCCTTCTATGAAGGGGCTACAGGACTGATGGACAGGGGTAGAGCAGTTGATGTCATCTACCTGGACTTGTGCAAAGCATTTGACACTGTCTCCCATGACATCCTTCTTTCTAAGTTGGAGAGACATCAATTTGATAGGTGGGCCACTCGGTGGATAAAGAACTGGCTGGATGGCCGCACGCAAATAGTTGTGCTCAATGGCTCAATATCCAGCTGGAGACCAGTAACAAGTGGTGTCCCTCAGGGATCGGTGTTGGGACCGGTCTTGTTCAACGTCTTTGTTGGTGACATGGACAATGAGATTGAGTGCGCCCTCAGCAAGTTTGCCAATGACACCAAGCTATGTGGTTCGGTTGATACATTGGAGGGAAGGAATGCCATCCAGAGGGACCTTGACACACTTGTGAGGTGGGCTGATGCCAACCTGATGAAGTTTAACCATGCCAAGTGCAAGGTCCTACACCTGGGTCAGAGCAATCGCAGGCACAGCTCCAGGTTGGGCAGAGAAGAGATTGAGTGCAGCCCTGCAGAGAAGGACTTGGGGTGTTGGTCGATGAAAAAATGAACATGAGCTTACAGTGTGCGCTTGCAGCCCAGAAGGCCAACCGTATCCTGGTCTGCATCAAAAGGAGCGTGACCAGCAGGTCGAGGGAGGTGATCCTGCCCCTCTACTCTGCTCTCGTGAGACCTCACTTGGAGTATTGTGTGCAGTTCTGGTGTCCTCAACATAAAAAGAACATGGAACTGTTAGAACAAGTGCAGAGGAGGGCCACAAGGATGATGAGGGGACTGGAGCAGCTCCTATATGAAGACAGGCTGAGAAAGTTGGGGCTGTTCAGCCTGGAGAAGAGAAGGCTGCGTGGAGACCTCCTAGCAACCTTCCAGTATCTGAAGGGGGCCTCTAGGGATGCTGGGGAGGGACTCTTCATTAGGGACTGTAGTGAGAGGACAAGGGGTAATGGGTTCAAACTTAAACAGGGGAAGTTTAGATTGGATGTGAGGAAGAAATTCTTTACTGTGAGGGTGGTGAGGCAGTGGAATGGGTTGCCCAGGGCAGTTGTGAATGCTCCATCGCTGGTGGTGTTCAAGGCTGGGTTGGACATAGCCTTGGATGGCATGGTTTAGTGGGAGGTGTCCCTGCCCCTGGCAGGGGGTTTGGAACTAGATGATCTTAAGGTCCTTTCCAACCCTAACTATTCTATGATTCTATGATTCCTCCTTATAATCTAGTCAAAGCTGCTCATTAAGTTTAAATCATTACAGAATAATGGCTGACCAGAACAATACTATATAGGTCTGCAAGTGACATTTGAAGCTAAAAAGTCTCTGGAGAAGTAACATTTGTTTCCATGCGTATTCATAGTTAGCAGAAGTCTCAGACATGGCTCTTGATTTACTCACATATTATTCTCAACTTTTGAAATTCACAGAGTCATAGAATCACAGAATTCCGACAGCCCAAGTTGGAAGGCACTTTGAAATATCATCTGGTTCAACGTGTAATGGGAAGGGGAGCTTAGATGAGGTTATCTAGCACTCTTTTCCCCTTGTCTTCTCTATGTGGCTCCTTGTGAAGGGAGACTCTCTGTGCCCTTTGTAGATGGCTTTCAAGTACTGGAATACTGCAACTGAGCCTTCCCTCCCCTGCTCCTGTCCTCAGATAAAGCCTAACTCCTCCTGCCTTTCCTCACAAGGCAGGTTCTTCAGCCCTTTTTTCATTTTCGTGTCCCTCCTTTGGATCCTCTACTGTCTGTCTGTCTTTGTTGAACTGTGGGGACCAGAACTGTGCACAGCACTCCATATGGAGCCTGATGAGCACTGAACAGAGTGCGGTGTCAATCATGTCTCTATCTCTGCTAGTAATGCCCCTTTGGATGCAGCTAACGATCCAATTTGCCTTTGTTTCTGCGGCAGTGCTCTGTAGACTCACGTTCAGCTTGTTGTCCACCAGGAACCCTGGGTCCCTTTCCGGAAGGCAGCTCCCCAGAAACACAGATCTTAGCCCGTACTGGGCTGTTTGGTTGTGTTATCCCAGGTGCAGGACTTTGCACGTGTCTCTGTTAAACTTCACATCATTCTTGCTAGCCTGCTCTTCCAGCCTGTCCAGGTTTCTCTGTAAGATGCTCTTGCTTCTGACATGTTCACCTCACCACCCAATTTGGTATCATCAGCCAGCCTGGAGAGGGTGTTTTCATTCCCATCATGCAGGATGTCTGTGAAGATGCTGAACAGCATGGGACCAGCATCGATCCCTGAGGGACTTGTGACAGACTGCCAGCTTGAGTGTAAACCACTGAGTATTGTCCTCTTGTGTGCAGTCTGTGAGTCAAGTTTCCACACATCTTAGAGGCCATCCATCCAGTCTGTATCTCACCAGCTTGTCCAGAAGGCTGTGGGAAACTGTGATGAATGTTTTGCTGAAGTTCAGGAGAACAATATCCACTACTCTTCCCATGTCAACGGAAAATGTTATTTTGTTGTAGAAAGGGATCAGCTTAGTCAGGCCGTAAGTATTTTTACTGTTATGCACTTAGAAACTTAACCAAAACAGTACTTCACTTTTGAATTGATGGTTTGGGCTTATGCTGTATTAAAGACAGTAGAGATCTTTACCATTTGATAAAGCTAGAGAGAATTTGCAGCTTGAGGACCTGATAGGGATTTCTTACTGGAATTTTAAAGTATTCTGATTGCTTCCGGCATGGCTAGTTTTGTAAACTGAAAATTGTAATAAATCTTGAGAATAAGAATTCTTATATTTTACTTAAGACCAGTAAGACATGCCTATTCAAGCTCTAAAATAATTTATAGGTTTGATGAGCTTCTAGTAGGTTTTTATGGGGGGAAGGGGATTCCTCTACTGTAATATGTTTTTAATATGATTGCCTCTACAGAAATATGCTGTAGATATTCACTATGTTCACACCATTCTCTAATGTACAGCATGTTCAGTAATAGAAATTTTTATTGATTTGGTGCAAAATATTATTCTGGCAGAGCACTGAAAAAATAAATGAAAGCTTCAAATTTTTTTGTATAACTTTTGAGAAAAGAAATATTTTTGTAGCTTTTTGTAGCAAAAGTTAGTGCAAGATTTAATCAGTGCGGTGATCATTGTTATGAGTCAGTCTGTGTGATGGCTATTGGATTAGTTAATTGGCACAGGCAGTATGATCTGTATGCAGGAGTTGGGTTAGTGACAGTAGAAGAAACAGAACTAACGTATTTCAGCGAAAAGAAAAAATCAAAAAATCCTCAAATCAAAAAACTGTAGTGTCTTTTATGCACAGACAAAAAAAAGGAGAGCCCAAGTCTACAAGGTTGTTGTGCAGTTAATTAGGACATAAAAATCTCTGTTCTTAAAAATCTGCTCTTACATTTATTTCCAGTTAGTCTTTGTTTGGGAGTTAGTAAAACAGACACTTGTTGCTTATTTTAGTCATTAAGACTAGGTAACCAAACCAACATTATGCACAGTAGCAGACATTTCTAGAAAGGATATTAAATGGACAGACAAGCAAATGTTAAGATAGTATATCAAGTAAGACAATGGAGATAAACTCTTCAGGAGAGGGAAAAGGAAAGATTTTTGAAAGTTGTTGAAATATCTAATGTAATTCATGTCCAGATGCCAGTGAGTTTGACATAAGGAGGCTGTATCAAAGAAAATGGTAAATGGAGCTAGTGTTAAGTAAGTGTCCTATCTCCTTGTGGTCATTAAGAACTTGGCAACTTTTACTAGAGATAGGGTGCTAGCTTTCATGTTCTTGCACAATGTCGACTCTGATAATGAAATACAAAGTGATGTTGTTTTAGAGCAGAAACACACTGGGCTAGACCACACTTGGAAAAAAATTGTATCATGATGGATGTACGTTTTTTGCATGTATAATCAATGAAATAGCGTACAGTCCTCTTATTTCACAGAAGGAGTTACGTAAGGTGTGACAAGTGTTGGAGCCTCAGCAAAGTGTAGTCCTTTTCTGTGTGTTACCGTTTTGTTTTGTATGTCAGCACTCACCTGGAGCATGATCTTCCAAATATAAATGCTTTGGGTGGTGCTGGTGTAATAACAGTAAACGCTTTGCCCGTTGAGACCTAGAGCCAGCTTCCTTAAGTTAAAATCTCAAACCAAGGAGAAGCTTTGCACTGTAGAGAAGTCAGGCTAACAGGTGAAAACATGAAACTGATTTCTGCTGAGATGTGAGCCTGTTTGGGCAGATAAATTATTGTGAAGGTATATGACTCAGTATTTAGGAAGGATTTGATTTACTCTCCCTTTCTTCCAGCTACAGCTCTGAATGAACTGTAAAAGTAATGTAAATTAAGCTTGATCCTAAGAACAAAAAACCAAAACCAAGCATATAAACATTTTCAAATGTCTATAGTGGTAACCCTGAATTGATACCTGCTCTTGGTTTTTACTTACAAACAAAGAAACAAAAACCCAGTAAGAGTTGCTGGAGAATTTTAATAACAACAGAGAAAAGCCCACTGTGAATTTTGTTCTAATTACACTTACTATTTTAATAATATATAAAATTTTATTTTTGTAGTCAAGTTTGACTATGAATTCTCTACATAAATATTTTTGTATAATTAGTTTTCTTTATGTACATTTTGAGCACTTCTTTTGATGCATTTCTATTATAAAAGCAAGGTTTGATTAGTCTTTTTAGATATGAGTAAGTATATCAGTCCTACTCAGACATGTAGCAATGAGTGTTTTCACAGTGCTGCACGTGTGAACAGTGTGAGAATACAATGAGTTGGGTTTATGTGAACTAGCTGTCATTCTGATGTTTAGAGAATATCTTTCTCAGTTTACACAGTTGTACACATTTCTGGTGTTACATTAAACTATTATTTCTTTGTTTTTTTTTTATTTTGCTATTGGCAGATGGCATGAAGAAATCTGTGGTCATGTGGAATATCCCTGCCGTTTCCAGGATCCTGCTGCCAGGTTGCAGGCAGTCATTCCTTACAGAGTCTTTACTCCCCGTTGCCTTACGGAATGCTGTGAAGAACATTTGCTTCAGCTAATTCCTCAGTGCCTCTCTGCTGCTTACACCACGCTGGGTACCCACCCCTTTTCCAGGCTTGATGTTTTGATAGTTCCTTCCAACTTTTCCAGCCTGGGAATGGCTAGGTAAAGAAACTTCTTAGTATATGATCTCCTGTATTTTATTAGACTCCTTTTTATCAGCTAGTTAACAGTGTCAAATTGTTATCAATATAAAGTTGCTGTGCTATTTTTCTCAACTGAAACTTAAGACTCTAGTTCTGTCTTTGTGTGGGTAGGTTTGTTTGCATCCTTTGTACTATGATCTTTTAGTTTTAACAAGGCTTAGGGAAGGAAAATATAATCTTATTAGACATGTGGGTCTCAATTTCCTCCTTTGCCAAACTGAGCAATTTTTATTGGTTCTACTGTTTTAAATACTCAATGCTGCTATCAATTTGTCATGTTTTCTTTTGGCATTTATTTTGCCATTGTGTCCTGACAGAGCAAAAGCATGTTAAAATCCAGATTTAGAGTTTATTCATAAGCCTTTGTGATTTACAAGTTTCTAGTCAAGCAGTGGTCTTTGGAAGCTGAGTAAGGCAACCTGTACGGATTATATTATCAAGTTTTCATGGAATTATTGAGAATAAAAAGCTTAATGAAATTTTTTTTGGTTTTACAATATAGTTTCCATTTGTGCAATGACAATAGAATTTTAGCTCCATTATTTGTGAGACAATGTGTAGTGCCTGCAATTCCCCATTTGCTTTTTTTTTTTTGTAAATATTTTTTTAAGTTGGTAATAAGATAGCATTTGTTAATAGCAGAGAATGAAACTTTGTACTCACTCTTTGCCCAGTGCCAGCAGTAGAGTGGATTCATCTAGGCAGATGGGCGCAACATCCCAGGGAAGAATTAACTGCAAAGCTCTGTGAGAAAGATGGGGGCTGAAAGGGGAGGTGTATTCCCAAACTGTTGGGTTTGTATTTTGGAGCTCTTTAGGGAAGTTGTCAAGTAGATATGGTACCTGAAACAACTTCAAATTGCATAAATGGCGAGTCCAAGTGCTGCAATCAACCAGGTGGTTTATTTCTTTTTACAAACTATATAATTAATCAAATTAGGAAACATTTTGTGCTACATGTTTTATTTCTTATTTATATATTTTTTTTTCTACAGCTTTCCTCTTGTAATCCTCCGTAGGAATAAAAGAATACAATTATGCTAGAGTGTAATAATATTATATAGCTTTTTTTTGTTTTTTTTTTGGTGAATATCTAGAAAATTTAAAACTTAAACATTCAGTGACCCCCCTCTGTCATATAAGCCTTGTAACTCCAGACGTCTTGTACTGGTTATTGAGTTTTCAATGATAGCTCTTCGCTCAAAGAACTCCTGAATGAAAGCATCAACAAGCTTACATAAGTCCTGTTTGCTTTGGGCACCCACCGCAGATTGTGTTCTCTGATACTTTGCAGTGGTTTGTTTTGGAGGTGTGATACTCTGTACCATGTTCTTAGAGCCATATGAAACTGGTAACACTGCTTAACAATTTCCTCTGACTTCAAAGGCATGGTACTAAAAGGTTGAGATAGGTCCTTATGGATCACTGTAATTAAGGAAGAAATTGGCCATTTTACTTAGCTGGGTAATAAGAGTGATCAGTGCAACCATAAAGGGCAAGACAGTAGGAAAAAAAAAGAGAAAGAGGAGAGAGATGTCTAGGCCAAATGGCAGAGCAGTAGGAGAAATCTTCAGGTTTTAGTTGTTGATATGCTGCTGCTCTTTGGGAAGTTGTCAGAGCTTCCCCTGGATGTACATGTCCCAGAATTTATAGGGAAAAGATGCCTGTAGGGTATTCTGTTGCAAAACTATCTGTGGTTGTCTGAGTCCAGATTGCTTATTCAGAATATTGTAATTGTGGCTTCTTTGTGAAAGAGATGAGAAAAACCTATCCTTTTAATTCCCTATGCTTCATCTAACCACTGTCAGTTCCAAGTGATCCATATCACTGAATATAAGTAAAGGTTGAAAGAAAGAGCATGCATACTTCCTAATGCTTTTCACTCAACAGTTCATCAAGCCAAGCACATTCTAAATTTTTCAAAATTGAAATAAAGGAATAATTTAATCTGTTTAAATGTCAAGCTTTATTTGGACAGCAAAGGAAATTAAGTGACTCATAATAGCTCTTTCGTTCTTGTTCCGTGTGATTTTTCAAATAGAGACTTCTTCGTATATAGCAAGCTACTTAAATGGTTAATTCCTGTGCATGCAATGATGATTACCTAAATTACTTCAGTTAAGAGTAAGCTATGTGCAAACTCATGTCCAAACCCACATTAAAAAATAAAGTTAGCTATTATTTTGGCTTGAAAGAGGTGCTGTAGTATTTATTTTTTTATCTTCTAGTCTATCTGTAGCAGTATAAACATAACACAGCATGCCAGCACAAAGGAGCTGCTGTTTTGAGAATTCTAATTGTACTCCTGTCTGCCAGGGAAGGAAGCAGTCATAAATTTTAGTCATTATCTGAAGTATCAGGGCTTTACAGCATTTGGCACTTTTATTTGTCTGTTCCTAATTTGCCAATACTTACTGTGGGATTTTTTGTATCCCAAAATATTTCCTTTTGCTTAAGGGAGATGTTTCCCCAACATTTTAAACTGCTATGAAATGATTAGAGTTCTTACATAGATTGACGTAATTAGGACTTTTAAGCTGTTTATTCCAGTAGCCACTAGTGTGGGTCTGTTGCATTTCTCTTGACAGATCCTGTATAAGAAAAACTCTAGTTGAAAGCATATTAATTTAACTTGTATTTTCTGTACAGGTCTTCATGTGTTTTTTAATTTGTTATGGACTTCTGTATGGAAACAGGATCTTGACTGTATATAATAATTTCAGTCATCCCCTTTTGCTTCCCCCTGCAGATCTTTGAAGCTGGAGGATTTAATTTTGCACTCATTCTTGGCTTTACACTATTTTAGTTCAAGTGATTCAGTGTAGTTTCTCCCAAATTTATGCTAGTTAAAGAAGAATGTGGCCTACATGTCTTTGTTGGTGATACTATGTTAAACTGTACCTAAATTAAATGAACAAAGCATTGTGAACCAAATTTAAATAGCTTAAAAGCCAGAGATTCAGTGTTTTCTGTAGAATTTTGAGAGTTTCATGAACCCCTAACGGCACTTAATTGTCTGATTTTAAGTTCTGGCACTAGCAGAAGTGAGTGCTTTGGAGAAAAAAGAGTAGGAAAGTGTGTCAGGCAGCAAAGACTCCAGGTAGTTTAGCAAAGAGATCCCTGACCTCCTTCTACACTGAAAGGTATGCCTTGTTCATGTACTTGGAGAGCTAAGAGGTTAAAAGCAGGAGATTAAAAGTAGCACCATGTTCTGCTGCTCTTGATGATGACATGCTTACACCCTGAGGAGTTGTCAGCTCTGCTGGCATTTAAGTAGCAGTTATTTCACCATTGCAGCTACTCTCATGTGAGCCACTAGTTACTTGTATGAACAAAGCTGGCTGGAAGACTTCAAATGAAAAATAGGGTCCGTGTGTTCCCTGGTTCTTCGCACTCTTCAAATCAGTTCATTCCCTAGTCTGGCTTTGTTGGTCACATTTGAAAACATAGTGTTTCAAAATATCTTCCCACTACAACTTAATTTCCTTTCCTTTTGGCAAACCTGAAGAGGGTCTGAATTCCTTGTTCTTTTTCATTCCCCAAGGAAGGACATTCTTTTGAATATGGAAACTCTTTTTATGCCACCTGAGCATATGCTTGAGACCTTGACTTCTCTTGCAGTGTTTAATTGCCTAAGTCCTTGTTTTCTTTTCTATTCCAACCCCCCCCCACCCCCACCCCCACCCCCCCCCCGGAAATGAGTTTTTCTTTGATAACTATTGAGGGCCTTTCACAGTCTCACCAATCTCTTGTATTTCTATGGTTTTAGAAACAGCTTACCTCTTTCTGCTTCTTCACAACAAATGTGCTGATATTTATTTTACTCCCCCGGGGGTTGTAAGCCTTTGTTTGTGTTGAGTTGAAGTACTTTTTTTGAAACAATGGTCTTCAAAGCCTTTTGTTTCCATCACAAACAGTTTAAATAACACACTGAAGCCAGCTCATGTTCATTTTTTCATTGACCAACACCCCAAGTCCTTCTCCGCAGGGCTGCTCTCAATCTCTTCTCTGCCCAACCTGTAGCTGTGCCTGGGATTGCTCTGACCCAGGTGTAGGACCTTGCACTTGGCATGGTTAAACTTCATCAGGTTGGCATCAGCCCACCTCACAAGTGTGTCAAGGTCCCTCTGGATGGCATTCCTTCCCTCCAATGTATCAACCGAACCACACAGCTTGGTGTCATTGGCAAACTTGCTGAGGGCGCACTCAATCCCACTGTCCATGTCACCCACAAAGATGTTGGACAAGATCGGTCCCAGCACCGATCCTTGAGGGGCATCACTTGTTACTGGTCTCCAGCTGGATATTGAGCCATTGAGCACAACTCTTTGCGTGCGGCCATCCAGCCAGTTCTTTATCCACCGAGTGGCCCACCTATCAAATTGATGTCTCTCCAACTTAGAGACAAGGATGTCATGGGAGACAGTGTCAAAATGCTTTGCACAAGTCCAGGTAGATGACATCAACTGCTCTGCCCCTGTCCATCAGTTCCGTAGCCCCTTCATAGAAGGCCACCAGATTGGTCAGGCAGGATTTCCCCTTAGTGAAGCCATGCTGGCTGTCACCAGCTACCTTGTTGTTTTTCGTGTGCCTCAGCATGCCTTCCAGGAGAATCTGCTCCAAGATTTTGCCAGGCACAGAGGTGAGACTGACTGGTCTGTAGTTCTCCGGCTCATCCATTTTCCCCTTCTTAAAAATGGGGGTTATATTTCTCTTTTTCCAGTCATTGGGAACTTCACCTGACTGCCATGGTTTTTCAAATATGATGGAGAGTGGCTTAGTAACTTCCTTGATCAGGTTGTCATTTTGATATTGAAACAGGATTTGGAGTATTTAAGGTACAATACATTTCCTTACTAATGTGCTGAGCTGCATTGTTGATTACTAGTTCTTAACAGATGTTCTTTTGAATGTAGACCTGCAAAGAGAATAAAGCAAGTTCATTTCTTGATGGAAAGCAAAAATTGGGTTTTGATATTTTATAAAATTGCTACAAGGAAATGTTATTACTTTAAACAAATATCAGAAATAACACTGAATTTTCCTGAGAGGTGTCCCTTTTCCCCTTCAGAATGACATTTAAAAGATTAATGAAGCAGGAATATTTCTTACCTTCAATACCTTTTCTCTTCGGTTTCTTCAAAATAAGTACTTAAAAAGTAGAGAATTTGTTAATTTTGACTTGGCAAATGTTATGTCATGTGCATTGGATGACATTGGAAAATGAAATGACTGCTTTTCAAGAAACATTTAAAGTTTTATATAAGGTAGCTTCTTAAGCCAGATACTATCTGATTTTATATTGATGTCTTCACTGACATCGATTATGTTTGACTGCTGCAGCACACTGAATAAGGAGAATAAAAGGGTAAGCAGTTTCACTGTGACAGAGTGGGATGTAGAGGTCAGATGCTGTAAATATTTTTTTTTGTTATTGACTATGTACCTTCTCCCACCACCTAACATCCACATAGCTTTGCACTATGACACCATAAAAATAAAAGGTAGTTGATGACCTGGGAACTACACATTTTTAAGTGATTGAAGCTTTTTTTCGTTAAGGTGTGGGATATCTACGTATTTTAAATATGGTGGTGTTTTTTGATTGGTATCATGGGTTCAGCAGTAGCAGTCATTTTTCTCCTTCGTAGTAGCTGGTGCAGCGCTGTGTTTTCGACTTTCGGCCTGGGAACAGCACTGATAACACCAATGTTTATAGTTACGGCTTAGAATGTTTGGTTTGACCAAGGACTTTCTGAGCCTCATGCTCTACCAAGGAGGAGGGGAAGCTGGGAGGAAGCAGAAACAGGACACCTGACCCAAACTGACCAAAGAGGTATTCCATGCCACAGCACGTCCTGCCCAGGATGGAAAGACTGGGGGCAGGAACCTGGAAGAGTTCAGTTCACGGCTTGGTCGTCCGGTGGTGAGCAGTTGTATCCTCTTCCCTTGTATTTCCCTGGTCATTATTATTACTGGTGGTAGCAGCAGTGGTTTGTGTTATACCTTAGTTACTGGACTGTTCTTACCTCAACCTGTGGGAGATACATTCTTCTCCCCATCCCCCCCCCACCCCCCGGAGAGAGGGGGAAGGAAAGGGGGGAGTGAGTGAGCAAACTGCGTGATTTACGGCTTAAACCACAACAGTTGGGTTTGGTTGGTTGGTTGATTGGTTTGGTTTGATTTTCGGTTTGGGTTTTTTGGTTTGGTTTTCCCTACTGGCTGAGCACCCAGTCATCTGAAAACTATGTCCTTCTTTTTTTACACTTTGATATGCAAAAAAGGACAATGTGAAACCCATTGTCCTGCCTTTAGGCTACCTTAGAGTACACGCTTCTGATCATTCAGCTTTGCATGTGTCTCAAAACAAAACCAACTCATGCTCCAACCCCTGCCACTAACCCCCAGTGTCATTTGTAGTTCAGAAACATGTCCTTCCGTATAGTAAACATCTAAAGAGAGCCTTTACTACAGGAACATGTTAATCAGCAAGCCAGATACGTATTGTATAGTAGGAGTGTGTGTCTGTTCATTTCTGACAGTTTTCCAGAAGCTTTCCTAGTTTTTTAGAAGACAAGGTACAATATTTACCTGTCATGCGATGCTTCACTTCTTGAATAGTATTACAAAAAAATAACATCTCAGTAACAGATTACTGGCCAAAATTAAAATAAAATGTGATGGTTTAGAACATGGGATTTTATTTTTACCTCAAATACGGAACTTGAAATAGTTTGCTGTTTATAATGAATAAGGAATATTGGTTTAGGTGTTTAAAAACCACTTGCTTATTTGGCTGTATGGGACATAAATTGTTAAACTGGCTCTTGGCCATTGAAACTTGCATATGAGTTTACTGAAGAGGTAGGACCTGTACCAAGATTAGAAAAGCACACAAAAAATACATATCGCTATTTATTAAATAAACGTCCTTAAAAATGGCTTTTGTGCAGAAATTCAGTTACTTCAAATGAGCAAAATAAACATTAAATTGACTAGAATAAACCTCATAAAATGTCCTATTACTTGAAACTGAGCCTGTAAGTTGGAAATGCAAGTGGTTCCCTCTTCTTTTTCTCCCTCTCTCTTGGCATTAGCTGCAAGAAATGTCATTTCTTCTTGTGATAAATGTAGAGTTAATGGGACTTTTTTGATGCTACTGTAGAACAGTAACTGCATATTATTAAACTCTAGGATTGGAATTATTGCAGAGCCTACGAGCATCATAAAGGTGTGTAAGCATTTCTGATCTAAACTTGTATTTCAGTGCCTTATAACTGGTTGCAGAGGTTTGTTCCCAGCTTAACGCTGGCATAAATTCTTTGGCTCAAGGGAAACTGTGTGTGTGTTGTGCATAGATACATGAGAGGCTGGAATGTGTTTATGCATGTTCTATTTGTTACACATTACATAGATTATATATATGTGTATGCGTAATCATACATATCCATGCTTGCCCTTCATATATGTGCATATATCTGTGTGTAGGTAATACTAATTAATTTTTTTGTTGTAAGAGTTGCATGGCATTTACAAAGTAAAGGTATTCTTTCCCCCCAGAAGTGACCTGTGTATAGAGAGATATAATATGGAGAGCTAAAAATGCTAATTGTTTGTCATAATTAAAACACTGGTTTTGAGATTTTCAAACTAATTTTCTGGATTAATTCTCCTCTCTGTGTCCTACTTTATCTCTACCCCTCAATATTTTTCGCCTACCAACAAAAGTAGAATAATGGAAAATGATCTTCTGTTGCAGATCAGTAGTAAAATAGTCTGTCTACTGTTTAATATTGCAATCACCAGTATTACAATGTTTCATTTCATTTTCTGAGTCATATAAATAGTAGAATGCTTACAAATGTAGAGATTTTGCATTGCACAGTGATGTACAATGTGAAGAATACGAAGAAACCCGGTAACCTGCCTAAAACTATGAAACAAGGTTTTCAAAGTCCTCATATGTATTTTTGCACTGTTTTGATGTTTGTTCTCTGCTGGAAAGGCTTGTTTGAATTGGTTTCCTATGAACTGGTGTTAAAAAGCCTATTTGTTATATTTTACCTTTTCCTTCTCTAAAGTAAAATTCTGAATAGAAGCTTTGACATGAGGAAATTCAAGTCTAACTTGATTGTGAAGCAAGTGGAAGGATCACGGAATGTTTACAAACAGAAATAGAGTTCCACTGGTCTGTGAGTTGAACTCGTCTCCTGGTTTTGGTGTCTTTGCAGAAGTATGATTGTCAGGTAATTTAAAGTGAGCAAGAAGCAGGAGCTTTTAGATCTTTTGGAATACAAAAATAATTATTTACTCTGGGGCAGAGATTCAAGATTTTCTTTCAGCTTTCTTTCTAGAAAGCTTGGAAAGAACAGAAGGAAAATAGCATAAGTTCAAAATGATACAGACAGAACATTTCAAACATAGACTATGAAGTGTTGAAAATTAGGACTTTCTCTGCAATTAATAGTTTTTCTTGTATGCTGTGTTCCTTCCACATTTCTCCACAATCCTTCCCAAATACGTACTTTAGCTTGTGTGTAGTACCAGTATTAATGTTGACATATTCTCTGGCAGGAAAAGAACAACTTACCACAACTACTTATCAGTGCAATAATTTATTGATCATTAAGAATAATTCTTCTTCCATGGCCACCAATAGAATTATTGTTAAGATCTTACTGTTTTTTTTCTCACTGAGAAGTAAGTGGGCTGCATCGAAAGGAGATGGAGACCTCATAGCAGCCTTCCAGTGTCTGAAGGTGGGCTATAGGGATGCTGGGGAGGGACTCTTCATTAGGTACTGTGGTGATAGGGCAAGGGGTAATGGGTTCAAACTTAAACAGGGGAAGTTTTGATTGGATATAAGGAAGAAATTCTTTACTGTGAGGGTGGTGAGGCAGTGGAATGGGTTGCCCAGGGAAGTTGTGAATGCTTCATCTCTGGCAGTGTTCAAGGCGGGGTTGGACAGAGCCTTGGGTGACATGGTTTAGTGGGAGGTGTCCCTGCCCCTGGCAGGGTGTTTGGAACTAGATGATCTTAAGGTCCTTTCCAACCCTTACTATTCTATGATTCTAAGTGGTTGCGTATGAGTTAGACAAGGCCTTCACCACCACACTCCTTTGCGGTGAGGATTTCAAGCTCATGGTTTTACAGTGCTTTCAGGCTAGTTTCTGTTCCTCAAATACGATTTCTCCTGTAAATTCTTACATAAACAACCTCTGGTGGTAAAAGCTCTGACTTTATATGAATCAGGAGGTAGGAATGCCTTTCTCATCACAGTTGGGTTTTATTTATATTTGTTTGGTTTTAACTTTGAGACCTTCTGCAACTTTACAATATGCTCATTGCTTCTGAACAAGGTAACTTTATCTTCCTTGACCTCAGTTTAGCTTGTGGTCATAATTATCCTTGTCCTATTTAAAAACTTATCTCAATGTGTCTTTTTTGATGGCTTTGGCAGTTGGTATTTTTTCCCAACTTCTTTCAGCTGCTGCAAATCTTTTTTTTCACTTTCATAACATTCACCCCCTCTAATTCTTGCTATTGTATAGTTAATTTTCTTTTTACTCATGTATGTTGTAATCCAGTACTAGCTTTGATCTCATGGACCATTTAGTTAAGCCCTCCTCTGCTTAGTGGCTTGAATCCTGTACTTCCTGTATTTGCTATTCTTCCTATTTCTTAACTGTCACAACATTCTGTTAGTTGGGAGACTTCATTCCTGAAGGGCAGTTTTATTAAATTCATTGTAATTGGCAGGTTGTTTGATCTTAGTGTGATTCCTTTCACTTTGACATTTTGTTAATCCATTTCTCTCTCTGCTCAGTCCCCACATCTGTTAGCATTGGGCTTCACAAGAGCCTAGGACAAATTTCAGCTACTTTTTATAAGGGGGAGTAACCAAAACTTTCTTTAGTTTCTCATGACATGGTCAATGGCTCAATGTCAAGCTGGAGACTAGTAAAGAGTGGTGTCCCTCATGGATTGGTGCTGGGACCGATCTTGTTCAACATCTTTGTTGGTGACATGGACAGTGGGATTGAGTGCACCCTCAGCAAGTTTGCGGATGACACCAAGCTGTGTGGTTTGGTGGATACGCTGGAGGGAAGGAATGCCATCCAGAGGGACCTTAACACACTTGTGAGGTGGGCTGATGCCAACCTGATGAAGTTTAACCATGCCAAGTGCAAGGTCCTACACCTGGGTTTGAGCAATCGCAGGCACAGGTACAGGTTGGGCAGAGAAGAGATTGAGAGCAGCCCTGCGAGAAGGACATGGGGTGTTGGTCAATGAGAAACTTAACATGAGCCGGCTTCAGTGTGTGCTTGCAGCACAGAAAGCCAACCGTATCCTGGTCTGCATCAAAAGGAGCGTGACCAGCAGGTCGAGGGTGGTGATCCTGCCCCTCTCCTCTGCTCTCGTGAGACCTCACTTGGAGTATTGTGTGCAGTTCTGGTGTCCTCAACATAAGGAGGACATGGAACTGTTAGAACAAGTCCAAAAGAGGGCCACGAGGATGATCAGGGGACTGGAGCAGCTCCTATATGAAGATAGGCTGAGAGAGTTGGGGCTGTTCAGCCTGGAGAAGAGAAGGCTGCGTGGAGACCTCCTAGCAGCCTTCCAGTATCTGAAGGGGGCCTCTAGGGATGCTGGGGAGGGACTCTTCATTAGGGACTGTAGTGAGAGGACAAGGGGTAACGGGTTCAAACTTAAACAGGGGAAGTTTAGATTGGATATGAGGAGGAAATTCTTTACTGTGAGGGTGGTGAGGCAGTGGAATGGGTTGCCCAGGGTAGTTGTGAATACTCCATTGCTGGCAGTGTTAAAGGCTGGGTTGGACATAGCCTTGGATGGCATGGTTTAGTGTGAAGTGCCCCTGCCCCTGGCAGGGGGGTTGGAACTAGATGATCTTGAGGTCCTTCCCAACCCTAACTATTCTATGATTCTATGATTCTGTGATGTGGTGTTAGTTTTCTACGCAAAGCTCTGACGTGGCATGCTTTGTGAAGTCTGATGTTTTTCCCGAACTTCTGCAGCAGTGGGCTGCAAGCTGGTCTAGTGGGTCTTTGTGATTCCGAGCATGGGCCATAATTTTTAGGAGACTCCAGCATGTGTCAGAAGGTATCATTTTCATCTGTCGCATGTTCTATGCTTTTAGAATGGTTAATCCAGTCTGCTTGGCTGGTGTTACTGTTCTGATATTTCAATGCTGATTAGTTAAATTTGCTGCTGTATCCACTGCTGAGCTGCGATTATGACCTTCAATAAACTGCTGCTGCTGTTTGGCTAAGAATGCAGGACTCATTTTTCAACGCTGCCACTATCAGATGCTGGCAGCTTTGGACCTATTCTGCCAAGGAACACAATTTCCTCTTTCTTTCTGTCTTCTTTCCACTGCATCACTTCCAGCTACTTTACACACCACCATAGTACCGTATGAAGTTTCTTTCTGTAAAATTAAATAGCCTTCTGCTTCTTTCATTTGGTCGAGAATGTTTGAATGTGAGTGTTAAGGTGGTTTACCACACCTTCCACAGGAAATCTTTCTATTTGAAGATGAAAAATTCTGGTCGTTTGCAAGGTCTGAGGGATGGCAGAACTGCTAAGAACAGCTTAGGCAGTGTTAAATTTTCAGCAAAGTATGCAAGTACACGTTTTTGGTAGATACTATTATAGGGAGCACCTGGTCCAGCAACTGTGAAAAGAGCTCATGATCCCTCACTGCTATTTTTGGAGTGCGTGCGTGTTGAGGGGATTGGTCAGTCTTCTCTTTAGATTTTTTGCCTGTAATAAGACAGAAACAGATGTAGTTAGTAGTGCCTTGGGCCTTTTACTTAAATTAACTTCATGGATGCTGACTTTAGTCACGGATGTCTTGTCATGGAGGCCTGTAAACCTAAGAATTTTAGTTGAACTAAGTGACTTCACATAAAAGGTTTCTTAAAGTCAGTCCAGATACTATGTGCATTATGTCCCTGCTTTTCATGGAAATCAGACTCAAAAGCTAAATATAATAAGCAAGTTTTCAATGACTGAGTGCTGAGCTGATTTCTAGTTTAGAGGTCAGCATGCTAAGAGATACAAGTCAGTAACTTTTCAAATGCTTCTGGATAAATCTTTGTGTCTCTGCTTGAAAGAAAAAATCAGGCAGAGTTAAAATCAGGCAAAAATTAGTCTTAAACTCACATTGTTACTGGCATTGACTGTGTTAACAATGTAGTGCTGTTATAGTGGATGAAGAGGTTGAAGTACTAAGTATGGAGACCCCCAGATCTAGAGTATGTACAGTTGGAGAGGCATGATTTAGTCTGGTCCCCTGGGCTAAATATCCCTTCCTAAGAATTGAAGGTGTTCATAGGAGTGGTTATTTTTTTTCACATGCGTAGGTTCGTTTCATGGTGAAATGGTGCACAACTGGAACAGAGATTCCTCTTTTCTTTTTTAGAAATAATCTTAGTTGCCTGCACCAAAATCTCATTGAGAGCTGAACTGATTTAGAAATGTAAGTGTGAATGACTGGAGGATTTGTTTTGAAAATACACTGTTGGTCCAAATGAAAAGACTAATGTGGGCGTAACCAATTATCTGCTTGCAGCAACAAACTGTCTTGTCAAACCGCATTAAGTAGTTTGTGCACAAACTGTGTGAAATGGTATTTAACTGTACTATTGTACATAGTAACAATGCAGCAAATACTTCTGAGATAGGTGGGAAAGTGAATCCTAAAATAAAGACTGAAATGGAGTAGGTTTCACTCACTCACTGTCACACTTGAGCACAAGAATTTGCACAGTTTCCAAGATGCTTGTTCTGTAGGCTGACACCATGATATTTCTGTCCAGATGTTAGGCACTGGATTAATAACTATGACATGAAGGACATGTTTCAAGTCCTGGATTGTCTCCTGTTTTCTCCTATCTTGGCAACCATGTACAAGTTTTGGATATGCCTTTTTGGATATGCCTTTTTGGATAGTCCTTTTAATAGTCTTTTGGAGCTAACAATGATTAGTGTTTCCCATTCTTCTCCCTTTGTGAGTGGTCAGGCTTTGATCACTGCTCTTTGTCTCCAGATCTGGATGTCTATTGGAAACAGGTGAACTGGGGTCTTGATGACCTGCTAATCTGTGTGCCATTAACACAGGACCTTGAGTGCCTTGTTCTTGCTTGTGTTACTCTGGGTGCCACCACACCCAGTTATTCCCATTCATTCTCTATTCATGCATTCTGTTGCAGTTGTCTGCCATACTCCTGCTGAAAAATCAGACACTAACGAGGTTTTACCTTCTATGGCTTAATTTTCTGCTCTCTCTCAATGGTATTGCTCACAAAAATTTTGTCAAATAGTAAACTTTTAGGACAGTTTGCAGCTGTGCAGTTAAATTTGGACTAGGCTGTGGCTGGAGAACAGGAGAGTTTTCAGCAGGACACGTATGACAGTATCATCCCTGTAAGCTGCAGTTATGTAAGGTGTGTGTCCCAGTCACAGAGGAGGTACAGAGCATTCTGAATCCTATGCCTTTGTCTCAGTGAGACAAAGATGCTGATCAAAGTAGTCCACAGACGTCCTGCCTGTAAAATACACCAGTAAGGCAAACATGCCTACTTAGTAGCCTGTGTGGCCCAAGAAGCTCTAGATGGTCCAGAGGAGCCATAATGGAACCTGTGACTAAATACTTGCACAACAACCTAGATATGAAGAGCCAGTAATACTTGCAAAACCTCTTCCTCTACAGCAAGCAAGTTAGCATTGGTGACCACGTGAATTAACTATGTTTACATCCAACTAACTAGATCTTTTGCAGACATCAGTGTATATATGTAACACCATAGGCAAAAGGTGTTGAACTGGTAACTTAAAAAACACATACATGTTGATATCATCCCCATGTCTAAGAAGCATGGAATGATTACGCTAAGAAAGGCTTTTGCCGTGATAGCAGGAAGTAGCAGAATTAGATTTGTAAAACTCTGGAGTAGTGTCTGTTTCCTGAGAGCAGCTGATATGCTAAAACTTTGAGTTCAGATCAGCAGGTTAGAATGACCTAGACATTTCACATATATTTGGGCCATTGTTTGAGCCAAGTTTCTGTGAGCATTTCCCATCAAGGCTGGAACCATTTATTGGCCAGCCTGGAGATGCCATCCTATCCTGACAGCAAAAACTGGGTTTCAGCTGTTCACATCTATGTGGCCTCCTGACTGGACAGTGGAATCTACCTGCATACCAAACACTCAGTATATGGGAAATTGTGTAAACAGAGAGCTTAGTGCATTTCCTTGAGCGAGAGTTTGGTTAAGGAACGTATCAAACCTTTGCTTTTCAGATTGGCTTTCCACAGAATTTTGATTGAATTTCAAGGCTTTGAGTATTTTAAAAACACTCTGTCACAAAGGCACAAAACTGTAAAAGACATGTAAGCTTTCACCATGGGGGAATGTGTAGTGACCTGGAGCACACTAGAAAACCGAAGAAAACTGAGGTTTATGCAGGGGGTTAAATGTCACTGGGGTTGATCTAATTTTGCCAGGTGAATTCTGTCAGGGAGTAGGAAATAGGAGATACTGAACCTGTACTTGGACACTATTATCTTATGATTTACATTTTATTAGGTTTGCTTTAAAGCTTACCAAAAGAGTTTTTATATTCTGCAGTCTACATGTACACGTGAACATTTTTTTCAGTTATCAAAACTATGAAAAAAGTATGTTTTACCGGTGCAAGTATTTTCACTGTATCTTTATTCCAGCAATAGTAAGTTGAACATCATGTGTATTTTACTAGTTTTGCTTTTCCAATTATATAGTATTTTCATTCTGATAGCATTGTCTTTTTACTGCTTCTCTAATTCTCACTTGGGAAGCCCTGCAAAAGCTAATTAAAGCTATTAGGACACACTGATACAAATCTTTGATATGAATCTTTCTCCTTGTGTAGCAGAGCACACAAGTGTTTGTAGTAGTAGTTTCATAGGTAATTCAGTAGTATAGCAAAAAGAACTCTAGAAAGTGTAAAAGTGTAAATTATTGTTTTTATTGTTTAGTTGTACAACATAAGTTCATAAAGCAAAATTAATAAGGAGTGTCCTAAGGTATTGTACTTGGTACAGTACTCTATTTTACTTCTGGTTTTATACACATGCCTACCAGGCATTATGTATATAATAAATTAGTAATTTACAATAGGTAATCATAATTCATAATAAGTAGTTTATAATAACCTATGGAATACATTGCATATTTTGTGTGAAACTGCATTGCAAACTTCTGTAATAAACATTCTGGACACCTTGAAATTATTCTTTAAATGAAAAGTAGTTGTTTGTTCAGTTAATATCTGGGAAGATAGATGGCAACGTTTTGTAGAAAGGAGGATAGAAACATACAGAGGACTTTCCCAGTGACAAAAGCAATGATAATAATTTACTTAATGCAAAAGGAAGATTTCCCTTCTCTGAGATACTTCTCGGTTGTTGTCACAGGCACAGCGTTTGGGTGCTGTTTTTGAGCAGGATTCAGCAAATAAATACTTTATGTTAAAAATGTCATCTCATGGCATAAAAACTATTAATTAACATCTGCATAAGAAGACTGAAACATGCTGAGTTTATTATACTTGTATTCTAAATTGCTGATTAATGCAGTGTTTAAAGAGGATAAAACAGGAATTATTCATTTTTATTTTGCTTCCCATCTGCAAGTGAGTTGTATTTTTACTTGTTTCTTTCACTTTAGGCTTATCTTAAATATGGTCCTTTGTGAAGGCAAAGATGGGAGTTTGTTATTACTTTGTGACAGCTGTATTTGCTTATGAGCTTTTAATTGTGGGTTGTTGTAATAATTTGACCTAAAATGAACAGATGTTTGAACTCCTGTATAAAACTATATTCTAAGCAATGTAGGTTACTGCTCAACAAGAAATGCTGAATGTGTCAAAACAGAAATACCTTTCCAATAATAACCACATTGAAAGCAGAAAAAAACAGAGCTGTAAGTTCTGTTAAGTGATCCAGATGGAGATATCAAAATTCCATCATTATATTTTTTTCTGTACTTACAATTAATGTCACACATAAATCACATTATCGTCATAGAGGACCATTAAAATGGTGCAAGCCAAAATTTTTGGAGAGTTCCAGTTCTCTTTTTTTTTTTTTTTTTTTTTTGTGTGATTTACTGCTATTTAGGATGAATTTTAACACTGGTTAATTATAAGTAAAATGGACTTCATACACACTAAAGACGATGCAAAAATGTTACAGCTGCATCATAGTAAAGAGAACTACTGGCATATTTAGAGGTCAGAACATTTGCATAATCATAGAATCATAGAATAGTTAGGGTTGGAAAGGACCTTTAGATCATCTAGTTCCAACCCCCCTGCCATGGCCAGGGACACCTCACACTAAACCATGCCACCCAAGGCTATGTCCAACCTGGCCTTGAACACTGCCAGTGATGGACCATTCACAACTGCCCTGGGCAACCCATTCCAATGCCTCACCACCCTTACAGTAAAGAATTTCTTCTTCATATCCAGTCAAAACTTCCCCTGTTTAAGTTTGAACCCATTACCCCTTGTCTTCTCACTACAGTCCCTCATGAAGAGTCCCTCCCCAGCATCCCTATAGGCCCCCTTCAGATACTGGAAGGCTGCTAGGAGGTCTCCGCGCAGCCTTTTCTTCTCCAGGCTGAACAGCCCCAACTCTCTCAGCCTGTCTTCATATGGGAGGTGCTCAAGTCCCCTGATCATCCTCGTGGCCCTCTTTTGGACTTGTTCCAACAGTTCCATGTCCTCCTTATGTTGAGGACACCAGAACTGCACACAATACTCCAAGTGAGTTCTCACAAGAGCAGACCTGCTGGTCACGCTCCTTTTGATGCAGACCAGGATACCGTTGGCTTTCATTTCATTTTTCATTTTTTCATCAACCCACACCCCCAAGTCCTTCTCCGCAGGGCTGCTCTCAATCTCTTCTCTGCCCAACCTGTAGCTGTGCCTGGCATTGCTCCGACCCAGGTGTAGGACCTTGCACTTGGCATGGTTAAACTTCATCAGGTTGGCATCAGCCCACCTCACAAGTGTGTCAAGGTCCCTCTGGATGGCATTCCTTCCCTCCAACGTATCAACCAAACCACACAGCTTGGTGTCATCGGCAAACTTGCTGAGGGTGCACTCAATCCTGCCTTTCCTGTGTCTACTCAATTATGATTATCTTTACTCCTACAAGTTTTCTCAGGATTGCCATAACTTCTGAGTGTCATGAAAAAGTCAACATTCTCCACATAATAAGTTTTCATTCTTCACTTAATAAGTAATATATTTGGTAGTTTTTGAAAGTATTATCACTGAATGTCCATTTGAGGCCTGACCACTATTCTGTTGCATGCCCTCTTCTTCCACGGAAAGCCACATGTGTTCACTGTTTTTTCAGAAACTGCTTAGCCCTCTTCAGGTCTCTGTGTTGCCTGTAGACAGCTAGGAAATTTTATAGCCATAACTGGCCTAAAGAGCTTCAATTTGATAGAATATGTGCTGCCCTTTCAAAACACCTGCATAAATCTTGTTAATGCTAATGGGCATTGTTTACAAAGAGAGGGGACAATAACCATTTGTCTGAGATTTACATAATTTTTGTGATGTTATTTTTAATGATTTTGGGATTGTCTTCAGGCATATGATCTTCTTCACAGGGTTCCTGTTGATGTCAGTAGGATATATCATGTATATATTCGTATCTGGACAGCATACTTGTTTGTTTTTAGCTGCGTAACATATGGATCAGTGCTTAGATACCAAGACTATAGGAGCCAGAGAAATACCGAAATAGAGAGGCATGGATGGAATGGCTAAAAATGTAGACATAGTTTTAGATGTTTCAATCTATTATAGTATGTCTGAAAATGCAAGGCATTCTTAAGATGTTGATCTTGGCACTTAGAAAAATGAAAGAGATTAATCTGTGATCATACGCAATCAGTTTATAAATTTAACTTTGGTTTGGATAAAAAATAAGCTAAAATCAAACCTTGAATTAAACTAGTTTCAGAAAAGCTAGAAAGCTTGCCCACTACCCTATATCTTTTGCATAGCCAGATGTAGTCAAGCACAAATTATCCAGATCTGAATGTAATATTGTTGTGCTCTAATCTTGTTGTGAAGGTAATGCTAAAATATCACATTAAAAAGGGCTGTTATTGCATTGAGGTTTTTTTTAGTCTGCCAGTTTGTTCTTTTTCATTCTGATTAGATTTTGTTTTTACCACACCAAATTGATAACAGAATAATTCCTTCCTGTTTATAAACCGTAGTCACACTGTTCTTTTCTTTTTCTGTTCTTGACTGAGAAGATGAGATGTATTATAACTCATAGCTAGCCACTTTTTCACATCATAGATTAAACTAGCATTTTTTGCTGTTGCAATTGCTTCCTAGCACACCAGGCTTTTCACCTGAGTTGATTAAGTACTAAGCTGACAGTACAGGAGTTACTTAAGGTGTTTGCTCTGGCTGACTGTGGTATCTATGCTGCTATCATCTGTAAATAACCTTAGGATGTCCTATATACTATGAAAACTGTGGGTCTCAATACCTTTACCACAACAATAGTTAGCTGTTTTTAGACTCCTAAATAAGAGACTATAAAGGAGGGGGTAACATCCATACTTCTGTTATGGTTATATCTGCCTTAGGATTCAGTCCAGAGGCCATACAGTTTTGAAATAGATTATGTGAAGTCCTTTCTGGTGTATCTGAGCTGATACAGCTTTTTCCAGACAAAAGAGTCTGCACAGTATACACACCTAGCTTTTCTTTGTGCTCTGCATTGGATGCATGGAGGGCAATATACATCTCCTGTTCTTTAGTGCCTTACAGTTCTGGCTTTTGCTAATGTAAAGCATTCTGTGGCTTCTAGTCCATAGTTTGTCTCTGCTAAGTTTTTGAAGAGAATAAGAAAAAAATCGCAAGTTTGTAAAAATTTGCAAATTGCAAATAATTAATCCTCCTTATTTTGTGTAGTACTTTGAGGTAAACTGAGTTTGCAAAAACTGTAAATATGAATAGTATACAAAGGCATTTGTGTTACTTGAAATCTAAGTGATTGTGCTCCTGGAAACAATTTTTTTTTGTTTGGTTTACTATTCTCTCTCTCTCTCTTTCCATAGTAATTAGACAAACAGAAAGTTGTGTTATATGCAGCACTATAAAACCCAACTTACTTCTCCCAAGTGCATAATTCATCGTAAGAATTATCCAGTGTTCAGATAGAAAGAATTGTGCTAATATAGGCTGCTGTTACAGTTCTGCAGTTAAGCCATAGAGGGTCAAGGACATAACATGATTTCCTTTTCTTGGTTATGGATTTGCTGGGAGTTGCATGTCTGTGAAATGAGATGACTCTGTTGGCACTTAGTGCTGGGAAAAACTAACTTAGGAGATATGGATATGACACTGACAAGCTCATTAGAACTTTCCAGTCAATTGATGAGTGCCAAGTCTTTTACAAATAGGCTGTTTTTTCCTGTTTAAATTGCTAGTGTTCACAACTTGGTTAAAAATATCTGCTCTCTACAAAAGTCAGAAAGGCGCAGTGGAGTAGCCCTAGCAAAGACCAGCACCTGATTAATTCCTTCTACATGATGTTCAACTTCAGTGTGACTTGGACCATTCATTGGACAAGGAAGTTGCAAATAAGGATGATTTGGGGTTTTCTTTTCATGGTACTAATCGCAGAGAGCAGTGTGCTGCTCCAGAAGCCTTTAATGAAGCTTCATGCAGTAGTTGCACATATTCCTTTATAAGATCCCAGAAAATGAAGTTGTGTGCTCATTATTCCTGGGGTCTGTTTTTTAATGTGTTTTGCAAGGATCTCTTCTTGCAGTTTCTTTGTGTTATAGTCATGTAGAGCCATGAGGGGTCTTCGAGATGGTCTGTTCTTCCCCAGCATCAGCATGCTGAAGATACCCACCTCCCTGTCATCATACCCAACTAGTACAGGCTCTGCTTTCCCACTATTTGATTCATAGGCTTACATAAGAAGGAGTTGGCTGAGTTCAGCTAGACGTAATGCTCATAGGAAGAAAGGAAAAAAAAATAGTGGTGCTTCATCCGATTCCACTGCTGAGAAAGAATGTTTGCCTTCTTTCAAGAAGTCTCATCTACTGATTCTGCTAATTCTATGGAATCATTGTTGAATACAGCTTTTTTTGTAAGAGGCACATTTTTACTGGATAACTAATTTGTGGAGAGAATTATTGGTCATTGTGCAGATCTTCTTTATTTAGCTCAATTTAAACCCTCCTGTTCCAGTTAAGGATGTGAATAGCTGTCTTGTGTGGGTATTGGTGTCCTGCTGTCAGCCATTGCCAGTACATTTTTTTGGTTATTTTTAACTTGAATTTTAAACTTGCCCAAAGCATTATGTGTTTAAATGCTTTGTATATGTGAATATTACAATTCTCATCTGAAATACATGTATGTGTCTCTTCCATTGAAATAACAAGAATCATATGCATACATCTGAAGAACTGAACTTGGCTTTAAGTATTTTCTCATATGTAAAGTATGAACATCACTGGCTTTCATTTGTCTGTATGGGGATTCTTAGAAGGATTCTGTACAGTCAATGCAGAGAAATAATGTGATTTTTGCAAGTGTTGCATTTCTTGCTTTACCTTTTTTCTCTTTTTGTTGTGGTTTAACCCCAGCTGGCAACTAAGTACCATACAGCCACTCACTCACTCCTCCTCCTTCCCCTGTGGAATGGGGAGGATAATTGGAAAGGGATAAAACATGTGGGTTGAGATAAGAACAGTTTAATAATTGAAATAAAATAAAATATAATAATAATCGTATAATTGTAGGGTCACAGAATGACTTGGGTTGGAAAGGACCTCAAGATCATCTAGGTCCAACCCCCCTGCCATGGGCAGGGACAACTCACACTAAGCTGTGTCAACCAAAGCTCTGTCCAACCTGGCCTTCAACACTGCCAGGGATGGAGCATTTACCTCTTTGTTTGGCAACCTGTTCCACTGCCTCATCACCCTCGCTGTAAAGAACTTCTTCCTTGTGTCTAACCTGAACTTTCCCTGTGTAAGTTTGAACCCATTACCCCTTGTCCTATGGCTACAGTCCCTGAAGATGAGTCCCTGTCCGGCATGCTTGTAGGTTCCCTTCAGATATTGGAAGGCTGCTATGAGGGGTCCACGCAGCCTTCTCCTCTCTGGGCTGAACAGGCCCAACTTTCTTACCCTGTCTTCATGTGGGAGGTACTCCAGCCCCCTGATCATCCTCATGGCCTTCATCTGGACTTGCTCCAAGTCATAATTTCACAAATCATAATTCACTGGAATGGGTTGCCTGAGGAAGCTGTGAATGCTCCATCCCTGGCAGTGTTCCAAGTCCAGGTTGGACAGAGCTTTGGGTGGCATGGCTTAGTGTGAGGTGTCCCTGCCCATGGCAGGGGGGTTGGAACTGAATGATCTTAAGGTCCTTTCCAACCCTAACTATTCTATGATTCTATGATTCTATAATAATGAAGGGAGAGAAAGAGGAGTAAAACTCAATACGCACAAGTGATACACGATACAATTGCATATCACCCTCTGACCCAATCCTGACCTGAGCAGCGATTGGTCCCTTCCAGGTAGCTCCCCCAGGTTCATATACCAAGCATGATGTGCTAGTTTGGGTCAATGTCCTGTCTCTGTTCCTCCTGGCTTCTTGTGCCCCTCCTCACTGACAGAGCATGAGGGACTGAGAGCTCCTTGATCAGAGTAAGTGTAACTGAGGAACAATGAAAACATCAGTGTTTTACCAGCACTGTTCTCAGACTAAAGCTGAAACACAGCACTGCAGCAGCTATTAGAAGAAAATTAACTCTATCCCAGCTGAACCTAGGGCAGTATCCACCCTATATTCCATACTATGACCCACACTTGCTGCTACACCATCATCTTACTTGACTTGGTATATACACACAGATATCATTCCCTTAGTCTATGGACCATCTCTGTAAAAATCATTTAGTCCATGACTTTGGGCTCCATCTGCCATAACAGTCTCTCAGGGCAGGAAAGATGGTGTGTGGAGTTGGACTGTTGCATGCTGAAGCCAGTTCTGATGCTATCACTGCTGCACTTGTCCAGTATCATCAAAGTTCATTCTTCATTAATGAGGCAATCAATAGAGTCAGGTTCAGATCCCTGAATCCACAGTGGTGGAGACAGGTACTGCGAGGCACCCAGTGTGATGGTAGGCATAAAGCTGCTGCAAATATACAGTATTGGTGGCATGGTTTAGTGTGAGGTGTCCCTGCCCATGGTAGGGGGGTTGGAACTAGATGATCTTAAGGTCCTTTCCAACCCTAGCTATTCTATGATTCTATGATTTAAGATCATGCAATGTAATTCTTTAGCTATTCTCACCCAAAATCAAGTTCCTTTGAAGCACACACTGAACTTCCCTATCCTTCCACATTATCCACCAAGCGCACCTAGGTCCTTGAGCAAAAGCAATCACATTAGTGGGTTTGCTTTTGCCTGATGCAGGATATGCCATTTTCCCTGGCATATTCTTCATGTGCACTACAGGAACTTTATCCATTTCTATAGTATGTAAAAGTTTCAATTGGGCAGCATCAGCCTGATTGGCAGAACCTCTAGCGTTGACTAACCAGGTGGCTTTTGCTAAGAGTCTATCCCAAGGTTCCACTGCCATTGCTCTCAGTGTAAACAGTCCATTGTACCATTTGATATTTGAAGAGGCTGGTGCATAATAGGTGATGTGATACAACCAGTAAGCATCACACCTCTAATGCAGCCAGTCCGTGTACCTCTAGGCAGAGACCATCTGTTAGCAGCTTTGTTAATGTTTCCAGCATTTACAGCACATTTGTACTTCTTTTTCTGCTTTGGTAGTATGACCAGCTTAAATTTCATTCTAACTAAGACAAACAGTCACAGAAAGCTACAGCACTGCAGTGGCCAGGAGGATGAGTGGCAGGACAGTAATGTATTTATAATCTAAATTCCTCCTGGGTTTCAATTCTAAGGTGGTTGTCACTTTTCTGTTCTACCAGTCCAATGTATGTGTTCAAGACTTGGCTGCAGATGTCTACATTAACTTCAGATTTTTATATATTTTTTTTAATTGAAGGAAAATCCTTCTATACTAATAACCAAAGCTGATAAAGTTTGAGGGTGCTAAGCTGAGTGATTCTTGACATTGTGAGTAGTGGGCTGCATTATTTGGGCGTTGGCTTAATTCAGCTTTCCTGCACGTCCCTACCTGATCTTTATATATGGGGAAAGATACACGCCTTTGGAAAGTTCCAGCTAAAAAATAGTACAGTATGAAATTCTTTGAAGAAAAGTGTATTCTGTGTTTGCTGACTAAAGCAGCATTGTTTTCCTTTACTGGGTTTTTTTTTGCCTAAATCCAGGTTTGTCATGCATATATGACTTGGTAATGCAGGCATCATATATAGGAGATAAATACAGGTGAGCATTATGTTGCTAGTTCTTGACCCAACACTGTGTCTACTCTTGTGTTTATATAGTTAAACAGAATATTTAGTTTCAGAGTAGAATACCACCTATCTTTCTGACGAAATTTGACGGGCAAATGAGACTTCATTGGAGAGGAAAATTGTCCTCTTTCTGAGGTGTGGTATAAGTCTTCATAAGGAAATCTAGTATTTTAGTCTGTCTCCTAAAAGCTTTGTGTTTGCAGTTGTAAACACAAACACAGACACCTCCAGAGTTTACCAAGGTCTTGGTTTGGTTCCTATTTGCTAATCTGGCAGAATTAAACTGCAATGACATTGTTACTAAGGGCTTGAAGGAAGCAACTGGTAGTTAGGAATCTTACTGAGAGTAGAGTTTGGGTTTTTTTTGTGGTCATGTGCATTACTGCTGGCTCCTGTCTGATGCTTGCAGCATAGCTTAAGGAGGATTTCCATGGGATTTGTAAGCTGCTTCGAGACCTGTCTCTTCTGGAAAATAGGGTGGAACAATATAATCTATTATTAACTTCAGATAATTAGATGTTTTAGCACGTTTGTCATACAGTGGGGATTTAAAAAGAAAAGGGTTTTAACGTTGCTTCTAGATGCTAACCTTTCTAGCAGATTTAGCGTGAGTATAAATGTGCAATGTGGTTGGAAAGTCCTATATTGCCCCTTGACATAGTTGTTACACACTGGCAACTTCTTTTTTTTGTTCTTATATAGCAGTTTTACTGCTTAAAAAAAACCACAAGAAAATGTTGGTGATGCACTGAAATATTATGGTACAAAAGGATTCCCTTTCCTCTCACTCTGACCCTGAGAGAAATGGCTAAGAATTTAATCATTAACATAAAGACACACATTATGACACTGTAATTCTTACAAAGTGTCAGTGAACTGATTTCTACTTATACGGTAATTTCAGATGATCTTGTTTTACCTTGCTGTCTTTAGCTTTGTTATCTAAAGCCATGGGAAAAGGCATTTTTACTATTATTGTGACTACTTCTAGCATAGTCCTATGCCTGTTGATTGCAATGGGAATAATAGCAAGAGTCTGTTCCTTTATGTCTAATTCTTCAGATGTTTTTTAACCTTTCTATTTTAAACTTGTCCTTTTTTTATTATCTGCCTAGAAACCACTCTCTTGATCACCTAATTTTTAGACTTCTGACATTTGGATGGGATGCCTATATATAATGCTTAATGATGGGCTTTTAATCTTCACAGTGACAATAAATCTGGCAAATCCCTCAAGCAGTAGTGTGGATTTATTGATGTTTTGATCCCTTTCTACTTATTGCAAAGGTTGCTTGATTTAAAAATTTGGGGCTGGTGTCTATTGTTATTACTAATGCTCAGATACAAAAGCAGGTATTCCAACAAACTTTGTTGTCAGCTAATCATTATCACCTACTTATCCTAGGCTTTAACCAATATGGTTAGGTCTCTTTGGTAGTAGATTATTTCTGTTTCCTGAGGTGTATGGGGACTGTTCTAATTTTAGTTGTCTTCCTCCTTAACATGTAAGTACAAGTAAAGAAGGCTGTTTGGATAGAACTAACTTTGATAAACTGTTCTGTCACAACATGAATATCCACATGCTCATTTTGGAAATGTTCAGTAGTATGCCTAAGAACAGTCACTAAGTAACTGTGAAAAATGTGTTGAAAGGAGAGGGTACATTATAGGATACATTGGGGGAACCTGGGCAGTAGTGATATTAATGCCTTGGTTTATCCCTGTTTTGATACTTTTGCAGTGAATACACTGATAAAGCTAATAAAATGAGGGATGGTTATTGTAATTCTTTTATACCAAACGTCTGAAAAGATTCTCTGCCAGCTTTTGCACTTTCTCTGCTGCTGCCAATTTTTCAAAGTTTTTATGTTGCATACTGAGCAAATTCCTCAGATGTGTTGGTCATCTCCAGATTGCTGTGCATCCTTGTGTTTATTCGTGGATGTGTGAGGGATGGAATGAAAAGCAGAATTCTATATCCTGAGAACAGTCATGTAGCCCTTGTGTCTGATCACTATATTTAAAGTGAATATGGTAATTATTCTCTTCAAAAGTGGATTACCATGTACAGTTCATTTTAAAGATTTTTAAAAAAAATATCATAGGAAAGAGTATTCTTTGAAAGGTACAAGCAAATTTTCACACCTGTATGAGTAAAGTAACTATTTATTTAGATCTGAATTTATATTAAAAAATATCAGGTGCCCTTTCAAACCAGTTTCATATGGTCTTCTTCCATCTGTTCCATTCAAATAATTGCAACATTGTTTAATTTTTAGAAGAAATATATGAATTAAAAACCCTCACACTTTCCAAAGTGTGTCAATACTTCCATGAAGCCCTTAAAATTTACTGGAGTTAAAAAGAAATTTTGCTGCCTTATTTTACATTTCGGTGATTGAATTTCTGACGTAGCTAAGGAAAAGTTGTGGTTCTTTAGAGAAAACCTGAATGGTGGAACTACAGAATATTTCAGAGTGCTGTCAAAAATAGTATAGCTTGTCCTATAAAAGTTAGCACCTATTGGGTTGTGCATCATGATATTTGACTGGAAATTTGAAACATAATTTTTCATTTTTTCAAGGGCTGATTTGTTATACATTGCAGTGTGAGTGTCATACAGATTTTCTCTGCACACACTCATGCTTCCCACTGGTTTGTTGTTGTTGCAGAATTGCTCTGGGACTAATAGGGATGCTGTGACATAAATTGGGAATTAAACTATTGAAATTGGTGGAGGAACACATGTCCTTTACAAGGAACATTTTGTCCTTTGCAAGACCAGAAGGACAAGTAGACTGCTGAGTGGGCTTCCAAGAAGAAGAGAAGGGTGCTGTGTATTTCCTTTTTCTGTGAGGGAGCTGGATCTCTGACAGATTTGGAGGCAATGAATTGGTATGTGTCGATTTGAGAATATGAAAAGTTTGCTTGGAGTTTGTGAATAAGACACCACCTGTGTTTTCTGGGATGGTTTTGGGATTTCCTTTATCTGTGGTAGCATGAAGGAGACAGACAGTTTCATTCCTTTCAGTTTAAAGGCCAGTCTGTTTTCTTGCCGGGTGGCAGGCATCTGTTTTGTGATGACTGCCTATTCTTTCTACAATATCGCATAAATTATGTCTCTGCTTAACAAAGGAGGTTACTATGTGCTTTGGTATTACAAGTTGATAGTACTTTTGACTTCTAAGTCTGGTTTTAAATGCTGAAATTGAACAGTGAAGTCATATTCATTTGATTGTCTCATTTGTGGTATGATGCTGCAGTAATATTTATAAAGGTTCATTATTTCCCTTTAATTATAGCATAATTTTAGAATTTCATGTATCTTTAAGATTATGTGGAAAATTGTTATCTTCTGCTTAAGTTGTTTGAAGGCGAAATTTAAAGTAGTGTTTTGAACTGTAAAGAGCCAGTAAAAGTGAATTTGCTGAAATGTTCTTTCTCATTTTTTTGTACACAGAGCTATTTTGTAAAGTAAACGTCAGGAAGTTCTCTGTCAGGAATACATTGTTCATATGATCACCAGCTTAGTAGTGGTAGATACTAAGTTAAAGCTGTGATGTAATTCTGAATAGTCTTGATAGTCGTCTTGAAGATAACTTGTAGACCAGTAAAAGAAAAGTGCATATGTCTTGGTCACTAAGCAAATTTTTCGGAGACCTAAGTTAGACATTAGGATCATGAACTAAGAAAGGAGACTTGCTTGTCAGTGATTGCAATGGCTTTGCTACTATCTTGTTTATCTTTTATATATATATATATCTTGTAGTATGTCAGAGGTTTCTTTCTGTATATAAAATCTTGTGCACTTCTCAGTGCTAGCTGAAACGCTGTTGTGGTTTACTTACAGTACAGGCTCCAAACAAAAATGCAGCATATGAGATACAAGATTGTTAGTTTGGAGAAAACACAGTTATTTCTAAGTAACTGCAGAACATGGTTTTGACCTGTTTGGGGAAATTTTTCTCTTTCCCACTTCAGTAGCATGATAAAGGAAGATATTTTCTGCTTTTCTGATTTTGATCTTGTGTGATGTATTTGTACTGCTAAGCTTACATATTAGTATTACAGGGTATATATGTGAAAGCAGTATGCGTAAGTTGTGTCTTGGAGCAAACAGGTTTACAGATTAATTGCTCTTTCTGAATCCCATCACTGAAGTTTGGGTTGTGTTAAAGTGATGCAGAGACTACTGCTTTTATTCACACACTTTCCCAAAGCAATTTGAATACTATGGTGATTTAGTGTCATGAAGATACCTGATTTTAAAAAATGATCTGTTTTCACTGCAGGGAAGGAGGCAAGGATAAAATGGAGCTGTACTCTATGGCTACAGTTTATGTAAAGTCTTAGTTTCACATAATTTTCTGAAAAGAGAGCTAGGGGCAAAGAAGGTAGTAATCACCAAACTCTATTAATAGAATGAGCAACTCCTTTTTCTTAATATCCATAATGCACATGTCCTCGTAAATGCAAACCATTCTGCCATCATGGCCAGGATAAACCAACAGTCTCCACTTACTGCTGCTTACATTTTTTCCTATAATACCAGAGAAACAGGCTTCTGATTTTGTACAGATCCTGCTGTTATTGTGCTGTCGGTAGAGCCAGGTTACATATGTTATTTGTCTCTTGAAGCTTAATTTCTGTTTTTGCTTGGCATATATGAGCTAACACAACCTTGCATATGCATAAATGCAAATTCTCTAAGTTCCCAGGAAAAAAAAAAATGCACTACAGTCATAGGGGATTTTCCAGTGCTTTTTGTGAAGAAACAGCTATATCCAAATTGCATTTATCAGTATAACTGTAGTATTTGTGGTGAATTCTTGGTTAACTAAATTTAAAGCTGCTGGATGTATAGCTCTAGAGTGATAGCTGTTGGCAGGGGTGAGGTACACATTGCTGTAACTGAAGAGTTTTTCTCTCCAGAACTTGGAACTAAGCCCAGAAGAAACACATTGGCAGACATTGTGCTGTCCTTTCTAGTGTCAAGCCATGGAGTGGGTAACAGCTTCTTGTTTCTACCTGTGGCTTTGCTAACAGGTGATGAGGACAGTATGATAGACCTAAAAGGTCTGGATACAGAATATGACCACAGTATGGAATTAATCTTTTTAACTGTTTTCTACTCTAAAAGTGACATGAAACTGCTATATTAAAATTTAAGTTGCAGTCAAGTAAGAATGTAGAGACTCGGTAGAAGTCGTGGAATATGTTTGCTTTCTGTGAGTGGCAATATCCACATGCAAGTATGAATGTACAGTCTGACAAAAAAAGAGGTTTCAGTGCATTGGCATAACCATTGTCAGGGGACTACATGGGGAGTAATCAAAAAATTTCTGCTTTTTTTAAAACTTAAAACCCTTAGTGATTTTTAAAACACAACAAAACCACCTCGAAATGGATATCTTTTGACCTGTGGTAGTTTATTTGTTGGGGTCTTGCAAGGCAGGAAACCGCCTCACTCTCTCCTTTTGGACTTGGAAAAATACTTACTAATATAATTGTATTGGCCTTTACATTTTGCTGAATTCAGAATTTGGCATTCTCAAGTTAACAGCTTCAGAAGTTCCTTTCTATTTTTCAAGGTTTATTTGTCTGATGAATTCACAGAGCAGAAGTTATCAGGACACTGTTGGAGATCTCTAGAATAAATGTTGGATGCAACGATGTTTCTAGAACATAATAGCATTTGCTTCTTTTCAGCATCTTCGAAAAGAGTAGGTGAATATATTCTGTGGCAGTGTCCTGGACAAGAGTAAAAATATTCTTTAGTCTTTGTGGTGGACCTAAACAAATTTGGAGATGTGAAATGGTAAACTGATAGTAGATGCAACAGAGTAAAAGTTCATTAGTATGTGATACTTAATACTGTAAGACGTTAACACGGTTCTCAGTTATGCTAGCTATTTCCATTTGAACTGTCATTTGCTGTGTGATTCAATAATAATAGATAGATGTCTTTGTATGATGAATAAAGTAATTCACATGCACACTAGCTACTTCCAGCTAAACTGTCCCTTTGCTAAATGATTCAACAATAATAACTGGATGTCCTGTATAATGGATAAAGTAATTCTCAGGCACACTGAAACTCCTCTATCACTGGATATGATGTAATTTAATACTCTAATTTTCTTTTTCCAGCACCACAATAAATGTGACTGTGTGTGGAAGAGAATCTGTGTTTGTATGTACGATTTTACTTGTAAATAATCTTCCAAAAATGAGGAAAATGAATGCATTGCAAAGAGTTTGATGTTCCCAGAAGGTTTTGTTTACAGTTTTGTTTGAACTATTAAGTATTTATTGTAAGTAGAGTAGATTGTTCTAGTTTTAATGATTATAATGCTGTTCTGTTTTAATATTGCATGATCTGTGGGCTACCATAAAGTTGTTACAAATTGAAGGGCTGATATAACATGAAATGAAGGCCCTCTTCTGAATGTTGCTTTTGTTCTGTATTTAACAAATTAGTATGTTGACATTTGTCAGTGATGGATTTCATTATTTGCTGAAAGGGTTTTAGGGGGTTTGACAGCATGAATGGTTTGTCCTACAGACTTTTGAGAATTGATAAAGGCATCTTTGTTCTTTGTGCAAAAGCACAACAGATATCTTATTGACTGACGCATACAAAAAAAGAAAGCTTGTATAGCTGCTGTGCAGAATAAACTAAGAAAATAATTTTGAAGCCATTACGTATTCTCCTATGTTGTTCTCTCTTTCTGCTAACAACATTTATCTCGTTAATCAATTTAACAAGAAGCACTGGATACTCATTCAGTAAAATTAAAGCATGCCTTTATTTCAAATTATAGATAGATGATAAAAATAAGAAAACAGGTAATTCCTGATACCAGAACTAGTTAGTTAAATTTCTGTTGTCTGAACTATATTTAAAACTAGTGTGCAGAATGTTGTATCATTTCTATATACAGAGGATAAAGGCATAGTGGAAATAATTCATTTTAACAGGGATATTGGAAATCAGAATGTTGCATTTGCACCCATATTTCTGGGTAAAATGAAAGGCTGCAGACAATGGATTTCTAGGTACCAATTCTTTAAAGCAAGAATTGTAGATGATACTGCCTATAGGCAAAAATAAAATCACATGCAAAATGGATAACTACCTTAATGTCATTGTTTGCTCCCACGTTTGTAGTTGGCACAAGAAGCAAAAGCGTATTAGATATGACCTGAAAATCTAAAAGAATTGGATTTGTGCTGCTTCTCCGATTTGTGAAGTTCTGATTTTTTTTTTTTTTTTTTTTTTTTTTTTAAAAAGAAAGAAGACAACCCTCTGAGGTTTTCCTTTTAATTTGTGTTGGGTGTTCTGTTTTGTTTTTCTTAGAAATGTCAAGGATTTGTAGTGATCTCTCCTCCAGTAATATTTGAGATTTTCTGAATGATTATTACCCACTCCTGGTAATACATGTGGGTGCTACTGATATAGATAGCAGTAGCCCGGAGACTATAAAGAAGGACTACAGGGCTCTGGGAGAGGTGGTTAGGGGCTCTGGAGCTCAGGTTGTCTTTTCGTCAATTCTCCAGGATACAGGGCAGGACCTTGAAAAGGCTAGGAGGATTGGGCAGGTTAATAAATGGTTAGAAGGGTGGTGCTATAGTCAGGGGTTTGGGTACCTTGAACATTGGGACTCAATATAGTAGGCCAGGTCTACTGGGAGCTGGTGGAACTGGTCTGACAAAGAAGGGGAAGAGTGGATTTGGTAGGAGGCTAGCCAGACTGGTCAAGGATGCTTTAAACTAGATGTGTTGGGGGAGGGGGGCATCATTCCATCCCAACACACCCAGTCGGTTGGTAGCACCTATAGTAAACGTTCGGAGCAATGTAGGGATATTCCAGCTGCTCCAGCCAATGAGCCGGCTTCAATTGGATCTCGGCTCAAATGCCTCTACACAAATGCCCGTAGTATGGGGAACAAACAAGAGGAATTAGAGATGTGTGCACATCTACAGGGGTATGATATCATAGGCATCACAGAAACATGGCGGGATGGCACCTATGACTGGTGTGTTGGAATGGAAGGTTACCGGCTCTTTAGGAAAGACAGGCCCGGCAGACGGGGAGGGGGAGTTGCTATTTATGTTAGGGGTAGGCTGGAGAGTATGGAACTCTGTCTGGGGACAGGTGAGCAGTCGACAGAGAGTTTGTGGGTCAGGGTTAAAGGGAGAACAGCGATGGGTGACATTATTGTGGGGATCTGTTACAGACCGCCTGACCAAGGGGACTTGCTGGACGAAGCGCTCCATAGGCAGATAGGAGCAGCCTCACGCTTGCAGGCCCTTGTTCTCATGGGAGACTTCAACCACCCTGATATCTGTTGGAGGGATGGTACAGCCCGGCACAAGCAATCCAGAAGGTTCCTCGATTGTGTGGAAGACAACTTCCTTCTGCAAGTAATAGAGGAGCCGACAAGGAGAGGTGCCATGCTTGACCTCGTCCTCACCAACAAGGAAGGGCTGGTTGGGAATGTGACGCTCCAGGGCAGCCTTGATTGCAGTGATCATGAGATGGTTGAGTTTGAGATCCTCAGGACAGTGAGAAGAGCGTGCAGCAAGCTCACTGCCCTGGACTTCAAGAGAGCAGACTTTGGCCTCTTCAGGAACCTGCTCAGTAAGGTTCCATGGGATACAGCCCTAGAGGGCAGGGGGGCCCAAGACTGTTGGTTGATATTCAAGGATCACCTGCTGCAGGCTCAGGAGCGATGCATCCCAACTAGAAGGAAGTTCAGCAGGAGGGCCAGGAGACCTCCTTGGATGGATAAGGAGCTGCTGAGCAAAATTCGAAGGAAGAAAGAGGCTTATAAAAGGTGGAAGCAAGGACAGGCGGCCTGGGAAGAATACAGGGATGTTGTCCGGGAAGCTAGGGACCAGGTTAGGAAAGCTAAGGCCCAGTTAGAATTAAACTTGGCTAGGGATGTTAAGGATAACAGGAAGGGATTTTATAGGTATATTGCCAATAAAAGACAGGTTAGGGACACCGTGGGCCCTCTCCAGAAGCTATCGGGAGAATTGGCTACCCTGGATTTGGAGAAGGCTGAGGTTCTTAATGACTTCTTTGCCTCAGTCTTTACTGGCAAATGCTCTGACCACACCACCCAAGTCTTGGAAGGCAGACGCGGGGACGGTGAGGGTGGGGACCCTGGGCCCACTGTGGGGGAGGATCTTGTTTGGGACCACCTTAGGAACCTGAATGTATACAAGTCAATGGGACCGGATGAAATCCATCTGTGGGTCTTGAAGGAGCTGGCAAATGCAGTTGCTAAGCCACTGTCCATCATATTTGAAAAATCATGGCAGTCAGGTGAAGTTCCCGATGACTGGAAAAAGGGAAATATAACCCCCATTTTGAAGAAGGGAAAAATGGATGAGCCGGGGGATTACAGACCAGTCAGTCTCACCTCTGTGCCTGGCAAAATCTTGGAGCGGATTCTCCTGGAAGGCATGCTAAGGCACATGAAAACCAACAAGGTGCTTGGGGACAGCCAGCATGGCTTCACTAAGGGGAAATCCTGCCTGACCAATCTGGTGACCTTCTATGAAGGGGCTACGGAACTGATGGACAGGGGCAGAGCAGTTGATGTCATCTACCTGGACTTGTGTAAAGCCTTTGACACTGTCTCCCATGACATCCTTCTCTCTAAGTTGGAGAGACATCAATTTGATAGGTGGACCACTCGGTGGATAAAGAACTGGCTGGATGGCCGCACGCAAAGAGTAGTGCTCAGTGGCTCAGTGTCCAGCTGGAGACCAGTAACGAGTGGTGTCCCTCAGGGATCAGTGTTGGGACCGGTCTTGTTCAACGTCTTTGTGGGTGACATGGACAGTGGGATTGAGTGTGCCCTCAGCAAGTTTGCCGATGACACCAAGCTGTGTGGTTCAGTTGATACATTGGAGGGAAGGAATGCCATCCAGAGGGACCTTGACACGCTTGTGAGGTGGGCTGATGCCAACCTAATGAAGTTTAACCATGCGAAATGCAAAGTCCTCCACCTGGGTCAGAGCAATGCCAGGCACAGCTACAGATTGGGCGGGGAGGAGATTGAGAGCAGCCCTGTTGAGAAGGACTTGGGGGTGTGGGTTGATGAAAACATGAACATGAGCCGGCAGTGTGCGCTTGCAGCCCAGAAGGCCAACCGTATTCTGGTCTGCATCAAAAGGAGTGTGACCAGCAGGTCGAGGGAGGTGCTCCTGCCCCTTTACTCTGCTCTCGTGAGACCTCACTTGGAGTATTGTGTGCAGTTCTGGTGTCCTCAACATAAAAAGGACATGGAAGTGTTAGAACAAGTCCAGAGGAGGGCCACGAGGATGATCAGGGGACTGGAGCACCTCTCGTATGAAGATAGGCTGAGAAAATTGGGGCTGTTCAGCCTGGAGAAGAGAAGGCTGCGTGGAGACCTCCTAGCAGCCTTCCAGTATCTGAAGGGGGCCTATAGGGATGCTGGGGAGGGACTCTTCATTAGGGACTGTAGTGAGAGGTCAAGGGGTAATGGGTTTCAACTTAAACAGGGGAAGTTTAGATTGGATGTGAGGAAGAAATTCTTCACTGTGAGGGTGGTGAGGCCCTGGAATGGGTTGCTGTCCAGGGAAGCTGTGAATGCTTCATCCCTGGCGGCGTTCAAGGTGGGGTTGGACATAGCCTTGGATGGCATGGTTTAGTGGGAGGTGTCCCTGCCCATGGCGGGGGGGTTGGAACTCGATGATCTTGAGGTCCTTTCCAACCCTTACTATTCTATGATTCTATGATTCTATGATTCAGAGATATATCTGCAGTTTTCTTGTTCTGTAGGTGAAGTATTTGTGATAGGAATTCTTGAAAAAAAAAAAGAGCAATATTTAGGTTTTGTGATGCGAACTGTAGTCTGGAGATTTCATAACGACACTTCTGCCTTCAAGCAGATTTCGTTTCCTCGCTGCTTTTAGAACAATGATACCAAAAGGCTTTACATTGAGAAAAGAATACTGAAAACCCCAAAGAATAAGCAATCTCTTTTCCTTTTTTTTTCCTTTCTTGTAGGTTTGGCTTTTTATTGTTGTTGCTTGTTATTTTGTTCTGGTATGTGGATAAAAGATTTCTTCTGTACATTAAATGAAGAAAAAAATGACCCATTCTATATTTTGTCTTGTCCATGTTACCTTTTGAGACCACTAATGTATAGGCCCTTAACTTGGGTGAATTTTCACTGAATATGGAGAAGCAGGTACATTTTGCTCTTTCTGTCTATTTATGATAGCTGGTTATTTGCACTTTGGCTCTCTGCTATGTTAATATTTGCCAGAAACTTCATGATGTAATAAAAGGAAATCCAGGTCTTCCAGCAATAACAATGATGGAAAACTACAAATAATGAGATCCATCCGTGACAAAATAATTTCGTCCATCAGTGACAAATGTCATCATCTAGACTGTAACTGAGGAATGTTGTTAGTAACTGTTCATCATATTAATCATTTTAGTAAGAATACGAAAATAGCTTGGAAAGTCTCTGAAACAAATGCCATGTGCATTTTTAAGGTAAAATAAGAGATTTTTTTTTGTAGTTTTTGCTTTGGAATATGAGAACAAAACCTAAAAAAAGTTATTAGCACAAAAAATCCTTTTATATTTATGACAGCTGCAAGTGCCTGTGTCTGTATCTGCTTACATTTCTATCTTCTTGTTAAAATAATATGATTGATTAAAATAATTAATTACAATGATCAGTGTCCATACTTTGCTATTTTCTCTTCATTCTTTTGTATTTCAGCAAGTGTTTAATTTTGTGGTCCTAAACTTATAAATCAGTTTTAAATGAGAATGAATACAAATCCACAGCTGTAATAAGAGACTTTCCACACTATTATTTGTTATTAACTGTTTTCACATTGTTAACAGCGTAACTTACCTTCCATTCCATTCATTGGAAAGCTGAAAAAAGATTCATGCCCTGCCAATCCCTCCTTATAATACAGAATGTGTAAGATGAAAAGAAGTGAGCTACAGCTGTTGTTGGGTGTCCAGGGGACATCAGAGATCAAATGAGGAATATTTCAACTCCACAGTTCTTACTTGAGTTGACTGCTGATTGGTCATGTCGCTTCAGGTTCCTGGTAAGCTTATTACTAAGTTGGGTTAGGTCATTGGCAATACTTGCATCCCAGACATCAGACTGAATTCCACATGTAAAATATGTTATTTCTTTGCTTCTTGGTTTACATTGCAAGTCAGAACATTTGAAGCAGGCAGGATTTATTACCATGATATGAGTGCACCAGGATACCAGCCACAGGTAAGTTGTTTCATGAATTTTTGTAAAATCCCAATTAAAGATTTTTTTCTCAGCGCTGTCAATGTGTGTGCTCTGTGTGTGTTACAGAATGAGACAGCACTGTTTAAAGAAATTACTTGCATGATTACTAGATTGTTCATCTTGTGCTGTCTTTCTGTTCACAAGAGTTTGATCTAGTGAAAGTCATGTAACACTTCTGTGAGAAGTGATACTTTGAGTCTACCATTGTAACATTCAATATGCCTATGATACTGGCTATTGAGAACAGTATGCATGATAGAGAACAGAGGAGTTGAGCCCCAGGAGAAAAATGAGCATGCTTTAGAAAAATTAGAAAAGGCACATTTTTGGCAACGCTCGTGCAAAAATTAAAACCCTCCAAAATGTTTCCTGTCTGCAAGATGTACATTTTGTTGGGAAAATGAATAGATATCTTGTTTTAGCAGGTACAGCTCTGCATTTTATACTTGAAGTTCCCCTAAGGTAGAAATATGAAACATGAATCTCACTTGTAGGACTGACTGTCCTATGGTTATTCAAAGAAGTTAATAGATGGTATCACCCTGTATGTGGTTAGTTCCACTGGTCTAATTTTAAAAGAAAAAAAAAATTCTTCAGTAATTTGGTTTATTTCTTGTATCTTACTAATTTTTTTATAGTTAAAAAAAAAATCTAAAAATGCTAGGAATTTTTCTAATGTAATACTTTCACTTGTTATATAAAAGTTTCAGAGCGAGTTATGATTGAAATTTTGAGGAAAACTGTGCAAATACATGCATGATATAGTATGGAAGGAAATAGCATATCTTTGCATTTGTGAGCTTAAGAGAATTGAACACGGCAGATGGGTTGGGTTGGTGCAACTTTCCTTTAGGCTGATCTTGTACTAGCTGGGAGTGCATCAAATTGTGTTAATTTTTGAAGCACATCAAACCTGTATCCTTTTTGTTCAGATCAGTATGATTGGTCCTTTTGCAGTAGCAAAGTAAGGTCTTATGGCATATATAAAGTGCATTTTTCAACTATTGCCAATATTTTCAATTTGATCTAGTTTATTTTGTTTATCATGGGGTTCGAGGGCTGTTTTTCATATCTGAAGAAAATTCATGAAATTTCCTCTCTGAAAATGTCTGGACAAATCAAATAAATATTTGACTTGTATGTCCAAAGACTTTAGAAGGGGATACATGTCGCAGTTGTATGTGATAAATACATACTGTCTTTTGATAGAGGTTTTTACTTCAAGACGGTTCATTTGGCCTAATATGGGATCTGTGATAATGAAAAATACCAAGTTGTTATAAACCCAGTTGTTTGTGTAGCAGCTGTTTGAGCTTAGGCTTGTGTTGTCTTTTTCCTTTCACTGTATAATTTCTTCAGTTTTATGCCACATACTGGTTTTGCTGTTGAACAGTAATAGAGTTTCTCCTGAGATGGTTTCACTGTTGTTCATACACATGCTGACTGATCTGGTTTGGTACAGTGAAATAAGCAAGACTGAAGTTATTATCTACCAGTTCATGGGACAGCTGCTGCTCAGGTGTTCAAATCATTAATTTAGATGCTTGACTGAAATTTGAAGTTTGGATGTTGAATTGCTGTACTGATTTGGCTGGTACCAAGGAGATTCCTCCAACACACAGGGGTTGGTTGTTTTTCCCTGTTGCCTAAGCTACTGTATTATTCCATTATTTATGGAGTAAAAAGTTAGTCATCTGCTTTAGAGTGAGTTTCAGCTGTGACTTCCAGTCACTTGTTGGTTTCCCACTATGGTAGGAAGGGAAAACTTTACGAAATTGCCGTTATTTCTGGAACAATTCTCGGAGTCTTCTAATTACCAGATCCTTGTCTTTACAACTGCATCTGCATGTTTATTTGAGTTTCTGGTGGATTGTAAACCTAGGAGATTTGAAAGGTTGCTTGTCTCTGTAGTTCTCTCAGTATGGACTATAACATACTCCAAAATGCCAGAGGTTATAGGGGAAAGTAAGTGGATGTTGCATGTTCTTGTGCTTGAATTCCAATGGCACAAGTGCCCTCAAAGATAAAGTAAGCTAATACGTGAAGTCTGATGTAGATACTGCAGACAATATGCTAATACTCTTCTTTGTATCACTGGAGTAATGTAGGTTGAAGGCTGCTGATGAAAGATTGCACAAACTGTATACAAAGAGCTCTTGTTTAATTGTATCACTTTCTCAAATTCCAGGAATCTTGAAATGTATAACTTAACGTGTTCCTGTGAAAATATTTTAAGAGATACTTCCCCTGCTCCCTTTTACATGTTTAAGAAGGGATTTTCTAGCAGTTCAATAGCTGTCTAACCCATTTACTATCTTTTTGTAAATAGGAATAGATAAGCAATATGGAGTACTATCAAAACATGATTTTTTTTTCCATTATGTAACTTCCATCTGTAGTAGTGATTTTGGGTGCTACTTTTGACTCCAGAAGCATAAATTTCCAGCTGATGTGGTCTTGGCTCTGTTATTTCAATAAACACGTAAGAAAATGTATCTGGAAATCCCTGTCTGTTCAGAGAGAAAGACTTCTTCAAAGCAAATGGAACAAGCCTGTTAGAAATGAGCTTCATGTTCCTAGCTTCAATCTGTACTTAAGTTCTTGCACATACATTTGGCTAAGGTTTGCGCTGTGTGTCTCATCTGATTATGCGTGAGCAGCCAAAGATAGCACACTGTTGCAGCCTGTGTGCAAAGCAGCACCTGTGTCTAAGTCATAAGTCTCAAGGAGAAGTTTTGCAGAACTGCTCTCAGAGATTTGGCCTCTCAACTGGTCAAACCGCTGTTCAGAATATAGGACTCATTGAAAACCTTTTATTTTTGGAAAAGACCGTTATTAAGAACATCTACATGTGTGGATTTGGACGTGGAATATCAGAACCTTCCAGCCTCTCACACCAAATATTTCTTTCCTTTTGTGGCTCAGTTTTTCCTTCATATGTGTTTGTATCATAGTTACAGCTTTGAGATGTAACTAAATGATTCCCTGACTGCAATTTAACTGGGAGGGGGAACTTGCACTTTCTTTCAGTGAAATGATGCAAAGAATTAAGTTATGAGGGTGTGATTCTGGTCAGAATAATACCTTTTTGCTTTAAACATGTATCCCAGTATATACTTGTTGAAAACAAGTCATTAACTTCTTTTTCTCTAAGAGCCATTGGGAACGTGTCCAGCTTCCTGGGAAGGAGTTGGAGTTTTATTTTTTTGTTAACTGGGAAAGTTTTCCCATCTTCCTTTGCACATCCAGATAGCCTGTTCTGGCCTGCTTTACAAACTTGGGCCAGACTTGAAAAGGCATCAGCTACAGGCATTTATAAACCGCACATACCTTGTCAGGTCTTGATGTAATTGCAGAGGTAAATCACCTTTGTCTGTTCCTAATGTATGAGTGGATTTCTTTCCTTTTCAATTCCAATGAACGCAATGGATATCAGGCCTTATAATTTGTTCATAGCAAATCACATGGATAGTAGGAGGGCCAAATTCCTTTTCTGGTAAAAAAGGAGGGAAAAGATTTTGGCTATTGCAATTTAATCATAATTCTGATGCTTTATTTTTTCACATAGACAATTTTTTTAAATATTGAGTGTTTTAGAAACAACACTTATAATAACTCTGCAATGAATAGCATTACATGTCCTAGATGATGTAAAAAAATGTAGATTTGGTTGGTATCAGTAGGGGTGGAGAAGAGTTTCTGGAATTCAAACATGTATTGAAAGTAGAGAATCTGTATTTTTAAACTAGTATGTAGGATCAGACTTCTCCCCATACTAATAGGTGCTGGACATGTTACAGAAACATGTTCAGTCTTTGATAAGTTTACTCTCAAGATAGAAGGGAGCTTTGCACTGCTCTGTAGTGATATCTGTTGCTATACGAGGCTCTGAATTGAATATACAGCTGCTGTTAAGAGCAGACAACATAAAAGGAATAACTTAAGGTGTTCTCAGAAAAGGGAGTTGCTGGCTGTACTCAGACTCTAAAATTAAATTCTGCTGCAGCATATAATCTTATTTTTGGCCTTGTAGGAAGTTGTATTCTTTGGCCAAAATTTAACTCATATACATTTTCCTTCACTGAAATGATTTGTAATCCTTCTTTAGAGGAAATGATTGTCTAAATGTGGCATTCCATTATTTAAGTGAATGGGAAAAGCGGGAAATACAATCTTTTATTGTGTGTTTACCTACAGTAAACTTAAAATGCAAACCATTCTGTATGCCTGTTTATAAGGCATGAAGTTACTTTTGTTTTGCTTAATCAAATGGCCGAAACGCTGCCAGCAGTATGTCTGGAATGTTATTTACTTGGTCCACTTCTGTGGTTTTTCTTCATAGCACTGTTGACATGCCACAGTTAGCAGTCGTTTGCTTACCACTGAGCAAAATAGTACCCCCAAAGCTGCATTTATTCATCTCATTGGGGGCTTAATAATAAAAAGTTCATCATGTTCTGCAGCTTTCATGCTCACACTTTCCCCCCATCTCGCCTTTCCTTCCTTCTCTTAATCAGAATTGCTTTTGGCAAAGATTTGGAGAGCTGTTTTTCTTTTCTTGCTTTGCTCTCTGTGACTTGATTTCTCTATTAGTGCTTTAATTTCTTACATTGTTTCTTACAATGCCAACTGATTGAAACTGTATAACTTGCTTTGCTGAATGACTTATTATTTTTTTATAAGGAGATGGTTATTGAGTATGTTTTTCTGTTTAATTGTGTATCATATTTTTGGTCTCAGTTCGAGACATTTGACTGGTTGCAAGAAAGCTGTGGGTGTTTTTAACATTTCCAACGGAAGGGTAGGGCGGGTGGGGAAGCTCTTTGGAATGCTGATGAATAATATCTGACTTGGAAATGTCTTAAGGCCATGTGCTCCCCTCCCATGCTTGGAAGGCTAGACATAGTTTTAAAGACCTGTGGTCTTGAAGGTATTACCACTGTGCTTTATTTCCTTTCTAACTGACTGGAGTTGAGAAAACAGTTGAAATGCCGAGGGTTAGTGCAGGAGTACTCTGTAGATGGTGGTCTTCATTTGTGCCCTTGCTACTCTTCTCTGTGGCATGGTGCCCTGTTAATCCCGTGAATGTTAGTCATAGGGCTTAATTCTACTACTTTTCCTTCCTAGATGTACTTAATTTCAAAAAATTACGTAACTTTTGAGATGCTAATGTCTGTAATGTCTATAAGCATAGCTGAAATTGCCTTACAGCAGAACATGAGTAGGGAACTGCAGTAACTTGCAATTCAGTGTGGTTGCAATAGCAGAGCAATCATAGAATCATACGATCACAGAATAGTTAGGGTTGGAAAGGACCTTAAGATCACCTAGTTCCAACCCCCCTGCCATGGCCAGGGACACCTCCCACTAAACCATGCCGTCCAAGGCTCTGTCCAACCTGGCCTTGAACACTGCCAGGGATGAAGCATTCATAACTTCCTTGGGCAGCCCATTCCAGTGCCTCACCACCCTTACAGTAAAGAATTTCTTCCTCATATCCAATCTAAACTTCCCCTGTTTAAGTTTGAACCTGTTACGCCTTGTCCTATCACTACAGTCCCGAATGAATAGTCCCTCCCCAGCATCCCTATAGCCCGCCTTCAGATACTGCTGTGAGGTCTCCACGCAGCCTTCTCTTCTCCGGGCTGAACAGCCCCAACTTTCTCAGCCTATCTTCATACGGGAGGTGCTCCAGTCCCCTGATCATCCTCATGGCCCTCCTCTGGGCTTGTTCCAACAGTTCCATGTCCTTTTTATGTTGAGGACACCAGAACTGCACACAATACTCCAAGTGAGGTCTCACGAGAGCAGAGTAGAGGGGCAGGATCACCTCCCTCGACCTCTGGTCACGCTCCTTTTGATGCAGTTCAGGGTATGGTTGGCTTTCTGGGCTGCAAGCGCACACTGCTGGCTCACGTTAAGTTTCTCATAAAAACTATATAATAAAGCAATAATTTGTAACATTTTCCGCTCCAGTTTCTTCTAGCACTTGAGTCCAAAGCAGAGTAGATATAGATTGGGTTGTTCTCCCCTGTTTTGAAAAGCAGATATTCAGTGAATATAGAATCTGCTGACTTCTGTGCTTGTGGTAAAGGATGTTTTCCTTCCTCTGCATTTGCAGAAATGATCAATTCTCATCATCAAGTGGTGTCTTTTTAGCTTGTTTTAAGTTCTGATAAACCCATGTGTTTTACTACACATGACTCTTGTTGCGTTTGGATAGTAATTTGTTTTCTTCATAAAATGTTTCTGCTTTATTTACTTCCAGCTTTGATAACTGATAAACGCTGCCTATATGCGCACCTAATCATCTTTTATTATCCTGGCTTATATATACAATGCTTCTATTGAAATAAATCAGTCTTGTAATTTGAAAAAATACCAAACTTTAAGTTACTTTTTCCAGGTCATAGGTGTTTGACAGTTGAATACAAACCAACTGCTTGGCAGAATTTTAGTTTGATTCTCTGCCAACCAACAATAAAGTACAGCCTAATTTCTAAAAACACCTGAGCTGTAAACTATCAGTCATGACCTAATCATGCATATAGTAATAGAGGCTGACAAGAGTAATAAAGCCTATATATTATTATGGCCATGTAGTGCATGTTAAAACAGGTCAGTAATGTATTTTGTCACTCATTCTGTTGTGCAGCCCACACATCATCTTCCTGTCACAGAGTGTACTGTCAGGAGGGATTCAGCTCTGTGGAACACGTCTGTGCCATGAAATTGCTCATGCTTGGTTTGGACTGGCCATTGGTGCTCGTGATTGGACTGAAGAGTGGTTAAGTGAAGGGTTCGCCACTTTTTTAGAAGATATATTTTGGGCTAGAGCACAACAGGTAAGGTGATGATACATCACTTCTCAATTCAATTATGTGGAAATAAAAATTACATACTCTGCTGTGAATTAGACATAAATTAAGCCTCCTGCGTTAGGAACACAAGTCTTTTAAAATCATACTGGATTTTGCATGCTAATTTGATTACAAAAATAATCCTTCCTTATTCACAGTGAATACTAATCCTTGCAGAAGGAGAGGTTGGTGCAAGTAAGAATGGAAGTGTCTGTTTGTCCGTGATTACCTTCCCACAAATCTACTACTCCATTACATTACTCAGATGATTTGCATTCTTTCCACTTGTATTGTGTTCCTGAAACTGGAACAATCACCAGTCTTACTGAATATTGTAATGTTCCGGGTACCTAATGAAAATGGTCTGGTTTTGGCCAGTGGATGGATAGCCAAGAAGCAATCTTCAGAACAAAATGGAAGCTAATGAATGGAGTACTTCTGCTTTTTTTCTCTTATACTGCTCAGGAAAACTTACCCCCATGTCAGAGGCTTAGAAACCATTGTCTGCCTCAAAGTGAAGAGCTTGTACGCTGCGTGACAGCTAGTAAAGTGGTTTCCTGATCTAATTCTTATTTTTGTTGTACCCCTGCTGCTTCAAGCATTTAGTATGTTAGTCATTTGTTCCTGTGCTTGTGTCAGGCTCTGGTTCTGCCCCTCAAGACTGCAGAGCTCTATCTGTGGAGGAACAGTGGGGACAAGGAACTAATATCATATCTAACCTCCATTCTGTTAAGTATCAGGGTATTTATACAGCAACCAGCACAGAATTTCTAGTCACTTACCATGTTTGTGGAACAAGAAAGAGACGAAGGCTGTCCAAACACTTTGCTTTTTCCTTCTGTTCCTAAAACTAATTTCTGCCCTTACTTTAGCATCACTGCTCTGCTGTGAGCTGTTCCCATTAATTCTATGCTTTTGTGAGTCACTTGAAAGCATTTTCATTGTAGTAGATGCCCTTCCATGTAGCTAAGTGGAAAGGAGTGAGCAACAAAACAGGATGATTAGCGCCTTTGTTAATTTTGAAGGTTAGAAAAAATGTCCTTTTTTTTTTTTTTTTTTTTTTTTTTAGCATTATTGGGTAGTTTTGGTGCTGTGCAGTTATGCAATTGTACAGTTGTAGGATTATGAGTATGTTCCGTAGTGCCTGACAGTAACTTCACTTGTGTCTGAAATACTGGTGTAATGCAGGATAATACTAGATGCTTTTGCTTTCTCCCATCTTCCATCTTTTCTAATAATAAAGGAATATAAATTAGCAGTTATTTGTAAGATGACAACCTGGTATTTCTTTCGTAAGCATGCATCTCTGTTAATACTGTGTATATAGATGAAAATACAAGAGAGAGCTTTCACAAAAGTAACAGAAGCAGTAGGAAAGAGGAGTGAAGTCAGGATACAAAGCAGCCGTTTTCTTTCAAGCTGGGAAAAGTAAAAATGCAACCAAAACTGCCAGGTACATGTGCTGTACATTCAGTTCACTTACTGCCAGTCACTAAAGGGAAAACAACATGCCCATCTCTCTCCTCAGGCAGAACTATTTAACTGACTATTGATTTGATGCACACAGTGAGGCTTCTGTTTTCCTTAGTGCTGCTATTAACTCTCATAGCAGCAACTGTTATGTTTTGGTTTTGTTGTTTGGGTTTTGTTTTGTTGTTTTTGTTTGTTTGTTTGTTTGTTTTTAACATGGATATAGGTACTGTTTCCTGCATCTTCTGCACATTAAAGGGAAACAAAACAGGTTTGTCTTTTTTAAATTATTATTGTCTGTTGGAAAACAGCAATCAGTGGTCGGTGTTTTTTGTATACTAAGCAGCTGTCGCATGATGAAGTAAAAGGGCAGCAGGAATTGAAAGCTTTACTTCGCTGGCGCCGACTCAGAGATGAGGTACAGAACTCTGAAGAAGAGCTGCAAGTTTTAAGGTAACAGTATGACAGTTTAATTTCTGCTTTTGCATGTTCTGTCTCTACTGTTTTCCACCATTTTCTTCTTTCAAAGGATATACATCCAAATAATCTGATTAAATCTACTGCATTTCCTTATTTCCTCTGAAGAAAAAAGAAAAGTGAAATTAAATTGACTAGGTTATTTGTCTTCTCTATAATTCTGCAATTGCTTTTCTCTTTGTTATAGAATGCTTTAAAAAAAGTGGGATTTAGTTTGATATAAATTTCTCTAAGCAGTTTACAAGACCCTTTATTCAGAAAAAAAAAAAAGGCCATTTCCTGACACACATCGCTGTTTGAAGCAGTAACAGATTCATTTTCTGTGGCTGAAGAGCACAGTGAACTATACAAAGCTGCTTTTTTTATTTTTTTTTTTTATTAAGAAATGAGTAATAATCATATTTAAACAAGAATTTGGTCTTCAGTACCAGATGCTGAGCTCAAGGCTTCTTCTTACATAGCTAAAGACATTTGATCAAAAAAGATTCTTGCTTTGCTAATGATAAGTAATCTGGGCTGTGCTGGTTGGTGTTTTAGGAATTTGCTGTAGTCTTTCACCTTGAGTGGCTGCCTAACATCTCCACTGCTTGTCTGCCCACAGTCTTTAACCAAAAAGTGCAAGTTTACTAATCCTAGCTGAGATTAGCTTTGGTCAAATAATAGAATTACAGGGACAGTTTTCAAGAGATTATGTAGACTGTTCTCCTACACTGAGATACAGGCACTATACTGAGACCATTTCAGGCAGGTTTTTTCTAACATTTTCTCAGAAACCTTTAATAAAAAAAAGTTTTCATGGTTCCTGGCTAAGCTGGTTTTAGTGTTAACAATGAAAAATGCACAGCTGAAATACTGTTCATTTCAAACAATGTAGTTTTCTTAATTTCTTTCACCAAGTAGAAGTGAAGAATGGATTGATCCCCATCCTCTGTATGGTCATCTTTTACATGGTTTTGGAAGACTGTTGCCATTTCATTCACTTTGAGATCTTTGGTTCTTTTTGTGCTTTTCCTAAAAAAAAAAGGAACCTAAAAGCCTTTTATTTTGGGGCAATAGAGATTGTTTACCAATATAGAAACTCCTCTGTATGGCCTCAACTAATCTGAAAATGTCACCAACTGTGTAATTGTAGTCTTTCATTGATCTGTTTTACTTTATGTCTATTAGTTAATTGTATATCCTACATAAAAGCAGAGTCAGTGAAATTGTACATTTGTAATTGTGCAATTTGATGATAGGTGTAAATACAAAAGCAGGATTTACCACAAGCTGTCATGGAGCTGCTGCCAATACAACTACTGATTGACAGATGCTGGGGGTTTTGGTTTTTTGTTTTAAAAGAAATGTTTTTTAGGAACACTGGTTCTTGTGATATGAGGCTTATCTCGAGGTGTGTTTTCCATTGTCAGGCTGTCCCAGGTTCAGCAGTAGCAGTCATTTTTCCCCTTCTTAGTAGCTGGTGCAGTGCTGTGTTTTTGACTTTCAGCCTGGGAACAGTGCTGATAACACCGATGGTTTCAGTTAGTCTGACCAAGGATTTTCTGAGTCTCATGTTCTTCCAGGGAGTGAGCGAGTGAACTGTGTGGCTGATTTATGGCTGGGCTTAAACCATGACACAAGGTTATGAAACCACATTTGTCTTCTTCTGTGCTAATTACATAGTTGTTACTTTTAATGAAATGTCTATGTGGTGTAAATATTAAAATAATTTTTCTAAGGGCAAAAATATCACTTGCAGCTTGAAACTCAGGAAGGATTGATTTATATTGAAATTGAAACTTAAGCTTTCTATTGACTTCCACAATTAGTAGACATAAGTCTAAAATAAGCATGCTGCTTACCTTTTGCATAATGGTATTCTCAGTGCTAATACAAAAGAATGATGTATGATTTCTTGTTTTAAAAATATGCTTCTAATGTATACTTCAGTAGCAGAACATGTTGCCAGCTCAGGATCTTAGCAATCTCTTCCTTTTTGCTATCTTTAGTTTCTTGTGGTTGCATTTAAGGACTTACCACTGGTTCAGTCATAGAATCATAGAATAGTTAGGGTTGGGAAGGACCTTAAGATCATCTAGTTACAGCACCTCTGCCATGGGCAGGGACACCTCCCACTAAACCATGCCACCCAAGGCTCTGTCCAACCCGGCCATGAACACCGCCAGGGATGGAGCATTCACAACTTCCCTGGGCAGCCCATTCCAGTGCCTCACCACCCTTACAGTAAAGAATTTCTTCAGATACAAATATTCTTTACTATTTTTGTGGCATGGAGTTGAACAGAGAGAGTTCTCTCTTTGCATGTTTACTGGTTTTTTGGTGTTTTTTTTTTTCTTTCCTTCTCTCTTTTGAAAGTATATGCATGTGCTTTCCAGAGGTTGTCTATGAGAGAGAAAATTCCAATCTCGGCATCACACTGGGTTTTGAGTCTGTACTGGGACTTGTGCTGGTTGAAGCTTGTGTTTTTATGCCAGGATATTAAAAATGAATTATAAGAGTTTGTTATTTCTTGCCAATTATGCCAGGAACAAAAAAATATCAGCCAACCTGTTCTTCCCAAGCATAAACTTAATCTTCAATTACTTTTTTTGTTGCCTGGTGGGCAATCATATGATTTTCTGTGCTTTGCCTGTTCAGACTAGGTGAAAGCCACTCAGCAAATTGATCATCAGCATGATGGGGAACCACTCGGTGGATAAAGAACTGGCTGGATGGCCGCACGCAAAGAGTTGTGCTCAATGGCTCAATATCCAGCTGGAGACCGGTAACAAGTGGTGTCCCCCAGGGATCGGTGTTGGGACCGGTCTTGTTCAACATCTTTGTGGGTGACATGGACAGTGGGATTGAGTGCGCCCTCAGCAAGTTTGCCGATGACACCAAGCTGTGTGGTTCGGTTGATACATTGGAAGGAAGGAATGCCATCCAGAGGGACCTTGACACGCTTGTGAGGTGGGCTGATGCCAACCTGATGAAGTTTAACCATGCCAAGTGCAAAGTCCTACACCTGGGTCAGAGCAATCCCAGGCACAGCTACAGGTTGGGCAGAGAAGAGATTCAGAGCAGCCCTGTGGAGAAGGACTTGGGGGTGTTGGTCAATGAGAAAATGAACATGAGCCGTCAGTGTGCGCTTGCAGTCCAGAAAGCCAACGGTATCCTGGGCTGCATCAAAAGGAGTGTGACCAGCAGGTCGAGGGAGGTGCTCCTGCCCCTCTACTCTGCTCTCGTGAGACCTCACTTGGAGTATTGTGTGCAGTTCTGATGTCCTCAACATAAAAAGGACATGGAACTGTTGGAACAAGCCCAGAGGAGGGCCATGAGGATGATCAGGGGACTGGAGCACCTCTTGTATGAAGATAGGCTGAGAAAGTTGGGGCTGTTCAGCTTGGAGAAGAGAAGGCTGCGTGGAGACCTCCTAGCAGCCTTCCAGTATCTGAAGGGGGCCTATAGGGATGCTGGGGAGGGACTCTTCATTCGGGACTGTAGTGATAGGACAAGGGGTAATGGGTTCAAACTTAAACAGGGGAAGTTTAGATTGGATCTGAGGAAGAAATTCTTTACTGTAGGGGTGGTGAGGCACTGGAATGCATTGCCCAGGGAAGTTGTGAATGCTTCATCCCTGGCAGTGTTCAAGGTGGGGTTGGACAGAGCCTTGGATGGCATGGTTCAGTGTGAGGTGTCCCTGGCCATGGCAGGGGGGCTGGAACTCAATGATCTTGAGGTCCTTTCCAACCCTAACTATCCTATGATACTATGATTCTATGGTTCTTCTTATTGTGGATATTTGATATTACATTATAGTAGCGTCTCATGAGTTTCCTGTGAAAAAAGAAGTCATGTATGAAAGAAATAGATAAGTATCTTTCTAGAAGGCAGCAGTTCTGCAAGGCAGCAGCAGCAGTTCTTGGTTTGAAAGAAGAAGTTTGTGGCAATGTAGTGCTCATAAAGGGTGAGACATCAGACAGAATCCTGTGTAATTTCTCAGAGTTTGAAGCAAATCTGCAAGTATCAAAGCACCTGTGAAGTATGTGCTGGCACTCATTCTGCTGCCAAGCATTAAATCCATCACTGTCATCCAATGTCTCACATTATGACAGCAAAAACTGGAGAAGTCTATTTGGTTCTGTGGAATAAAGCTGGTGTTGAGATTGTTTCATGTCCTGTCCCATAAGACTGAACTTCAGCTCGTGATTCTTCCTTAAGAAAAACCAGTGTTGATATCTAACTCTAAATTTGTCTCTTGAGTTCCACTTGAGTCAGGTCTGTTCCCCTTCTGAAGCAGTGCTCTCTGACAACTCTGTAGGGGTTTAAAGAGTTTTATTCTATCACAGAGATAGACACAGATACCACGCAGGAAACGCACCTTTCAGATGTTCTCTCGTAGTCGCTGTGTAGGTTTTCAGGACTACCTAATACATCAGAGCATTTAATTTCTAAGTACTTCCTGGTGAACTGTGATTTTACTTTCTACAAAGTAGTTCTTAGCCTGGCAAACAAAATTCATGCTTCCTTCAGAAATTTTCCGGTATGTAAAGTGCGCCACGTAGCAGCTCGATTACTTTATATCAGCTTGCCTTTAACATTATGTCTAGCTTCATCTACTGGTTTAGTTGCCAGGTTTTGTAGGTCAGTGTAACCCACCTCCAGTCTCTACCTTCAATGTGTTGTAAATATACTAAGCATTGCTTTAAAATAGTGTACTGAAGTACTGACATAAATCTGTACAACCTAAATTTCTGAATATTTATTCTTTTGCAGACATTATCAGGGGTATACATATGCACTCTTTGCAAAATGAAATTCTTTAGTACAATCATGCAGATGGGATACTGCTTTCCAGTCACCTGCTAGTATCTACACAGACACAAACTTGGAAGAGGAAGGAAGAATGGTTCCCTAATTTAGAACAATTATGATTATGGGAGGTATTTCAGTTTACTACGGATCCTGTAGCCCATGCGCAGACTCCATTTTTCAAAGTCTATAGACTGAGCTATTTATTATGAGAGAAATGAAGCAGTTTTGGCTTTTTATACTGGCAGAGAACAATGAAAAGTTGGCAGCAGGCCCTCCTTCCAGGGGGCTGATCCAGAATGGAAACAGGTGGACCTCTGCTATCCTACAGTGGGTCTCCAATGTTTACATTGTCTGCTACCATAGGATAAGAAATCAATTATCGATCTCCTCCTTTCAACGTTGAAAGAGAATACAAACTATAGCATGTTAAAGGAATGTGTTAGGAACACTGTAAAATTGAATCTGCTTTTAATTTTTTCTATTTTATTTCAAACAGTTGTATTTGATCAAGCTTTTGCTGTGTGAAGTGGGTTTCATCTGCACACATCCTAAATATAGTGCGTAAAGAGTGAAAAAATCCAGCTTCGCACTCTGGGCAAAACTAATGAGAAACCATTGCACAGATATAAAAAAGGAAGAATGTTTTCCTCAAAGCAGACATAGATATAAATTTGGTCATAGAGATTAGCTCATGAGAAGTGTATCAGTGCCTTGAAGAATCCTGCACTGCTGTAGCCTATGTTGCCCCTATTCTGGAGAAGTGGGAGAAGAGATCATGGAATCATAGAATAGGGTTGGAAAGGACCTCAAGATCATCTAGTTCCAACCCCCCTGCTATGGTCAGGGACACCTCCCGCTAAACCGTGTCATCCAAGGCTATGTCCAACCCAGCCTTGAACACCGCCAGTGATGGAGCATTCACAACTTCCCTGAGCAACCCATTCCAGTGCCTCACCACCCTCACAGTAAAGAATTTCTTCCTCATATCCAATCTAAACTTCCCCTGTTCAAGTTTGAACCCGTTACCCCTTGTCCTCTCACTACAGTCTCTAATGAGGAGTCCCTCCCCAGCATCCCTATAGGCCCCCTTCAGATGCTGGAAGGCTGCTATGGGGTCTCCATGCAGACTTCTGTTCTCTAGGCTGAACAGCCCCAACTTTCTCATCCTATCTTCATGTTTGGTTCCCAAGACTGGCCATTTCAGAATCCACATTTAAAATTGGGGAAGTTGCTTCAGTCACAGGGTTACGCTTCTAGATAGACACCTGTTCTCACACCACTGTCAGCTATGACATTTTCTGGATGGAAGAAAATAAGCTATAGGGGTCTTGAGTACTATGACTGTGAAGGCACTGCTTACAAATGAGGAAAAAAATGTTTGCATAGCTTCTCTTTAGTTTCACTCTGTGTTAATAAAAGCCTAGAAGTCATCCACACTTTACTGCTGTGGGTTATTCCTTCTGCATGCAGATGAAAGAGGTGATTCTTGTAAACTATTAAACAAATGTTTAGGTATAAGAAGAGAAAATTCTACTTGAACATAATGACTTCAATATCTTCCCCTTCCCTTTTTGTTTCATCTTCCCTTTTCCTTTTCCCTTTTCCCTCTCCCTTCTCCCTATCTCCTTCTACTTTCCTTTCCCCTTCCTCTATCTCTTTTTGTTTGTTTTTCTTTGTTCATGAGTCTGCACTGTAGAATGGCATGCAGCGTGATGCCATGCTAGCTGTGAAAAGAGTACACCAACATAGTGTTGTATTTCATTTGTAACCCAGCTCTCTGGTCACCTATGTACAAAATTGCATTAAAAGTATGAAATTTGTTTGTCTGTCTAAGCCAAGTTATTTGCTTAGGGTAAAGAAAAAGACTGAACTAGTCACAGATGTCTAAACTTACTATGCCATTCACAATGCTTTCAACTATAAGAACGTGCAATGTATGAGTAATTTCTTTATTTACTTCTCCAAGACTTAATTACTGTGTTACCATTTTAGGCCCAAAAAGGAGAGCACAGGAGAAACGAGTGAGTCTGGAGCATCGATTGTCAAACATGGTCTTAAAGCAGAAAAAGTCTTCATGCAGGTCCACTACTTGAAGGTGAGTGTTTTCAGCTGATTTTTAATTAAATTGCTTTACTAAAATGGTAAAGACTTCTTTTTTTAAACATGAACAAATTCATAGCATCCTATTTGTTTCTGGTTTAATTTGCAGGGTTACTTCCTTTTGCGGTCTCTGGCAAGGACAATAGGAGAGGCTTCATACCTTTCATCTTTACGAAAATTTGTCCATAAGTTCCATGGACAGCTTGTCCTTTCTCAGGTACTGTGCTTGGGGTTGCTCTTCGCTTTCTGGAAAAAAACCCCAAAAAAACAAATTACCTAAACTTTTGGTTTGACTATGTAAATCTCCACTTCTGTCTGTGGTGAAAAGAGAGAGGCAATTGTAACTTGGCAATATTGGTAAAATTCCTACCTGCTAGAGGGCAGAACATTTTTTTTTAGGGTGATACATAAACTGGATACCCTACTACTATCTGTTAATATAAACAGTGGGTGATTTTAGTATTTGGGGTTTTTTTTCTTTAAACTTGATGCTTTGAAAGGTCAGTGCTCCTAGGTGCTGGTGTTCTCAAAGATAGGCTCGTTTCCTGTACTGGAATTGTCTCAAGTAGTCTTTCAGCTCCTGGGTTTTGGTTGTGGTCAGTCAGCCTTTTCCTTGATAGCTCTCTGTTTCTGATAGAGAAGAAGCACAGAGTAGGAATGCAGCTGAAAACTTCCACACATCATAACAGTGTGTGCACATTGTATTTCTGGTTCTCTGCATGCTGCTTCATTCAATGCTTGTAACTTCACAGTCTTTCTTATGAGCATGACAGTCTCTTATAAAGTCAGGGAGTGATGTCCCCATCACTCTGACATTACACCCACCTGTATCACAGTCTTGTCACAGCCTCTATATAGGTTCCCTCATCATGGTCCATACTCCCATGTTTCCTAGGCATTTTGTTATTGAAGGAAACATCCTTCTAGGATGTTTAAGATGTTCTGCTTCTTTCTTTCAGTAGACCTTCTCTGAGAGTGATACCATGCAGTAGCAGCCCTATCTAACAGCAGTTGTTCACATAGGACAGGATTTCTTCCTAGACTGGTGAAGGCTTGGCTGTAAAAAGTAATGTTGAATTAGGAATATGAATCTATCCTCCTAAGTTCAACTGCATATATTAATCACTTGAATTACAGACTTAGTTGTTCTTTTCCTGACATAAATGGTATATCATTACTCCATGCAAAGTGGAATAGCTTCAAAAGAAAACATTAAGCAAGTCACACCACAGGATCTCGCACCATCTGTTATGTAGAGAGCCCAACTGGGGTTATAAAAAAATTTACCTCCCCCTAGGTCTTTCTGAAGAACTCCTGTAACCACTGGCTGTAGTGTTAAAAGAGAGACTGTCTTGTTCTCCAGTGTTTCATTTTGAGAATGGGATGACATGTTTCTCCAAAACGAAAGTTCTAGGGAATCCTCTCATAGGTGATGAGTCCAGCTTGTGCCATGGCACTGCTGCTTGTTGCTTTGGTAATGCTGTGAAAACAACCATTGATGGGGGTGTCTGTGAAGCAGGACACTGAACTCATCATGGTTAAAACCAGGCGTGGAACAAAAGAAACAGCATAACAAATATTTGGTATCACTAGAAGATCCGTGTGATGCGAGTGAGGGGTGGGGGGGGAAGAGAGAGGACAAGGAGGAATAAATTTCTGAAAACAGTTTCTTCGCTGAAGTCTGTCTGTTCTTGAGTTGCAGTTAAAATCTTTGAGGGGATTCAGGATGGTGATATACGTCTCCTTGCCATGCAGAATAAGGGCCTGTGATTTTGAGGGAATGGAGTCTTTAACACTTTGGTGTTTCTTCTGGTCACAGGGATTCTTTGCTCATGTGCTTGATATTTTTTCTCACTCTCTTGGGGTGAGATGTATGCCCATGTATCTTACAGGTAGCTCTCAGAACTGTAGAGTATTTTGTATATCAAGTCACCCAGAAGTTAGGCGTAGTAGCTTTACTGCAGCAGCTTTACTCTGTGGAGGAACATCTGGGGTGATAAGGGAGTTAACGTTTCCACTGCTGCAGCTGTTTCCTGAACCATGTTATTGAGACCTTGAGTGGTTATGTTTGGCATAGTGTGGAAAATGACAGTGACTATATGAGCCTTGTCTACATTACGATGTCCAAAATCATAAATATGATGCTTTGCTGTTACACACACGGAAACTGTCTGAAAATTACAGCAGAATTTGTAAGAAGCAGCCCAGTGTTTAAATCTGGTGGTAAAAAAGATGCTCACATTTTGGTGAGAAAATGTGAGCTTGTTGCTCCTGATTGATGTGAGGTGGCGTGTGTCAGTAGACTGATTAAATGCTGCAGAATATCTTAGAACATGATACTATTAGTCATGATAGCTAGATTGCATTGTAATTGAACTATGCATCTACTGGAGACTTCTTCCTCTGTCCAGCACTCTGCTGTGAAATGTTAATCTGTAGCATACCTAACTTCAGTCTCGCAAGATGAAATACTGTATGTTGTTTCTGCACCCAGAAACAGCCATTCTGGTTATTGGTTAAAAACATTGTTCAGTGTTTTTAAGTATGCAAGCAAGATTAAGTCATGCTTTTATTTCAGGTTTCTTAGGTTACTTTTTATTTATATACACGCAATATGTCCATAGGTATGTGCTTAATGTAGGTCAAAAAAAGATCGTTTCCTACTTTCCTTCATTTGAAGATACCTAATTCAGTGAAAAAGAGCTGTGTACTGTACAACTTCTACTGTGTGCTTTTTGCGCTTTTACCTTGTTTCACAGCGGCCTAAATCCGTCTCCCACTGAAGTTGCTGGGAACAGGATTTTAACATCATCCTGTTGTTTGGTCACTATGTAAAAACTGCAAAGGGGATGCAGAAATGATAGGGCTATAACCAGTTGTAAATGCATTTACTTTTTTTTGTAAGAAATCTTAAAGATTGTGTTTATGTTAGTGTCTGGTATTGGTAGATAAGAAATCACAGCAGGAATTGCAAATGCAGAAGTAATGAAGTCAACTGAGTACAAAGTTTATTATTCAAGTTCCTTTTTGAACAAACATGCTGTCAGTGTTTAAATGAATAAAAGATTTAAAACAAATAGAGGTGCAAATGGTAGGTTTAAATGTCATAATGTTGTACTTTCACCTTGTCCAAAATAACTGTAAAAGTTCCCAGCTTCAGGAATTATAGGGAAGAGGGAAAGTAAACCCAGTGAAAATAATTGCCCATGTTCTGAATACTAGTCTTGTTTTCAGTGGTGTTTGCAGTATTTTTCCTAGATGGGAGCTGCAGGTGCAAGGAAATGACTTCAGATGTGAAACATTAATCAGTTTGCCTTTTTCCTTCATTTTGATTGCGTGCTCAGTATGTTTTTAGTAGTAGTTTTTGTTTATTTTATGCGTGCTCAGTATGTTTTTAGTAGTAGTTTTTGTTTATTTTAGTTGAGTTAGCAACAGACGAGTAAAGCAAGTCTGGAATCTTTGAAAAAGATTTAAAAAATATCTTCCATTTTTCTTTCTGTGAGAGAATTCACTCACTAACTGCTTTGGCTTAACTTTAAAATAATGAATGGAGTGCTACTGACTATAAATAAATAGAAAGGAGTGCAAGTTGCTGATATTCCTAAAACAGTTAAAGCTGGTGTTCAGTTTGATACTGAAATAAGAACACCTTGGGAATTGAATTGTTTGAAGACTTCAATTTTCATATATTTCTGTCTGCTATAATAATATCCCAACATCTGTAGTAGTCATCTATCTGATGTAAGCTATCATTAGCTGTAGTAAAATTACACTCAAGGAGGCAGTGCTTAAAACAAAAGTTGTAATTTACTCTATTTGTGAAAGTTTTAAAAGTAGATGTGTGGGTCCAAGCCCAGTCTGTATGTACCTATATAATGTGTTCCAGCGCACTGATTTGCAATGGTACATACTATTATCATAGTTTTATAAGATTGGTATTAATTCATTCATTAGCTATTCATTCATTAGCTATTCATTAGCTTGTAGAACTCTTGTAACTAGAATTGAAAGTCTAAAAATGCAGTGTGCATGTATTTTGATGTTTCAACCTCTAGAATCTCTTCTTTAGATGAAAGTTTAGATAAAGTTTGTCTCTGCAGTTTCATGCTTAGTATTCCATGCTTACTGACATGGGACCTTGGGCAAAAAACTGTTGACATCCTTGGGGCATGGTCTTGCCTCTGGCACTGTCCCATCCAGAGCAGCCTCCAGGACAGGGGTCTTTGCTTTCTACACTCTCATATGCTTGGAAAACAGAAATAGATGGGTCTGTTTTGCTAATACTGAGTTCATTTCCTGTTCCAATTCTTGCATAAATGACCATCTTCCTGCTTTTATTTAGCTGTGCACTACACAGCCTTTATTCACTTTCCTTATATATATGCGCTATAAGACAACCTCTAATTACTGCATGATCACAGTCCTTTTACTATTTTTTTACCACAGATCTTTGCCTTATCTATGTAAAATAGGTATTGCTCTCATATGAAGCAGCTGCTTGGTATTTTGTTCTCTGTTCGTTGTTCATAGACACTTTTTTTGCTGTGCAGTATGCTTTTCTTTCTGTTCAACCTTTTAACAAGTGAAGGCAACAAAAACAGACTGCTTCACTTTTCATACATTTTACCCTGAAATTAACTGTGTTTAAAATGCTTATGTATTTGACAAGTGATTAATGTATGGATCAGTTAACTGTATTGCACATTTTGACAACCTATTGTATTCATATTATATAATTTGACTAGCTTTAGGCCATATTTGTATTTTACTATAAGTATTTTGAAAGAAAGAAATTATGAAATATTGTGCTTAAGTAAGACTGGGTTAGTAAAAGTCATTTACATGGTATAAGCCAAGATTTGTGTTGTGAGAAAACTTTTTTTTTTTAAAACAGTTTTTGTGTTATTATATAAGATAAACTGTCTATTTTAAAGGACAGAGATCAGAACAAAGCAGGGCTAGAAATGGAACTGGAGAAGAAACCAGAGTGTAGTGAAGCTAAGAGGAGCCCAGATGTTTTATAATTATGTATAATACAGATGAGCGATTAAAACCTCAGTTAATGTGTCACACATTTTAATGTCCAAGAGTGTAGCTGTATAAAAAAAAAAAAAAAAAAAAAAAAAAAAAAAAAAAAACAACAAGTATCTTTTGGTATTCTGTATCTCAAGTATAAAGATTTTAAAAGAAGAAGTAAGTTTGGCACATATGACTGTCTGCTATCAGGGAAGTGACCTATATATCTGAAAATATCTTGGACCTTCCCGGTAGAGTACACAGATCCTTTCCATAGCTGCTGAACTTACCAAGTCTTGAGCCTAACTCTTAGCTGTGGAGTATCTTTTTGCATTTCCATTTCTGTTACAGTAGTATCTCACTTCTCTGCTGACCTAAAATTTTTGTATTTGCTTAGCTTCCATTTAATATTTTTCAAGCTTAAAATTACATGGTAGCTTGTTATGCAACACAATTTGATAGGAGAAAAGAGAAATTATTTAATTCTGACTAGAGCAAACTGGCAAAGGGAGCACTCAAAGCCTGTGAGCTTTATTAGTGCTGAATCACAGCTTCAGCTTTTGATTTAGTGAGATGTATTTTAAATATGTCCAGCTGGAGACCAGTAACGAGTGGTGTCCCTCAGGGATCAGTGTTGGGACCGGTCTTGTTCAATATCTTTGTGGGTGACATGGACAGTGGGATTGAGTGCGCCCTCAGCAAGTTTGCCGATGACACCAAGCTGTGTGGTTCGGTTGATACATTGGAAGGAAGGAATGCCATCCAGAGGGACCTTGACACGCTTGTGAGGTGGGCTGATGCCAACCTGATGAAGTTTAACCATGCCAAGTGCAAGGTCCTACACCTGAGTCGGAGCAATCCCAGGCACAGCTACAGGTTGAGCAGAGAAGAGATTCAGAGCAGCCCTGCGGAGAAGGACTTGGGGGTGTTGGTCGATGAAAAAATGAACATGAGCCGGCAGTGTGCGCTTGCAGCCCAGAAAGCCAACCATATCCTGGGCTGCATCAAAAGGAGTGTGACCAGCAGGTCGAGGGTGGTGATCCTGCCCCTTTACTCTGCTCTCGTGAGACCTCACTTGGAGTATTGTGTGCATTTCTGGTGTCCTCAACATAAAAAGGACATGGAACTGTTAGAACAAGTGCAGAGGAGGGCCACGAGGATGATCAGGGGACTGGAGCACCTCCTGTATGAAGACAGGCTGAGAAAGTTGGGGCTGTTCAGCCTGGAGAAGAGAAGGCTGCGTGGAGACCTCATAGCAGCCTTCCAATATCTGAAGGGGGCCTATAGGGATGCTGGGGAGGGACTCTTCATTTGGGACTGTAGTGATAGGACAAGGGGTAATGGGTTCAAACTTAAACAGGGGAAGTTTAGATTGGATCTGAGGAAGAAATTCTTTACTGTAAGAGTGGTGAGGCACTGGAATGGGTTGCTGTCCTGGGTTCAGCAGTAGCAGTCATTTTTCTCCTTCTTGGTAGCTGGTGCAGCGCTGTGTTTTTGACTTTCGGCCTGGGAACAGTGCTGATAACACCAGTGTTTTCAGTTACTGCTTGGTGATGTTTTGGTCTGACCAAGGACTTTGTGAGTCTCATGCTCTGCCAGGGAGGAGGGGAAGCCGAGAGGAAGGAGAGACAGGACACCTGACCCAAACTGTCCAAAGAGAGGTATTCCACACCCCAGCACGTCACGTCCAGGATGTAAAAACGGAGGGCAGAGACCCGGAAGGGTGGTGGGGGTGCACTCTCGGGGTGCACTGCTTGATCGGGTTGGGATTGATGGTGAGCTATTGTATTCTTTCCTTGTATTTGCCTTGTCATTATTATTATTGGTCGTAGCAGCAGTGATTTGTGTTATACCTTAGTTACTAAACTGTTCTTATCTCAACCTGTGGGAGTTGCATTCTTTTGATTCTCCTCCCCATTCCCCCGGGACTGGGGGAAGAAAGAGTGGGGAGTGAGCGAAAGAGCGACTGCGTGAGTTTATAGAGGCTTAAACCACGATAGTTGCCCAGGGAAGTTGTGACTGCTTCATCCCTGGCGGCGTTCAAGGTGGGGTTGGACATAGCCTTGGATGGCATGGTTTAATGAGAGGTGCCCCTGCCCATGGCAGGGGGCTGGAACTAGATGATCTGAAGGTGCTTTCCACCCCTAACTATTCTATGATTCTATGAAATAGAGTCAAATGCATCATACCTGATTTTCTGCTGGATAGTCTTAAACAGAATTCCGAAGAACAATTGAGGGCTCTATGTAGAACCATTGATACATGACAGATCTAGTGCCTCATCTTTTTCTTAGCTGTATGTGTGGTCTTACATGTTTAAACATGTAGGACAGGAGGAATCTATGTTTAATTCAATTTTTTGGGTGGTGGTATATTAAGTATTTTTAGTGGACAGTGAGAAATTGTCTAACTTCTGAAGAAATCAAAAAATTTCAGATGAGTCTGAGACAACATAGGCACTGGTGTTAGAAGGCATGTTCAAGCTGCATGCCTTCCCTTTCTTGCCTGGGGTCTAGTTTGAACCTACCCATCAATAAGGTAAGAAGGGAAGACAAGGCTTTGTTCAGTGAATTAAGTGACAGTCAACGTACTTTTTCCAACTTACCTGGTCCCTGAACGGACTTCTTGCTATGAGGTGTTTTGACATGTACAAAGATATCTTTTGTGAAAGACCTGGGGCTCTGACAGAAACCCTGTCACTAGTATAGCTGGGGTGATTTAAGACTTGCTTCCCTTATTTACTCACACTACACCTAAAAGGACAAATTCAGTCCAGTCAGTATGATCAATTTACCTAATATTGCTCTGTATGAAAGTGCTAGACTGAATTTGGGCAGCTCAGGCAGGGATACCTTCTGCTGCTGTGCTACACAGGGATAAAAACCCAAGTCAGAGAAATGCTGGGGAAGTGCCATACAGGGGCCTGATACCATCTTAAATACCCACAAGGAAGATTTACCAGAAATCCTTGCATAGATCCATGTTATGTGCTGTTTTCTTGTTGCCACAATACTGGGTCATTTTTTTTTAGGGAATTGTTAGTGATCAGAACATAGTTCATTGGCACAGGGTAAATGGGAAACAAATTCTGCCCTTGACTGAAGCTAGTCAGTGACTCTATCACCTGGGGCTTAAACTGTTAAGCTAATGATTGCTGCCTGTTAATATAATGTATTGTAGGTGAGTCTTGCTTACTCTTGGTAGGAAGTTGTTGTCTGGGCTTGTTACCAAAACCACAAGAGAAGAACTTCGACATGTTGCTGATTTTGTTAATTAAAAGCCAGGAAGGTGAATTAGGAGGGAATTTCAAATAAACAGGACGCTTGAAAAGGGTATTCCTTATGTATTTTTCTACCTGAAAGGAGCAAAGTAACATTTACCATTTAATTACATCATTTACAAACTCCATAATTGATAGGGTTAGTTTAATTTTGAATGGGTAACTTCCATGAGGAGTTGGATGTAAGTGCATTTGTAATTTATTTGTTGCCCACTGAATGTCCTTTTAGACGTATCACTTTTAGTCATGAAATCTGTATTGTTTTATGCACCCCCTTTATATTTCAGTTAGAGAATTTAACTGAAAGTATCTGTTTATTGGTTGTAGAGTACTTGAAATATCTAGATTTCAGTATTTCATAATGAGGATATAATTTGTCTTCTAATATTCAGTGTTCTTCATTTAATATCAACATATGTGATCATTGAGGGACCTGTCTGGTGCCCCAGAATTGTCTTGAGTAGAAACATGCTGGCCATTGCTCAAAACAAGAATGGGAGTAACAATATAGCATCTTTAGTCACAAAATAAGAGGCCTTCTAAACCCAGATCTGTCTAGTTACAACTTCAAGTAGCCTTCATTTCTAGGGTGCTCAAAATTACTTCTTTCAATGTACTTCTCAGTCACTAGGTCCTTACTGTTTGCCTTTGTCTCAGACACACCATGCATTAACAGTGTAAAGAAAACTTCTACTTGATCTCAATTCACAATCTGTATCCAGATTTGATCTGCTCAGCAGCAGCCCACAGTTGCAATTGTGATTAAAATTATTGGCTTCAGTCTGGATTATGGTGAGAGCAGACAGAGTCTTCAGGGAATTTAATTGTGAGGGTCTAGCAAGTTCTTAGTGAATGTGTGTGACTCATTTTTCAAGGGCTTTTTCAGTTTGGCCAAATGCAAATAAAATTGACTAAACCTCAGAGTAACAGTTTCTTTATACAGGGAAAAGTTGTTTTCTGGCCTCCAGCTTTCCACCCAGGGAAAAACAGGAGTAAATAGGGAAGTGAGATTATTTAATTGTGAATACAAGCCAGTTTGATAATCATGCAGCACACTGGAGACACGTGATTTCTAATTCGTATTTTCTTTCTGGCTCCATTGAATTACTTGCAACAAAGGCAAAACCAAACTATAATTCGTTTTATGATCTGACTCAACATTTATTCATGATTACCTTGGTCATCCATAAGTCTTTGCTTCAAAGTGTAAGGTCACTAGAACTGCTTAAGGAAATGGTATCAAAGCTTAAAAAGCCCCAACTTATTCCCAGACTTTTCTCTTGAACACTTCTTAACCGTATCATTGTGGGAGGAAGAAAAAAATAGCCTAAGGGTAGAATTTTACTCCAGATGGTTAAAGTTTGGCAAAATTATAAGCAGCTGAAAAGTCAGACCTATAACGGGATGTGTCATGCAGACTTGATAATAGGCCATGCAAATATGAGGTAAATGGTAATGTGTTTTTCTACTCTATTTTGGAGCATCAAAATAGAAGTTGTTAAAATAAGATAGATTAATCCTAATTTTAAGAAAGTGTGTAGCATGGTGTTTACTGCCTTATTCTCAATAGATATTTGGGAAAATAAGACGGCTTTAATCACAAAGGAAATGTTTAATTTCATAGTACAAGTTACAGAATATAAAAAACCTTCTAATACCAGATGTATCTTCAAGCATCCTGTAGGATTGATTATAAAAAGTTGATGCAATCCAATCAGAGAATCTAGCTGCATTAATGCATACAGAAACGGTGCAAATAGTGTCAAGAATCATTACTTCAGTATTACTTTTGACACAGTTTTGAAACAACTGTATTGACGATCTTTCCATGTTCTTTATTTCCATGTAAGCTTACTCGGTACCTCCAGCAAAACTTCCACATGTGGAAGGAGACAGTAGTTCTCTGCTTACATACGGAATAATGGTACTGAACTGCTAGCAGTAGTATGAAATAAGGGGATTTCATACTTTATCATCATGTCATCAGTACACTGTAGTTAGGTCAGAATGACTTCTGGCAAAGTTATGATGACATTCATGGCACAGCAACACTGAGCCCAGCACTGCGTAATTTAACCTTTTGTTGTAAGCAAATTTTGCAGCTACTGCAACATAGCCTGAATCTCACTTATAATCTAAAGGAGGAAGGCTTAACAATGTTACCAGTAGTTTCAACTGCGCAATCACTCTTTGATTCCCTAACAATACCATAATCAGAGTAACAGCATCTTCTGTTGAATGCAGTGACAGAGTACATAAATAAGGTTTTCTGCCTTTTAGGAAACATCCTTTAAAATCTTCAAGAACAAGTACTTGCAATCAGAAATCAGCCTGCGCTCAGATGCTGCATCGTTAGCCTATAAAACTTGTCTTCACAAGATTGGTATTAATAAATTGGATGTATTGTTTTATGAAATAGCACGTAAATGAATAATTCATATTAATAAATCCATTTCTTAAGAATTTATTCAGAGGAGTGTATTGTGTCGAAGTGATTCTCATTAAAAATAGGTCATGTAGCATGAGGTGCAAGAGAACCTTCAAGTGATGTCAGGTGTAACTTTCTAAAGAGGGTTTATCACAGAGTTGTAAGTGACGGTGATAGTCAGGCTCTTTCACTGGCATTTCACCTTCTTATGTATCCATGAAAGAAATTCTAGCTACAAATTCTAGCTACCTTTTCTTTGACGAATTTGCTCCTTAGTTGCTGTGGTTGTCAGCAACATTGTGAATTTTGTCATACAATGAGGAGTAGGTGTGACCTTCCCACCAGGTATGTGCATTAAGGGAAAAAAAAGGCCTTATGTGGTTATATAATTGAAGACAGTGTGATAACATAAGCACAGTGGAGGGAACGTAAACACCCTTAATTCTGGTTGGTGTTTCTTAGCGCCTAAGTGTGTGAATCTGCAGCCTTTAAGAGTTTTAAATATAGTTTGTCTGTATTATAGATTAAATAAAAATGGAAACGTGGGATTGTGTTTAAATAGTCAGCAGGCTTTTCAAGCCCATTTTCTTTCAATATTGACACTTTTTGCTTGAGTGGGTTGGAAAACTGACAAACATAACATATGTTGTATAAATAACCAAGCCGTATAGCACCATAGTGGATATATAAATTTCTTTCTTAGCATCTTCTCTGCAGTCTTTAAAAACCCGTCTCTCTCTAGCAATGCAGACAGTTACATCTTCACAAATTTGCTAACCGTGGTGCTTTGTTCATTTTCTAGGATTTTCTTTGCATGCTGTTGGAAGACATACCTGAACAAAAAGAGTAAGTGAGAACCAGGCTAGAAAAGTCAAATAAGAAAGTAGAAAGTAAATTTGAATATCAGTTGTGCTTGCCAGAAATAGTAGGATTTCATTTAGTTTTGTTCTGCTTGTTTTTTTCAAGTCTGTGTGTGTAACTTTTTCTGAAAATTCTCACAGATACATACACAAAAAATACAAGATTTGCTGCACTGTGCTATCCCATAGTCGCCATGATCACCAAGCAGTGTATTTAACTTGCATGTTAGGGCAGCAGTGAAGTCCTGTGTTCAGTATGTGATCTGAAGTGCCAGGCACAGCTGCCTGCTCTAACTAATTTGTGATCCTCTTACCACCTGCTTTTGGCATATGGCACCCTACAGCAAGGAGGCCAGAGCTTTGTTGTGGATCCAGGAAACTAGAGAAGATGTATCTTACTCAAGTAGTAGTGTGGTTCCATCCCCTTCCGCTCATGCAGTGTTCCAAACAGGGAAGGATGGAAAATGTTAATGGAAACCCAGCATTAATTGCCTGACATGACCTTCAAAATCCTCCTACATGTGAAGGTTACTGGCTGAAGATGATACAGCTAATCTTTAGCAGAGCTTTGAAACCATCCCTGCTTCTCCATTGGTTTGCTCTGTGTAACTACAGGCTGTGATACAAATACAGGTTCTTTTGAGGTAGAGCTTTGCATATTACAGCTTTTAAAAACAATGTATTCACTTGGAAAATGCAGGTTTGGGGAGCAAGATTCCAAAGTCTTCATAACTCTGGGTGAGTAGTTTGGGGGGGAAAAAAGGAGAGAAGATATACATAGAATTCAAATGTATTGATATTTTAGTGAAACAATTCTGTTCTTAGGGGGTGAGGGACAGAGAAGCTAGTTATCACCCAGAGAATGTGTTTTGTGGCATCGGGAGTTTAATCTGGGTGGTGTTAAATTTTCCAGTTATGTACCATAGGATGATACTGTGTTTATGTCATTGAATACGGGTTTCAAGCCCAAATATAATCAGGAGTATTAAATGGAATATATATGAAAGTTAATTATTTAATGGCATGATTATACATTGATTTGTTAATGAAATCTCTACTTTCCTTCCTTTTTTCACTTGTGTTTCTCTGAAGTCCAAACCCAGTGCAAATGTTATTTAAATAAGCATCCAATTTTCCACCTAGAAATATGCCAAAATGTTTAAACTTTCAGTGAGACTAATGCAAAAGAAGTATGTCTCTGTTTGCATTGCATCACACTCCAGAATGTATTAACAAAATTTCATATCTATGGTAATTCATTTTACAATCAGGCATACCACATATCTGAACTTACCTACTGCCAAAGTTACCATGGGTGCAGATTATCAACAGCAATGCCAAAAATAATAGAACATCTGGATATACAGAAGTCCTTTATTTCTTATCTGCTACAAAGATTTTTTTTTCATTCTTGAGCATATTCTGTTGCTAGTACACAAATACTAGCCTGAGGTAAAAGCAAAGGAAGGAACGATAAAAATGATATATCTTTAGGGATCATCTGCTGATGAGTTGCACAAAGTTTCAGTTGTAGAAATTAAGTGCATTTCAAGATTGTAGCAACAAAATTCTCTGTAGCACACAAAACTTCCTAGACTTGTTCACTTCTACCAAGTAAAATTTTAATGTTTAAACTAAACGATTCTTACTTGAAAAATATGAAACACTGTAATATACTGAAGTTTGTAGGCTGGATTTAATAATTATGACAAAAAAAAAAGGAAGAAGAAAATACAAATTATTAGTAGGGAATCAAGCCAGATCCTTCCATCAACTGCGGCAACAGAGGCAAACTAGTCTAGCCAGAAGCAGAATTTGGTTTATGGGAGACTTTTGTAATGAGAACAGGATTAGCATTGGGAGACTTTTGTAATGAGAACAGGATTAGCATTGGTAGAAAGCAATAACACAACAGTGTGGAAATTTCTGTAATTATTATGTTGTGGTAATGCAACATCAGCTTTCTGCTGTTGGACACAGCAGAATATATTTAGAAGATTCTCACTCTTTCAGTACTTAATACCTTTAGTTTTCAGTTACATGAGATTTTTTAGTACATTCCCTACAATGAGCAGTTCCAAGTTACAGACGTAACCTCTTAAGTGGCAGTTATTGATTTTTGCTGCCTTCTGTACTCAGAGGAGGAGGATTATATACCTAGTTTATAGGGCTACTTCACTTCCTGCTCTGACTCAATTTTAATGGTGTCTTAGCTGTTGGGATCCATTCTGCAAGGAATGTTTCTGGACTGCAGCTGAATACTGGCATCAGACAGCTCTAGCACTACCTCTGGTTCTTTAGAACTTCCCGACTTGCCCTTATAGAAGATCATTTCTTTATGTGAAGGGCAAGAAAGACAAACAAATATCTATCATTATCCTTCTCTATTTTCAAAGCCTTTTAAAATATAACTTGCACTGGCTGTAGTCTCATTATCATGGCCATTCTGTAAAAAACCCATAATACTTCCCTCCTGTAACTGAGGCATATTATTTCCTCATATATAATTTGGAATGTCAATAAATAATAAAATTTAAAACTAAAATAAATAAAAAAAAAATGAAATTAAATCAGTCAACACCCTCTTACGTGTCTGTGTGTCTGTATATCAGAGTGCAGTAGATCTAAAACTCCCATTGGCTCTGTTCTCTCCAAGACTTACACCCATAGTCTTTGCTGTAAATTGGTCCTCTCCACGTCTGCCCGACATGCACGGTGTGCAGACTCAATGTTTTTGAGGCCCTGTAACAGAGAGTGAATTTTACCAGACTCGGATAAATCAGAGTCACAGCTGCTTGTGCTCTTTACGACTGCAGATTTTTTTGAGCAAGTCAGTTGTGTTCTTTGGGGTTTTCCGGTGGTATTTTTTATTTAATTTCATTCCATAAGATAAGTGTACTAATAAAACTATGGCTTTAATATTTCAGAATAGATGAAGGAAGGCTTGTGTTACAGCTGTGCTGTTTGTACTGTTAATAACCCAGGCTTACTAACAACATTTCTTGGGTGTCTTAATAAGTTGTCAGTTAAGTACTAATTAATATCAATGATTTAATTGATATTAATATAATGCTGCAATTTCAAACAACTTGGCTATACAGGTATATGTTTCTTTCTTTCAGATTTGCTTTCTTTGTTGCTCACATTGTTGTAAATATGGTGATTTAATTGAGCCAAACAGCTGGTAGACACCTAACTCTGAAAGCAAATTACTGGGAAAGATTTTTCCCAGCGGTTTTAATTCCTTCCTTTTTTTTTTTTTTTTTTTTTTTTTCTTCGATAAGCCAATATACATATGCTGGACAAAAAACAAAGGAAATCTTGTCTGGCTAGTTAACAGAATCACTAATCATGCACTAGTCTTTGATTTGTTCTAGCTATGCCTCCATATTTAGCTGGAATGGCTTACTTTGAAAATGGTGGATGTGTATGAATGTGTATATGCAGATGAAGCAAATATGTTTGTTGGAGTAGTTTCAGTTGGATATGGCAGACTTTTTGTCTTCCTTTTTTGAAAAAAAAAAAAGTTGCACATCTTCATGTGCACTGTTGATTTGCTGCAACATCTTATTCTAAAAGCGGTTTCTTCTCCTCAGTTGAGGAATTAAGTAGGCGTATATTGAAGTTCGTAGAGTGCCTTGAGGTCTTGTGCAATGAAAACTTGATGTACAGACATTTTTTATAATCCTAATTTTCAAATTATCATTAATATTAGTATTTTACAGAGCTTGCTCTGAAACATTTAATCTGGCTATGAACAGTATGTGTGCATTTTAGGAGATCATTCCTAGGCTGATTGTCTTATAATCTAAACAAAGAGACAAGGAGTGACATAATGGATGTCATTATATTCTCATTTTACAGTAGGGAACTGTAGTATGAAACAACTGAAGAACCTGACCAGCCTTGTAAGAGCTCTGTTACAGTGGGAATCAGTTGAACCCAGATCTCACATTCCAATAGAGTACTTTAACCAGAAGGCCTGTTCCTATTCAGGAAAACACACACACACCAGATTTAAGCCCTTACAGATGCTTAGTTGCAACATAAGTAGGTGGTAAGTGTCCTTTCTGAATATTGATGCTTTACTGAACTGCAGCCTCTACAAGGATAAAGCGCTGTGTCCTTTCTCTAGGACACTCACTTTGAAACAGCGATCTGTTTGTCATCTTTTCTGGGGCTTGATCCTTGTCCTGTATCACAAAATATGACCAACCAAAAAGTAAAGAAAACCATTAATAGAAAATGAAAGCATGTATAAATGGTTTTATTGTTATTGTAATCTGAATGTTCTTTTTCCTTAACCTGCAGCTTCCATTTTTTGGTATGATGCTTTTGCCATGTATGCAAGCATATTTTAGGAGCTGAATGACAAAAGGCAGCATTTGTAAGGCAGGACTTTCTCATTTTTAAGGCACCTGGTGTCTGATTTTTGCCTTTGTTACAAAATTCCAGTGTATGTTGCATAAATTTATTAAAACCAGATTGCTTGTATTTTGCATATATTATTGAACAGTTACTCCGTGAGGAGCCAGCTGACCCTCCACTTTAATCAGATTCTTCCACCCCTAACTTACATAGGCAGAATTTTAGTCTGTTAGGTAGACCTGCTCATTTTAATGGACCTCCTTCAGAATACTGTTCATTATAAGCAGGGATGGCAGATCTCCCACCCCAGTGTTGTAGAGTGGAGGCTGTAACTGTTAATTCTACTTCCAGAAGTAGAATTATTACACATAGTTCTGCTTGAAGACTGAAGATAAATTTCCCATCTTGGATTCAACAGGGACAAGACTATCTAAGTCAGGATATAAGCCAGGTCTCGAAAAGTGCTGTTGTTAATATCAGTAATTTAAATCTTCAGCAATTCCAAGTAAAACTATCCGAGTTTTAAAAATGTAGTAACTATGATTTGTAAACACACAGATGCTTTTACTTTATGACCAAGGTCATCTACTAACATATTCCGTGACTTCTTTTGAGACTCCATAAGCCCTGTAAGCCTTAGTTTTCAAACCTGCATGTCACACATAAGAGTGATTGATCTCTCTCCCATTGGCATAGTGAAATGTAATATTTAAAGGTGTTTAAAAATCGTTCACTAAAAATGACTGGTGTATTTGTCACAAATTCTTCTTAGTCACTGATACAGTAGATAAATAAACTCCTTTAAGATCAGAATTTTGAGCACAGCTTTTTCAGGGTTTGGTGGAGGAGGGGGAAGGGGAGAAAATACTTATAGAATCATAGAATACTTAGGGTTGGAAAGGACCTCAAGCTCATCGAGTTCCAACTCCCCAGCCATGGGCAGGGACACCTCCCACTAAACCATGCCATCCGAGGCTATGTCCAACCCCACCTTGAACGCCGCCAGGGATGAAGCATTCACAACTTCCCTGGGCAACCCATTCCAGGGCCTCACCACCCTCACAGTAAAGAATTTCTTCCTCATATCCAATCTAAACTTCCCCTGTTTAAGTTTGAACCCATTACCCCTTGTCCTCTCACCACAGTCCCTAATGAAGAGTCCCTCCGAGCATCCCTAGAGGCCCCCTTCAGATATTGGAAGGCTGCTATGAGGTCTCCACGCAGCCTTCTCTTCTCCAGGCTGAACAGCCTCAATTTTCTCAGCCTATCTTCATACGGGAGGTGCTCCAGTCCCCTGATCATCCTCGTGGCCCTCCTCTGCACTTGTTCTAACACTTCCATGTCCTTTTTATGTTGAGGACACCAGAACTGCACACAATACTCCAAGTGAGGTCTCCCGAGAGCAGAGTAAAGGGGCAGGAGCACCTCCCTCGACCTGCTGGTCACACTCCTTTTGATGCAGCCCAGGATACGGTCGGTTTTCTGGGCTGCAAGCACACACTGTAAGCTCATGTTCATTTTTTCATCGACCAACACCCCCAAGTCCTTCTCCGCAGGGCTGCTCTGAATCTCCTCCCTGCCCAACCTGTAGCTGTGCCTGGGATTGCTCTGACCCTGGTGTAGGACCTTGCACTTGGCATGGTTAAACTTCATCAGGTTGGCATCAGCCCACCTCACAAGCGTGTCAAGGTCCCTCTGGATAGCATTCCTTCCCTCCAACGTATCAACCGAACCACACAGCTTGGTGTCATCGGCAAACTTGCTGAGGGCGCACTCAATCCCACTGTCCATGTCACCCACAAAGATGTTGAACAAGACAGGTCCCAACACCGATCCCTGGGGGACACCACTCGTTACTGGTCTCCAGCTGGACATTGAGCCACTGAGCACTACTCTTTGCGTGCGGCCATCCAGCCAGTTCTTTATCCACCGAGTGGTCCACCTATCAAATTGATGTGTCTCCAACTTAGAGAGAAGGATGTCATGGGAGACAGTGTCAAAGGCTTTACACAAGTCCAGGTAGATGACATCAACCGCTCTGCCCCTGTCCATCAGTTCCATAGCCCCATCATAGAAGGTCACCAGATTGGTCAGGCAGGATTTCCCCTTAGTGAAGCCATGCTGGCTGTCCCCAAGCACCTTGTTGGTTTTCATGTGCCTTAGCATGCCTTCCAGGAGAATCCACTCCAAGATTTTGCCAGGCACAGAGGTGAGACTGACTGGTCTGTAATTCCCTGGCTCATCCATTTTCCCCTTCTTAAAAATGGGGGTTATATTTCCCTTTTTCCAGTCATCGGGAACTTCACCTGACTGCCATGATTTTTCAAATATGATGGACAGTGGCTTAGCAACTTCATTTGCCAGCTCCTTCAGGACCCGTGGATGGATTTCATCCGGTCCCATGGACTTGTGCACATTCAGGTTCCTAAGATGGTCTCGAACCAGATCCTCTCCTGCAGTGGGCCCAGGGTCTTCATTCTCACTGTCCCTGTGTCTGCCTTCCAAGACTTGGGTGGTGTGGTCAGAGCATTTGCCGGTGAAGACTGAGGCAAAGAAGTCATTAAGAACCTCAGCCTTCTCCAAACTCAGGGTAGCCAGTTCTCCCGATAGCTTCCGGAGGCGGCCCACGGTGTCCCTAACCTGTCTTTTATTGGCAATGTACCTATAAAATCCCTTCCTGTTATCCTTAACATCCCTAGCCAATTTTAATTCTAAGCGGGCCTTAGCTTTCCTAACCTGGTCCCTAGCTTCCCAGACAACATCCCTGTATTCCTCCCAGGCCGCCTGACCTTGCTTCCATCTTTTATAAGCCTCTTTCTTCCTTCGAATTTTGCTCAGCAGCTCCTTATCCATCCAAGGAGGTCTCCTGGCCCTCCTGCTGAACTTCCTTCTAGTTGGGATGCATCGCTCTTGAGCTTGCAGCAGGTGATCCTTGAATATCAACCAACAGTCTTGGGCCCCCCTGCCCTCTAGGGCTGTATCCCATGGAACTTTACTGAGCAGGTTCCTGAAGAGGCCAAAGTCTGCTCTCTTAAAGTCCGGGGCAGTGAGCTTGCTGCACGCTCTTCTCACTGTCCTGAGGATCTCAAACTCGACCATCTCATGACCGCTGCAATCAAGGCTGCCCTGGAGCGTCACATTTCCAACCAGCCCTTCCTTGTTGGTGAGGACAAGGTCAAACATGGCACCTCTCCTTGTCGGCTCCTCTATTACTTGCAGAAGGAAGTTGTCTTCCACACAATCGAGGAACCTTCTGGATTGCTTGTGCTGGGCCGTACCATCCCTCCAACAGATATCAGGGTGGTTGAAGTCTCCCATGAGAACAAGGGCCTGCAAGCGTGAGGCTACTCCTATCTGCCTATGGAGCGCTTCGTCCAGCAAGTCCCCTTGGTCAGGCGGTCTGTAACAGATCCCCACAATTATGTCACCCATCGCTGTTCTCCCTTTAACCCTGACCCACAAACTCTCTGTTGACTGCTCACCTGTCCCCAGACAGAGTTCCATACTCTCTAGCCTATCCCTAACATAAATAGCGACTCCCCCTCCCCGTCTGCCGGGCCTGTCTTTCCTAAAGAGCCGGTAACCTTCCATTCCAACACACCAGTCATAGGTGCCATCCCGCCATGTTTCTGTGATGCCTATGATATCATACCCCTGTAGATGTGCACACATCTCTAATTCCTCTTGTTTATTCCCCCTGCTATGGGCATTTGTGTAGAGGCATTTGAGCCGAGATCCAATTGAAGCCTGCTCATTGGCTGGAGCAGCTGGAATATCCCTACATTGCTCCGAACGTTTACTGTAGGTGCTGCCAACTGACTGGGTGTGTTGGGATGGAATGCGGCCCCCCTCCTCCAACACATCTAGTTTAAAGCATCCTTGACCAGCCTGGCAAGCCTCCTACCAAATCCACTCTTCCCCTTCTTTGTCAGACCAGCTCCACCAGCCCCCAGTAGACCTGGCCTACTATATTGAGTCCCATGGTCAAGGTACCCAAACCCCTGACTATAGCACCACCCTTCTAACCATTTATTAACCTGCCCAGTCCTCCTAGCCTTTTCAAGGTCCTGCCCTGTATCCTGGAGAATTGATGAAAAGACAATCTGAGCTCCAGAGCCCCTAACCACCTCTCCCAGAGCTCTGTAGTCCTTCTTTATAGTCTCTGGGCTACTGCTATCTATATCAGTAGCACCCACATGTATTACCAGGAGTGGGTAATAGTCAGTGGGACCGACTAGAGCAGGCAGCTTCTCGGCCACATCCCTGATCCGAGCCCCTGGTAGGCAACACACCTCCCTTGAGCCTGGGTCAGGCCGGCAGATGGGTGCCTCTGTGCCTTTCAGAGTAGAGTCCCGAACTACTACGACCCGCCGCTTTTTCCTGGCAGCACCAGTAGTGACCTTCTTTACCAGTGCGCTAGCTGGTTGCGCCTGGTGGGAGCGCTGTTGCTCATCAGCCCCCTGCAGGACAGCAAAGCGGTTCTGGGTGGGGACAACAGATGTAGGAGGAAGCCCCTTGCTTTTAATTGCCCTCTTCCTCCTTTTTTTGTTGTTTTTTTCTGTTACCTTTTCCCAGCTTCCTGGGTTAGCAGCCTCCTTTCTTGCACGGGCAACAGTAGACACTCGAGGCCCCGGAACAGTCTGGTCCCGGAGCAAGCAGTGCTGCTCCCCCTCAGCTTCCCTGACACCTTTCATCCTGGTAACAGCTTCCTGCAGTTCAGCCACCTGCTGCAGGAGGACCTCCATCAGGGAGCGCAGAGTGCAGCCCTGCCCATTGCTCACCCTTCCCTCAGGACAGCAGTGCAGGCGCTCTCTACACCCCGAGCTCTGCACTACAGCCTCCCTTCCCATCGGCTCCGTTTGGCTGCCTACACTGGCCACCGCTGGCACAGCCAGAGCTGAGCTCCCAGACTGAGCCTTGCTCGTAGGGGAAGTGTTCACCATCCCGCTCACCACCCCGCTCGCCTGCCCGCGCAAGCTGCCTCGAGCCCGCCCTGTTCGCCGCTCTCTGGGTCGCTCGCGCTCCCTGGGGCAGGTTTTTAACCAGTCAGCTCTGCCGCCGGTCCTCCTGGCGCCGCCCCCTCTGAGTCAGCCGCTCGCCTCCGCGGAGCTGCAGGCTCCCGGGCAGGCCTTGTCGAGGACTTGAAGCTCCCTCGGTGCAAGTTGCTGCTCCAAGGTGAAGCTCGTAGACGCCGAGCCTCCCCTCTGATCAGGCGCTGCAGGCGTCCCCTCGCGAGACAGTCACCTCAGCAATGGGCCGGAAATCTTTGTAATTAAAATGAAAATTATATTGGGTTGCTTGCCTTCCTGTTTCAGACCCCTGAAATGGCTGTTCTTTTCCTGGATGCTTTGCTGGTTATGGGTCTACATTACAGATGTGAAGGTAGCTGCAGGTACTAGAATGATTCTTGCAAGGCATTACCGTGCACATTACCATGCGCACATTTTTTATATATACATTTTAAAACTGGCTTCCTTGCAAGTTGGGAAATCTTCAGCCAGAGCTGAAATAAATGCAATAGGAGTTGCTTACAGAAGTAAAAAGGGAAATACAGTGTTTGAATTTGCAAATACTTCTGTATTATCTTGGCATTGGTTTGAGGAAAATTGGGTCATCAGAAAGCAGCCTGAACTCTGATTGTCCTCATTTAAAACCAATGATCACTTCAGCCTATCTGCCTTGAATATGTACTCCAGCAGTTTGATGACGTTGATTTATATGAAAATGAATATTATACTATTTATTTATTTATTTATTAGGGATTGTAGTGATAGGACAGGGGGTAATGGGTTCAAACTTTAACAGAGGAAGTTTAGATTGGATATAAGGAGGAAATTCTTTACTGTAAAGGTGGTGAGGCACTGGAATGGGTTGCCCAGGGAAGTTGTGAATGCTTCATCCCTGGCAGTGTTCAAGGCGGGTTGGACAGACCCTTGGGTGACATGGTTTAGTGTGAGGTGTTCCTGCCCATAGCAGGGGGGTTGGAACTTGATGATCTTAAAGTCCTTTCCAACCCTAACTATTCTATGATTCTATGTGGTTATTTCAGTCCCAAACAGCTTGATCAAGACAAACTATTGCCTTTTGCTGGGGCTTCAGAGTATTCTGTACTTTTCTGTGAATGTTACCAAGATACAAAGAAAGTGAAGACAATATGAAACTAAAATAGATACTTGTTAACTAATACATATCAGTGGCTTTTAAAGTCCAAAAGTTTAAGGAAGTTTGCCTTGAATTTCATTTCTTTAGTATCTTATCTTTGCATTTAGTCTCCTTCTGTAGTAAAATACTGGATTTGTATGTCTCTGGCTAAATATACTTCTCTGTGATTTATTTATTTATATATTGGGTAAAAGAAACAAAAGTCCACTCAAAAAATAGAACACCTGTTCAGACTTTACATGTTTCGTAAATGTAGTTTACCATCTTAAATTTTCTCTGTCAATCCTGGTAAGCGCTGAATTTATCATTCGAGTTTTAAGCACATAATACCTGATCTGTCTTTAATTTGGTCATGTCACCTCTGATGGTATTATTAATTTAAGAAACCCCAAGAATGTGGTACCAATGCAGTACAATCAGTACATGGATTTGAGGGTTTTGCTTGGCTTCTAAGGAGTTAATTTTCATACAGGAAAAATGGTATTTTTGTGTATGTCTTCAGTTTCATTTTTTTTTTCTTTTAAGATCTGGATTAACTGCAGAAAGCATCTTCCAGAATTGGCTTGACACTTCCGGAATACCAAAGGTAAATACAAAATACCAGTTCCCAGTTATTTCTGGATTCTTGCATTTCTCATTACATTATATGTTATTTAAATCATTACCTGAACTTAAAACAGGCATGGCTTAAAATATACAGTTATGATAATGACTGCTTTCCACATCTTTATAGGAGTTTAGCTTTTATTGGTTGCAGGCTTTTGCTTCTACCATTGCCTCAACAAGCCTGACAAAGGGCAAATCTTACAAAACTTATCCTATTGCTTAATACTGTAACCATATGGAAGTATGCTTTACAGTATATTTGTAGACTCTATTGAATGTAAGGCGCATTGTTGACACTTGACAGTATACGAATTACCTGAAAGCCATACTGACAGCAGTAACTAACTGTTCAATTATTTGTACTCTGATATTTTGTGAATATTGTGACTTGCTCATAAAATCTTATGCATGGGTAACATAGAATCATAGAATCATAGAATCATAGAATAGTAAGGGTTGGAAAGGACCTCAAGATCATCGAGTTCCAGCCCCCCTGCCAGGGGCAGGGACACCTCCCACTAAACCATGCCATCCAAGGCTATGTCCAACCCCACCTTGAACGCCGCCAGGGATGAAGCATTCACAACCTCCCTGGGCAGCCCATTCCAGGGCCCCACCACCCTCACAGTAGAGAATTTCTTCCTCATATCCAATCTAAACTTCCCCTGTTTAAGTTTGAACCCATTACCCCTTGTCCTCTCACCACAGTCCCTAATGAAGAGTCCCTCCCCAGCATCCCTAGAGGCCCCCTTCAGGTATTGGAAGGCTGCTATGAGGTCTCCACGCAGCCTTCTCTTCTCCAGGCTGAACAGCCCCAATTTTCTCAGCCTATCTTCATACGGGAGGTGCTCCAGTCCCCTGATCATCCTCGTGGCCGTCCTCTGCACTTGTTCTAACAGTTCCATGTCCTTTTTATGTTGAGGACACCAGAACTGCACACAATACTCCAAGTGAGGTCTCCCGAGAGCAGAGTAAAGGGGCAGGAGCACCTCCCTCGACCTGCTGGTCACACTCCTTTTGATGTAGCCCAGGATACAGTTGGCTTTCTGGGCTGCAAGCGCACACTGCCGGCTCATGTTCATTTTTTCATCAACCCACACCCCCAAGTCCTTCTCAACAGGGCTGCTCTGAATCTCCTCCCCGCCCAATCCGTAGCTGTGCCTGGCATTGCTCCGACCCAGGTGGAGGACTTTGCACTTAGCATGGTTAAACTTCATTAGGTTGGCATCAGCCCACCTCACAAGCGTGTCAAGGTCCCTCTGGATGGCATTCCTTCCCTCCAACTTATCAACCGAACCACACAGCTTGGTGTCATCGGCAAAATTGCTGAGGGCGCACTCAATCCCACTGTCCATGTCACCCACAAAGATGTTGAACAAGACCGGTCCCAACACCGATCCCTGGGGGACACCACTCGTTACTGGTCTCCAGCTGGACACTGAGCCACTGAGCACTACTCTTTGCATGAGGCCATCCAGCCAGTTCTTTATCCACCGAGTGCTCCACCTATCAAATTGATGTGTCTCCAACTTAGAGAGAAGGATGTCATGTGAGACAGTGTCAAAGGCTTTACACAAGTCCAGGTAGATGACATCAACTGCTCTGCCCCATCCATCAGTTCCGTAGCCCCTTCATAGAAGGTCACCATTGCTGTCCTACTATTCTGGGTTCAGCTGTTAACAGTTGCTTTTCCCCGTCCTAGCAGCTGGTACAGTGTTGTGTTTTAGGCTATAGCCTGTCAACAATGTTGATAACACACCAATGTTTCAGTTGTTGCTCAGTAATGCTTACTCTGGTCAAGGACTTCTCAGTCTCTTATTCTGTGCCAGTGAGGAGGGGCACAAGAAGCTGTGAGGAAGCAGAGACAGGACACCTGAGTCAAACTACCCAAAGGGGTATTCCATACCACAGCACGTCATGCCCAGTATATAAACTGAGGGTAGTTACCCAGAAGGGTTAGATCACTGTTCAGGTCGGGCTCCGTATCGGTCAGCGGTTGGTGAGCGGTTGTGCTTATTGTGCGTCACTGCTGGTTTGGTTTTTTTTTCTTTTCCCCTTTTAGTTTTATATTCTCTTCCCTTGTTATTTCCCTATGTTGTGGTTTAAGCTCTCAGCCACGCAGTTTTGCTCACTCACTCACTCCCCACTCTTTCTTCCCTCCCCTCCTGGAGGGATGGGAAGGAGAATCGAAAGAATGCAACTCCCACAGGTTGAGATAAGAACAGTCCAGTAACTAAGGCATAACACAAATCACTGCTGCTACCACCAATAATAATAATGACAAGGCAAATACAAGGAAAGAATACAATAGCTCACCATCAATCCCAATCCGACCAAGCCGTGCTCCCCCCACCATGCACCTCCACCCTTCCGGGTCTCTGCCATCCGTTTTTTACATCCTAGACATGACGTGCTGTGGTATGGAATAACCTCTTTGGTTAGTTTGGGTCAGGTCCTGTCTCTCCTTCCTCCTGGCTTCCCCTCCTCCCTGGCAGAGCATGAGACTCCGCAAGTCCTTGGTCAGACCAAAACATCACCAAACAGAAACTGAAAACACTGGTGTTAGCAGCGCTGTTCCCAGGCTGAAAATCAAAAATACAGCACTGCACCAGCTACCAAGAAGGAGAAAAATGACTGCTGCTGCTGAACCCATGACACCTTATCATTATTATTATTGGTGGTAGCAGCAGTGGTTTGTGTTATACCTTAGTTACTGGACTGTTCTTATCTCAACCCTTGGGAGTTACATTCTTTTGATTCTCCTCTCCATCCTGCCGGGAATGGGGGGAAAGGGGAAATGAGCGAGTGGCTGACTGGTGCATGGTGCACCCAGACTGTTTTCCCCAGCAAATTCTTCATGTGCACCACGGGAACTTTATCCCCCTCAACAGTATGTAGAAGTTCTGACTGGACTGGACCAGCCCTGTTTGCAGATCCTCTGGTGTTGACCAACCAGGCGGCTTTTGGTCAATGTGTATCTCAGCGTTTGAAAGTCCCACCACCCATTGCTCTCAGTGTAGTTTTCAACAGCCCATTGTACCGTTCGATTTTCCCAGAGGCTGGTGCATGGTAGGGGATGTGATATACCCACTCAATGCCATGGTCTTTGGCCCAAGTGTCTATAAGGTTTTCCAGAAATGAGTCCCATTGTCTGACTCAGTTCTCTCTGGGATGCCGTGTCGCCACAAAATCTGTTTCTCAAGGCCCAGGATACTGTTCCAGGCAGTGGCGTGGGGCACAGCGTATGTTTCCAGCCATCTGGTGGTTGCTTCCACCATGGTAAGCACATGGCGCTTGCCTTAGCAGGTTGGTGGGAGTGTGATATAATCAATCTGCCAGGCCCCCCCATATTTGTACTTCAGCCATCGTCCTCCATAGCAAAGAGGCTTTAACCGTTTAGCTTGCTTAATTGCAGCACATGTTTCATGGTTATGAATGACCTGGGCAATAGTGGCCATTGTTAAGTCCACCCCTCAATCATGAGCCCATCTGTATGTTGCATCTCTGCCCTGATGGCCTGAAGTGTCATGGGCCCACCAGGCCAAAAATAATTCACCCTTATGTTGCCAATCTAAGTCCATCTGAGCCACTTCAATCTTAGCAGCTTTATCCACTTGTCGGTTGTTCTGGTGTCCTTCAGTGACCTGACTCTTGGGTACGTGAGCATCTACATGGCGTACCTTCACCACCAGGTTCTGCACCCGGACAGCGATATCTTGCCCCAGTGCAGCAGCCCAGATGCGTTTACCTCTGCGTTGCCAGTTTCTCTGGTTCCATTGCTGCAACCACCCCCACAGGGCATTTGCCACCATCCATGAGTCAGTATAGAGGTAAAGTCCTGGCCACTTTTCTCATTCAGCAATGCCCAAGGCCAGCTGGATGGCTTTCACCTCGGCAAACTGACTCGATTCACCCTCTCCTTCAGCAGTTTCTGCAGCTTGCCACTGGGGACTCCCTACAGCTGCCTTCCACCTCCAATGCTTTCCCACAACACGACAGGACCCATCAGTAAATGAGGCATACTGCTTTTCACTTTCTGACAGTTTATTATATGGTGGGGCCTCTTCAGCACGCATCACCTCCTCCTCTAGTGGCATTCCAAAATCTTTGCCCTCTGGCCAGTCCATGATGACTTCTAGAATTCCTGGATGACTGGGATTTCCTATTCGAGCTGCTTGTGTAATTAGTGCAGCCCTCTTACTCCATGTAGCATCGGTTGCATGATGTGTAGAGGAGATGCTGTCTTTGAACATCCACCCCAGCATGGGCAACCGGGGTGCTAGGAGGAGCTGTGCTTCAGTGCCATTCACTTCTGAAGCAGCTTGAACCCCTTCGTAGGCTGCCAGTATCTCTTTTTCAGTTGGGGTATAGCTGGCCTCAGATCCTCTGTATCCCCGACTCCAAAAGCTGAGGGGTCAACCTCGAGTCTCCTCTGGAGCTTTCTGCCAGAGGCTCCAGGTAGGACCATTCTCCCCAGCTGCGATGTACAGTACATTTTTACATCTGGCCTGGTTCGGTCTGGTCCAATGTCTACTGCATCAGCTACCTCTTGTTTGATTTGCTCAAAGGCTCGTTGTTGCTCAGGCCCCATTCAAAATCATTCTTCTTCCAGGTCACATGATAGAGAGGGCTTACAATCAAACTGTAATTTGGGATGTGCATTCTCCAGAACCCCACAACACCCAAGACAGCTTGTGTTTCTTTCTTATTAGTTGATGGAGACATTGCTGTTATCGTATTTATCACATCTGTCGGGATCTGGCAACTTCCCTCTTGCCATTTTATTCCCCAAAACTGAATCTCCTATGCAAGTCCCTTAGGCTTACTCTGGTTTATGGCAAAACTGGCCTTCAGAAGGATTTGGATTATTTTCTTCCTTTGAGATAAGAACAGTCCATTAACTAAAGTATAATATAAAACTACTACTACTACTAATAATAATAATGGTAAGGGAAATAACAAGGGAAGAGAATACAACCGCTCACCACCCGCTGACCGATACCCAGCCCAACCTGAGCAGTGATCAATCCCTTCTGGGTAACTGCCCTCAGTTTATATACTGGGCATGATGTGCTGTTGTATGGAATAACCCTTTGGCTAGTTTGGGTCAGGTGTCCTGTCTGTGCTTCCTCCCAGCTTCTTCTGCCCTTCCGCACTGGCAGAACATGAGAGACTGAAAAGTCATTGACCAGGGTAAGTACTACTGGGCAACAACTAAAACATCCATGTGTTATCAGCATTGTTGTCAGACTAAAGTCAAAATACAGCACTGCGCCAGCTACTAGGAAGGAAAACAAGAACTGTTACAGCTGAACCCCGGACAGTCATGCATTTTGATATTCAGTCATTTTTTGAAAAAGGACCTTGAAGTTAATGCTGTGCTTTGATCAAAGTTTTGTTCCTGATAAAAAAATTCAATATGTTGTAGAACAGCTGCTTCAAGTACGTGGGATAAACTGACATTTCACAGCTGTAGTTGTAAGATGCTGAAATGCCTGCCTGAAATGGAAGAGTTTTCTGGCATTTTACTTACAATATCTGCTGACATAGTATTCTACTTCTTCTGAGTATCAGCATGCTGACCTCTTGCCTCTCACTCTCTTTTTGTTGGTTTACCTTTTTTGCCTTAAGCACTTCTCAGGCTCTTATGGGAGTTTGTTTCCACTTTATTGAAAGAACTGCAGCTGTCATTCAGCAAACAGGAAACCTTGTTTCCTTTGTGTGTTATTAAATAATTTGGGGATCCTCTATTCCTAAAATCAAAACTTTCAATACATTAATATCTATAATCTAAATATGACAGTATTTACTGACTACAGGAGTATAAATCTACTCATGTGCTGTAAAGGAGCTTATACTGAACCCCCATTAAAAAATATGTAGATTATCTTTATTTCACCAAACTATTCACTTGGCTAATGTGCTTAATCTTATGTAAAGTCACATAGACCACCTTCATACATGCAGGTTAACTACTTGCATAATAAATATCAGCCCAGGAGTGCCACAAAACTGACCTTCTCATGTAGGTTGCCAGGTGAGCAGACTAGGGTGCGTGTAGAGGAGGGTTTCTGTCAGCTCCATTCTCCTCCTCATACTACTCACTCTCCTGTCAGGCAGCGTAAGCAGCATGAGGTACAGACTATCCCTCAAAGTTCACTACCTTTCCTGAGTACTGAAGCAACTGAAAAGCAGCTGGTGAATGTCTGCTCCAAAGATGTCTCAATGGCGCAGAAGCAGCATCCTGTGCCATACACAGGATTCAACAACTTTCTTCTTATCACACCTATTTTACTGACTGTATGATAGAGTCCTCTAGCATGATAGTTAGTCACTCAATCCTGCAGCACCTTAGGGACAAAAAGTAGTTCACAGTGGTTTAGTCAGAAATATCTTGATTGAGAATGTAAACTTTTAAAATTTACTAATACTATCTAAGACTTCACTGCATTTGGAGAGGAAACTTCCTTACTGGAGAGACAATCCTCTGTAATGGGATTGGGGAATATGCATCATGCTGTCCATTCTGAAAATCAAATCAGAGCATGGTTCCTTTATACCTTTCCCATATGAGAACCTTTATATTCTACAGTGCCTGTGGTTATTTCTGTGGCATCTTTTATTTCTGTGTTTTGGTGGGTTTTTGCTCAGGAAATTCATGTCATCCATTGACTATAAAAAAAAAAAAAACAAAAGAAAAAACAAACAAAAACACCACTCATGGTTAATTTACAGCATTAGCTACCAAAGTGTTTTTAAGAATTTTCTTCTGTGGTTACATCTAAATTTATCACCTTTACACAACTGGTATATTTCTTAACAACATGGTCGCTTATAAACAGAGTTCTTTGCCCACCCCTTGGTTCACTGTCTTCACACAGTGTCTAGCAGAAGGACACTGTAAAGCTACTTGTGCAAAAGATGGTTGAGAGTAAATACTTTCCACTACCCAGATTGCTGAAGCAATGTTACTTACCATCTTCCTTCCAATAGAGGAATTCCAATAGAGGAATTTTGTACTCTTTATATATGTTATATGTCATGGTATCTATCCACCTGAGTATCTTGTACTCCTTTACCTGTGCTTTGTTACATTTGCCATTCCAAATCCTATCTCGAACTCTGTCCAGGGAACCACATACATATGTACCCCCTTTATACTTGCAACTATCGAATCATAGAATCATGGAATAGTTTGGGCTGGAAGGGACCTTCAAAGGTCATCTAGTCCAGCCCCCCTGCAATGAGCAGGGACATGTTGAACTAGATCAAGCTGAACAGCACTGGTCCCAATACCAGTCCCTGAGGAGCACCACTTGTCATGGGCTTCCACTTGGGCACTGAGCCATAGCCCGCAACTCTCTGAGTGTGGCCACATACAGAGTTACAGCATTTGGATGTTTAATACAAATAACACATGCTTTCAAGAAGGTACAATAGCAAATATTTGAAGATCATAGGACAAACTCACTAATACCCACATGCCTACTTGCCAGAATTCATCTTAGTATTTTGCACTGGCTGAATTCAGTGATGTCTCAAGTTGAGGCAAACTCTTTTTAAACACATCTCAGGGTACTCTGTTGAACTGTGTAGCACTTCACTTGCCTAGGCAGCTAAAAAAACTGTAGCAAGAGTTCACTGAATCGAGAGCATTTTTGTCCCCTCCAGCACCTGTAAATAGGGGGATGGAACAACTTCGGTATTTGTCAATTTCTAATACCATTTCAGGCTTTGAAAAGTCATTTTGTCTTTTCTAAATTTTGGGCTACTTTCCAGGCTCATGTATATATATATATATATATCAGCAGTAACCAAGAATAACTTAATGTAAGGGAGTCAGACTTACAAATTAAACCAGAATTTGGCCTGTTGCCATGAAAAACTAATTTTCTAAAGCATTAAAGGTTAATGTTGTAAAAAAGGGTGTGTGGTGATGACTGGCCAATTCTTTCTTACATGGAAGAGTGCCACAGTACAGTGGTTGCCTTTAGGCTTGCCGTGCATTAAGGTTTTCCCACATGCAAAACAATAAGGAACATAAGAAATGAAACCAAGCATTTCTGAAGTAGAAGCATTCATGAGGACTTTTTTTTCTGGGAACACATCATGGTGGTGTTAAATAAGGTGAAACATATTGCTTTGCTGAAAATACCTTTTATCAAATCAAGCAACCTTCAGCATGTACTTCTGTCTCGAGGCGACTCACCGCGGGGATTGTAGCAACTTTTCATCATATGCAAGTAGTAACCACTTAACTTTAGTCGGTGAGTTAAGTTGGCAAGAAATAGAAGAACAAAACAGTATTTAGAGCTGGAAAACACCTATGAAATCATTTAAGACCACTGCTGATAATGATTTGTTCTCTACAGTTTCTATTGTGTTTTTCAGTCTGTGTGATTAGAGTTTAACAGACCATACGCTTCTTGAGGAAATTTTTCTCAGTTCTGTACAGACTTGGTTTTGTTTCATATTGGCCGGTTATTCTTACCTGAATTTCTTATTCTACCCTAGATAATTAACCTTTAAAAAATATGCTTAAAATAATTTCTCCTGTTGAACTCTGTTGTACACTGTTCAATTGAGAAGTATACTTATAAATATTAAATAGTGTCTACATCTCACACTCTTACATATATATTTTTAACTCATTTCAGTTTCACCACCTTTTGTTTTTCCTCGGAAACTGCATTGACTTATAACACACTACTGTTTACTAGTAAAATTGCTATCTTGAATGTTCCTTGGGTATTTCATTTGGTGCTTTTCATTATGAAAATAATTTTGTCCAGATTTATTCTTCAGTTAGAAAAAAAAAGAGGGGGAAGTAGCTGCCCCGCTCCTTCATGATGTTTAGTTTCAACGTATCCTACAGTGTAATCTACAAGTCATAGAATCATAGAATAGTTAGGGTTGGAAAGGACCTTAAGATCATCGAGTTCCAACACCCCCGCCATGGGCAGGGACACCTCCCACTAAACCATGCCATCCAAGGCTGTGTCCAACCCAGCCTTGAACACTGCCAGCAATGGAGCATTCACAACTTCCCTGGGCAACCCATTCCAGTGCCTCACCACCCGAACAGTAAAAAATTTCTTCCTCAGATCCAATCTAAACATCCCCTGTTTAAGTTTGAACACGTTACCCCTTGTCCTTTCACTACAGTCCCTAATGAAGAGTCCCTCCCCAGCATCCCTATAGGCCCCCTTCAGATATTGGAAGGCTGCTATGAGGTCTCCACGCAGCCTTTTCTTCTCCAGGCTGAACAGCCCCAACTTTCTTAGGCTATCTTCATACGGGAGGTGCTCCAGTCCCCTGATCATCCTCGTGGCCCTCCTCTGCACTTGTTCTAACACTTCCATGTCCTTTTTATGTTGAGGACACCAGAACTGCACACAATACTCCAAGTGAGGTCTCATGAGAGCAGAGTAAAGGGGCAGGAGCACCTCCCTTGACCTGCTGGTCACGCTCCTTTTGATGCAGCCCAGGATACGGTTGGCTTTCTGGGCTGCAAGCACACACTGCCGGCTCATGTTCATTTTCTCAACAACCCACACCCCCAAGTCCTTCTCCACAGGGCTGCTGTCAATCTCTTCTCTGCCCAACCTGTAGCTGTGCCTGGCATTGCTCTGACCCATGTGTAGGACCTGGCATTTGGCATGGTTAAACTTCATCAGGTTGGCATCAGCCCACCTCACAACCCTGTCAAGGTCCCTCTGGATGGCATTCCTTCCCTCCAGCATATCAACCAAACCACACAGCTTGGTGTCATCGGCAAAATTGCTGAGGGCGCACTCAATCCCACTGTTCATGTCACCCACAAAGATGTTGAACAAGACAGGTCCCAACACTGATCCCTGAGGGACACTACTCGTTACTGGTCTCCAGCTGGACATTGAACCATTGAGCACAACTCTTTGCGCGCGGCCATCCAGCCAGTTCTTTATCCACCGAGTGGTCCACCTATCAAATTGATGTCTCTTCAACTTAGAGAGAAGGATGTCATGTGGGACAGTGTCAAATGCTTTACACAAGTCCAGGTAGATGACATCAACTGCTCTATCCCAGTTCCGTAGCCCCTTCATAGAAGGTCACCAGATTGGTCAGGCAGGATTTCCCCTTAGTGAAGCCATGCTGGCTGTCACCAAGCACCTTGTTGTTTTCACGCACCTCAGCATGCCTTCCAGGAGAATCCGCTCCAAGATTTTGCCAGGCACAGAGGTGAGACTGACTGGTCTGTAATTCCCAGCTCATCCATTTTCCCCTTCTTGAAAATAGGGGTTATATTCCCCTTTTTCCAGTCATCGGGAACTTCACCTGACTGCCATGATTTTTCAAATAGGATGGACAGTGTCTTAGCAACTTCTTTTATGATCATATAGATGTAGGCACTAGGGAGACAAACATCCTCTCAAAATCATGAAAAAAATTGCAAGAGGTGATAGCACTGCTGTATCCTTCTCCTAGTCCCCTTTGCTACTTTATTATCCTGTTAAAGCTTAATTCTTATCCACTCTTTTACCTTAATGTTTAAGGTAGGTCAAGTATATCTGACTAAAATCAGTATTTCAGAGTATGTACAGCTCATATATAGTGTGTATTGCAAGAATACTACTCCATGCTTTCTAATACTGAATAAACATTGGAGCACAGCTTCCTGTTGCAAAACTAACAATTTTGCCATTTAAAGAGAACTCTTATTTTTTTTTCCTTTTTTCTTTGCACTGTTTTTTATTACTGTAGTATAGCAGTAGTTTAAGCTTTATCTACTAATGTGACTCATAAATCATCTAAGTTTCTGGAAACACACAATCGAAAGAAATCCTCCAGTGCTGAATATTCATCTATTCATGGTATTTCTGGTTTTGTTTGCATGTGACTGGCTCTTGGATTGTCCTGCTTGAAGAAGAAATGAATTGGAAAGGAAACTCATAGCAAAACTATTAAAAATTTTAAATGAAATATATATTGTAAAGGGTTTTAAATCAATGCAAATAACCTATTTCTGTAGTTTCACAGATATTAGGAGAATGTTACCGGAGCAGCTCAAGTACTTAATATGATTTCTGATAAAGCAGTTTGTTATTAAGAAAGTTTCTGTCTTTTGCCCCAGTTATAAGGTTTCTAGATTTCTTGTTTCCTTTTACTAAGATAAAAATACAGATGAAGGGATAGCTCTGCAAGAGCATGCATCACAGGGTAGCAGCTATGGTCAATTACTAACAAACCAACCACATCAGAACATATTTTAAAAGAATGCTTTTACTAAACTTACTAAACTGCTCACCCAAGTTTCACAGAGGTGGCTAGAAAAATCTTCCAAGAGAAAAATCACTCTTACTCGATCAAAGTGTAACTTAAGGCTTGGGTTTGTTAGTGTTTGATATTTCTTGTCGTTGCTAGTCATGCCTTATCTTGCAAATTGGTTTTATTATTACCTGTTAAGTAACAAAATCTCATTCAAGACTGTGGATTGGGGAAATAAAATGGGAAGGGCCCTATGAAGAGGTGTAATTTTCTTATTTAATGAAGCTTAACAGTGACTCTGTTAGATTAATTTCGAAGTTGGTATTGTTAGTCACAAGAATAACATGCTGCTTCTTAAATACTGAAGTGTGCTACTTACCCTTTGAATTTTTGTGTGAACATGGAGAGTTTTGTGTGTATTTTAACATCAGTGAAGAGAATATAGCTGACTTGACACCTGAATTCTGTTTAGTTGACATGTGAGAAAGAATCTGAAGAAAGCATAACTGCTACTTTAAGAGAAGTACTTGTACATGGAAAAGCATAATTTGAAGAACAAGCACTGCCCCTCTAGAAAATTGTGGGGTTTTTTAATCTTAGCAAGGTTATTATCAAGTCCAAAATTTAAATGAGCATAGGTCAACAATATAAATTGATTAATGTCTTCTATAATGATAGCAAGCACAGTAAGAAAAAAGTTTTTGAAGATGGGATTTTTGAAAATATAATGTAATCAAGTAATGTGTGTAGTACTGCAGAGTGCATAAATGTCAGATGAATCACGAAGCGAAATGGATCAAGACGGATCATACAGAGAGACACTTTCTCTCCATTTTTTTAACTCTTTGAAAGATGTTTTAAATACATACTATCCTCCTGAAAGTCTTTCTAAATAGACAATAGCATACGGAGAATTGCTATTTTGTTTGTAGCAAACTATCAACTAAGTTTTAAGGTCTGTTATTATTTAAACAGAGCCTGTGTTGATCTGAAGAAGGTTCTTGGCATAAAATGGCCTTGTAATTTATTTAGCCATTCCTATAAATTGTATTTGAAATACTGCTAAACAAGATACAACCGTGACAAATTCTTGTTTGTTAAATATGCAAAATTTCAAGGAAGTTGCTTACATAAAATGCATCATTACATGTTAGTAAGAGCCCAAATATATTTCAGAGCTCTTCAAGTTCAGGCATAGTTTAGAGTATTTTTATAGTTTTGGAGGGTTTGGGGTAATCACATTGCATTGCATGTGATTGGTCATTTTAGGAGAAAAAAGACATTCAAGATCAGAATGGCATTGTTACAAATTGTTGTGTGATCGCATTCTAAAATTGGGAAACAGGCTGCCTCAAGCTGGACACCCATATACTGCAGAGTAACTTGCTGTCTAAGTTGAATTTACATACTAATTTTTAAATGTTACATTTGAAAGTATTTGCCATAATATTTCAGTGCTTCTGTTGTTTAAAAGTAAAGTTTAAAGATTAGTTTTAGGAGTCTTAATTTAACCATTAAGTGAATAATTCAGGAAAAATTGCTTTTGAGATTCTTGATGGGACTGTGAGTCTGTATTATGCCTGAGCAGGATACTTTACAGGATTTAATGGCCTACCAGAACATTGGCTTGCCAGTTAAAAGCCACATTTTCACAAATGTCTTTCTGTTTTTCTTCAGGCTACCTTTCACTATTGTACGTGTCCAGCTCAGAGGTACAGTAGTGGTAGTATAGTAAATCTGCACAAGCCATAGCTTGTTCAAGAAGTTGAAATGCATTTGAAACAAATGTTCAGTTTCTGAAATAACTGTGGACTCTGTTCACTTAAAACCTCTTTTAAATTTAATAAATCTTAAGCAGTCATTCTTGTTCCCTTTCCCTATTAATTGCATTGCTGAACACAAAAGCTGTGTTATGTGCAGAATGACTGAGCTTATCCCTACTAGAAAGGAGTTATGTTTGGTATCTAAAGAACAATAACAGTTTGCTGCCTGGCTGATCAATGCTGGATCGAGTTCACATTCCCAAGTTCCCACTCTCACACCTACATGTGCAAGGGGTGGAAACATAGCTAAGAGAGGGAGGACTTTTACAGAAAAATATTGAGCTGAGACTTACCCAATCAGACATAGCTGGGCTTGCATAGCAATAAACATTAATTTTAATTCATTGCTTGTAAAAACATTCAAAGTACAGAAGTTAGCAACCAGTTAATTTTTAGCCTGCCCATTGTTTTCTTTACCCAGTGGAAACAATCCATAAAGCTTTAAAATATTTTTTGTGGTACCTTGCAAGAAAACAGCTTTTCTATTTTAATGAGGAAAGAGTAGCCTTCAAAGTGGTTGAAATCTCTCCAATCTGGAGTCCCTATAAGTAGTTTTAGTGCATGAGACACACAATATGAAATAAGGAGAAATCAAATGCTCCTTCAGGAAATAATACTTGAGATCATTTTAATGCAGGAGCATAGAGTTAGCATTACATTTAGACATAGAGTTAGCTACATTACATATGTAGCCCTGTGTAATGCTAACCCAAAAAACTGTGACCTGCTGATTCTTGCAGTGGTCCAGTCAGAAACTCAAAGTGATCCTGAGGGTTAACATCCTGCTGTTGCGTTCCCAACAGGCTAGAGTTGGGAATGGAAGCTCTTGCTTTTGAGCCCAATGCTTTTCTCACACATTCTGCAAAAACACTGAGCTGCTGAAGAACTTGTAGAGAGCAGATGGTAACAAAATTTGTGTAATGGTCTTTGTCCCACATCCATCAGTTAGCTCTTTCACAAAAGCTGACAGCAGCAATGTCAAGATCTTTCCAGGTTTGTATTACCTTCAGTCATCCCCTTCCATTAAGCAGTGCTTCGTAGTCAGACTGGAGATGTAGGTGATGGTTACCTCCTATTTAATCATGGAGGAGATAAGTGATTCTCCTAAAACTTATTCCATCTCCATAAGAAAGGAATGTTTTTCCAGGTTGCTTTAACTATTCTTGTCTACTCCCCTCTAAGCCCACAGCAAAATTTAAACGCCAGAATTAAGATGTCTGGAGAAAGAAAGGTTTGAAAAGTGTACTGGCTGACAAAGCTATTGGTCAATACAAAAGTGAGCAGTAAAGGTCATAGTTCAAGCTTATGGACTTTTGCTTTATATGTTTCTTTACTAGAACTGTTGGAAGGATTTTTGATTTCTTCAAGGGATCAGTAAGACCCAGAGTTCAGTAACTCTGAAAGCCGTATTTTATTTCTTCAAGAAGAAAGTCTGCTTCATTTTCTTTGAGTTTCTTTGTACTGGAAAAGTAAGAAAAACACTGCTTGTCACATCAGTGGTGCAGGACCGTCCTGTAGCCATGTTAAGACATGATTTTGGTTTTCTCTATAATAAAAAAAAAAAAAAAATTAAAAAATCCCCAAAACAAAACCCCCAAAACACCATCACAACAAAAAAAACCAACAAACAAACAAAAAAAAAAAACCCCAAACCTAAAAAAACCCAAACCAAACAAAAAAAACCAAACCAACCAAACAAAAAAAACCCAAAACAAACACACAAAGTGAATAAAGCTGTCCCCATGAAAACTGCACAGAGTCACTTGGGGGACTTGCTGTTCTCAGAGGACCACATTCTGGGCTGGATTTCATTTCCAGTAACTTTGATCTGCTGCTGATATACTGCTTCTTGCAATATGGACGCACCAGCCATCTTGCCATGCTCACTTGTAGCCTACTGCCTCTTAGTCTCGCTAATAACAGTCATGTTTTAAAATCCTTGCAGTTGTTGCCCTTGGGGAATACAGTCAAATATTTCAAGCCATTATTAATCATCTGGTGAGATACTGGATAAAACTCATTGCTGTATTTTCATTTTCTGAACTGTTTTACAAAAGATTGGAAGCCAGGTCTCTTCTGCTGAATCAGTTTTCAGGTTACACAGGCTGTGCTGAGGGCACATCATAGTCTCAGTTTCCAAGTAAGTTAATTTTCCGACTTAAACTAGTGGGGTTTTTTCCTAGATCTTCTCAATGGTAGGAAAACACATATCTTGAATTTCATCACAGTTCCATTAAATTATCTTTTACTGGTATGACAGATGTGATGGCATCAGCCTTAATGTAGGCAGTATCATTCTAATACTGTAAACAAATCTGAGGGGTGAGTCCATTTTTTGTTTTGTGTTACAAGGGAGGTGGTATAAAGGTACAAAACTGCAATTTGTAGATTAGTCAAGTTAGTTACATCCTCTGGGAGAAAACATGATGTGATAGTAAAATCTTCAGGCTTTCCTGTGTGCTTGCTGGTGTCCACATAGTTCTGAATATGTAAATGTGGGTGTGTGTATGTGGTGTAAAATTCAGTAATTGAGAGGAAAATACGATCTCTAGAAATGAGAGGTTGGAAAATAACTTGACTGAATTAGTTATCAATTTCCTCTGCTTTGCAAAAGCTCTTTTAAAATTTATTTACAGTAAATATTTTTATTCCTCCATTTTCATTCTTTTTGCCTCCCAGTATCCAAAAAATGTTGGTAAGCACTTATTCAGTGTTCACCTTAGATACAACAGGCTACTAAGAAGTTCACCAATACTGAATGTTTTAGCATTAGAGTAGCACAGATCCACTGAAATTATAGACAACTTACACAAAGGAAAAGTGCATAATCATGATTTTTCATTGAGTTATCATTAGCAGCCATCACAGCCTGAACAATTTAAAACCAGTTTCTATTTCAATTTAAAATGGAAGAGTTGGCTGTTGCTCAAATATCCTATTGTTTTCTAGGCTATATATAATCCTCAAAGTTCATTGTATCCTTGAGATCTGGCTTGAAAAATAGCTGATGTAAATCATTGTCTAAATTATTTAACCAAGTTATTTATGGGCCTGCCTTCACCCAATTGGTAGGAAGAGTTACCTCCTCCTCCTATTTCAAAATTCAGTTATATTTAATCCTGCTGCTCCAAGAATGAAGTATCCTAGCATACGCTGACATGCATATGCTTGTTCTCAATGTAAGTGTTAGATAGGAGAGCTCTATTAGCAGACCCTGAAAGAAAGGCTTTCCAGGTAAAGAAAGACATGGAAGATGGACGGACTAATCTCTTAGTTTCTGTTGTGAGGGGGTTCAAGTATGACAGTCAGTGTCATGTGGGCAGCAAACAGAACAGCTGGTGGAGGATCATGCAGCCATTCTCCCCTTAACTTGGGTATCCCATCACCCGAGGTGTTGGCTCCACAAGGTCTATTACCGGAATAAAAAGTAAGTTAACAATTCCTGTTGGGTTTCCTTCACTGCTGTGCAGTTACTAACAGGAAAACAGGAGCTACCTCTGAGTTTTAACACACCATATGTTTGTGCGTACAGGGATATTCATCCCAAATCAGCCTCAGGGCCTGCAGGTCTGAAAATCAATCTCATGTAACTTTTTTCCCCTCGTTTTCTTCAAACATTTGAGAGGACAGGAAGTGTAATCCTTCAAAGGATTTAAAGTATAAATCTGTTACACTGTCTCTACTTCCCAGTGTTTTGCATAACTTTATCTGTGGGAATGCACAATCTAATCTGTTGGCTGACCCAAGGGAATATTGTTTAGGTAGCTACATTAGTTTGTGTTTCCTATTAACATAATTTTATGTTCATATCCTGTTTGTCTCTTTGAACTATTCTCTGTTCTCCTTTCTCCATTCAAATGTGCAGGGTTCAAGAGCCAATTTATAGGAGCTTCCAGAATTACCATTTAGTAGAAATCTGCTGTAGTTTTACAAAATAAAAATATGCAAGTTCAAGTAGGCCTGTGGTAAGTGTGAAATAAAAATCTATAGTACGATTTTCTACTGTGATACCTCTATTAAAAAGTTCTTTTTTGTGTAATGCTTCATAGGGAAATTGCTTCTATTTAAAGTGTTGAGTTTGATCTTGGCTTTGATCTGAAGCTTTTGATCTTGAAAAAAGCATGTTGTGGAAGTAAAACAAAAAAGGTAGGAGAGAGGGGTTTTTTGGTGGTGGTTTTTTTTTTTTTTTCCTCAGTGATAAAGGGATACTGTCAAGATAAAGCACACACTAACTGAACCTATCTTTATTTACTGAAATCTATTTGCAAAGTCCATCTAATTCTATATATAGGAGGATCTGCTCAAATATGTGCTTCAATGAGCCTTATTCTTTTACAAGAGCATAGATTTTCTTTTGACGCTGTCAGGAAATTGTCATATTTAGCACAGAGTATATTATTTTTAAAATACTAAAAATACCTTTCAATCATAATTTTAACTATATTGAGTATGATGCAGTCTATCCTGTATGGTCTGTCGTTTTAAATGCTAAACACTGATCATTAAGTAAAATCCTAAATTAGGAATTTATAGTGTTCAAATTTTGCATAGCTGACATTACTTCGGTGCCTTCCATCATAGCAGAGCTTGTATATCCTCTTCAAAGAGCACAGAAACATCTGTTGAAATCACATGCCTAAATTCAATCATCTGCTTGCAGTCTCTTGTTGAATAAAGCATTTAACTGGACCCGCAATCAGGGGGCTTGCTTGTGCTGTCATATGATTAATGAGCTGGTTTGGTTCTTGCTTTTAAGGCACATTTCAGGCCCTCCAAGGTAATTTAATACTTGGACTCTTCAGGTACCAAGCAAGTACTGGGGGAAATCTGAAGCACTTACTGGTGGTGGTACTTCCTCTCTTGAGCCAGCCCCATTAGCTCGTTCCTCTGTGAATACCTGGGACAGCGGGCGGTTATAGGAAGGTTAACAGGAAAGCGTTTGTCATAATGAGAGGCTTAACGAGAGAGCGTCTCTCTGAAAGCCATACCGTAACCCCGCGACAAGCGTTCACGCGGACGTTAGGAACGGCCGCCCCGTCGGCCGGGCGGTACGCACCACCGCCGCGTGGTCCGCGCAGCTCGGCTGGCCTCGCTATTCGCACCGCCGGGGGGCGGAGAGCCGGGCCCCGCCTGCCGCCGGTGGGGCACCACTGGAGGTATGTCGGGTTGGGCCGGAGGAGGCGCAGCAAGCCCCGGCGGGGCCGCCCCATAGCCGCTGGTCCTTACGCCTTTCAAGCGGTCCTGCTCCCCGCATAGCCATGGGGGCCGGAGCTAGGGGGCGGGGGACACCGCGGAGGTGTTTCGTTTCCGACCGCGGGCTGCGGTGTGCAGCCGCTGAACCCGGCAACGGCGGCACGGGACAGGGCGGGGCCGGGCGGGGCGGGCGCGGCGGGCGCGGCCTTGGCTCCCGGCTGGGTGGTGCAGGGTCCGGGCCGGGGACGGTGTCGGGCGGGCCTGGATTGCCGCAAGCGCCTCCCGTGTCGTCCCCTCCGTTCTCCCCGTTCTCCCCGTTCTCCCCGTGGTCCTGGGGAGCGGAGCGTAAGCGGGAATACTCCGCTTGCAAGCCCGCCTGAGCGTGCGCTTTCTCCCCCATGTAGCCTTTGCTGGAGGAGGGTGAGACGTGGAAGGAGAGTCGGCTCGTCCAGCAAGTGAGCGGAGAGGTGAGGAGAAAATCTTCCGCAGCTCTTACGTTGCCCCCGCTTCGTTCCTTTGCTAGTCTGCTCCCCTGGTTTTTAACCTGACACCCCTCGCCACCCCCGCCATGCTTTAAAACATAGTTGCTTTCATATGGGAGTAAAAACATTTGTATGGGGAAAGAAAAGAGTTACTTCTTTATTAAATAATAACAACCCAATCGTCTAAATTTGATGTTGGTAGTCGAACAACTTTGGACTGGGTGGCTGGGAATAAACCTCTTACTTGAAATAGAAGGTTTAAGGGATAAAGCACAGAGATTTTCTCTAGGATTTTTGTGCACAGCGGCAGTAAGTTTCTATCCGTGTTTCCATTTGGCAACCTGGTCTGGCATCAAACATGGTCTCGTGCACAAAACTTTTAAACTGAAAGTTCTAAAGTGAGCACCACCTTACACTTTGACCATGCACGAGTAACTAACCAGATCATCTAAGACGGTGTCATTCTAGATGGGGAGAAGTGCTGTTCCTCTTTGTAGTGAAGCAGTGGAAAAAAATTGTCTGTGGAGTCTGTTTATAGCTTCTTACTAATGTTGAATAGCTGTGCTTGGGTCACATCTTCTTGCTAAAACACTATGGTTTTAATCCAGGTTACAAAATGGATTCGGACAAACCAGATGATGAGAAAAAGTGGCAAAAAGAAAAGAAGGCTGGATGAAGTTGTTTTCCAAAAGGTAAGGGTTCCTGCTGTGCGTTTGTATAATGGATGAACTTTGACAGATCCAAAATGCTTTGTGATGACACCTTCTTAAACTTTTATGGAGGTGTTTTTTAGCATCTTCAACAAGGTGACAGTGAAATGCATTACTGATAAAAGTTTCAGTGTCACTGTGTAACTACAATGGAAACAATAATCTTTTCAGGTGTCTGTAATTTAGAAGACAACTTCCTTAGAATGTTCCAATTTTTAACTGCATGTTAATGTTTTTAAATGTAATATTCTGAGGGAGAAAGAGAAGAGAGCTTTCATCAGAGAAATCAATAGAACTTGAGAGCTTTTGACAGGACCCACTACTATTTGCAAATGTTCAGTTACTGGTAGCTGACAATTTATTTTCATTGTGGATATTGGGGCAGTAATAGATGCGATCTGTACATTGAAACAAATAGTTCTGACTATGCTGTTGTCACATAATTCAGAGGGTGAGTTTGGAAATAATCTATTTGCAATGTAGATTTCAATTAATGAAAATGTGCCTAGATGGTTATTTTATAATTACTACAGAAGATTTTTTAAACTGGATGCAGCCTAAATTAAGCTATCTTTAAACCAGAGATTTTTTTATTTAGCTGTTATTATACATTTGTTCTGTACTGTTGAGTTGACCATTTAAGTCACAGTGTAGAGAGGTGACTAGCCAACACTTTTCTGAATAGCTGTTTTCTTTTACAAACAGATTTAGAATTATTTTTTTTAAACCTGTTACCTTTAAAGGATTAAAATGGCAGTGTGTTGTTTTGCTGTTTCGACAGTGCTTCTAGAATGCATGATGAATCATTGCTGTTTCTGTAGCCAAATTCTTGCTGATAGCATGGCTGCCAACTCCTGGATGTGTTGCCTTAGTATGGGCATTGCAGTGTATGACAAATGTCTGTGAAGTGCATTGTTGTGTGGGGATTTACGAGCTCCATGGTGAGTTAAAAAACCACCAAATAGCATCTTGTAATTCACTACTACTTTTACTTTGTAATTGGAATACATTGTTTAGGAAGGATGTTCCGTGGTGCTGTGCTAATGACATGATCTAAACAGAGACAGCATAAACTACTGCACTAAGTAATTCCATTTCTCTTTGTATTTTGGTATGTGAATGTTTGTTTGCATGTATGTGTAGCATTTGTATTTACAGTCATTTTAAGATGAAGAATTTTAAAGTTAAAAAAAGTACCACTGTGTGAATTCGAGAGCAAAATGCATTCAGAGTACACACAGCCCTACTACAAGCTACAGTCTGGACACATTTTTATGTAATTTTTAAATGGTGCCAAGTAGGTTCCCTGCTACATCTTAACAGTAGTCTTAAAGGTACCTTATGCCGTTATACCTGTTCTCATCCCTTTCTGTTGGAGGAGGCTTCCTTAGTGCAAAACCCCTTTGTACCAACAAAATTCCATTTATGTTGGGGAGGCGGGCAGTTATGCTACTTTACTGTTAGAAATGCGAAAACCTAATGTGTAAACTTAAGGTATAGTTGTGGGTTTTTTAAACAATAATTCTTGATTAAGGTCTGTGAGCAGAAATGTGAATTAAAATTGAAGGCACGAATACACAGTCTTCTGCTATCTATAAGTATTAATATTTCTTGGAGATTGAGGGCAGATTCAGAAGAGATGCATTGGCAGGGTACTTGACCCCATGGAAAGGAAAAGGCATAATGACATATTTCGTAGTGAAACCACTGACAAGGCACAAAGGGTGGGATTCCTCATCTGCTGTGGAGGTGTGGTCTTTGCAACAGTGACTTCTCCAATACAGTTAGAGACAAGAGAAGGGAAAAAAGACAAGGGAACTCACTGGTGCTGGCAGATCTTTATTGTATTGTTTCGTTTGGAGTTGATTGCAAGTAGGTTTCCAGCATGGCACCAGTCAGTGTGGATGGTGCTAACCTCTGTTCCACTAGAATTCTTGATTTTTAGTCATGTCTGTGTTGGCTTGTAGCCCATAAAGCAGTGGAAGTACTTTGGGGATAAACAAGACAACAAGAAAGAGAAAGGCACGTAATGGAAAGTAAAGCGCCCTTGAAAAAATTAGCAGAAGTAGGAATAAAACCATGGAGTAAGAAGAGGGAGAAGAGAGCAGCAGAGGAAGAAGTAAACAGAGAAGTCAGAGCTGGTACCAGCTCACATCACAAGTGTGATTAAAATAAAGATACTGATGTGTTTTGCTACATGTGGAAAACTGAAATTCACTTTGATCCTGCTTATCCTTTCAAAACAAGCACTAACTTATTAAATGTTGCTTCTAAACTTTCATGAGCCTGTGCTGTCCGATTTTCCTCTATCACTTTTTTTTCTTTGTGGTAGGAAGTCCTTTTTCTAATACAAGATGGATGGCTTTGCTATACTGAGACACTACCAAATCGAAACAACTGCTTCTGCATCCAAGTATAAAATCTAGGACAGATAACTCTATGGAATAAGTGAAACGGAATTGTGGAGGAAAAGTTGCTGACAATTACAGGGGAATTACTTATTGAAAAAATTTGCCTTCTCAACAGTTAAGTGTGTAGGAGCTGACTTTACATACACGTATGTGTATTTAAAGAACATTTGAAGATGGCGTGTGCTGGATAAGAACTGTGTGACTGCTAGTGTTAACTGCACTCAAGGTGCATGTGAACCAGTGGGGAAGCTCATGTAGAAAGTCGTGGTGCTGCTGTCCTGTGTGGATCCATACATAGTGGATTGCAGCAGTGTTGACAAATTCTGTGGGTGAGAAAGACTTTGAAGTCACGTAACTAAGGGCTCTTGTTCTTTTGCTCCTCTTCTCTGATTTTTTTTTTAAATTTTTTTTCCCTTTCAACATTTTTACTGCTCTGTTTCTGAAGTATTTTATTTTTTCTTATTAGCTTTTATTACAATCTTTCCTCTCCTCCTGCTTTTTCACCCCTGTTCCTTTCTCTGTTCTCCTTTGTCTGCTTCAGTCACCTTCAGTACTGTTCATTACTTTCTGTTTACTTGTAGTTGCTTTTTCTAAGTTACCTTTTGCTTACTTTGATTTCTGTTTATGGTTCTCTGTAGATATTCTTCTTACAACATGTGCGTAAGCCTAAACACACTCACCCGTTGCGTTTCTGCTTTTGTCATCCTCCCTATTCTTATGCATTCTCTTAACTCATTTAATCTTAACTCTGTTTCTTCATCTTGTCATTTTGCTGGTCAGCACATCTAGTTTTAGTTAAAATTAGTGTTGTGTTATTTATGAAGAGTGTGTTAGAAATGCTAAGTGTTACTGTTATTTTTGTTGCAATACTGGACACTGCCTGCTTGGAAAAAAAAGAATTCCATTATCTATGCCAGTGCTGGGTGTTAGGCAGAAGAAAATAATCTTTCATTCAGTCCAAAGGAATCCCACTGTGGGATTTGAGAGGAAACATACCTTTTTATTAAGAGACTAACTCACTTTTATACGAAGTTCAGTATTAAAATATAAAAGCTGCTTTGAAATTATGCTTGTGGTAGAAAGTGTCATAGGATGAGATAGCAAGGGTACACAGCAGTTAGGGAGAGCACTGAAACATATATTTTTATATACCAGATAAGGAAGATGATTTGTGCAGATTATCAAAATTGCATTTGTCTCTTTCAGTTTCAGTTTGTTTCTGTACTGAAACTTTGAGGAGTAATTCAACTTTTCTAGAATAATTTCTGCTGTTTTCTCAGAAACACCGTTTTTGCATGTTTAAAATTTGACCAGTAGTTTAAAAATGTAATTGTCTTTGATTTTTTTCCTATTGATCATTCTTTGCACTCGAGAGATTTATAGTTGTCTGTATTTAAGCTCTGTTAATAACCTAAGAAAAAAATTACTTTGAAATAGCTGTTAAGTTTCCAATAAAAAAAACCCAATCAACCAAAGCAAAACCAATTGTAATACGTATGGCTAATGCTGTATGCTTTGTCCTTTAACAAATTCACCAGTGTAACTGAAACATGAAAACCAAATCTTGTAATTCATTAAAATTAATTGTGGTGTTATAATTCAACTAGAAAATATTTTGAAGTCTTAGCAAAACATAGGGGGAAGAAAATATAACATGGTGAAAGAGAGCTTTTATTTAACTAAGGAATTCATTCAGGATTATATGCTTCTGCTAATTTACGTAAAGGAATATTACATAAATTAAAATTAAGACTTTAATTTCCATGCATTTTTTGTTTCTTAAAATGAATGTTTTTACTTGATTCTACCAGTCAGAGAATCAAAGTAAGAATCAAATCTGAAAAACATCTTTTGTGCTTGTGCAGTACAAAGTGCTTAATAGCTAGAAGAAATATGGCAGTAAGTCTGCAAGTGTTCTTTGGAGAGTGTTCAGTGGAGTCATTTGCTGTACCTGGCCTTTCCAAATTCTGTTAATTTCAAAGAACTTCTAGGAGCCCTGTAAACGTATTAGATGTCCTTCACTGATTACAAATAACGTTTAATTCCTGTGGCAAACAGGGATTTGAATGGAAAATTTTACACCCATGTCATGCACAAAAGCTGAATTGCAGTAGATGTTATTAAGCTATCCAAGAAATAAAGCCTGCCATTTGAAAAAACTTCTGCCCCCAATACATATGAATAAAATTTCAGGCCATTAAAATGAAACATTCTCAGCTTTTAGTTTTCCATCCCTGTAAAAATATCTGTAATTATGGATTGTTTGGAGGCTGTAATTGTACAGCTTCAAAAAAGTAGTATTTTTAGGATGGTGCCACTTCAGAGTTCACTTAAGAAACATTTACAAGGACAAGAAAGCCAGGTGAAAAAACAAAAAAACAACCAACCAAACAAAAAAACACAACAAAAAACCCCAAACAAACAAGAAAAACAAAACAAACAAAAAAAACCTAGAAATTTGAGTGGAATTTTTGATTGAGCCATAATGGTTTTTAAAAAAATGAGTCCAGTTCTGACTACAGTACAAGCTCTATCCTATTTGCAGTAGTGTTGTGTCAGGATCTCAATTTACTGTTTAGTAGCACCCATCTCTCTTAGGAAGAAAGTGCTGTTGCGTGGCATATTTCACATCGAGTGTCCCAGATGGGTATTATTTTCATGTTGTCAGAGGGTGAATGTGCCTATTAGACCACATTCAGGCCACTTTTTTTATATTTCTGTATATATTAAAATATACAATATGTGTGTATCAAAACAGTTCTGATTGTATTTATGTATTAGGCCACATTTCAGTGAAGCAGATTATCAGCATGCTTTCCCTTCCAGTGTCTGAGATGACCATTTCTAAATTAGGAGAACTCGGGCCACATGGCCATGGGTTGAAATAAAGTTTACAGATCATTACATCACTGTTAAGTATAGCTGTCCAAGACAGCAGCCATTCTCTGCAGTGAAAGATTAAGGTCACTTTAATGTAAAACACAAGGTTCGTGCAGGAAAGAAAAAGGCAGTTTTAGTAGAGCATTTTGTTCCTGTTACTTGGAGGAAGAATTAGTTACATGCCTGTAATGGGGCACTGTTTGGCAATCTGTGTCACTGGAGGCATTTTAATTAGGCAGTGTTTGTGCATGATATCGTATGATACTAACAAGCTGAATTATATTACCGAGGTCAGCTAATGCCAATAACTTTTCAGTCTGCTGTTGCTTCTAATTTTAAAGCCAGATTTTTGGTGGTTGAAATGTGCTCTTCTGTACCTTAATTTACAAATACCTTTTTTCTTTAATAAAACAGGAAATGGAAAATTAGAGCAGCTTTGTTCTTTACAAAATATCAGAAAACCAAAAAGTATTAGATGATTTTTAGTTCTTCTTAAATGTCTGCCCGCAACAGTGTCTATACAGTGAATTCTGAGGGGTGATATAGTGAGTTTTGGGAGCAGAAAGAAGGCTGTCCCTTTCAGGGCTTTTCCGACTGGAGCAACTTAGTACATTTGGAAAAAAGTGGTACACTGCATTCAAAAACTCTGGAAGTTTTCTTCTACAGAATTTCCTATGGACTTTTTATTAGTAGAGAATATACACTTATGCATGGCGGCTGAATAATCCATTTGATTTAAATGTCCCCGAGTTCAGTGGCCTTCTATGAAGGGGCCACGGAACTGATGGACAGGGGCAGAGCAGTTGATGTCATCTACCTGGACTTCTGTAAAGCCTTTGACACTGTCTCCCATGACATCCTTCTCTCTAAGTTGGAGAGACATCAATTTGATAGGTGGACCACTCGGTGGATAAAGAACTGGCTGGATGGCCACACGCAAAGAGTAGTGCTCAGTGGCTCAGTGTCCAGCTGGAGACCAGTAACGAGTGGTGTCCCCCAGGGATCGGTGTTGGGACCTGTCTTGTTCAACGTCTTTGTGGGTGACATGGACAGTGGGATTGAGTGCGCCCTCAGCAAGTTTGCCGATGACACCAAGCTGTGTGGTTCGGTTGATACGTTGGAGGGAAGGAATGCCATCCAGAGGGACCTTGACACGCTTGTGAGGTGGGCTGATGCCAACCTGATGAAGTTTAACCATGCCAAGTGCAAGGTCCTGCACCTGGGTCGGAACAATGCCAGGCACAGCTCCAGGTTGGGCAGAGAAGAGATTCAGAGCAGCCCTGCGGAGAAGGACTTGGGGGTGTTGGTCGATGAGAAAATGAACATGAGCTTACAGTGTGCGCTTGCAGCCCAGAAAGCCAACTGTATCCTGGGCTGCATCAAAAGGAGCATGACCAGCAGGTCGAGGGAGGTGATCCTGCCCCTCTACTCTGCTCTCGTGAGACCTCACTTGGAGTATTGTGTGCAGTTCTGGTGTCCTCAACATAAAAAGGACATGGAAGTGTTAGAACAAGTGCAGAGGAGGGCCACGAGGATGATCAGGGGACTGGAGCACCTCCCGTATGAAGACAGGCTGAGAAAATTGGGGCTGTTCAGCCTGGAGAAGAGAAGGCTGCGTGGAGGCCTCATAGCAGCCTTCCAATTCCTGAAGGGGGCCTATAGGGATGCTGGGGAGGGACTCTTCATTAGGGACTGTAGTGAGAGGACAAGGGGTAACAGGTTCAAACTTAAACAGGGGAAGTTTAGATTGGATATGAGGAAGAAATTCTCTACTGTTCGGGTGGTGAGGCCCTGGAATGGGTTGCCCAGGGAAGCTGTGAATGCTTCATCCCTGGTGGCGTTCAAGGTGGGGCTGGACATAGCCTTGGATGGCATGGTTTAGTGGGAGGTGTCCCTGCCCCTGGCAGGGGGGTTGGAACTAGATGATCTTAAGGTCCTTTCCAGCCCTAACTATTCTATGATTCTATGATTCTTCTTGATGTGACTGACTGTAATGACTCCAGGGGAGTTTTAACGGTCTGCTGGCTCAAATGTGTGCTATATTTCAGTTTTATGTGTGTTTTATTTCAGTCTTACATTTATTACACATTGTCAGCAGTAGGATAATGAGTCTTAACTATTGTCCTCATGTCTTTTTCTGTTTAGATTATGTTCACATGCTGTATAGTAAAAGCAGGTATATAGCAGTCTGTAAGTGTGGACATAGTTATTGGAAGAAATATGTAAGCACAGAAGGCAAAGGCCAGGCCTTTTATAAAACCAGTTAGAAAGGTTTTGGTAGTCATTAATCTACTTTCTGATGGTAATAGTACTAAAAGTAGTCATGGGTACAACTTGCAATATTGTCATTCTCTCTTTCCAGCCCCCCAAGAAGCTTTGAGCAGGAAGGTAGCTCACTGTTAAAAACAAATACATGCTTTGTTGCTTTAGTTAGACAGATGCGATTGAATTCTTAAAGGTGTGTAAATTGTACTATACTCATTTGGTCAGTGCCATATCTATTTTCCTGTGTCACTTTTCTTGTGTGGACAGATTGAGTGACTACTCACAATTGTCTAGTTCCTCTTGCCAGATGATTCGCTTAAAGGTTTTGTGAAACCCATACCAGCATTTGAAATTGGACTACAGTATCTCAGCATTAGCATAGGTCTTTATGCTATATAAATAGATATTTACATCTGGTATATAAATACAAAAAGTATTTTTAATCTCATAAGACATATATCTCATGTCTAATATCTGTCAGTTTATTGGAACTGCAGTCTCACTGCAGTGTATGAGTGAACAGAAAATGTTTTCATTTTCTCTTTGTACTGTTAAGCCAGGTTGTCCTACATCGAGGTCGACCCAGGCCATCTCCATATCTGAACAGCATTCTTGAAGCACAGGGTAATGATACTTCAGTTTGCCATAATTTTATTTCAGGAATGATTGCCAGTAAGTATAAGAAATTTGTTATTCTCCTGTGCTATAGCTGTGTTTTTGTTAACAGGCATTTTCAAGAGAAGCTTTTATTTTTATCCAGAAAAATTGCTCATGGAAAAGAAGCTTACGCAATTATGTTGTTGTGTGTGTGTAATTATTCCTATTCTGCCTTTAATTGAGGCATCCATTGGGCATTTTCATTGAAACTTGTTAGTGCTCTAATGCTGCCATGTGCCTGTAAGAATTGCCTGTGAGAAAAGCCCACATAAAGGCAAGGCAGAAGTGCTCTGTCATTTCTGGGAATCCTAACAGACACATGAGGGGGAAGATGTTATGACTGTACCAACCACAGGAAACACTTTTGTTGACACTTTGAGCCTATCAGACACAAGTTCTAAGAAACTAGATTTCATTACTTTTGCTCCTTACAAAATTTAATGTTTTGGTTTTGTGAGCTGTCTCCTATGTACTCCAGGTCACATGCTCCAAATGTGGTGAACACCCATGTAGGGTGTTCTTACAATTGCAGTTACAAACTGCTGTAGCGGGGGTTTGTTTCGTTTACTCCTAACACAAATACCTGAAAAAAGGGGCTTAGGACTTAGTTTGGAATACTGATGACTGCCTTGCTTAAGTTCTCTCATCTCTATTGCAGAGGGATATGAAATAAACCTAGGAATATTAGATGTTTCCAGGCTCAAGATGCCGTTTACTTCAAAGAAAATATTACCAGCTTGGTGCCAGTTCTGCATAACTGTGAATGTCTTGCTTTTGTTTAAATTTGAGAGATTTCCCTGTGTTTTGGCTGTACTTCCGACGAATTCGTTGAAGCCACTCATATATTTAAAGGTGTAGCTGAGTCAGGCCTTAGTCATTCATCCTCAGGATCTTTCCAAGGGATCAGTTTTCTGATTGAAGAGGAGGTTTTACTTCTCCTTGTTGCCTAGAGTGTTTTAACTGGGAGAGGTGGTGTTATGTCGGGACCTCATTACCATTGCATGAGCTACCCAGATAACATGTAACATCTCTTTTTAAATTCTTTCCTTCAGAATTGAAATGAGAATGTTTGACTTGATTTTACAGCTTGTAAATCAAGGCATGGAGGTGCTAGATAGCTTGTCCAAAGATACCCAAGAAAGTTGGGCAAAGCAAGGAAATGGATTGAGGTCTTCAAGTTTGGTCTCCTGACACAAACCTTCACCCGAGCCCTCTCTCTTATAGACACCGAAGAATTAAGCCAGACAATTTTCCATTAAGCAATTAGTGGTTTATGTGCCAAAGTAAGAGTAGGTTGGTGATATTTTAACCTGTGGTGATATTTTAACCTGTGGTGATATTTTAACCTGTGGTGATATTTTAACCTGTAGCAGAGATGGGAACAGAAGCTGGTGCTGAGACTTCATCTCCACAGGAGTACTATGAGAGGCCTAGTTCGTATAGCAGTGTAGCTGGAAAGATGAAGTTAAGCATGGGATGATTTCATTTTATCAATATTTATATTGCAGTAGAACATGCTTTCTAGTAATTAAGGCTATGGTTAGTGGGTTTTGATTATAAATATCAAATGTAAGTGTTGATTTGAGTGTATTTTAAAGGATAATAATTTAATGGACAGATACTTACCTGTTTGCCTTTGACCATCTAAATGAGCGTATGCAGTCTTGTAACTTTCAACCAAAGGGTGATTAGAATAATTAGTAAAGGCTTGCTAAATCATGTTTTTTTCAGTGCAAGTAGTTTTGATTGTAAAACTTTCAGGCATGGTATGATAGGGTGTTGGAGGTATGACACTTAGTTTAGAAGGCAGAAAGGTGCTCGTGTGGTATCTTCACCTCACAGAAAGAGGTATGATGGACAAGTTTACTCCTGTCTTATTAATTTGGAAGTAGTGCAGGGCTGGAACCTGGGATAAAGAACAGTTGCATGCATAATTCTTTGCTATAGAGGTATGCTTATCCTAATGATGTGTGTTGCTTTGCAACTGTGTAAGACAAAGGTAAAGTGAAGTATTTTGTGTGTGTCCTCTGTAGCGATCCAGCCTTCTAGTATAAAGTGGCATGCAAGTAACTACCTAACAGGTTCTATTTAATTAAAATAATTAAATCCGATCAGGCTGTCTGATTCTGTAATGGTTCATCGGGAACACAGGGACTTTCTCTAAAAACAATCAGTTTTGTCATTCCAGGTTGTATTTCATATCTTGCGCTTGTTTTTCATCAGTTAAAGCTTGTGAATATCTGGAATAGGAATTTGTTTGAAGTGTTTTTAAAAAGGGAGGTTGTGTAATACCAATGACCTAGATGGCGTGTAGACACTAAGCCTTTTCATTTGTTTTCTCTTGTCCAGAGCATCGAGACAGGAAGCATTCTTGAAATTATTTTTAGATTTTTAAAAGTCAGCCTTGATTTCCTCATGTGACAGTAATCCCTTGGCTAGGCCTGAAAGCAGTAGTGTTTACTCTTCCATAGTGCCATATGCTTGCGATTTTTTTGCTTTATTTTGGTGCCTGTGTTTTATTTTTTAAAGGAACTACTAAGAGCCTTCAGTTTATATTGGATTGTCAGACTTGAACTGTTTGGTAGAGGAAAGTGCTTCCTAATGTATCCATGATTCTTCTCATTGTGGGTGTAAATGACAGTAAGTAGTTTGGTTTATTGTAGTCTAGTGAGATGATCATGTCTAAAAGATCACTTTGTTGCTCCATAATTATGTTGTCTTTATGACATCACATTTGTTGTGACAGAAAGATGGCTGAGCCATTAGGAGTCAGGAATTCTGATTTCCTTCTTAGCTTATATCCTGCTTATTTCCCATCTAAGCACTCAGCTGAGAAGTGAACTGTAGGCCCCCTTACACATACAGTTCACTTCTGCTACTGCTTTAGTTTGTATCCCTCTTTTTAAACTAAAGGGAAACTGAGTGCATCAGTGCATTTCTCTAACCACTACCCTAGCCAGTGTTTAACTATTCCTTTAATCAATAAGAAGGTAGTGTTTTTCAATTTATGTCTTTCCAAGTGATCTTTATCTGAATGTTTTTATTACCCTCACACCTCAGAATAAGACAAATTATTAAAATGTTGTAAAAATGTCTTTTCATGACAGAGTAAAAACTTATTGTGATTTGACAAATCTGAATTGGGAAAGGGTTACTTTGAAGACCATTAAGTGAGTTTTACTTTGCTACAACATTGTGAGTATCTGTTAAAGTTTATGAAGATTTGATTGTGGATGTAGAGGTTGAACACTGGATTACTCATCTACAGATTAATCATAGAATCATAGAATAGTAAGGGTTGGAAAGGACCTCAAGATCATCGAGTTCCAACCCCCCTGCCATGGGCAGGGACACCTCCCACTAAACCATGCCATCCAAGGCTATGTCCAACCCCAACTTGAACGCCGCCAGGGATGAAGCATTCACAACCTCCCTGGGCAACCCATTCCAGGGCCCCACCACCCTCACAGTAAAGAATTTCTTCCTCATATCCAATCTAAACTTCCCCTGTTTAAGTTTGAACCCATTACCCCTTGTCCTCTCACTACAGTCTCTAATGAAGAGTCCCTCCCCAGCATCCCTAGAGGCCCCCTTCAGGTATTGGAAGGCCGCTATGAGGTCTCCACGCAGCCTTCTCTTCTCGAGGCTGAACAGCCCCAAAAATGCCCCACCTAGTTCAATATTCATTACACAGAAGAAAAAACTGGAAAGTGAGAGAAGTTGGGACGTTGGATCAATATACCATCACTTTCATTATTGTGATTCTAATTATATTTACAATTTTTATGAATTTGTAAGTCACAAAATGGGAGGTGACCAAGCTATGAAGTGTTATCAACACAAACAATATCCTTGAGATATTGTAATGCTTACTGCTACTCACATGTTGGCTGAGGAGATCTTGTTAGACATAGGAAAGGAATTGGAGGAGGAGAGTCTAAATGTGTTCCCCATGCTTGGCCAGTACCTGCGTTTTCCACCCGGGAGGCTTCTGTTCTCATGTGACAGTATTACAGACAGCTCTGCAGTTGGCCTGCAAAACACTCCAAAACTGAGCATAATAATAAAGTTGCTTGAAGTTGCAAGTAAGGAGAGTTTGGTTACTTAATTATGTTTGCTTTTAATGTTAGAGGTGGAGATGGGAATGTAAAGATAAATGAGGGGAATGTCAATTAAAGATGCCCTTACAAGGATATCCTTCATATTCTGGAGGCTAGCATATAATACAAGTGGCTTTTTTCCAGTTTGTTGAATTTTTTGCCATCTTGGCTTAGTTAAGATTGGACTGGGTGGGTATTTTGCAATGCAGACTCTTTCCAAAACACTGGCAAAGACTTAACAGTAAATGCAGCTGAGTTCCCCTGAGGGTTTGAGCTGAAATTCTGACTTTCATATTAAATTAGGCATGGTCACAAGAGAAGAATTATTTGAAGTTTTTATGGAGCATGTGACTGACAACAGACAACTGGGATGCAGATAGCTTTCATGTATGTTTTGTTGGGTCAAAAATATATTCAGGATACAAAAGGTTCTCATTTATGGGACTTGAGGGGACACAGATAAAGAGATTTTAAAATCTAAAAATAAGAAATACCTCAACCCTCTCAGATGTCTTTGCCCAAGTCTTCTTCCCTTCCTTCAGGATTTCCCTCTTTCCTCCCCCAAAAAAACATTTCCCCCGTCTCTCTTCTTAACACCTGAAGCTTCATACAACCATGCCGTGTATTTCAGCCAGACAATGTTTGGGATTTTTGTGTTTGTTTTTGTTTGTCATCCTTTTTAAATACTTTAGAAAACATCTTCTGTGATGTGGCAATGGCCAAGTGGACTTCCTGTTTATTTCCTTGGCCTGCTTTATATCTATATTGCTGTGATGTTTTATGGTAGGATGCTCCAGCTATTTCTGCCAGTATTTCATGTTATATTAGGAATGAGAATCATGAAAGGAATGTCGCGTGCCGCTTCAGGTAGAAATTAAACTTTGAAATGACCCATCACAGCTCTCCTAAAAGCTTTTTTCTTTTCAAGTCAGAATTGTGCTATGCTTTGGAAGGAACTATTTATTTGACAAGTTCATTGATGTGCGATTAGAGAAAGCAATGTTAAAAATTCTGGCAGTCAGTCACCTGCCCACACTTGAGTGTTTTCCGTGGTTCCCGCTGGATTATTCCCTTGATGGTGTCAGGGTTAGTGCTCAGTGCCTGCAGGGAAATGAAAGGTAGAGCACGCAGTCGCAGTCCTTAAGTCAGTCTTTCCATAGTTCCACATAGAAAACGCAGTCCTTTTGTTTTAATTTCCTGTCCTGCATGAAATCCCATCTGCCTGCATTTTCACACTTATTTCTTGCCATGTTCCCTGTCCTTGTTTTCCTCATTGCTTTGTAGGGAAGACTTTTTCCTCCCCTTGCAAGAAAGGGTGAATATCTATTTCTAAATAGAGAATGTTTACAGATACACTAGTGTTATGAATACCTATCCTTTACCTGAGTTAAACCTCTGTTTAGCTTTTTTCTTTTGCGCGTTGCGTATGAGAAAACAGGAGAGTATAAAAGGTTAGTGTCTGCGCTTGTCCTTTTTTTTTTTCTTTTTTTTTTTTTTGTAATTTTTGTACCATTGTGCGTCTGTTCTTGTGGAAGATAATGTCACGTAGTATAAACCGCAGAGAACTGGTTCTCCAGGAATGTGCCTGTGAGAATTTTTTTAACAGATTTCAGACATCTTTAAATGCGAGGAAAATGCTAAAAATTATATTGAGAATGTGGTGATTTTATTTTAGCTCAAATATCAATCACACCTCATGAAAGTATCTCCGCTTAATCTGCAATAAAAACAGAATTATAATTTGGAAGTGGGGATTACATGTGGCCAAAAAACCCAGGACATACTGGCTCCATCCAATAGTTCTCCCAGTTATTTTAGATTCTAAAGGAAGGCGTAGTCATCTTGTGAGGACTAGTGCTTTTGACGTAGGCCTTTCTGTTACAAAGTAGGCTGTTCCAGAATAGGGATGGGAAAGGGGAGGTTATCCAAATGAAAACCAAGCAACTCTTGAATGTTTACCCAGATTAAATATTTTTACAGGATGCTGGCGGTTTTGATAACTGGACTGGGTTTCTGGGGAGAACATTGGCTATATAGAGCCTTTTGTTTCTTGATTAAAGTATTGACAAGATTAGCTAAAAATTAGCTGTATCTGAAGGTTGCGGAGTGTTTTGGGTGAGGTAAGCCATTCTGTGTTTCTTCTTAGTAGGAATGGCTCCTAAAACAGCTAACAAGAATGTTGGTGTTACTTAGAATCTTTCTCTTGTTTCAGCAAAAGCCAAAGATAGGATATAATAGAAGATGTGTATCAACATCTGAGGCTCTGGATTGATGCTAATTCTCACAGCTTTGTATTTTTTGCAGGCTTTAAAGGTATTCCCACTGGAAAGGAAAAAGATCAAGTTTTCCTCTGTTTCCTCTGGGGATTTTGTTTTAGGTTTTTATTTTTTTTTTAAATGTGTAGCATTCATTCTATGAATCTGTAGTCCATACAGGGAGAGAAGATAATTTGAACTGAGCAAGATATAAGGACTGAGTATTTTGTGTATAAGCCAGTCAATGTGACTGTTCAGTCAAAAAGCTCTTTTAAACCATTGCTAGGTCTAGTTGACATGGTGGTTGGTAACGTGGGGGAGGGCAAGAAACAGCTGGCTACCTTCCAGCAGGAGCTGCTGTGCTTGAAGCGTGTATAAGAGAGATCATTTACAAAGTAGTGAATGAGTGTTTACAGTCGCATCATAAGTAACTGTAGGACAGCTGAGAGAGGTCCCTGGTTATTACCTCAAAGAGAAGAAATAGTTTAAGAGCAGCCAGTATGTGAGCTGAAGCTGAGTTTAGGTAGGATCCACACTGTACAGTTTTCAGGGAAGAAGTAACTGTCCTTGTTAAGAAACGCTTTGTCCTAGATATGTCTCCCAGTGGGTGCTGAGGGTTCACAGCAGTTCCCAACCTTCACAGCCTTCTGGCTAGTCCACTATTAGGAGATTTCTGCATAAAATGTTTTGAGTGTCAGATTCTTTCTAATGTCCTGGCTTCCATACAGAAACCAAATGTTACAGTTTTCCTTGACTACACTGCTTTTAAGATAGGTAACAGGGGGAGCCCTTTCGAAGTCTCTGCTTCTCAGGGCAGTCTGAAAAGCTTCTGAAATGCAGGAGCAAGGAGCTGAGGGGGGAAAGGACACCTTCTAGCTGACAGCGAGAAGTAGAATCAGTACAGACTGGGTATTAAAAATAGAATTCACAACAAACAGGATGTCTGGTCGTAAGTGTGCAGTTTCAGTTGCCCATTATTTGTACAGTTGACTTTCTGTGCTGAGATCAGAGAGCAGTTAGGAGCCTCGTGACTGTGAATAAGAATCCCATTTAATCTGATCACACCAGCATGGCAGCTTCTGGAAGGAGTGGGTTAGACGTATAAGAGTAATGTGGAGAAATGAATTAGTAACTCCAGAGAACAGTATATATGCTGCTTCTGCTCTGGGGATGACATATCCTTTCTGAAAAGCTGCAGTTTTACCTGGAATTGTGGCCAGTGGAACTATGTGTTTTCTTTTGATGCTAGTGTTGTTTTGTTGGGGTTTATTTAAATTATTTTGATTTTTCTGATACTACATTTGGAAGTAGGTTGTTGGGAGTAGGGAGACTTATTCCAAGTTCCTGAACTTGTTGAACAAAATGAATTAACAAACCTATTGTTTGCGAGGTGGGCTGTGCTGCCCAGTTGAAAGGAGCACTCGGTGCCCCATGGGAAGCGTTCCCAATGACCATTTAAAGTAGAACTATTAAGAAAATTCTTTCTTCGACCGGGTAGAGAGGCTTGCCTGCAGCTTGAAGTTGGAGCCAGGCTGCACTGACATTTTAGCACAGGGAACAATCTGTGTTCACAGTCGCTGTCTATTGTGTGGAAGCAGAGGAGAGGGTCAGGGTGGCTTGTGGGAGCTTGGAGCACACTGGGCCATTCTTACTGACGTATGCAAACACTTTTTTTTGTATTTGTTGTTGTGAAATGTGGTCAACTGTGCCAATGTACTTAGCTGAAATTAACCTTCTCTATTGTGTGCTTTTCTATTGTTCTGAAAACGTCCATCTCTTTCAAGTGGAGAGCAGACCGCCCTAAGTTTTAAGGAGCTAATCCATGAATGTAATAAAAGGCAAGAAAAAGTGTTCAAGAGACTATTTTTAAGAGTTGATAATGTTGAAAATAACGGTAGCCTGGTTGCTTAAAAATGAGGCTTAAAAATAAATATTAAAAGCCCTAAAAATAAGTCTATCCCTTTTTCTATGTTTGGATGAAACAGACTGTTTCAAACTTGGCATATCATAGAATCATAGAATCATAGAATAGTTAGGGTTGGCAGTTTATAAACATTTTTTTCTTGGTGCTCAGCTGATTTGAGTAATTAATTTCATATTTTTTAAGAATTCCTGAAACTGTATTTAGTGACTGTGAATGTGTATGTAATTTCTGTGGATGTTATAGAAAATTGTCTTCCAGATAAGTGTACCTGGGTAAATAAATGAAATAATAGTGCTGATAGAGGCTCAGAAATTTCCCCAGACCTGTTCTGTGAAACAGCTGCATGTTAGTAGGAGGCAAGACATATCTGAAAAATGAATATGGTTGCCACAGATGGGTCTTCTGGAGAGAAAATAAGAAGGGAAAGGAGGGGAGAAGGAATTTGTGTTACTCTGTATTGATCTGGGTCTCAATTTTGTGATGATTCACCGAGATGAGTAGGCCTGTACATACAGATACTCACATTGACTCACTGCCAATCCCTTAGGGTTTATTAGTGCCCTACTCTCTGATTTTCTCTTCCTTTTAAAGGCTTAAAACATCAGAAATTCTGTTGCATATCAACATATGTATTAATGGCATACTTGAAATAGAAGTTATTTGACATACATATTCCTGGCTTATTTCTCATTGTCTTTTTGGCAAACCATTTGTTTACTGAACCTTTGAAAAGAGAGATATAATTTTCAATTAACTAAAGGAATGTACAGCGTTCAAATACCACACCCAGCCTGCTTAGGAGGGCAGTATTTTTTTTGTGCCAACATGCCCTTGCATAGTTAAGGGGCAGGTTTTGGGTTAATGTCAGTTTATAGTGGAAAAATACAAGACTGAAGCTGTTGCTTGAGAAAGCAAAATGTGTAGGTGAAAGCAAAACACTGGAAGAACATACTGTACAAGAAGTATATAGCCTTCTTCAACAAATATATTAGTGGAATAGGATTGATGAAGAGGTTTAGTCAAGTTTTGATTTCTTTTCAGACCGGGCGAAGCTTTCTGTAAGATTTATATTCTTAAAGAAGGCAGAGTATAAACCAAAGCATGTATGTATAATATATATACATACATGCTTTGGTTTTGCCCCTTTTTCCCCAAAAAAACAAAAAGAAATGCTGTGTTTTAAGAAATATAATTGTAATTTTTTAATTGGTTTCATTATAACTTTTGTGGTTTAAACAAAGGGGTTTTTTTAAAAGAAATTTGATGGTAATTTTTTTTGACGTTATTGAGAAAGCATGATTAATCCCATTTAAGTCCTTGCCTGGTCCTTTGCAAGAGCCGTGTATTTTCCTGTGCCATCTATGTTTCAGCAAAGTAACTAGTCTTGAGTAAACCACAAAGACATTTGGGTCTCTGGCAGCAGAGGATGTAAATTTAATTCTGAAAAGAGGTTGGTTGGTCTGCATCAAATGCATTCAACACCCACAGAAGGCTTCCTTCCTCCTTCCCCACCTAATGTCCTTGACAGCTGTCCCTGAGCACTGCCTACTCACATGGCCCGGTGTGGGCAGCGTTCCATGGACTTCTTTTTCTCAAAAGGTATGCCAGGGGTGCAGCAATCTTTCCTCAAGAATGTGGGGAGACATCCCATAGCTCAGATGTTGTGAAGGTTTTTCATCAAGCGTAGAAGGCAAGTCTTTAGGTGCACGAGGGGTGGGAAAGGTCTGCATTTCTCCTCGCTTGACTCTCAAGGCATGGAAGAGCCAGCTTGTTGCAACCTCTCCTGGCCGTTTCTGCTGTGAAGCAGCCATAGAAGTTCTCCAGAGGATGCTCTGCCAGAACCGTGCAAGCGTGGAGGATGTTGCAGCTCCTCGCTGTGACTAATGCTAGAAACTGGAGCTAGAAGCTTTTAAATATTCTTTTGTGTCCTCATGTTATCCATTTGTATGCTCTGAAGTGATCAGGTTGATAAACTGCATGACTTCAGGGAGGAAACTTTTAAGATGAATACCACAAAAAATGCCTGATATGCTCTTTGTTAAGTTCTGGCCCTAAACTATCACAGTTTTTCCTTTCCCCTTACCCCTTATATCTTGGTAACAATGAAACCGAAGCTTTTTATATCTTGTGCATATCCACAGGACAATGAAAATCTGCACATACTGCGTTGTCAATCAGCAATACACATTATTGATGGTAGGTTTTCATAGAATAGGTCATAAGAAGGCAGTCCTGTTTTCTGGATTGGTAGTAAGTGGGTTATATTTTAAGGGGCCACTTGGCCTGATTTAAACTCCTTCTTCTTAAATGTGAGTAGATACTTATCTTTGTTTTTAAATTACGACCTTTATGACCAAAGAAGGATAAAATCATGAAACCTACTCTCATTCAAGATTCAGCAGTTTCTGGTTTTTGCATCTGAAGCTCAACCTTCACTTTTCATTTCTGTTTGTACCAAGCATCTATACGTAGGTAAACATGGCATAGACTGCTGCATGCTGTTCTGTGAAACAGGGCACGTAAAAAAGTAAAAGCAGCTTTTTTTAGCCCAGACCTTATTTTGTCTTTTGTTGGTCAGCTGGACATTTTAATACTGGACCAGTTTCAAATCCAGGCAGCATAGTTCTCTTGTGACTTACTTACTCGTACAGTTGCAGTCCTTAACCAAGCTCTTCGCGTGTGATGCCCATGTCCACAGTTGTCACCATTTAGTACATCCCAATGGAAGGACTGGCAATTTTGTAAGTAGGGTAAAAGAAGAATTAAAGAGCTGAAATTAATGCAAGATTTTACAGAAGTGGTCTGCACACATTTACTGTTCTGGGAATGCAGCCACTGGATTGATGTTTGCAGATCTGGTCTTTTAAATTATTTTTGATAGTTAAAGCTCACTTTTGAGTTCAGAGTTTAAATGTGATGTGAGGACTTGAGTAAAGCACGTCTGTCCATCAGCTGTGATGGAGATAGGCTGCCTGTTTTGAATGAAGTGGTTTTGTTTAGTCTCATGTTACATGTAGCTTCAGAGATTCCATGCCTTATAATCCGTGCAATGGAGCTACTTTGTGTAAGTTACAGTAGAGTATTCCATGTGACAAAAGTGCACGTATACTCTTGGGGTAGACATGCACTAGTTTAAATGAAATATTACTCTGTGCTTTTTCTCTTTTGAAACTGTGAACTGGTACAAACTTTTCTCTTATGAAACTCTGAACTGGTATAACCTAATGAGGGCAATTGCATTATGCTGGGTGTAAAGTAATACAGAACTTGGTGCTCTACATCAGCTTACAGAGAAGCTCAATAGTTTTGTGATTGTTCTAGTTTACCTACATTTATGTTCATACTGTCATACTTTGACAGTGGCATGACAAATAATCCTTTGGTTTAAAATGTCATGGAAGAGTAATCTAAATGTCCAGATACATTAGCTAGTATCTTATTTTTCAATTCTCCCCTTCTTGAAAATATTGAGAAATTCAGTTGCATTAATAGGAAAGTGACTGAGCTCTTCCAGTAATCCATTGTAGGTTTGTATTTGTGCCTTTCAAATTGAGTGGCTGGATGTAAGCACTGTAAATTGTTCTGAGATCCTGTACAGCATATATAGATAGAATGGCTGCACCCAGCAGTTTCTGAATCTTCTTCCACAGGTATACCACATCATTTGGTAATACCAGAAAGATCAGCTTAAAGAGATTGGGGTAGGATAACATAGGGTGGTTTGTCTAGTCACATTACAGTGGCTGGACAGTGTGGCTGAAGGAATAGGTACACCTAGTGACTGGGATTGCTCTTCATAGTTCTCTACAGATACAGTCAGTACGCTGCTTTCACAGAAAAACCAGTGTAACAGTGAAAACAAAATGACAGGTTAACTGCAAACATTTGGGACAGCATGTGTCAGATCAGACATCTGTGTGCCAGATAATGCATGCTTCTGGAGAACATTTCTGCTCAGTGGTCTGCGCAAGATACTACTTTTTATTTAAACCAGCTTTAGAGAGGTTTCTATGGAAGATGGAGGTAACAGATGAATCATTTTCCTTCTTAACAATTCCTCCATCTCATCTGCCGTTCCTGGTTTTTAGCAGGTTTTCTCCCGCTGTCTGTTGCTGAGACAGTGGCTCTGAATTCTTCTGCCATTGTGGTTTTGTTTTCCCGTGATGGTTCTTCCTTACCCTGAAGAAACTTTATGAGCATCCTGGAGATTTCCCCTGGACTTTACTTTTTCCAATGAAACAGTGTAGCTCTGTGTAAGCTGTGGAGGGACAACTATGGAGTTTCTGTCTCTTTCTGTGGACAGCAGTGAAGTAGATGGCTCTGTGTTGTGTCCTGTGAGGCTTCCCTTTCCCTGAGTTAAGAAGTTGTGTGTGTAGCATCACAGATCCCTTCTGCAAGTATCTCTGTTCTCTGATAGTTCGCCTCTGGTCATTAGCCAAGATATCTGACCTACTTCCCCTAAAACTGCAATGCACGCTGGCATTAGTAATTTTCTTTTTTTTTTTCCTGAACTAGTATAAGCCCATTTATGTATTACCACTGGGTAGGTTTTAGGGTTTCCCGTTGTGTTTTTTTCTGGTTTTCATTTTCATTTACTATTAGTAATGTTTGCATTAGTTAAGTAGTATTCTTATTATTATGCCTGACTTACTCCAGTTATCTTCTGAGCTGCTATCAAATAATTTTCCACATTCCATATTTCTCTTTTTTTCAAGAAGGATGGCACTGAATGCACAATATAGGATTTCAAGGCATGATCTTACAGCCCCTGGAGTTGCTGTCTGTGGTCAGGCTAGGCTGGATTCTTCAGCCTGAAGATCCTCCGAGGCTTAGAGCTGTGAATAGTCTCAGTGACTTAAGTCACCCTTGTGCCACACAGGCTTTTCTCTCCTCTCTGTCGAAGTCCAGCCACTGACCTACTTCATGCTTCTGCAGTAGTACTACCAGAGAAGAGATTAGATGTGAAAATTGAGTCCTCCCCCATTTCATACCTTTGAATGACAACCACAAGTTCACTTACACAATGTTTTATCTAAATTACTGAAGTAATTTTTTCTTCCCATTTACCCTTTTCCGTAATTGTTTCCTACAAAGATATATTTGCTTCAAGGACATTCCCATCTGATTTCAGAGGAGACGAAGAAAGCTGATCAGCTCCCAGGAAATTCTGTTGGTAACTGCAGGGGCTGGCCTTGTGATATTGTGGTATTAATAGTTTCTGTTCAGAGATTTTATGGATGCTTTCACCTCCTAAAAGGATCAAAGATTATTTTAGCCTTGTTTCCTATCTCATATACTCACATGAAGCTAATTTCAGTGTATTTGTGTTTATCCACGTTTTCTCTAGTAACCTGGCTTATTTAAATCAAGTATGACAAAGTTGTCAAAGACATCTAACACAGTAGACACTAGCCAGGTAGAGGAAGGAGAATCAGAAAATAATGCCATTGAAGGAGAGGTTGTGATTTGTTAGAAACAAGTCTTCTTCAGAAAAAAACAAATCTTCTGTAGAAAGACCCTAGAAGTAGCTGAATAAACTTCAAGTGAGTTTACAGTCAACCACAGGATGCATATCCAGGGAAACTTGGACTGCATGGGTACTTTAGCTTCTGGAACAACACAGCTTTGCTACACAATGCTCTTATTGCCATGGAGCGAAGCTCTTGCTTGTGCAACCTTATCCTTCTTGTACAGTAGTGTTGAAGGGACACTAGGCTCTTGGGTGCACCTGCAACTAGGAATCAGAATGTGCAAATCTATTTCTCCTTTTTGTGCTCAGTATCTTAATACCTTTAGACAAACTAATTTACCTTTGTTTTTTTGCAAATGACTCAACATAATACTTGAGTTCGCTACAGATGTCTGCAATGCCTATTTCAGTGGTTATTACAAAGAACACCCAGCATGGCGATTAACAGTCTATGATCTGTAGACCTCTGAAATATTCTGTAGCCTGAATAGGCTGGCTGTCCATTCATTACTGGCTTTATCTTCTAGCTTCAAAAACTGCCTGTTCATCCTTTCCTGTACTTTGCAATACTTTTGTCAGGAATTATACACATGAGCACAAAAGTAAAGAACTTTGAAAAAACATGAGTATTGAACATGAATAAAAAACTGCTTGGTGTTGCTGCTGTTCGTATCGTGCCAGTGCCTTATGTAGAATGCACTTACCGCATGTAAAGCTGTGTAAGGGGAAAATACAGTTTTATGTGTTATAATGTTGGCAAGTCGGGGCTCTTGTTTCAGCACTGAGTGTTTCATGAACAAGACTTTCTGGCCACCTATTTTATCTCAAATAGGGTAATACAATGTGATCAGGCAAAGCTATATGTGATAGGACAAATGTAAAGGTACTGAATACATTCTGATGAGGTCCTTAGATTAGTTGAGAATGTAGGGCTAGCTGTTGAAATATCTTACAAGAAGATTGAAGGGAATGCAAAATCTGCTCTAAGCATGTTCTTAGTTTTTATTTGTGAATAAAATTTTAAGAAAAGTCAGATCAGGTGTGGGGGCTGTTCTTTCAGCATTGTGAGAACAGGTGTTTGAGTCTGGGTGGTTTGTCTTCCATTTTGTCTAAGTTATACTGAATGTGGATTCATTTAGGTTGAATCAGTGTTGAGCTCCACCCAGGTTGTCCAGTCATTGTAAAACTTCTGCCATCTCCAAAGCTGGGCTAAGACTCCTGAGCCAGTTTTGAAGCACACTGCTTGGCCTCTCCCAGAGAGCGCATGTAAATAATATTATTAACTAGAGAAGTATTTTTTGGACTGTGTTACACGTTAACTTGGAACAGGTGGAAAATCCTCCTGGCTTGTTTAGGTACATTTCTCATACCATAAACAAGATCAGAAAGAAGATGTTGTGCCTGTTCTTCTTATCCAGTCCTTTCATTTTCTGAGGATCTGATTGGCATAGGGAACTTAAAGATTTGGGTTGCAGTCACCATCTGGCCCTTTGTTTGGCCCTCTGTCAGCCTTTTTCTTTTGTTCTATTTCTGCTTTTTGCCTCTCTGCCTCTCTCCCAGCTGGGTCAGAGACCTATCCTAATATCCTCCTCCCTTGTAATGTGCACATAAGATGTGAAGAAAAGCTGCTTTAAATCAATTCTTACATTCATCACAGAAGCACCCTGTAGTGATGTCAGCTGGCAGATGCTGAGTGCAGTACGTTTTATTGCCTTGCAGACCAAGAGGTCATGCATTGGTAGTGATCTTTATTATTCTTATTTTCCTCCCAGTGTATAGCATCAACTGTCTCCCAGCTGATGAAGGCGAGTCCTTCAAAAACCAGGCAGAGCTTTCTAAAATCGGGGAGAACAGAAAAAATAGGGGGCATAGATGACTTTCTTGCAAATGAAGGAAAACAGTGCCTCTGCAGGAGTACAGGAGAAGCTTAGTAAAGTCTGATGCTGTGGTACAGTAGTTGCATCTGTTGCAGAGAGCTGTTGCATGTAGTGGTATATACATCACACATAAGAATATTTCCAGCTTTGACTGTGTAATTTGTCAAATGTAACGGAATTTTCCATTTCAAAAAAGAATGATGTGCAATAGTCTCTAAAAGTAAGATACATAGAAGGAAATCAATCTTGAACCTAAATTTTAAAATAATCATATATGTTTACTCAGTTGCTATAGTATCTGTTGACTATCCAGAGGATAGAGTATGATCTTTGACACGGATTGTGAGACAAGCCTGACCCATCTAGCTGAGAGAACCATGGGATAAATGCAAAGTATAACAAATGACATTTTATTTGGTGTCTGTAAAATGCTATGATCAGGCATTAATTTCTGATTTTAGAAATGAACAGTGTGTTTGCTGTTGAGAAGTGTATATTCCCATCCTCACTCTGGTTTTCTGAGCAGTGCCAAAAGTTTGTATTAATCAGATCTGATGATTTTTTTTTTCTTCAGAGTAATGCATCTGATACAAGAGTATCTGTCTTGTGTGAATTTCTTTTTGATTTGACAGTGAAACCATTTCACTCAAAATACAACTTTTAAGAATGGAAATGGTGACATAGTCCTTTCTTAATGTCTTAAAATTTCAACAGAAAAAACGAAATGTTACAGTGCTCACTGAGAATTTTCACGACACACACTGGTCATCTGTGCAGTGTTCTTAATTCTTGTGTTGGGAGGAGCTGTGATCAGTGTAGAACAGAGCCTATAAAGTACCTCGGTGCAGCATGACATTTACCACTGTGCAGCAGTGGTTTCCCAAGAAAGAAGGCAGAAAATACAGATGTCCATCAATTTATTAATAGAGCTTTAAAAGTGTCTGCTGTGTCCATTTTCCAAGGAATCTTTATTTCAGTACAGGAAGGGATTGAGGGCTTAGGTGTAAATAAAGTACAGCCCTGAGCATTTTAACACAGAAAATTAATAATTTCAGGAAGACAGGTAAATATTTAGATATACTCAATGTTCACAGCATCTCTTGAGCTCAGGTACATAGTATCTTGAAATAAAATGTGGTGCTTATAATGGTCTTGTCATTATCCCTTTATCTCTCCTACAAAAAATGGTCATTGTTAATTTTTAGTTCCTTTCCTGATTCTTTGGCTGTCCTGGCAGCTTTTTTGGCATCTAAGCTAACTCTCTACTTGCTCTGTACAAAGATCCAGAATCTGACTAAAGAGACTGTGCTGTGGTCTGAAGGTTAACTGATGCATTTAGACAACAATAACTCTTTGTTTTACCCTGAAGCAGTGCTTTAGTTGTGTACCAAAACTTCACAGTCCAGTTGCAAGATCTCAGTGTCTTTGATGTTCAGATGAAAAAACTTAGTACAGACATCACTTCAACTGTGAGCAGCAGCCAGACAGCTCTGTGGTAGGATTTGGCATGTGCACAGCAGAACAGCATTGCTGCAGCATGCGTAAAATGTGTGTCAACAATGTTCACCCTTTAAGTTGGGGCATAACTAAAGCTCTACTTAATTCATACTATAGAGGGGTTTAGAGAAACAGCATGGTGCTACTCTGCTGAAGTATGGCAGGCATATGTTTTGAGTTGTAAACCTTGCAGCAGAAATCTGTGGGAAAAACACCAAAACTTTTGCTAAGTAAGTTGGTTCAGGACTTGTGATTTTAGATGGAATTTGCCAGGTAGGGTGGAGGAATGACAGTGGGTGGGAAAACTCATGAAATAAATGAGACTTTGATCCAGGGTACTAGTGGTCTCAGACAGGATGATGTGATAGCTCTCCCATGGCCTTAGTTTATGCCTAATTGAAGTGAAGCAGTGGCGTTTGCAGTAGTGATGTTCAGGGGGCTGCAGGAAATTCGTGTGCCCACAGCACACAGCTGTGCTATTTGGGGATATTCTCCTGAGAGGCTCATGGTAAACCTCACCATCTTCCACACAGATTTGATAGAATCAGTTTTCCCCATGCCTAGGTGAGGGTTCATGGCAGCAGCACCATATGAATCACCACTGTCCCTACTCATTTTCCCAGTGGGTTTCATTAAAGCAAGGGAAAACAAAGAGTATTTGTGTTTCTGGGAGAAGTGTTTTGTCTTCTTACTTAAAAATGTAATGATATTTTCTTGCTTAAGTTATTTTTTTTTTATTTAAAAAACAGAAACAGACCAAAAAAAAAACCAAACAAACAAAAAAAAACACACACAAAAAAAACCAAACAACTCCCCAAACCCCTACAAAAAGACCGAAACTGTTAAACTATCTCAATAGAGCACTTTAAGATTAACATCAGAGTGCTTAGTTGTTGCAGCACATAAGATCTGTGCTGAAACATTGAGTTCACTCTTGATCAAAGATTGTTCAACAGATTATTTTGATTCATTTGTTTCTGGTGTACTTTTCTGCCACAACAAAATGTACAAGATACTCAAGGAAATGGAGAGTCACTGAATAGTGATGCCATCCAGAAATGTATCTTAATTGCAGGTGAACCATTTGCAAGCTTTTTTTGAGATAATGTTGTCTGAAGGGTGAACGGAAAAAAGTGTAATTTTATTACTGATTCCTAGAAATTTAAAAAAAGGCTAAGCTTTTTTATATTTAATTGTTCATGTAGAATAGATAACTACATTTGGATGGCTTATGTTCCTTTGTCCCACGATCTGAACAGCGCAGTACTACCTGCTGTATTCTATAGCTGTTTCTTTCTCAAATGTAATATGGTTTGGCTAGTGCGTATTATTTCAAACCTCATTTTGCACAGGGAATGTCTGTAAAAGAGGGTGTGGAAAATGCACTTTTAATGCTCGTGTATTCAGGAGCACTCCTGTCCAGAGCTTGACTGCTGTTTCATAGCTCCGAACTCTGTTTTCATGTCAAAGTATGAAGACCTAATCCTGAATTATTTCTTTGTTCCTCTCTATGCTACTGACATATGATGAAGTTTTATGTCAACTACTCTAGTATGGGGAATGATTTTGGGAAACAACTTCCAGTTCATTCCATACTTTAGCGTTCCACTTACTCCAGCTGCAGGAGCCCCTTTAGTTTGGTCACTTTCTCCTCTGTCAAAAAAAAAAATAAAAAAAAAAAAAATAAAAAAAATAAAAATCTGTATCTCTGTGTAATTTCGGCTGATGGAAACCACCAGGGTTCTCCTGAGCCATTGTACTCTTTCTTTATTAAGGGGGGGGGGGAACTGCTGAAGCTAATTGCACTGGAACTTGATAAAAACCTAAATGGTTCTCTGTCCTCTTCAGCTGACACTGTAAAGTGTTTACTTCTGACTGTTCCAGTGGCAGGTGAATGGAACTTCTGTAAAATGGCTTTCTGCTGAAAAACATGGGCTTGATTTTGATGGGGTAGGGTGTTGCATCTGAAATTCTGCCTCATGAAAAGAGAGGTGGCCCAAGGCAGTTGGCAGTAGAGCCTCTTAAATCTGGAGTGGTTGGTTGATTGCAGGTTGACATTAGAAATTACTGTCTCTTTGTTCTTGAATGTCCCTTGTTAAATGAGCTTTGTGGTCACTTGACTGCATCAAAACTTGTTGGTTTTTAAGTGAAATATAGTACCCAGATTATGCACAGTTGTTGACCTAAACAGACTTGTTTCTTGTTGGTTTTGCTACTTTGAACTGTTCAGACTGATGAGAGGAGGAGTATGGTTTACTTTGATCATGAATCTTCCTATTCTAGTTTCAAAGTCTGGAATTGGTATAAGTTTAGAACTTGCTGATTTTGGTGCTCTGAGTGTGGCCCTATCTCAGTCATCATGTCCAAGTGGTGTTTTGCCATAAAACTGAAAAGTTGTCAGGTGGGGCCTTCTGCTTTGCTAGATAGTTGAGTACAAGAACTTCAAATACTGTAATTTTATTTTATTCTAGAAGCAAAAAGGAAAGGAATGTATTTATGAGCTTTCAAAAATACTGCAGAAAGTTTTATACTTTGGGAAGATGTGAATTCTTCTAAATAATTTAAAGTTCATCTATTTTTACTTAACTCTTGATCCTTTACATACATAGTAAATCATGCATCAAAATAAAATCACTGGTGTGTTTCATTTACATTAACAGAAACTCACTTTTGCGTTAAACCAGCTGTTTTAGGCGACGTGAACTCTACCATGCACTGTGTCCAGTTTTAAAAGGAAAGAAGACACCATTTATAGTAGATGCTGCTTGTGGATGTATATATATTATACATATAGTAGATGGTACTTGTGCCCAGCCAGAACATCAAGAGCTTGATCGAGGGAGCTTCAAGTCCTCGGCAAGGCCTGCCCGGGAGCCTGCAGCTCCGCGGAGGCCAGCGGCTGACTTAGAGGGGGCGGCGTCAGGAGGAGCGGCGGCAGATTCAACCCGGGCATCATCAGCCCTTTCCGGCCCATTGCTGAGGTGACTGTCTCGCGAGGGGAGGCCTGCAGCGCCTGATCGGGGGGGGGGGGGGGGCTCGGCGACTACGAGCTTCACCTCGGAGCAGCAACTTGCCCCGAGGGAGCTTCAAGTCCTCGACAAGGCCTGCCCGGGAGCCTGCAGCTCCGCGGAGGCGAGCGGCTGACTCAGAGGGGGCGGCGTCAGGAGGAGCGGCGGCAGAGCTGACTGGTTAAAAACCTGCCTCAGGGAGTGCGAGCGACCCAGAGAGCGGCGAACAGGGCGGGCTCGAAGCAGTTTGCGCGGCAGTTCGCGCGGGCAGGCGAGCGGGGTGGTGAGCGGGATGGTGAACACTCGGTGTACGGGCAAGGCTCAGTCTGGGAGCTCTGCTCTGGCTGCGCCGGTGGTGGCCAGTGTAGGCACCCAGACAGAGCAGACGGGAAGGGAGGCTGTAGTGCAGAGCTCGGGGTATCCTAAGGGAAGGGTGAGCAATGGGCGGGGCTACACTCTGTGTTCCCTGGTGGAGGTCCTCCTGCAGCAGGTGGCTGAACTGCAGGAAGCTGTTACCAGGATGAAAGGTGTCAGGGAAGCTGAGGGGGAGCAGCACTGCTTGCTCCGGGACCAGACTGTTCCGGGGCCTCGAGTGTCTACTGTTGCCCCTGCAGGAAAGGAGGCTGCTAACCCAGGAAGCTGGGAAAAGGTAACAGAAAAAAACAACAAAAAAAGGAGGAAGAGGGCAATTAAAAGCAAGGGGCTTCCTCCTACATCTGTTGTCCCCACCCAGAACTACTTTGCTATCCTGCAGGGGGCTGATGAGCAACAACGCTCCCACCAGGCGCAACCAGCTAGTGCACTGGTAAAGAAGGTCACTACTGGTGCTGCCAGGAAAAAGCGGCGGGTCGTAGTAGTCGGGGACTCTACTCTGAAAGGCACAGAGGCACCCATCTGCCGGCCAGACCCAGGCTCAAGGGAGGTGTGTTGCCTACCAGGGGCTCGGATCAGGGATGTGGCCGAGAAGCTGCCTGCTCTAGTCGGTCCCACTGACTATTACCCACTCCTGGTAATCCATGTGGGTGCTACTGATATAGATAGCAGTAGCCCGGAGACCATAAGGAAGGACTACAGGGCTCTGGGAGAGGTGGTTAGGGGCTCTGGAGCTCAGATTGTCTTTTCCTCAATTCTCCAGGATACAGGACAGGACCTTGAAAAGGCTAGGAGGATTGGGCAGGTTAATAAATGGTTAGAAGGGTGGTGCTATAGTCAGGGGTTTGGGTACCTTGACCATGGGACTCAATATAGTAGGCCAGGTCTACTGGGGGCTGGTGGAGCTGGTCTGACAAAGAAGGGGAAGAGGGGATTTGGTAGGAGGCTTGCCAGGCTGGTCAAGGATGCTTTAAACTAGATGTGTTGGGGGAGGGGGGCATCATTCCATCCCAGCACACCCAGTCGGTTGGTAGCACCTATAGTAAACGTTCGGAGCAATGTAGGGATATTCCAGCTGCTCCAGCCAATGAGCCGGCTTCAATTGGATCTCGGCTCAAATGCCTCTACACAAATGCTCGTAGTATGGGGAACAAACAAGAGGAATTAGAGATGTGTGCGCATCTACAGGGGTATGATATCATAGGCATTACGGAAACATGGCGGGATGGCTCCTATGACTGGTGTGTTGGAATGGAAGGTTACCGGCTCTTTAGGAAAGACAGGCCCGGCAGACGGGGAGGGGGAGTTGCTATTTATATTAGGGATAGGCTAGAGAGTATGGAACTCTGTGTGGGGACAGGTGAGCAGTCGACAGAGAGTTTGTGGGTCAGGGTTAAAGGGAGAACAGTGATGGGTGATGTTATTGTGGGGATCTGTTACAGACCGCCTGACCAAGGGGACTTGCTGGACGAAGCGCTCCATAGGCAGATAGGAGCAGCCGCACGCTTGCAGGCCCTTGTTCTCATGGGAGACTTCAACCACCCTGATATCTGTTGGAGGGATGGTACGGCCCGGCACAAGCAATCCAGGAAGTTCCTCGATTGTGTGGAAGACAACTTCCTTCTGCAAGTAATAGAGGAGCCGACAAGGAGAGGTGCCATGCTTGACCTCGTCCTCACCAACAGGGAAGGGCTGGTTGGGAATGTAACGCTCCAGGGCAGCCTTGATTGCAGCGATCATGAGATGGTTGAGTATGAGATCCTCAGGACAGTGAGAAGAGCGTGCAGCAAGCTCACTGCCCTGGACTTCAAGAGAGCAGACTTTGGCCTCTTCAGGAACCTGCTCAGTAAGGTTCCATGGGATACAGCCCTAGAGGGCAGGGGGGCCCAAGACTGTTGGTTGATATTCAAGGCTCACCTGCTGCAAGCTCAAGAGCGATGCATCCCAACTAGAAGGAAGTTCAGCAGGAGGGCCAGGAGACCTCCTTGGATGGATAAGGAGCTGCTGAGCAAAATTTGAAAGAAAAAAGAGGCTTATAAAAGGTGGAAGCAAGGTCAGGCGGCCTGGGGAGAATACAGGGATGTTGTCCGGGAAGCTAGGGACCAGGTTAGGAAAGCTAAGGCCCACTTAGAATTAAACCTGGCTAGGGATGTTAAGGATAACAGGAAGGGATTTTATAGGTACATTGCCAATAAAAGACAGGTTAGGGACACCGTGGGCCCTCTCCAGAAGCTATCGGGAGAACTTGCTACCTTGGATTTGGAGAAGGCTGAGGTTCTTAATGACTTCTTTGCCTCAGTCTTTACCGGCAAATGCTCTGACCACACCACCCAAGTCTTGGAAGGCAGACGCGGGGACGGTGAGGGTGGGGACCCTGGGCCCACTGTGGGGGAGGATCTTGTTCGGGACCACCTTAGGAACCTGAATGTATACAAGTCAATGGGACCGGATGAAATCCATCCGCGGGTCCTGAAGGAGCTGGCAAATGAAGTTGCTAAGCCACTGTCCATCATATTTGAAAAATCATGGCAGTCAGGTGAAGTTCCCGATGACTGGAAAAAGGGAAATATAACCCCCATTTTTAAGAAGGGAAAAATGGATGAGCCAGGGAATTACAGACCAGTCAGTCTCACCTCTGTGCCTGGCAAAATCTTGGAGCGGGTTCTCCTGGAAGGCATGCTAAGGCACATGAAAACCAACAAGGTGCTTGGGGACAGCCAGCATGGCTTCACTAAGGGGAAATCCTGCCTGACCAATCTGGTAACCTTCTATGAAGGGGCTACGGAACTGATGGACAGGGGCAGAGCAGTTGATGTCATCTACCTGGACTTGTGTAAAGCCTTTGACACTGTCTCCCATGACATCCTTCTCTCTAAGTTGGAGAGACATCAATTTGATAGGTGGACCACTCGGTGGATAAAGAACTGGCTGGATGGCCGCACGCAAAGAGTAGTGCTCAGTGGCTCAGTGTCCAGCTGGAGACCAGTAACGAGTGGTGTCCCCCAGGGCTCGGTGTTGGGACCGGTCTTGTTCAACATCTTTGTGGGTGACATGGACAGTGGGATTGAGTGTGCCCTCAGCAAGCTTGCCGATGACACCAAGCTGTGTGGTTCGGTTGATACATTGGAGGGAAGGAATGCCATCCAGAGGGACCTTGACACGCTTGTGAGGTGGGCTGATGCCAACCTGATGAAGTTTAACCATGCCAAGTGCAAGGTCCTCCACCTGGGTCGGAGCAATGCCAGGCACAGCTACGGATTGGGCGGGGAGGAGATTGAGAGCAGCCCTGCGGAGAAGGACTTGGGGGTGTGGGTTGATGAAAACATGAACATGAGCCGGCAGTGTGCGCTTGCAGCCCAGAAGGCCAACCGTATTCTGGTCTGCATCAAAAGGAGTGTGACCAGCAGGTCGAGGGAGGTGCTCCTGCCCCTTTACTCTGCTCTCGTGAGACCTCACTTGGAGTATTGTGTGCAGTTCTGGTGTCCTCAACATAAAAAGGACATGGAAGTGTTAGAACAAGTCCAGAGGAGGGCCACGAGGATGATCAGGGGACTGGAGCACCTCTCGTATGAAGATAGGCTGAGAAAATTGGGGCTGTTCAGCCTGGAGAAGAGAAGGCTGCGTGGAGACCTCATAGCAGCCTTCCAATGCCTGAAGGGGGCCTATAGGGATGCTGGGGAGGGACTCTTCATTAGGAACTGTGGTGAGAGGACAAGGGGTAATGGGTTTCAACTTAAAACAGGGGAGGTTTAGATTGGATCTGAGGAAGAAATTCTTTACTGTGAGGGTGGTGGGGCCCCGGAATGGGCTGCCCAGGGAGGTTGTGAATGCTTCATCCCTGGTGGCGTTCAAGGTGGGGTTGGACATAGCCTTGGATGGTATGGTTTAGTGGGAGGTGTCCCTGCCCATGGCGGGGGGGTTGGAACTCGATGATCTTGAGGTCCTTTCCAACCCTAACTATTCTATGATTCTATTCTATGATTGTCCTCTGGTAGTATGGCTGTCACTGAGAGATGGCAACATAAATGTAAGGTGTAACTCTGTGCGTTTCTGTTGGCCTTATGATATGGAAAGTTATCCCTTCAGAAGTAGGCTGCAGCATCTGGACCATTTCATACTGACCATTTAGACTGGTCAGCATGAAAATACGTACTACCTCTCCATTATATTGCGTCAAAGTGCCAACTGCAATGAGCCAGACTCCTGCTTTTTTTATTGCTGATTCAAACAAATAGTCGTTGCTGTTAGCAACTGATGAGAAAACCAGATTTAGGAAGAATTGTAAGGTTTCCATAATAAGCTTCTAAGTTTTATTGGCAGACTTAGTAGCTCACCGTGTTTCTTTTTGTCTCTCCCCACCATGTAATCATGAGGCTACAATCTATTTCTAGCCACTTTCAAGGGATATTAGAAATTATGCTTCTAGCTCATAACCAGGATTTATTTAAGGAAAAGTAAATGAGAAGCCAAATTGCCTTCTTGTGTAAAGTTTCTTTGTTTCTACTCTTTTCTTTCAAGCTTCTCACTAAAGCTGTGAAGTGCCCTGGCAAGGCCAGGAGGCAGCCTTGAAATAGATCGAGTTATACAGAGGCATTCCTGAGTATTTTAAAATATCTCATTTTGCTCTTTATATTTTTAAACATCATTTTTAAAGTCCTGCAATGTTGCCATCAGAATATTAGGGTTGCAGCCCCAAACTGTAAGGTGTGGACATTCCTGAAAAATGTTTCTCAGTCACTGTGAGACTGCTGTGCTGAGGAGCAAATTCCTATTTAAGAGATCCAAACAAATATCATTGGTTTCAATATAATATATATTTCATTAAAAGCAAGTTATACAACATAGATTATTCTTACTGTGTTGCAAAATAACTGAAAACTACAGTTATTTTTCTTTACAGATTTCAAGTTAAAACAGGTATTTCAGTATTGGGCTTTCTCCTCAGCCTAACACCCATGAAAAAAGTAATATTTCTGTGCTGTCGACTACTGTTGACCATGTTGGGATATATCAATTCATTTCTGAACCTACAATCTCTTAAATAATTATTTTTGCTAAATGCGCCATGTATTTTGAGGCATACTTGAGTTACATAGCATTTGGTTTGTATTTGACTAGAGGTAAAATGTCTTATTTGAATGATTTATAAATATAGCTTTTGTTTGGTTATCTTTAAACAGAGATAATAGATACGTACAAGTGTGACATGAAAGGACAGTAGAAAGGAGCGACCACTTCTAAAGAGCTTACACTGATTTTTTTGTGCTATGTAGTCATAACTCACATCCACGGTGCAGAAGTAACAGGAAGGGTGACTGAGCCTGCCTGAGCTAGTAGAAACAGGGGCTTTGTTTCATATATTCTGGAATTATTTGGTTGCTAAATTAATATCTACGTCTCTGGCTGCTGACTCATATGACTGGACTCATTAGACATAGAACTAATGCAAAAAGAGCTGCTCTTGTGCCCATTTTCAGCAAGTTATTGTGGGCTTACCATGTTGACTGTGCTTTCTATTTCTGTAAATATCCTACTGCAACAAAAGGGAGCTAGAAAGGGGTCAGTGGACCATCCAGGTGATTCAGTAACCCTTGGAACCCAGCTATGTAATGGGCATGTATTAAATGTAATTCTGATGGAAATAGGGTTAAGAGCACTCTAAGGGTCTGATCACTTAGATACGTGCTTCTTTCACCCATTCGGACAATGAATGTTTGTTTCATGACTTTCATGCTTTTAATTTTTGGCTTATAGTGCTGAGACTGGACTTACACAGTGCTAAGTATCTTTCAACCTTATGTGTTCTTTCAGAAGCTCAGAGTGTCCTCACTACCTGTACTTGAATCTGTTTGCTGCCAGCTTGTGTCATAACAGGCTTAAATGAACTCTCACTACCTATTTGCATGGCTGTTAGGCCAAACCAGAGCAAGCAGGAGCAGCCACAGGCCTTAATTTCTGTGGCACGATCCAGTGGCACTTAGTTTTGGTTTTAAACTTATAATTAGGCTTGATGCTTTGTCCTAAATGTGAACACCCTGCACCAGATCTGTGCCTCTTGGAGGCAGATTCCTTGTGGGCTGTGCTGGTCTGCAGAAGTTCTCTTGGAAACAGGCCTCTTGAGAGCAGAAGCCTTTCCTTTTGCCAGAATAGTACAGTGCAAGGAAGAAGTCTTCCTGTATACTTCCATCTTGCAGAAGGTTTCTGTGGCTCCATGTTGTCTTTGAAATAAAATGCTTTTACTTTTATGTAAAGCGACATGATAATGCTTTCCTTTGAGCAGATGTTGAGACTATTGTTGTTTACTTTCTTGAGAAGGAAGCTTCTGTTTACTTCAGGTGTTACAGAGCCTGATACAGTTTCAGTATTGAGAGAGAGCTGTGTCAATGGAAGCAGTGGTATAATTTTATAGGCACAGTGTGTAATGTCACCACAGTGGGGCTGCCTTTTTATAGCTCCTTTGATCTTGTCTGTGTTTTGGACTGGCCACAAATGTTTTGTTTACAGTGATGGCCAGATGAATGATCTGAAAGATGTGATGTGGTTGTCATGGGATTAAATTGCAGACCGAGACTAGCAATGAATGAATTGTGGGTGCGTCACTTGCAAATAAAAGTTATTTCTCTGAAAATACACTTGAAAGCAGGAAGGATATTATGTCTTTACCTCAGTAGCATGAATTTGGATAGCTGTCTTAATCAGAGATCAGGAATTTTTGGTGTTGGGGATCACACTGGAAACTGTTGTAGCATGCCGCCATAAAAACACAAGTGTTCAGGTCTGCCTTGTTAAGAATGTTTTTGTGCTAATAAGATTATCTACACCAAGACCAATGTTTACTTTCCCTGATAAATGCAAAGTATGTAGTATTTCCAGGAAGGCACAGGTTAAAAAGGTACCTGGATATCTTGTTTGCTGTGTAATAAACAGAGGAAATAATTTTAGTTCATTTCACTTGCAGAAGTATTTTCCATGAGTGAATATAGTCTCTGAATTTTCAGACATTAGGTAATAGTATATTTTCCTGTTTGTTTTGGGGGTTGGGGTTAAGGTGTAATTTACAGGGAGACATCAGGTTTTACTGAAACTTTAATTTTTTTATTTCTAGGAGTGCAGCCAGCTTCATCTTACAGTATTTCCTGAGCTATGTGTTGAACTTCTGTTTTAAAGAGAAAGCTGTAAAGAAGATGGGGGGGTGGGGGGGAGGAGAGCTGCTTGCCATTCGTGGATAGCAGTCTGTGGATTTAAATGAAAAATCAGTACGAAGAACCTTGGCCTATCAGCCAGGAATATAGCACACAATTTAACTTCAGATGTTGATTGTGGTGATACTTAGAATCATAGAATCATAGAATAGTTAGTGTTGAAAAGGACCTTAAGATCATCTAGTTCCAACCCCCCTGCCATGGGCAGGGACATCTCCAACTAAACCATGCCACCCAAGGCTCTGTCCAACCCGGCCTTGAACACCACCAGGGAGGAAGCTTTCCCATCGCTGTTTGCATCAAGGGGATGACTGGAAACATCTGTTTATTTTATTTGAAGTGCCAACAGTGCTAGCCACACCATGGATTTTTGCATAATGACAAAGCATCTCCTTGTATCATGCTAGCAGTCTGTCTGGTTGTGGGTTGTCCCGTGATACCTGCCCTTGTGTATATAGCAAGAGGGTCATTCACAGAGGAACAGACTTGATGCTCTGAAGTTCTTCATGTAATTAGACATCCCTTGAACAGTGATTTTGGCTGTCTTAATTCATTGTCTTAATTTAGTTGTCATTGTTTACATTTCATTTTTAAGGAGACAGTGGAAGAAATATCCAAGAGTTAGGAAACTTTACTGAGAGTCAGGTGTGTTGATTTTCTAATTGACTTGATGGAATCCTCCACATAATTATGGAAGAGTTGAATAAAAGAACTGCCTACTCAAACAAATAGTATTTTGACATTTTTTATAATACTTTTTGTTCTGCCTGTTGGTACTCACCAAAATGATGTCTTCCATGCACAGGATGAACTACTGGCCAAAACTTTTTAAATTAAAAATGAATTCAGGACTGAAAGTTTACTGAAAAATTATTATTTTTTGTCGTTACTGTTATCACCTCCAACTACAAGTACTATTACTACTATAGAATAGGAAAGCAGACAATCATGGGAAATAAATCACATCAGACTTCACAGTGTTGGGGTACATGAATGAGAGTGTCTCATCAGTGTGGGGAATATGCCAGAGATCTTCTCGGAGCTGGTAATTTAGCATGCATGAAACGCATAAGGATCTGAATTCTTCTGCTTTTCTAGGCAATCTATGCAAATCTAAAACCTGAATGTAATGGGATAACAGTGTAATAGTATAAATCCCTTGTGTAATGGTAGCAAAAGCAAATAAATTTTCAGCATAAACTGATTGTGTAGCAGACATGGCTGTTGAGCTAGGGACTGTAGTTGTGTGGGTACTTCATCTTTCTGTGACAGTGTTCAGGAACAGCTAAATTAATTTAAGCTTCCTGAGTGAAAACAAAATCATGCTTAAATCAGATTAATAGGAGCCTGCAATAAGAGTTCCTATTGCAAATGGCTATTGTGAATAGACATTTATCTTATATCATTGTTTCAAAGAGAGATACAGATTTTTTTTTTTTTTTAATTGTATTTATCTCCCTTAGGTAGTGTTACACTGAGGGAGCTGCAGTCTGAAGGATTAGGTCCTTTCCAACCCTGACTATTCTATGATTCTATGATTCTATGATTCTATATCCATGGAACAGATAAATCACAGACAGGATAGGTGCAGAGTTCTGACACTCCTGTACACTGATCCGTAAGGGCCACCTACAGGGAGAGAGGGAAGTTCAATTTCCACACTCATTCAGTTGCCACGTCCATCAGTATTGCCAGGTGGGAGGGCAGCTTTTGTGATATGGATGGGGTTTTCAGTAGGAGCTGAACTAAAAGGCAACTAAGCTCACATCATTTAGCTACCTTTTTTTTTTTGTTCTGTTTTATCTTTAATGTTGCATTTCTTTAGAAAGGAAATTTGTCTGGAAAAGAGTATTTAAATTCCACTGTAAACGTTTAAGCTTCTCTTCCATTTGGTGGATCTTTCTGGCATGCAGGACCATCGGCAGAACTACACTCATCCTTTTACAAAGTTGGAAGTATACAGACACTGTAGACATAGCTCCTCTAGCTCAGAAGCCAAGATTTGCAGAGTTTACATGGGGCTTGTGAATGTGTAAGTCTTGGTTAGCTCCTAATTCCAGTAAAGAATAGTACAAAACTGGAGAGAAAGATTCTATTCTGCCACTACTGTACAAGCTTAAACATTGGAAGTATGGATATGTAAAGGCGTCAGTATTGGCTTCACAGTACATGTATAAATAAACCCCCCTAATTTTCTCATGCAGTGAATTATTGTAACAATACATTACATTCTGGTTCTATAGCTGAGATGTAAATTGTAAGCCTTCCATCCAGCGCCAGAGTTCCCATTTTCACTGCTCATACAAATCTGGCTGTTTCCAGTTGCAAAAGCCAAGGCTTAGCATTTATCTATTTGTCTACATGGCCACAAACTGTTTCTGTAATGTATTCAGAGACATCTGAAGTCAACTTACTAGAACAAGTTTTGGGCAGACCTCCAGTGACCAAAGCATGTATCAGAAAATACCTTGATAATACATACTTCTTATATATTAGTTATGTGCTTTCTTGGTTGAGGTTCTATTGTAGCTTCATGCTAGTTTCTAAAAAGTTTGTGTTATGAGTTTGAAAATACACCTGCACTGAATTTTACCATTTTGTAAGCATGTAGGGTTAGCATGATTGTACACTGCTCTGCATACAAGTATTATTTTGAAACCTTTTTTTTCCCTAGGTTAAATTAACTTGATCTATATCAGTATATATGCTATCCCTAAATAAGAATGGATGCATTGTGCAGATGACCTCAATAATAGAAGCTCTGAACAGGGCAGTTAGGAGTACATTACATGCTGGCTTCAACCTCGGCTGCATTTGAGCAAGGCTGTTTCCTGCAGCACTTTTTTTCTTTATGTCATGCTATTTAATGTTTACATGTTTAAATCTGACCAAAAGAATATAAAATGTCAAAACAAAATTAAATTATCATAACGCATGTATATTAACATGATTACTCAGAAGGTGCCCCACCCTACAGTCCTTATGCAGATGAGTTTCACTGAAATCTATGGGAATTTTGTCTCAACAAGTACTGCTGCAAAATCGAGTTTCGTATGTCTTAAATGCTTGACATAAATCTGATGCAAAGCAGCTGCAACTCAGACTTTCTAGTTTCTAAAAACCATGTGCAAGTGTCTTTTTGAGTTGTTGACAGCTCACATAACTTAACGAAAAATTAGGTGTCAATGTCCACTATACAGACTTGTTAGATTTTAGTATTGTCAGATTTAACTTGCGTCCTCTTTTTTGTTGTTCTTGTTTCTAACACTATTATCAGAAGATAGTTTTCTGAGGTCCTCTTAAAAAGTTTTAGCCTTTAGTTTAGTCAGTTCTGTCAGCATTCATAAACTGTTTTAATTATCCATTCATTGTATTATGGTTTAGATGTCTTGCCTGTTGTTCAGGGGTTTGTATGGAACTTATGTTATTCTCAGTAATCGCATATTATTATATGCACACCTGTCAGAAAAGAAGAGCAAAACCGTATCTGTGCTTTACATCAGGACCTACTAATTTGCTCTGCAAAGCAGTTTTATTTGCAAGTTGTAATGAAGGTGCAAATGTGCAAGAAAAGTATGTAACATCTAGGAACCTGAATGTATACAAGTCAATGGGACCGGATGAAATCCATCCGCGGGTCCTGAAGGAGCTGGCAAATGAAGTTGCTAAGCCACTGTCCATCATATTTGAAAAATCATGGCAGTCAGGTGAAGTTCCCGATGACTGGAAAAAGGGAAATATAACCCCCATTTTTAAGAAGGGAAAAATGGATGACCCAGGGAATTACAGACCAGTCAGTCTCACCTCTGTGCCTGGCAAAATCTTGGAGTGGATTCTCCTGGAAGGCATGCTAAGGCACATGAAAACCAACAAGGTGCTTGGGGACAGCCAGCATGGCTTCACTAAGGGGAAATCCTGCCTGACCAATCTGGTGACCTTCTATGAAGGGGCTACGGAACTGATGGACAGGGGCAGAGCGGTTGATGTCATCTACCTGGACTTGTGTAAAGCCTTTGACACTGTCTCCCATGACATCCTTCTCTCTAAGTTGGAGAGACATCAATTTGATAGGTGGACCACTCGGTGGATAAAGAACTGGCTGGATGGCCGCACGCAAAGAGTAGTGCTCAGTGGCTCAGTGTCCAGCTGGAGACCAGTAACGAGTGGTGTCCCCCAGGGCTCGGTGTTGGGACCGGTCTTGTTCAACATCTTTGTGGGTGACATGGACAGTGGGATTGAGTGTGCCCTCAGCAAGTTTGCCGATGACACCAAGCTGTGTGGTTCGGTTGATACGTTGGAGGGAAGGAATGCCATCCAGAGGGACCTTGACACGCTTGTGAGGTGGGCTGATGCCAACCTGATGAAGTTTAACCATGCCAAGTGCAAGGTCCTCCACCTGGGTCGGAGCAATGCCAGGCACAGCTACGGATTGGGCGGGGAGGAGATTGAGAGCAGCCCTGCGGAGAAGGACTTGGGGGTGTGGGTTGATGAAAACATGAACATGAGCCGGCAGTGTGCGCTTGCAGCCCAGAAGGCCAACCGTATTCTGGTCTGCATCAAAAGGAGTGTGACCAGCAGGTCGAGGGAGGTGCTCCTGCCCCTTTACTCTGCTCTCGTGAGACCTCACTTGGAGTATTGTGTGCAGTTCTGGTGTCCTCAACATAAAAAGGACATGGAAGTGTTAGAACAAGTCCAGAGGAGGGCCACGAGGATGATCAGGGGACTGGAGCACCTCTCGTATGAAGATAGGCTGAGAAAATTGGGGCTGTTCAGCCTGGAGAAGAGAAGGCTGTGTGGAGACCTCATAGCAGCCTTCCAATACCTGAAGGGGGCCTATAGGGATGCTGGGGAGGGACTCTTCATTAGGGACTGTGGTGAGAGGACAAGGGGTAATGGGTTTCAACTTAAAACAGGGGAGGTTTAGATTGGATCTGAGGAAGAAATTCTTTACTGTGAGGGTGGTGGGGCCCCGGAATGGGTTGCCCAGGGAAGTTGTGAATGCTTCATCCCTGGCGGCGTTCAAGGTGGGGTTGGACATAGCCTTGGATGGTATGGTTTAGTGGGAGGTGTCCCTGCCCATGGCGGGGGGGTTGGAACTCGATGATCTTGAGGTCCTTTCCAGCCCTTACTATTCTATGATTCTATCTATTTGAACAGTAACTTCCTGCACTGCTTCATTCAAGTTGTAATAAAATCTGCATGAAAAGTGTGCTGCAGATTAGTTTTTCCATATATTTGCTAGTTTGTATAATTGGAAAAAATTGATTTATAGTTCTTCACAGTAGGACTTCTTTCACAGTAGCAGTGTATCAGGAATGTGCAACTAATCTAAATACATGGCCAAGCTGTCTTGTCCTAAAGTGCCCTAATATGTTTACTACCCTATACCTAATATGTTTACTGAAGTATTACCTAAAATGTAATTATGAAATTGCATGTGGTAAGTTAATATAACTAGAAAATTAACATCAAATTTCATGTGGAAAAATACAGACACTTAATTTGATCCTCTGTTTCCATACTAGACTTCCCTTACAGTATCTTTTTACTTCACATTGAATACTAATTTCGCTTCAGTAAAGTCTACTTTTACCTGCCTTTCATAATAATGTGCTTCGAGGACAGCTTTGAGCACTGTTTCCAATATAAACTAATTGTGGAGTACTGAAGATATTTCGTATGTGAAATAGAAAGATGTGGATTTTAAATAGTAATTGCACAAAATACAACAGGTTTTACTTCTGTTTCTAGCTATTTAATTACTCTTTGCCATGGTTTAAGCCTAGCTGGTAACTCAGTACTACGTAGCCGTTCGCTCATTCCCCTACCCCCGCCTTCCCCACCACCCCCGCTCCCAGAGGGATGGGGAGGAGAATCGAAAGAATGAACTCCCACGGGTTGAGACAAGAACAGTCCAGTAACTAAGGTATAATATGGGTAACTGCCCCAGTTTACATAGTGGGCATGACGTGCTGTGGTATGGAATACCCCTTTGGCTGGTGTAGGTCAGGTGTCCTGTCTCTGCTTCCTCCTGGCTTCCCCTCCTTCCTGGCAGAGCATGAGACTCAGAAAGTCCTTGGTCAGGGTAAACATTACTGAGCAGCAACTGAAACCATTGGTGTTACCAGTGCTGTTCCCAGGCTGAAAGTCAAAACCACTGCACTACACCAGCTACTAAGGAGGAGAAAAAATGACTGCTGCTGCTGAACCCAGGACAGTATCCACCCCTTATTCCATACCATTCACATCATGCTCAGATCCCACATTTTTAATATACCATCACTCTTATCTCATATATATACATACACAGAGAGAGAGAGAGATACCATTCTTTAGTGCATGAGCCAATCGCTGTAAAGCTGCTGAGTCCATCCGGTCCATGATGTCGGGCTCCATCTCTTGTAGCAGTCTTTCAGAGCAGGAGAGGCTGTGTGCAGTGTTGGATCCTTGCCCGCTGATGCTGATCGTTCCTGTACCACAGACCTGGTCTGGTTTCATCAAAGTTCATTCTTTGCTGGGACAATGGTCAGAGGGAAATCAGGGCCAGTCCCTGTGACCTGAAGACATCTAGCTGGTGGGCTATAAAAGTGCTACCTAGCAGGCAACAGCATACAATTGAGTTCATTGGCTGTTTTCCCCTAAAATCAAATCCCCTTGAGGTACACATTGGACTTCCCCATCTTCCCACATTACCCACCAAGTATATCTGGGCCCCTGAGCAAAAGCAATCCCACGAGTGGGTTTGCCTTTACCTGAAGTGGGAATAACCCAGACTGTCTTCCCCAGCAGATTCTTTATGTGCACCACAGGAACTTTGTCCCCCTCCACAGTATGCAGAAGTTCTGACTGAGCTGGGCCAACCCTGTTGGGAGATCCTCTGGTGTTGACCAACCAGGTGGCTTTTGGTAAATGTGTATCCCAATGTTTGAAAGTCCCACCACCCATTGCTCTCAGTGTAGTTTTTAACAGCCCATTGTACCGTTCGATTTTCCCAGAGGCTGGTGCATGGTAGGGGATGTGATATACCCACTCAATGCCATGCTCTTTGGCCCAAGTGTCTATAAGGTTTTCCAGAAATGAGTCCCATTGTCTGACTCAGTTCTCTCTGGGATGCCGTGTCGCCACAAAATCTGTTTCTCAAGGCCCAGGATACTGTTCCAGGCAGTGGCGTGGGGCACAGCGTATGTTTCCAGCCATCTGGTGGTTGCTTCCACCATGGTAAGCACATGGCGCTTGCCTTAGCAGGTTGGTGAGAGTGTGATATAATCAATCTGCCAGGCCCCCCCATATTTGTACTTCAGCCATCGTCCTCCATAGCAAAGAGGCTTTAACCGTTTAGCTTGCTTAATTGCAGCACACATTTCACAGTCATGAATAACCTGGGCAATAGTGTCCATTGTTAAGTCCACCCCTCAATCATGAGCCCATCTGTATGTTGCATCTCTGCCCTGATGGCCTGAAGTGTCATGGGCCCACCAGGCCAAAAATAATTCACCCTTATGTTGCCAATCTAAGTTCCATCTGAGCCACTTCAATCTTAGCAGCTTTATCCACTTGTCGGTTGTTCTGGTGTCCTTCAGTGACCTGACTCTTGGGTACATGAGCATCTACATGGCGTACCTTCACCACCAGGTTCTGCACCCGGGCAGCGATATCTTGCCCCAGTGCAGCAGCCCAGATGCGTTTACCTCTGCGTTGCCAGTTTCTCTGGTTCCATTGCTGCAACCACCCCCACAGGGCATTTGCCACCATCCATGAGTCAGTATAGAGGTAAAGTCCTGGCCACTTTTCTCATTCAGCAATGCCCAAGGCCAGCTGGATGGCTTTCACCTCAGAAAACTCACTCGATTCACCCTCTCCTTCAGCAGTTTCTGCAGCTTGTTGTCGAGGACTCCATACAGCTGCCTTCCATCTACGATACTTTCCCACAATACAGCAGGATTCATCAGTAAATAACGCACTTACTGCTTTTCACTTTCTGACAGTTTATTGTATGGTGGGGCCTCTTCAGCACACATCACCTCCTCCTCTGGTGACATTCCAAAATCTCTGCCCTCTGGCCAGTCCATGATGACTTCTAGAATTCCTGGACGACTGGGATCTCCTGTTCGAGCTCTTTGTGTAATTAGTGCAGCCCACTTAACTCCATTGGCAGCATCGGTTGCATGATGTGTAGAGGAGACTCTGCCTTTGAACATCCACCCCAATACGGGCAACCAGGGTGCTAGGAGGAGCTGTGCTTCAGTGCCAATCACTTCCGAAGCAGCTCGAATCCCTTCACAGGCTGCCAGTATCTCTTTTTCAGTTGGGGTATAGCTGGCCTCAGATCCTCTGTATCCCTGACTCCAAAAGCTGAGGGGTCAACCTCGAGTCTCCTCTGGAGCTTTCTGCCAGAGGCTCCAGGTGGGACCATTCTCACCAGCTGCGATGTACAGTACATTTTTACATCTGGCCTGGTTCGGTCTGGTCCAATGTCTACTGCATGAGCTATCTCTTGTTTGATTTGCTCAAAGGCTTGTTGTTGCTCATGGCCTCATTTAAAATCATTCTTCTTCCAGGTCACATGATAGAGAGGGCTTACAATCAAACTGTAATTTGGGATGTGCATTCTCCAGAACCCCACAACACCCAAGACAGCTTGTGTTTCTTTCTTATTAGTTGGTGGAGACATTGCTGTTGTCTTGTTGATCACATCTGTGGGGATCTGGTGATGTCTATCTTGCCATTTTATTCCCAAAAACTGAATCTCCTGTGCAGGTCCCTTGACCTTACTGCGTTTTATCCAAAACCGGGTTTCAGCAGGATTTGGATTATTTTCCTCCCTTTCTAAAGACTTCTTCTGCTGTATCGCCCCACACGGTAATGTCAACAACGTATTGCAGGTGTTCTGGATCTTGCCCCTGTTCCAGTGCAGTCTGGATCAGTCCATGGCAGATGGGAGGGCTGTGTTTCCACCCCTGGGGCAGTCAGTTCCAAGTGTACTGGACGCCCCTCCAAGTAAAAGCGAACTGTGGCCTGCACTCTGCTGCCAGAGGAATCGAGAAAAATGCATTGGCAATATCAATTGTGGCATACCACTTGGCTGCCTTTGACTCCAGTTCATACTGCAGTTCTAGCATGTCCAGTACGGCAGCACTCAGGGGTGGTGTAACTTCGTTTAGGCCACGATAGTCTACCGTTAGTCTCCACTCTCCCGTTAGACTTTCACACTGGCCATATGGGGCTATTAAAGGGTGAGTGGGTCCTACTGATCACTCCTTGGCTCTCCAATCTACGGATCAGATTATGGATGGGAATCAGGCACTTGTTGTTCTTACACCTTTTGCAGCCCCACAGCAGAAGGATCCTCTGAGAGACCAGGAAAGGTGGACAGCTTCTTAATTTCCTCTGTCTCCAAAGCAGCAATACCAAAACCTCATCAGTATCCTTTTGGGTCTTTGAAGTACCCTCCCTGATGTAGTCTATGCCAAGGATGCACGTAGCCTCTGGACCAGTCACAACAGGGTGCTTTTGCCATATCCTCCGAGTCAGGCTGATTTCAGCCTCCAGTAGAGTCAACTCTTGGGATCCTCCTGTCACTCCAGAAATATAAATGGGTTCCACCCCTTGACAGCTTGATGGCATCAGGGTACACTGTGCACCCATATCTGCTAGAGCCTTATACTTCTGTGGGACTGATGTGCCAGGCCATCTGATCCACACAGTCCAGAAAATCCGATTGTCCCCTACCTCCACCTGGCTGGAGGCAGGGCCGCTCTAATAGTGATCACAACATTGGACACTTATGTCTTGTAGAAAGGGAGTATTCTTCTTTATCACAGGAGCTGAAGTAAAATCAGCTCTTCCACTCCATCTGGGAACCTGCTCACCAGAGACTGAAGCTGCAGCTTTCATGGGATGATCATCCTTGACCTTTGTTCTCCTCTTTCAATTCACGCACCTGTTCCTCCACAGCTGAGGTAGGTTTTGCATCCCACTTCTTCATGTCTTCTGCATGATCCCGCAGGTAAAACCATAGGGTGGCCTGTGGCGTGTACCTCCTGTATCTTCTCTCTCAAGCAGTAGGACGCCTTTTGTTAATAGCTGAGATGTGTGTTGGTACATGTGAGGAGCTAGAGAGATCAGATAGATCGTCTCTCAATTGTTTGAGGTCCTGGGACAGTTTTTCCACAGCTGCGATGATGAAAGAGGTGAGATGGTCTTCAAACTCTCAGAGTTGATGAATCATTTCATCAGCTGTTAGTGGTACTATGTCATTCCAGGTTACTGTTGCCAATGAATGGGCATATGACAACGGTGCATTCTGTGTAAATTTCCACCACATGAGTCATGTACATTCGACTTCATCTGGATCTGTGGGTACATCCCCAGCATTCAGCTTGATGTGGTAGATCATCTGTACAATGGCTGATTCCCTGAGAGACTGGATGCCTTTCTCTATCATGGTCCAGTTGGCTGAATGACTCATAACATCGTACTTGTACAGAAACCTTTCTTTCACAGCTGCCAAGAGCCGCCTCCAAAGGCTGAGGGACCGTTTCTCTCTTGCAATCGTTTTGTCAATTCCCCCTTCCCTAGCAAGTGATCCCAGCTGCTTGGCTTCCCTACCTTCTAGTTCGTGGCTGTTGGAGCCATTGTCCAAGCATTGGAGCAACCTGGTGATGATGTGCTCCCCTGGTTGACGGGTAAAATCTTTTTCCGTATTCTGTAGCTTGGTTGAGGTCCAAGGTCGAGAAGTCACTTCTTCTTCTTCCTCTGATTCATGTGATGATGACTCCTGATTGGATGCCATCCTGGGTAGTAAGTGCATTGCCATTGCTTCTTCATCTTGTTCCTTCATTTTTCTTGTCTTTTTTTTGCTTTTCCCCTTGTGTACAGGGACAATTGATATTGGTACGAATTGGTCCTCTGGTTTAGCTGCAGCGATTATCACTGTGGTCGGAGTGGCTGCAGTATCTGTTGTTGGGGTTTGAGTAGCTGCTGTACTTGTTGCTGGGGCTGGTATAGCTGCTGTGCTTGGAGCTGGAGTAGCTGTGCTGTCTGTTGCTTTGCCGTCAGATCCAGGGACAGCTTTGTCCTTTTGAACGTGCTGGATGGTGTTGAACAGGGCTCTGTAAGCATAGGCCAAGCCCCAGCACATTGCCAAGATTTGTCCCTCTCTGGTGTGACCAAGATGACAACGCACCTCATTTAAGTGTTTTACTAATTTTTCTGGATTTTGCACTTGTTCAGTGGTGAAGTTCCAAAGCACTGGAGGGGCCCACTGGCCTCGATACTTGCCCATACTGTCCCACACACCCTGCCACTCATGACCGTCCAGCATAGGCGAAAATCTCATGGTCCTCCTGTATCATCGTCTCACCCTAGACAAGGCCCAAACCTGACTCTGCTTAACTTTTCAGATCAGACGAAATGGTCGTGGGTAAAACACACTCTGTATGCATGCCAACATGGTGATCCCCATCACAATCAGCAGGCAGGTCTCAAGGGTACTCAAAGGCCATTCAAAACCTTCAGAACTCTCAAATGATGCTGTAAACGATCTGGTGGGGGGCTGGGAGCATAAGGAAATGTCTCCTCCACAGGTTGACCACTCAAGGAGGGGAAAAAAGATGTGTAATTGTTAAACACTTTTATTATATACCTCCCAAAGTATAGAGGTGGCGACCACACTCCGAATGCAAGCCAGTTCAGTTTCATGATCAATGATTCTATTGTATTACAAGTCACTACCATAAAGTACAATGAAACAAGAACCTTAGCCCAAGGCCCCCAGCCAATTAACACAGCAAATACTGGCTGTTGAGTAAGGTACAACATGCTGAAACTGTGAGATCAAGAGCAACAACTTCGAGAGCCAATAAATCAGCATTGTGACGAGTGACTATTAATCCGAAACAATGAATGCTTATCACAAATATGATTAGACTCACTCGGATCAGATCTGTCGTTATCTCAACCCTTCGTACCCCATGTTGGGCACCAAAAAGAACTGTTGTTGCTTAAGCCCAGCTGGTAACTCAGTACTATGCAACTGTTCGCTCACTCCCGCACCCCTCAGCCCTCCCCCCCCCCCCCCCCCCCCACTCCCAGAGGGATGGGGAGAAGAATTGAAAGAATGTAACTCCCATGGGTTGAGATAAGAACAGCCCAGTAACTAAGGTATAGCACAAACCGCTGCTGCTACCACCAATAATAATAATGATAAGGGAAATAACAAGGGAAGAGTACGTAACCGCTCACCACCCACCGACTGATACCCAGCCCGACCGAGCAGTGATCTAACCCTTCTGGGTAACTGGCCCAGCTTATATAGTGGGCATGACATGCTGTGGTATGGAATACCTCTTTGGCTAGTGTAGGTCGGGTGTCCTGTCTCTGCCTCCTCCCGGCTTCCCCTCCTCTGTGGCAGAGCATGAGACTCAGAAAGTCCTTGGTAAACATTACTGGGCAGCAACTGAAACCATCGGTGTTATCAGCACTGTTCCCAGGTTGAAAGTCAAAACCACAGCACTGCAGCAGCTACTAAGGAAGAGAAAAATGACTGCTACTGCTGAACCCAGGGCACTCTTATGGTTGCCTGGCATTAAAACTTAGAAATGCAAATGTGGTCGAAAATTAGTAACATCAAAATACAGTTTGACAAAATCCTTCTGTAGGTGCTAGTAGCATCACGCAGTGCATGGTTTTCTTCCTTGTTTATTAATGAGTTTAGTTGTTTTGGCCACAAATAGCAAAAATCTAACTGTAGTCTTTGAGGATTTCCAGGTATGTTTGGCTGCCTCCCTCACATAAACCACACCTCTGAAAGCCTTTAGACACAGCTCATGTGAGTGGCACACAAGTAGCTTAGAAAAGGCTTTTGAAAACAGAGTAGAAGTATTTTCTGTGCCTGAATTGCCAAGTGGCAGCATGTCCCACCTGTCCTTTTTGCAGCAGGCACGCAGTGCGTCCCACTGACCCCTGGGGAAGGTGGCCTTCTGCGTGCCCAAGTAGCCACTTTGTAGTTGCCATTCACGTTAGAAGTGTTTTAAGCGCAGCTGTCCGTCGCTTCCATGCACTCTGTTCTGGTGATAGTCTCTTTGTGGGTGAGTGCACAGTCCTAATCAAGTGTCAGATACACAAAATACAGGAAAATGAGACGCAAGTGAGAGTTACTTCAGTTACATTGACATTCTGGAAAAAAAAACACGGGGGCTTTGAGAAGTGGTGAAAGGGTGGAATGTGTAAAGTGGGAAGAAAATGTCACCCTATCAATGGAATTTATTTTTTTGCAGTGTTGTCTTGCCTTCTGTTGATTTCATAATACAAGCATGCTTCTTTGTTCCCCTCTGTTCCCTGTCAAAGCTCTCTCCTTTGACCCAGCCCTGTATGTTAGTTTTCCTTTTGTTTTTCAAATGCTCCGCTTGAAATCTAGTTAGCTTCAAAATGCTAGTTAAAAATATATAACCCCCCTCCCCTCGTGCTTTGTCACTCTGCCAAATTTTGTGGTTTTACAATCCTGTTTCCGGGGGAGGTTTTTAAATTTTATTTTTTTTTCCTTTTCCTTCTCACTGTGTAATTTGGGAAAAAAAAAAAAAAAAAAGAAACCACACAAAAAAACCCCAAACAACAAAACTGGAGAGACTGACTGTTCAGAGGAAGCAGTAAGATGTCAAACATTAAGTAAACATCCCAAAAATAGAGGAAAATCAAACCACAAAGAAGTGAAAAAAAAAAACCTGTGTCGTATATAGAGTAAGTAAAAAAAAATAGAAAAAAAAGTTAGTGTAATGGAGCTGACATTTTTTCACGTATGGATGACCTGCAGCCCGTTTTCAAAAAACAGATAATAACATTTGATTTACTGCTGTAAACAGTAGCATGTATAAGTGGAACAGGGAGAGGCATTCAAGAAATAACTGGCTAAAAGCCAGCAGTATGTTTTCCCATGATGTTGAGGTCTCAGCCGCCTGAGTTGCCAGCTTCCATTATGTCCCTTGCAATTTTACAAATCCAGAATCTAGATTAAACTACTCCTTCTTTCTGTCTACCCCTGCAATTTAGAGCCACGCTGTGATACATAGCACAGTGTGTATATTGCCGCTCTACCGCTGGACACACAGAGAACACTTACTGGTGGAACTGGAAACTTGAGCTTAAATAAATAAATAAAGGAAGGACGTGTTGTATACATTGATAGGCCTTTAATTTGATTTCCTTATCATGTGAAGCCAGTGTTGTCATTTAACTGCAAGGTTGCTAAGCTTAAATCAGTCATTTTCAGTATTCATGCCAATAAGCTCCAATTGCCTCAGTGATGTAAATTTAGCCATGTACAATGCTGAAAAAGCCAGTCCTGACAGTTTGGGATTTCATAGCTGACACCACCCTCATTCCCCCACCCACGACCCCCACTTTACTTTTCAAGTCAGTTCAGACTGTACGGTCAAGGATCCCAAGGGGACTGAAAAAAGGGAAAACACGTTTTCCAGAGAAAAACAGTTCTCAGCGCTGTATGAGACTTGGGCAGCTTTGTGAACAAAAAAAAATAATGGCTTGCTGCTGTATCACAGCATGTCTTTGTTGTCACTTTCCTGTTCTTTCCCTTGAGATGCTCCCAGAAAGGTACAGATCCTTATTATTTTGCTGCATGCAGATGCATTCAGAACCAGTCAGCATTGTAAACACTTGGTTTCTGTTTGGACTAACTATTTTTTTACTGCTATGGTTAACATAGAAGAGCAGTATGTAGTGGAAAAAGCTGCTTATTTACACTGGGTTTGTTAATGATACAGACCTGTTGAAATACCATTGCTTTCTTTGTTTATTCCAGCCAGACTCCCTGTGAGCTGAGATTGGCATTGTGAAATCATGCAGGCCAGCACTTATGATTTATTGTAAGCATGCTAATCATACAGTATCCATAATTAACAGAAACTGCAGTTTCAGTAGACTGCAACTGTTGCCTCTAATTGCTTTTATTTACATTAAAGTTACGTATGAAATAAGGTGCAATTATTCCTAAGATTAAGAAATACATACTGCCCTTGGCAAACCTCAGTGCACCTATTTGGTATTTCAGCTATTAAAGCAAAAGGATATGATTATTGCCTGTATTTCCTTGAAGTCAGTGTGCTAGCACTTGAAATTAGCAGAACTTTTAGGCAAATGGACACTCTGGTCTTGTCACAAAAAGCAAAAGGATGACATTTCTTCTTTTTTGTCTTTTAGAAATTAATGTATGTTTGGGGGCAGATGAAAAAGGGCTTCGCTTTTGTTATTATTGCCCCTGGAATTGAAAGATTAGTCAAAACTAGTTTCATGTTTCTTAAATGCCAAAATTGAAATTTCTAATTAATGTGGTTATTAGATGCTTCTAGAAGGGCACCGAATAAAAAGGGCTACTGTGCAGAAAAGGAGGAGGGAAGGAAAGAGGTGCAGTATGATCACAGACAGCAATATGTAATTACAAGGGTGGAGCATGTTTAAGACTGGTTTGTGATTGGATTTAGATTCAGAAGAAGTGCTTATGTACGTAGTCTGAAGAGGAGATGAATACTATAAAGCCAGAGCAGTAAAGGTATGATCGGGTTAAGGGACTTTGTGCTCTCACCAACTAAGTGGAACTGAAATTGCATTTTCAGTAAGTATAGCCTTGTCTTATGGCTGTTTCACAATAACACTGCATTTCTCTTGTATGTGTCTTACTAATTCTTGGAGTATTTCAGCTTTTACAAGTTACAATGCTTGTTTTGAATATCGGTGAAATTCTTTTCACATCACCTTCATGCTTCTGTCATCCGTTTGCAATTAGTAGTGGTTAAGAACTTAGATTTATCATGAATCACTTGTTTCAGGGCTGTTTATGAGAGAAAATTGCTGTCTGTTGCAGAGTTAAATCATAATGTTAAAACATCAGTACTTAGCTGAGCGTGTTTTACCTGCCAGAGCCACACTGGGCATTTACAGCGCAGCTGATGCCTGTTCTGTGACTTCAGAGGTATGCGACACACAGGCAGCTTCTTTCAAAATAGTTCACAGAAAAAATGCATTTAATACCTATGTAATCAGCTTCTTATGTATGTTTGGATGTTTCTGCAAGGTTAAATTTTTCTAATGGTGAAATCTAAGGCTGTTTCATATGGCTTTTTTCTTCTTTAAATCTGATCTTTTGTCTTTGGAATTTAGACAAAGGTAATTGGCAAAATTAAGACAGATATATTCATACGTAGCTAACCTAATTATGGGCATGAGTTTGCCCTTTTAACAATCTATGGTGAAATAACTGTGAAGAGGTACAGGATTCCTCAGTGTAGTGGCTGCTTTGCTTGGGCCACTATAATGTATGCACTACGGTTGTGAAGTCCTCAATTTCCAGAGGTGTTGCATGTGTTCAGTTCCTGGCTTTATAGGACTTGTGGGTATGTCCGCCGAAAGTCAGTGCTGCAGCAGTTTCCCAGGCTGGAGTCACTGGTGCGCAGAAACTGCTTTAAAACCTGACATACTGTTGTAGCTCTCTGTGTTTAAAAATACCAGGGTGGTAAGAAGTGTTAAATTTCTAAGAATATGTTATTTCAGTGTATTTTCAGACTGGGCTGCATAGAGTTCTATACAAATTAATGCATTCATTAGATTCTGAAGAGAATAAGCAGCATATAATAGAAATTGCTCTCTAACTTTGTATAATACAAAATCCTCTAGTTTAAAAAAACAATAACTGCACTGTTGCTGCAAAATTCTACAGTGTGGCTGCTATTCATTTATTAAACCCTATAATGTCCTTTTAAAGGGGACATTTAAGAAGGCCTGATGCTGTAAACTTGTGAGCATGTGTAGGCTGCATTTCCTTTCGGTGGAGGTACTCATGAACTCAAAGTTAGTTACATCTAAGTGTTTGCAGCCTTGTGCCCATAAACCATGTTTGTTTTGGGGTTTTCCGGGGGTAGGTGCTGATGTGGTCAGGATTTTGAGATATATATTAAGGGAGTTGCTTTTAAGCATGGGGAAAAAAACAGAGCAAACTAAATCTCTACTGGTTAGTTTGAAAGAAGTGCTGTCATTTTCTTTTATGTTAATTAAGGTGGAGCTATGAAGGTTTAATTTTGCCAGTGGAAAATATTTACTCCTTAAAGTAGCCATAGCTATTCACTGTTCGTTACCGTAGCTGTTGTCATTTCAAAGAATTGCAAATGTCATTAGACTCATCTGAATCAGTTGTTAAGTTTTCATTTCTAAAAAGTAGGAGTTTGGTGATAGACACTTGGCTTATATCGGTATACTGCCTTGGACATTTTATCTGGAAAAATAATAGTGAAAGTAATCTTTTTAAAATCTCTTACAGGCTGAGAACTTTAATGCCACATTTGTTGCTGGAGGGAATTTTTATAGTTAGGTTATAAACACCTGAGAATTACATTTATAATGGAACCTTCAGGTCTGGTTTAGCCACAGCAGCATACACAGATTTGAAATGAAACTTCTAGAGATTGATTTGATGCAATGAGCTGACAGAGTGAGCACTTACTTTTGCTTCGTACGAGCAAGATCCAAACTGAGCAGGTATTTTGCTTGTACTATGGAATGGGTTGCATTTCAGTGTTCAGAAGTTTTTCTTTCTTCCCTCAAATGAGATCATGTTGCCAAGTAATTTCCTAAATTAGTTGTACGATTACACTGGTTTAAGCTTTTCATGTAAATAACCTGGTTCTGTTACACTGCACAGCACTGTAGGTTCTTGCTAACACCAACTTTCAGTCGACTGTTTCCACTAGAAGATTATGAATTACTGCTGAAGCACTGCACTCAGTGGTTATCCAGCCATTCACATATAAATAACACTTTACTGCTGCACAGTCAGCCCTCTGCTCCCTGGCATTATCTGCTTAATTGTTTTAACATTTGTATGTAAATTCAGTGATTTAAGTGTCAGCCTCGCTCTCCTTATGCCAGTAAATATTCCCTTGAAGTGCCTAAAAGCTCTCCTTCCATAAGGAATATGGAATGAGGCCATAGGTCAGCAAATTTTCCACCTATCCTTTTCAGAGATCAATATTTTTTCCTCTCCATCCTTTCCTGAAGAGGGAGAAGTTAAGTAGCATGCAGCCTTGGAAATAAACAAGTAAATGCTGTTTTGTAGAGGATGAGGTCCCCTGCTATTTATTGCAGTATTTGCTTGATTCCTGGTTACTAGGAAGTCGTGCTGTGGCCTGTAGTGGTTCCTCCAGGTTCACGTAAAAAGGTATGAGTTAATTAGGACATGAATTGTATGGAGTGGAACCCGAAAGTGTCATGAGTTTGTGTGATACAGGGTATTCTCTGCTTTATATGTGTTAGATCCTTTTGCTAAAGGGAAAATAGTATGGAAATGAATGGCAGTAAATTGAAAAATTTATTTGCATACTTTCAGAATAGAATTAAATAACTTCACAGTGGGTTTTGGGGTTTACTTTTATTTTTCTGCAATGACTGCTTTGCTCCTTTCTCCCTCAGTCATTTGTAAAGCATTGGGGATTTTCAAATATATGTGGAAAAGAAGGTTGTAGTAAACAATTGATGGAATATGTCATAGAAAATCTGTGAAACATAAAAAATCTCTGAAGATGGGGAAACTAGAACCCTCCCCCATTTCAGCAAGAAGATTTGTCTTTGTGCATGTTTCTGGAAATGGAGTGGCAGGTACCTGCATTTTATATAAATATGTTAAATGATTCCAGGTACTCTGGAATGAGATGCGTAAACCTAATGGAGGGGGGTTATCAAGGTAAGGTCTTTCAAGCAACTCACTGAATCTTCCTTACAGATAGCGTAATTTTAAAAATAATTTTTTAAATGGGATTTTTTATTAAAAAAGGGAGGTTTGGAGAGAGGTAAAGTCTTTCCAGTGAGGAGTTATGTGAGCGTCTATTGTATGATTATGTGCATACACCAATATTACAAGTGAGCATTAGAAATTACATTTATCCCTATTTTATAAGGAAATTAATATATTTAAAGCCTCTAGTTTCACCCAAACTGTGACAGTGAATTTATAAGGGAGTTTGTGCCTTAAATGTCATGTATTTTGTTCATACCTCTTCATCAACTTAGTAGTTGCTTAATATGTCTATAATATTTTTTCTCTGGTTCTGTCACTTGCATTGTCATAAAACCAGTACACCTTTCTATTATCACAAGAAAGTACTAATTTTTGTTTTTTTCAAGAGAGCTCTTCAGAGTCTAGAACTTTGATGTAATTCTATTAAATTGAATAGAGTTGTTCCCACATGAAGTTGTAGTTATGAATCAAGGAACAAATCCAGTATCTGCATCTAAAAGTAATTATTAAGATCATGTCTATATGTGGAAGTACTTATCAGTACTCTCCTGCTCCCTTGTAATAATTCACGTATCTTCCTTGGCGTTACAGAAAATCTCTCCTGAGAAACATGGGCAGAACGGAGCACTTTTAATCACGTCTGATCTGGTAATTACTTCTGAAAACACGAATTTTTAATCACTTTTAGATTTTGGTTTGCCGGCTTTTTTGTGGGTGAGTTTTTTTTGTATTGGGTTGTTCTGGGTTTTTTTTCATGAAGGGCTGTGCCTACACACACCAATGGTGTGCAAATCCAGTCTCAAGCCCCTCAATTTCTCGCATTTCTTCAAGCTAAGAATCCGTAAGTCAAACTGCAATTTGAAAGAGTTGGTGTCCAGCAAGTTTCAGCTTGGATTTATTTTTATAGTTAGGTTTAATACTCCTATATAGGATTTTGAAAGAAAATATCTGGCAGCTAGATGCTTGCCAGTAATTATAGCATCTTTTTAAATAGCACTGGGCATAATGAGGGTGTCATGCAACACTCATCCACTTGTCCTCAGATCTTTTAAAGGCTTGAGGTTTTTTAGGTTTTTTTTCCAATTGTAATTGTTTTCTGCAACAGTTTTAAATAAAATCTTACCCATATTTTTTAAATCGGGAATGAGAAGTAATGGGATATGCTTGTTCTGTTCCATACCACGCTCATTGCCATAGGATCTGAGTAGCTTCCACAAGTGCATTAAGCAGTGAACTAATATCTGTCATGTGCTGTTTATTGTCTCATCCTCTCCCCTAGAGAGAGCTGTGTGCACTGGAGTGTCTTGTTTCAGAAAGGGTTTCTTGGGAGGGAGAAAGGGTTGCTCCCCCCCACCCTTAAGTACATGCTGCTATGTGTTTGTACTAGAGCAGGCAAAACTAGGAAACTTGCCATGCACCTGGCATGGAAGGTTGTGGTGCTTGTGACCAGACCTTAGTTCACAGTGCAAGTTTTAGATGAACGCATTAGAAAGTTCAGGCTCCCTTTCAAGAAATCTTTGTGCAGTGAGTGGAGAATTTGGCATGGAGGAAGAGGCTGGCTGTCGCCTGTGATCCTAGGTCAGCAGTTGAAGGTGGCTTTCATGCTGTTACCGTCACAGGCTGCAGTGGCTGGGTTAGAGGGGATTCTGGTGGGAATCTGTGTGAAAACCAGAAGACCAGTGTGATAGGCATGTGGTAAGCTGTTTTGCTACTGTCGCAGTGCAGTGATCAGTACCACTTAGTTTCTGAAGTGCCAAAGGCTTCATTTTGAGACGCTGAGGTCATTGGGCTAAGTGACAGCCGCTGTGGAACTGCATCACTTTCAGCTGCAATGAAAGAGTTCTCCCAGACAAGTGGAAATTTTTAGTCATGGCTGTTGTGAGATCTTAGTTAAAGAAAGAATTCAGAAGCTGATGGTGGTGGATTGGCATCTCTTCATCTTCAGTCAGTGGAGGCTGCAAACTCTACCTACTGCTCTTCTAAGTTTTCATCATCACCTACACAGTCTTAGTTTTAGGTAACGTCTGTTACAATTAACATCAATTGTAAGATCATCTGTGATTAAAGTTTGTTTGGAGGTATGTGTTTATTTCTGAAGCATGAGGCCACTCTATACGGTTGGCTGCATTTGTAACAAATAAACCCCCCCAAACAACAATAAGAGACCAAAACAAGAAAAAAATAAAATCCAAAACCAACTAACCAACCAAAAAACCCAGATGCAACCAACTAAACAACAAAACCCCCATAACGAAGGATAAAATGGATATGGTATGTTCGAAAAACTGTTTAGAGTATGTATAGGCTGTATTGAACACACAATGCATCAGAACCAGATTTCAGGTCAGAAGAAAATACTGCTACTGAGGTCTGGAAATGCAGTTGGATCTACAAATGTTGAAAGACATCTGACATAACCATACTTGGAAGTCAGCCATCACCTGTTACTCAGAAGTAAAAAAGGGTAGAAAAGAGAGTTGTGGATTGCAGGAGTAGAGGGTCAAGTGATAGAAGTGCAATTTCCCATCTGTGCTTCAGTCCTTTTCTCCAGTAAGGCTTGTGAGCATCACTGGTGCTTTATGGTGAACCTCAGCCAGCCCTCCTTGGTGGTGTCATATCTTGCAGCCATGAGCTAAATAGAACTGATGTAACTAACTTCAGCAGCTGAAGAAGTGAGAGGAGACAGTGAGAAAGCTGTTGTTTCTTTTTTGGGTTCTTCTTCTGAATGATGTCTGCTCTTTGGAGCAGATACTTTTTTGCTTGTCTTACCAGAAAAGAAGGTGTTCTGTAAACAAGTCATGCCCCAAGACCTGACCACCCTGTAAGAGAGTTGGGAAACAGTGAATTTCCTCTGATCCTTGAAGATCACAATCCTAGATGAACTCTGGGCATTGACTGAGTCCTGTGTTGGTAGGCATAGGTAGAACAATTTCTGTTCCAGAAATTTCCATGTATATGCCAATTTCTCAAGGAAAAAGGAGACACTTCTTCAAACTAGCCCTTGCTCAGTTCTGTTGCAAGGATTTTGGACTGAAGAGGTAGTTTAACTGCCCAGGATGGTTATTCCTGTTTGGCACTTTCAGTGCTGGGTGATCACTTCGGCAGTAACTTGCAACTTAGCAAAGCTTAATAAAAATAGTTTTGTTTTTTTTTTTTTTTGGCTATGTTTTTGCCCCTCTTTCTTCTTCTAGTATATGCAGTCAGAAAAATAAAGGAAATCAGTCTGAGGGTGCTCTCACTGGTAGTTGTGGCTGGCATACAGTGATAACGGTTCAACTCTTCAGTTGGTAGACTGGTCACTGAAACGCTGGTTTGTAAAGTCTGCTGTAGTCTGCAATTTTTTATGTCTCAGAGGACATCACTGGTCTGTTTTCAGAGGATCTAGGTGATGGTCATTCAAGGTGAAACGGTTTATACTGCCATTATTCTCAGCATCAGCATGTAGTTTGGAGCAGCTGAGATGTATAGTGTTTGGCTAGAGAAACTAAGAGACAGATACTTCCACTTCAGCATCTGCTACAATGTGGGTATGAATTTTTTCCACCAATTGCTAAGACTTGTTGTTCTTCTGCATGATTCTTTTAATTTGTAGTTGTCTAAGAGTCTGGAAAATAAAACCAGAGTTCTCCTTGGCTTTGCTTTTTATAGTTAGATGAACAGTTTGCTGAATCTTAAGTGCCTCTGTTGGGTCTGTGGTTAGATGAGAAGGTGGTCTTAGTGTCAGCTGCTTTCACATGGTTGGAGATCATGGGTTGACATTCTGATTACCTCTCCAGTGCTGGAGGCTTCTGAGATTGAGTGAAGGGGTAACTGAAGATCTTGCCGTTGCCAGCTTCAGCTTCCGTTTTTGTCAGAGCAATGCTGTCTGTTCCCAGTCTGTCTAAGTAATGGTCCTGTGGAGTATGATTTCAGGCGTAGAATCTGGATTCTTCTGTTTGCTTTTCTCCTGCTGTGGCCATTTCATCTGAAAACAAGAGTAGCACATGCTGGAATCATGGTAATAAGTGGCAGAGATGATAATCTACATGGAATAGACAATGTGTAGCCTATTATGATTGAAAGGGAATTATTATGCTCAAGGGTAATTATAGTGAAACATTCTGTTTGAGAAAACTCAGGTTGAGGGAAAGCACTGTATAACGTGCCCGAACCTGCAGTGGAAGCCACCTGGTTTTCATTTTGCTGGCTCAGCAGTATGTTAGAGCATAAATGTTTAATCGTTTTTGACATTTCAATGCATTTATATTAGATTGCAGATGTGGAATTTCTTCGTAAGTGGATCTTCTCTCCATTAAGTAAATTATGGGAAAAATACTTTGTCCTATAGCTTAAGAAAAGAAATTTCAGTTTATGGACTGGTAGCAACGGCTGGCCTTTTAAAATCGTTACTGGTAACACATAACCAGAGTATTGGGCGCAGAATGTGAAACAGCTTTAAAATTTCATTTTTCCTGCTGATTCCCACATTGAAACTCAGCTTAAAATACTGATAAAATTAAATCCTTTTACTGTCATCTCGCTGTGTTGTAATGTATGTACCCCCAGTTTCCCTGTCTGCCTTTGCTTTCACGGTACCGTACAAATATTTTTCAGATAAGAAAATCAAATGCAAAATTTGATGCATAAGTACCAAAAGGTTTGGTGCAAGTAATATGATGTGATTTGTACAATGATTTGAACAGTGTCAGGATAGCATTTAAATGTAGCAGGACAAAACCCCTGTATGAATATGATAAAATTTAAGCATGTAGTCCCAAAAGCATTCCCGAATTGGGTGTCTGTGAAATTTCGGGAAATACAAGCACTTCTCATGCAAACATTACTTGACAAATCAGTGTTACTTTAGGACAGGTTTTGAGGAGGGCATCTCAAAGAAGCAGTCACATTTTTTAAAGTGCTTGCCCATTGGCAGCAACTTTTTCAAAAATGCTGAATATATTGCTGAGTTAGAAAGTTTCCCGAGTTTTGTGGCTTTGTGGACACATTAGTGTTGCACATATCAGGCTCAGTTATAATTAAAATCAAAACCATGCAGAAAACCTTTTTGAGCTCTCCAGAAACCCACCTGAAACAGTAGCTGAGTCATGCCATTTATTGCTTGCATATTGAGAATTGCACTCTCATTACTGCTGTTTTTATCCTTGCGTTTAAAAAGGAGTGTTAAAACTCAGTGGAAGTCAGGTCGTTCGATTTGCATGCATGTTTAAGTTTGTGCAGTTCTTTGGGGTTTGTGTCCTTCATCCAGCAATGTTTTCATATGTGTGGCTAGAAGAAATCAAACCTCAGTATTTGAGTAGGTAGTGGCCTTAAAATGATTACTGACTGATTATTTGCTTCCAAAAAAACCCCAAATCCTTAATTTTGATGTTAGAAATAGGAAAGTAACTGGGAAGTACATGGAAGTGTGGTTGTTTATTAAATAAATTGCACTGTGTCATTTTCATGTCTTCTAATACGGAGCAAGTGATACCAGACATATCTCAGGAGCAGCATTTCGAAGTGTGACACAAATCAAATACTGATGAACTTGTTGCAATCATTACTTCTTGAAGTAAGATTTTTTTGATGTGAAGTTCATATGAATTTCTTTTCCTTGATAAAAACACAGTGCAATTGCCGCTCTTCCTTTTTAAAATGGATGTTGAGAAAGTACTTATCAAGCACAGAAAGAACTGTCTGAACAGAGTCTGAGGAAAAACTGCACACAATGGGAAGACATTTCATCGAAGTGTAGTTAAGTAGATAGTAGATGAGCATATGTTACAAATACATTTATTTTGCTTTTAAATATAGTGGAGCCTAGATATCTTCATAAATGTTCAAGGGGGAGCTGATTTCTCAGCAAGAAGGAAGTCATAAACAAACTGACCCAAATAAAGTTAAACAGAGCAGACTGCTTCGCTATGGACTTCTGAAACTTCGGAAGCGTCTGGCATAGATGGGTTTTATTTAGTGAACCAGTTCAAAGCTTCTTTTTTTTTTTTTTTTTTTTTTTTTGTGTGTCAGCTGCAGATTACTTTTTTTTCCTTTTTTCTGTGTAGTAATCAAACTGCAGACTGGTTCTTTTGGAGTTCGACTTTCTTCAGTAGTGTATTGCACTGTGCTAGTTAACAGCTGTTAGCATGGACAGTTTTATTGAATTCGTATGTTACTTGATATTGAGTACATTTTAGCCCCTGAAGGAGGCAGGGGGAGGCTTTGTGTTTCCATTTAAAAGAAGTCACTGTGCAGATGAATAAGATTGTTTGAGGTAAACAATGTCAAAGTCTGTGTAAAAATGTTCAGTAAATAGTGTTTTCTTGAATTTTCATGCTAACAATTTTCTGGTCGGTTTGAGGAAGAGGTGTGTTGTTTTACAAAGTTTTGGGATTTTTTGTTCGTTCTGTTTTTTTCTTTCTTTTTTTTTTTTGTCTTTGTTTTGTTTTTTTTTTTGTTTTGTTTTGTTTTGTTTAGTTACAGCCTGCAGAAAACATCCCTCAAGGAGCAAATTGTCTATGTGGAGAGTTTATAACGTGAGATTCATTCAGGGATTTGTTTGATCAGTTCAGAGTATAGGTCTGGTGTAGGTATTCAGGTTTACAGGCCTGGCCCTATAAATCCTGTTTCATGGACTAGTAGCAGTTCTTTCTTATCTGCAGTTAATGAGGAAATCTTAACAGACTGCCCAGGCAAGTGGTTGAGTCACCATCCTTGGAGGTATTTAAAAGATGTGTAGAAGTGGTGCTTTAGAGACATGATTTAGTGGTGAACTTGGCAGTGCTGGGTTAACAGTTGGACTTTATGATCTTAAGGGTCTTTTCCAACGTAAACAACTCTATAATTCTAAGATTAAATTCTGTCTGAAGGGAACAATTCACTATTGAACTCTGGGGTGGGGTTTTTCCCTTTCTTTCCTTAGGGGTGGGAAGCAGTTCGGTCTGACTTTGGAAAATCTTGTAAAATGTAAATGAAAAAAAATTTCATGTTTGGTGGGGGGGATGATACTACCTTCTAAAGTGATACAGGAGAAATACATTGCTCCTTAGAAACTTGAAACTTTTCTGTATAATTTTCAAAGGTCAGATTGCTTTAATTCTGTTTTGGGCCTTGTTTGTGTTGTATTTCAGCCAGCATTTTTCAGTGTACAGTAGTGACTTTTTTTTTCGTTTCCCTCCTGTTTTTGCTCAGTGTAAACAGTTCCTTGCTGTGGTTACACAGACAAATATAGCAGAGAACCCTTTTCTGGGAGAAGAGTCTCCCTGAGCATTTCTTAACCATTTTTGGGAAGAATCGATCTATCTGTGCATGCGTGAGAGGGAGGCAGTAGCTGTAAATTGAAGTGACATCATATATATTACTCCTATTGATCCGCTTTTAGACTAGAGCCAGGATAAAAGGAAATGGCATCAGGGAGGAAGTATGCTCGTTTAGGCACAGATCCCAGTGTGATAATGGAGTAATAATAGAAATCACGCCACTGTCAATCGGTTGCTGCATTAGTCTGAGGCAGATTTCCCCTTGGAGGAGGCTTTCAATGACTTCATTCAAGTGCAGGCAGGAGCAAATGGGATATGCAGCATACCAGCTGTACAACGTTTGTGATTTGTGTACTGGCTTAGGGGTGCGGTGCAAGTGCTAGTGCTGTGGATACTCAAGTAGATATATCTGTGTCACGTTTCATGGCGGTGAAAGGTCAGTAGTCGAATGTTTCAGTGGCATTTTTTTCTAGTATAAAGGGTGAATCTGGCATTTACTGCATTTTTTAATGTAGGAATTGATAAATATGGTCCTTCGTGTGGGTGGTCTTCTGGGGTGTGGGGTCGGTAACCTCTGTAGCTGCCATACCAGATTTTTGAAGAGGCAAGATTTGTTTTCTTTGTGCTTTTTACAGGTTAGGGTTAGGAGTCAGAAAACTCAGGGGTTTGTTCCAAGATTATTTGTAGAAGCCCTTTCAAACCCGCTTATGTCTTGAGATATTCATGTAACAAATTAGTATACACTGAATCTCAGTACCAGTAAGCTGCTTTGGTAGTAGTCTGAGTTATGTTTTTAGTTTGGCTATATTTTCTTTAATTCTTTCATCTTGCCTTTTTCAAATACAGACCTGGTTTTGATGCTTGCAAATCATTTGCAGTTTGGTTTAGCGTTAACAGCTTCATCATTCAAGCTTTTAAACCACCACATCAGGTAACATAGGGGAAGCAGGGGACAAAGGCTGTTTAGTGGCAGAACAAAGCAAACTCCTTCAAAAGGCTGAAGAGTTGCAGAAGTTTTACAGTCTTAAGGGCAAGATAATGTATACACTGCAGGGATACATAGTGATAGTGGGAATGGTGTTTTATTATTTGGGACATGACAGAAAACCTCTGGTGTACTTAGTGGCAACAATATTTATTTGTACTGTCAGTACTTGCAACGGGGGGAGGGGAGCCCTGGGAAAAGGAGTATGATTTCCATGTGGCAGGCATAGTTTGGGGCAGGAGCTGTTTAGTTTGCCATATAAATAGGTGCTGTTGCAGCAATCATTGCTGTAATGAAAACTACTTGATACTTGCCACATTTCCTGATTGAAGTGAGCTACTTTAATAATTGCATATATTAGAACATTTTGAGCATGCTCCAGTACAGTTCAGAGTATGATTTTTATATATATACATATATGCACACATATCTGTAAAATATATTTATTTTGTTTTATTAACAGGAACACTGAAATTTTGTGTTTGGGGTATTATAGTTGTTTACTAAACATTATCAACATGGAGATACACATTGATACAGTGAAACTTACTCTGCTGCATTTTGCTATGGCTGCATTGTGTGGTTTTTTATACTGTATGTTAGATGTTCAGTATGCATTCAGAATATGACCTGTTGTAAAGAAAACAGGCTTCACAATACTTTAAAATAAATTTACTCTTTGTTTTCTATAGCATTTATGTTCTGGTAGCACTTAAAAGCAAGGGTCCCTTTGTATTAAGCATAAGGCAAACAAATGGGAAATTGACAGCGTGCAACCCAAGCAGTTCTCATGGTGTGAAAGATGAGAAGTAACAGGTGGGTGGCACAAATAAGAATGGCAGTGGTGAAAACAAAAAATAATGGAGTGTGGGGTTTTTGACAGAAAATTTGTGTCTGATTTTGTGAAGTTCATTTATAGCCATTAAAAAGCTGCTTTGCAGACAGTGTTACTCATATTGCTGTGTTCAGGGAAAAGACTGCAAAACCCCTGAAGGAATTCAGTAGTAGTCTCTGTCGTGAAATTCAGCCAAGCTTTATGTCTCTTTGCTTAGGATAGGTTTTTCTCTTAGGCAGTGTCTCTTTCGTTTGCATAGGGTTAAGACATAAAGAGAATGTAGCAGGAATACAAAATGTGATAGCTGCGCCCACTAGTGCCGCTTTGGTTACAGGTCTGCCAGCATTTCTTTTGCTAGTATCTCCCCTACTCCTTCCACCCCCCACGCTGCTTGCTGTCTCGTACCTTGAATTTTAATGAAGTCATGAGCTGGAAACTGGTTGTAGAATCTCATCTTGGGCAGCTAGAACGTGGGAAAAAAGTAGAAGGCATAGTCTCAGGTGTTTTTCAATGTGTAGTCTCATATCTAAACTGGTGAGAGATTAACCTGTAATTCTGAAAACTTTTCACCCATAACGCACACGAGGCAGAGGTAAATTAAGGACATGGCTGTTGCTCAGCTGCTGTGCTTTTGTTGGCTTCAGTGAGATTCTGTAATGTTATCTTAAAGAATGGCTTTCCGTGGGTGAATCTGTATAGCAGTTATACTGGAGATATAAAGTAATAACTTTCAGCTGTTCTGTACCTATGTATTAAAGCAGCTGTTCTATAGTTTCTACAAATTAAGTATTGTGCTGCTCTCTTTGTTAGCAGGGAAAGCTTTCTAAACGCAAAGTTACCTTTCTGTGCATGGTGTTCTGCAACATTTCAGATTTTATTAGTGCTCAGAATGAATTCAGTTACTCAACAGAGCCACTTCCCAGAAGCCTTCCCTGTTTTATATATTAGTGAGTCTCACCAGTCCAGGCAACTGCTGTTGGACTGCATTTTAGCAGTTGTTCTGAAATTGAAATATTCAATATTTTGAAATATATGACTATTTTTAACAACTCAATTTTGTTGTCAGGCTTCAGTATCACTTTGAAAATGTTCCAGTAAGAGCCAGTAAGATGTGAACTTTTCTCAGTCTCCAAGAATACAACTTTAACAATTAAAAAAGTAGAAGGATATCAAAATGCAAGGAAACCAAAGTATTACAATCCTAGAGGTTTCTTTCCCTCTTTATTCTGTTTAGTTACTAATGCTAAATTATGTCGGATTAAAAGGGAAAAAAAATGTCATGTTGCTTAATTGTTAATGGTGATATTTTACAGATTTAGACTTATCAGAAGATCCTAGATATTTTCGTGGACATGCTGTCAGCGATCAGGATCCTGACTTGCTCAGTGCATACCTCACAGCCCGGGCTGTTTGTTGGAAGAGGCATTTCGTTTAGCTGAATTCATTTTGTATCTGAATTCATTTTAGTGCATTGACGCAGCAGAGGGGGATGTAGACAGTAAGGCGGGAGCAGAGAATCACCAAATATGATAAAAGCTAGAATTAGTGTTGAAGTAACAGGATATCTTTTTCCATTAATCTGCCTGGAGAACATTAGAAGTGAGCGGTGCTAGTTTCTTTTTGTGTGCAAAAGCTTAAATTCACATTCTTCCTCCCTTCACCCTTCTGTTTTAAGTGCCCTGCAATGATGAATAGTGGGGAAAGCTTTGGGGCATAGAAGAAACTTCTGACTGATCACCCTGAACCCTGAATTTCCAATAGATGTTTCCTGGCAACTGGTGTAGTTTCTGTCTGAGCTCTGTTTGAATTATTTATTTGTTCATCCTATAAGCCTATTAAACAGAGCACTTAAGCACTTGCTACATCAGATTTCTTGTGCTTTTTCTTTTTAGGTTACAGTAGGTTCAACTTGAAAATTAGAGGTTCTGGAGTCAGGTGACTACTAAATACATACATAAATTATAGATAGATATATACTGTGTGTGCCACAAACATAACATTCTAACATGTCTTTACCATACAGTGATGGATGGCTTGTGACTCACTGCACTAAAATATGCCTCAAAATGTGTTGCTACAGCAGTTATTTTGTGTGTCATTTATTTGTGTTGCGTTTCTTTGTTCATTGTAAGAATATCATGTAAGTGCTTGTATAACAGATAAAAATGCCACATTTAAAAAATACACATTCATATGTCTGGTTGATTCCTGAAACTATGCACTGTAAATTATTCTGGTATTTTATCTTTTTTCAAGCCCAAACAACATAGAATTACTTAGCATATGTATTCCATGAAAATCTTACTTAGTAGGCTATGATTATGTTTCAATAAGATAACCATGTTTTAGATCTGATCTAACTGTAGGAATGAAAACCAGGTAAAATGAATCTTAATTGAGCCCCAGCACAGGAGTCGTTCAGAACATAGCTATGTAAACCCTGAGGTTTTTCAGAAACAATTAGAAGTTTCTGTATTTCGGGCACATGCCTGAAGTACATAGGTTATCATAATTTTATCCTCTTTGGTTTGTTTCCATTTAATTAGTCAGTAGAGATCTTTATTCACATTTGGCATTTGTTTTCCTCTTAGCTTCTCCCTGACCAGCTGGTCTTACTTCTGGAGTCTCTCTTGGAGGTGAAGACGTTGTGTCCTAGAATACTGCAGTGCTTAGAGAAAACGTACCAGCTCCGGGAGCAAGATGCTGAGGTAATCACTTACAAAAAAATCTCCCCAGCATACACCATTGCATTGTTGACTATGAGTAATAGTGTTCCAATAGGATTAGGATCCAGGCTCATTCAGATGGGTTGTTTCTGGTTTTTTTCCGTGTCTAAGTCTGAAGTCAGATGTTCTTAACTCCAGTATTGTTGGTTCTTCAGGTGCCTTAATTACTGAGTATTTCTACGTGGTTTACATGGGGCCAGGTGTGTTTACATGCTGTGGTAGTAGGAGATAGCACAGCCTAGATGCCATAATGATTGTACATGTACCTTGGGCAGCACGTTTGCTCAAGTGTTGAATTTCTCACTGTGACATGGTGAGTGTGTATTAGAGCACATTTCGTTTTAGTTGTGTTTATTGACTCCAAATGCAACTGTGTTTGTTATGGTCTAAAATTGTTCTTTCCTGTGGTCAGCCTGTATTGTTCCTCTTGACTGCTCCAAAGTCTCAGGACTTAGAAAAGTTTGCTTTCCAGAGAGACCACAGTATGTTCTGGTTTTGGGCACGAGTTTAAGGGGGAATCAGTTCTTTACAGTTGCTCCCAGTAAGCGCCAAGGGATGTTAACAGTCCCTGAGGAAAACAGCGGTTTATATGATATTGTGAATGTGAATTCCCTATCACAGGCAAATATGATCATCCCTGCTGCAAAGAGCTTAATGTCTTTGAGGGGCAAACCAGTAAAGCCTTATTACAACACACAGAGCTGACTGTTTCATAGAGTCCCATGAATTTCTCAAGATGGGAGTTGTGACCGTTAGGCAGCAGAAGTTGTGGCTGAAAGCACCCTTGCTATGAATCTGCTTTGAGTACATAGTATTCAGAAGGGGAGGTAAGAAGATGGAATCAGTCATGAAAATAAGGGATGTGTAGATTTATATATAATCAAGGGTTAGTTAGGAAGTTGCATATGAACAAACTAATGTGCAGTGAGGGAAGATGGTAAACTTAACATGACATTTTACTCTAGTTTGATTAAAAACTACTGTGAAGGCTGTGGACAGTCAGTGTGCATGACTTACCCTGTTACAACTGAAACTTTATGGCAATAATTAAAATCGAAGGAGAGAGCAAACTTTCTCTTGTTACTTTTATGCTGAAGTTGCTGAGTGGACCCTTACAAAAAGTTGGGAATCCAAAGGTTAACATAAAGATCAATAGAACAGAGGTCTAGCTTTTTTCTCAGAAAAAAATAGACAGTGTTTTGAGTGTTGCCATTTACTGCACCTTTTTACTTTTTTGTTGATAGAGGTTTCCAAATGCCAGATCTGTTCTTAATTAGCACTCGAACCAATATTTCTATTTATAGATATTAGAATATATTTTAATCACATCTGAATACCAGTGAAATGTCAGGGGTTCTATAATGGGAAGAGGAATTAATAGGGAGCTAGATCAAAGCAATAGCTGTGGTGTTACAGCTTCATGCCTGTGCATTGTAAGCACAAGGCTGCAAGCTTTGGTGTCTCAGGTTTTTCCTTTCTCTCCACTCCCAGGCCTTATTTCTTTCTTGTGGTGTCATTTAAAAGTGCACACATGATCTGTCAGAATTTTTTCTTTACAAAACCAGAACAACCAATCAAAAAAAGAAACAAAACAAGCACAAAATTGTGGCCTCAGTGAAAGGAGCATAATCAATTTTATTTTACAGAGTGAAAGCAAGGGCTTAGCAGACATCTAAAAGTACAACTAAGATAACATTACCATTAGCATTTTACCAGATGCCAGACACCAGGCACCTACAGCTCTTTAAAGGGAACATTAGTTCACAAGCCCTCACATACCTGAGGGAAGGACAAGGGATTTTTCTTGTGACACAGGGACAAAGAATCACAGTCCAAGCCTGCAGCTGAGCTGTTCTTGTTTAGGTTTAATTTACAAAGACATTAATCACAGTGATCCTGTTGTGTTACTGAAGTTCAGATGCTCTCAGTGAACATCAGAAATGGATCATTAAAAATACAAGCATAAAAATTTGCAAGACATGTCAGTGAAAAACAGAAAATTGTGAATGTCAGAGGTTTTGTTCAGCAGTTTTTCTAGGTGAGGATGTCAGCTGTGTTCTATCCAGAGCAGAAAGTTAGGAAATGTTTGTTAGGACTTGTTGTTTTTTTATTTTTGACAAGTAGTGTTTAAATCCATGTTAATCTTCTGGTTTAGGGATTAGCCAGTAGTATACGGCCAATAGTATGTGAGAGTTGTACATGAAGAAGTATGTTTTTCTGTATTTTAAACAAAATTTGGTTTTAAAAACTGTACATTAAATGTTGTCTGCATACTCAGAGTTTGGAAGACTTTCCCTGTATGTATTGTAGGTAGCTAAAGGCTTTCTTACAGTGAGAGGGGGAATATAAAGAATAGTATGTGTATGTGCTGCTGAGTACTTTTGCAAGGGCAAGAATGTTCCACACTTTGTAGTGGAACAAGTAAAAGATTAGATAGTCTCACCTTCTGAGATAAATGTGTGAGGAGGAGTAAAGGGAACAGATGCCTGGTGGATTTTACTGATGAAATCAGTAGAGAACCACCTTCCTGTCTCTGCCAGTTTTAAAAGACCTGAATGTTCCGTATGCACACTTCAGTTCTGTAGCACACTCCCATTGAAGCGCCATACTAAAGCTTGGAAACTACTGGGGAAAAGGTGCCCAAGGCTGCTTGAGTTTGGTTGATTGTAAAGTTACACAAGTACAGCATGGGCCGTTCTGGTTCATGTTTCTTAAAGCTTTTTTATCTGTACTTCTGAAGCATCATTATTTCAACTTGTAAAATGGCATGCACCTGGCAGCGCCTGCACTTGCCCACGGCAATGTGCAGGTCTGTCCTCAGTCAGCAGAGGTTACCAGCAGCCCTGTTTGGTACTCCTGACCACTGGTTATCACATCCATGTCCAGTCTTACAAACATGAGGGCACATCTTACTGCAGAAAGGAGATAAAGGTTTACAGCAGGTTAACTGCCTTGTTTTGACTTCTTTGTTGCAGCTAGGAGAGGAGAGAGGTGTGAGCCAGCCTTTGCCTGGAATTTAACTCTTGACCTCTCTCTTCAAGGTGTGCTCAAGCTGTGTCCTTCCTGGGATCACCTCAGCAAGTCAGCATAGTTCCTATCCTCTCCAATGAGGTCTCACCACAGATAGTTAGCTTCTGAGGAAGGTAGGAGGGGAATGGTAGCCTCTCCCTTCTAAGACAAACACTGATGTGAATGCTTCAGCTAAAAGAAACCTCAGAGGTTAGGTAGCATATTCTGATTCATAATGCATAATGCATAATGCATCTCTAGCAGCAACCTTTTAGCTGAGTGAGCCAGAAGTGGGATACAGATAGCTGAATCACATTTCAAACTTACCTACCTCAGTCTTGGATGCTACAAGAGGCTCATAGGACAACTGCCTAATTGCAGAATTTGTGACTCCCTCCAGTTTTTTTTTTTCCTGTCCACTTCATAACAAATCATAGAATCATAGAATAGTTAGGGTTGGAAAGGACCTTAAGATCATCTAGTTCCAACCCCCCTGCCATGGGCAGGGACACCTCCCATTAAACATTGCCACCAAAGGCTCTGTCCAACCTGGCCTTGAACACCGCCAGCAACGGAGCATTCACAACTTTCCTGGGCAACCCATTCCAGTGCCTCACCACCCTCACAGTAAAGAATTTCTTCCTCATATCCAATCTAAACTTCCCCTGTTTAAGTTTGAACCCGTTACCCCTTGTCCTCTCACTATAGTCTCTAATGAAGAGTCCCTCCCCAGCATCCCTATAGGCCTCCTTCAGATGCTGGAAGGCGGCTATGAGGTCTCCACGCAGCCTTCTCTTCTCCAGGCTGAACAGCACCAACTTTCTCAGCCTGTCTTCATACAGGAGGTGCTCCAGTCCCCTGATCATCCTCGTGGCCCTCCCCTGGACTTGTTCCAACAGTTCCATGTCCTTTTTATGTTGAGGACACCAGAACTGCACACAGTGCTCCAAGTGAGGTCTCACGAGAGCAGAGTAGAGGGGCAGGAGCACCTCCCTCGACCTGCTGGTCATGCTCCTTTAAACCATGATTTAATTTTCCATTTACTGTTTCCTTGGAACATATGAGAAGGTACAAAATTACCAGTTTGTTTTCCAGGATGAAATTTACATATGTGAATTATTTGAAATGAGCATATCCAAAATATCTTTAAAAACCATTTTGAGAGCAGTGAAGGTTTCAAGGTTTAAAGCCATTTTTTTTATTCGTATGAAGATAGGCTGAGAAAATTGGGGCTGTTCAGCCTGGAGAAGAGAAGGCTGCGTGGAGACCTCATAGCGGCCTTCCAATGCCTGAAGGGGGCCTATAGGGATGCTGGGGAGGGACTCTTCATTAGGGACTGTGGTGAGAGGACAAGGGGTAATGGGTTTAAACTTAAACAGGGGAGGTTTAGATTGGATCTGAGGAAGAAATTCTTTACTGTGAGGGTGGTGGGGCCCCGGAATGGGTTGCCCAGGGAGGTTGTGGATGCTTCATCGCTGGCGGCGTTCAAGGTGGGGTTGGACATAGCCTTGGATGGCATGGTTTAGTGGGAGGTGTCCCTGCCCATGGCAGGGGGGTTGGAACTCGATGATCTTGAGGTCCTTTCCAACCCTAACTATTCTATGATTCTATGATTCTATGATTATTGCTTCTCGGTGCCTTAAACCCCCTGTGGCTGAAACCTTGTCAAACAAGTGCATGGAGGAATGATTGTGTCCTCAGTTTTCTCTTCCTGTTCCCTATTTTTTTTTCTGGTCTGCTTCCTGCTACATAATAAGATGGCTCATAGACAGGCTACGTATCCATGATGTACCACATCCTGTGTCCAAGAGAAGCATTATAGAAGCTGGCTGCAGTTTGAAGATGGCGAAGTCCAGCTGACTGAGGAGAACTGGGATATGTTATAAAGCAGCTACAGTTGCCATCAGACAGTGCCCTAGGATAATAGAATTGAAGGTGGTCTGGGTTGATTTTGTTTCCTTTCTTTCTCAGGAGGCTATTTTATGCAGATACTTGATTTATTCAGTATCTAGCATTTGGCAGAATGTGGAGAGTTGGTCTACATGGAAAGTTTCTAGTTGCTGGTATTTTCTGCCATACTGATGACACCTCTTTTGATATGATTGTGCAACATTATCTTGTTTGATAGGCTGTTGACGACTTTAATGTAAAAAAATTGGATTAGTTACAAATATCTAAAGGCAACACTGGGAGTTCTGGATAACACTCAGTCTGTTATCAAAAGGAGCGTGACCAGAGGTCGAGGGAGGTGATCCTGCCCCTCTACTCTGCTCTCGTGAGACCTCACTTGGAGCATTGTGTGCAGTTCTGGTGTCCTCAACATAAAAAGGACATGGAACTGTTGGAACAAGTCCAGGGGAGGGCCACGAGGATGATCAGGGGACTGGAGCACCTCCCGTATGAAGACAGGCTGAGAAAGTTGGTGCTGCTCAGCCTGAACAAGAGAAGGCTGAGTGGAGACCTCCTAGCAGTCTTCCAGTACCTGAAGGGGGCCTATAGGGATGCTGGGGAGGGACTCTTCATTAGGGACTGTAGTGACAAGACAAGGGGTAACGGGTTCAAACTTAAACAGGGGAAGTTTAGATTGGATATAAGGAAGAAATTCTTTACTGTGAGGGTGGTGAGGCACTGGAATGGGTTGCCCAGGAAAGTTGTGAATGCTCCGTTGCTGGCGGTGTTCAAGGCCAGGTTGGACAGAGCCTTTGGTGGCAATGTTTAATGGGAGGTGTCCCTGCCCATGGCAGGGGGGTTGGAACTAGATGATCTTAAGGTCCTTTCCAACCCTAACTATTCTATGGTTCTATGATTCTTTGATTCTGTGTTAACTAGAATTCTGTGATTATTTCCATTATTTGTGTTCCAACATCTTAATTGGTCATGGGGAGGTCTGTAGCGTGTGTTGTGTACACAAGACCAAGGGACAGATGAGTAGCCTGCAGAATAGTAAAAACAGGCAACAGGGAAAAAGATCACTAAGGCTAAAGGAGAAAGGCAGCGCATGTGTGCAACACTTTCAGTCCTATTGAAGACTTAAAAATACTTCTGCATGTATGTTTTACTTGTTGCTGAATTATCTATGACTTGGAGATAAAAAGTACATAATATGTATGAAGCACAAAGATTTATGGTGTATTTCCCCAGACTTTTCACCGTAGAGCTAGCTTTTCTTTCGTTCCAACTGCAGACATCACTTTTAAAAATATCTTGCCTGCACAGCATATGTAAAGTTGCTTTGTTGGTTTTCCTTGTCTCAGCAAGTTGGCTGAACTGCTCTTCACTTACATAATGCTTTCCCTTATTCTGGATCACAATGTGGTATATTTTGGGAAGAGAGGAGAGACTATAACTGTTTCTTGCAGAAAAATCTGAGTGAAATGAGTTAAGATCATAATATCATCAGTCATGTGGGTGGCATAAAGCCATTTTCACACAACTACTTTACTGTGTATGAGGTCTGCCTATGCGACCAAGGCTATAGAAGTGGTGACATCTTGTTTCACTGACAGAAATCCAGTCATGCTAATACAAACCATATAAGGTGCTTGGCGTACTAAAAGTGGTGAAAATTGTGATTAGGACAGAATAACTTTGATTCACTGATCTTTCATAGCCCGTGAAAATGGCAAACATGGAAGTACAAATGAATTACAATGCAGTGTCTGTCTTGCCTCTTCCCATCTGATGGTGACTGCATTGAGCTGAGTGCATTCTCACACTGTGCTACTCAGCTGTCCTGCTGGTTGCGGCTGGGCATTTTGTTGGAAGGCACCATTACGGAACAGAGCTCTGTAAAGTGCCTTGTTACTCTGGGTGGGAAAAGGGAAAGGTCAGTCTGTGCTTGTAGGAGGAAAAGGCACTTGGTGAGCTTTCCTTTCAGCACGGCCACTGGGCTAGTCCTTCTTTGGGGTAGGGGCTCAGGAGCAGTCTCCAGCTTTTGAACGAAATGAGTAGTGTGTTGTAAATACCTGCATAGGCTTGTCAGTCATTCTTGACTGGACCAGGGAGCAATAGATATGTGCATTTCAGATAGTGGCATTGCAGCCAAACATGATGATCCATGATCCTTTTCTGTAACTGATGTCATTGTTGGTATGAACCACCAATTCAGTGGAGGAAAAACATAAAAGCTGATGACCACATTACAGGACGTTACTTTCATCAGAAGATAAGTGAACGCAATTTTTTGTTTCTGCCAAAGAAGAAATAGTTTCTCTACTTGCTCCATATTCAGACATACAGCTTATTATTCAATCCCTACTCAAGTCAGGAGATGCTTTAATTTGTATGAGAGTATGCTTTGCGGAACTTAGCAAGCTGCTGTGAAAATTTGTCGTGGATGCAAAATGGATTTCACCTGCTTCTTTGTTTCTCAGTGTTATAATCAGAGCATTACTGCAGCACTAGAGTTAGGTAGTATTTCATTGAATAATTTTTTCTTGCAGTTGAATTGCAATTAGCAATTCAATGTTTAGGAATTAGGAACTTAAAAAAAGCTCTATAGAGGAGTCAGCCTGCGTGCCAGATTCATTTCTGGAATAGATCAGGTTTGGGGTTTGTATACCCAACCATTACTGAGGCAGTATGTTCATCAAATAGAAAAAAAAAAAAAAAAAGAAGAAGAAATGTGAGGTTTTGTGATGCGAAATCTCTGCACTGTTATCAGTCTGATGCTTTTCACACTTTTCCTCACAGAAATACTGATTTTGTTTCCCTTCTCATTATAGTTCTCCTGACAAATACTAGCAAAGAAAATCTTTCCCGTTGTCACTAGCAAAGGGGCTAATTTCAGAGTACAGCAGATCATCCCCATCTCCTACAAAGGAAATACATTGACCAGAGCAGCAGTCACTTGGCAAAAGGTCCTCTGTGGTCTTCATATGTTTTGAGTCTTCCCCCTCAAATGTTCTTACTGTGTTGCACGTGAATGCAGTTTGCAGGCCCTTGGTACAGATGGTGTTCCTGTTACTATTGGTAAAGATAGTTTTTCACAATCCTGCATCTGCAGGAGATGTGAAAAACATAGCTTTTAGGAATATGTACTTACTTCCCAAAGGTGAGGCCCAGATTTCAGTATGAGGCTAAAAAAAAATGGAACAGGATGAGGAGCAAACATTTCCAGTAAAAGCGGTGGGAGTCATTCACTGGGACATACTCTGGCTCATGTGCCTGTCATAACTGAGTGAATGTGTTGGGATGAATTTGTGAGACTTACCAAAGGATAATCTGAAGTAGCTATAATTTGGGTTTGTTTTGTTTCTACATGCAAAGTATGGGGCTTTTCTAGCCACTTAAGAAGAGAAAATCCCTCCATCAGCATTAGCTCTCTGAAGGGCATGATCAGAGTACAAGATTTATGGAGGACTGGAAATAGCTTTGAACCAGTCAGCACTCCTCATCCCACACCACTCCAGGAGCCAACAGCAACACGTTTGTTCCAAGTGATCTTGCTTGCTGCTGGGTGGCATTAACATGAGCTTCCAAGCCCCTGACTGGTGCCATTACTTATCAACCCATATTTTTCTAACTGGTTTTGGGGCCTGTTTTCTTCCTTATCTGGCAGGCCAAAAGCTTAACGAGACTTGAAAGTGGGGGAGCTGATGGTAAGAGAGAACTGAATCTGGAATTGTGTTGTTTTGGTTTTTTTTTCTTCTTCACTCTTTATCCAAAGGCTCCATGGAGGAAGGGATTTGAGATGGTTCCTGCTCTTCTGTGTCCTGTTCTCTGAAGAGCAGAATGAAGCCTTCTAGGCTTCTGAAATCAATCCCAAAGGTGGTCTGAATTGGGTACAACAGCTTTATATGAAATTATATACAGTATTTCTGTGTAGGACAGTACAAACCTAGCACTGTAATACAAAACACCTGGTCTTGTCATGAAATTCGAAAAGTTACTCTGCTTGCATATATGTGCAAGCACTGTCATAGCAGCCAGAATGTCAAAGAGAATGCAGTTTTAAAAATATAAACAAAAGCTCTTAGCTGCCAGCTGTAGTTATTTTTGTTTCATTATGAAGCTGTAGGCATTTTTGTGCTTGCGTGGTGCATCTTTTTTTTGTTTTGTTTTGTGGGGGTTTGTTTGTGGTGGTGGTGGTATTATTATTATTATTATTTCTAAAAGAAAATAAAATTGAAGATGCTTTTTATTTAAAATAAACTGATTTTGAGGCTACATCCAAACAGCTCATTTAGTACTTTTCAGTCCTGCATAAAAGCTGACTGTAGATGCAGGTTATGCCTGGGTAGGACCACAGAGTTGGAAAAAATCTGCTATGCCTTAAGGCTGTGAGGTCTGAATAGTGCAAGGAACAGGACAGTTCCAAAATGCTTAACGTAGCTTCATCTGACTTCACTACCTTAGCCACACAGATCTAGTCCCAACACTGAGTCACTGACTTAGTAATGTGTGGGTAAAAGTCTTCTGTCTTCCTTTCAACTCAGTGCCATTTAAATACCGTCGGGGTTACCATGTCCTGGAGAGGAATTTTGTTGTGTTCCACATGGTGTATGCATAATCCTAAGCAGCAGTGGTCACTGTTTTTGAAGGCAGGGGATAAAAGAGGAGAAGATGACTCAAAATCTGAAACATGGAGTAAAAGCTAGATGTTCTAATTTCAGAAATGGGAAGGTTTCTCCTGAGTTTATAAAATCAGTATGTATTTCACTTCAGAATTTTTGCTGGGGGTTGAGTCAAAGGGGATGTGTGTGTGTGAAAGTGATGTGAAAGGGCTTTGTCTTTAGAGTCAAAATCTCATGTTTCATTGTTTTGAAAACTGGAAGCAAAGTGTTAAACTATGCAAAATTGAAAAGACATGAACACAGGCTGGATGGATTGGCTGTGACCTAAGCTGTGGAAAAGCCGGGCAGCCACATTTTCATTGCCTGGAATTTGAGTCTTATTTTCATATGGAGCTCCAGATTCTGTCTGTGACACTAATCTTGCCTGGAAATCACGAATGTTTGGACCACAGTCACTGTGGGAGACCAAAGATAAAAGGAAGGCACTTTTTCTTGCCTCTAGTTAAGAAAGGGAAAAGATAGAATGATGGACAGCGGGGCATAAGTGAAGGGGATAGCTTATTGTCGCCTTGATACTTGCAGCAGTCATTCCTTTTGCTGAACAGGAGTTATAATTTAAAAGTAATTGGTAACAGATAGTTGGTGTGCTTGATCTCAAGCTCTTCAGAGCTGGATTTCTGCTTCAGATGTATGGATGTTTATGTGCTTTTTCCCACTACAACATTTGGGTTTATAAGCCTGCGCACTTTTATGTGCATGTATAAATAGCTTGTGTTGAAATACATATACTCAAACTATATGGATACAAATGCTAGGCAGACTGAGTCCAAAGACAGCCAAGAGAGACACTGGCAATAGGAAGTGTTTGAATCACTTGTGATGTTGCTAGAAAAAAAGCCCTATGGAGATACCAGATACTTGAGCCGTTATTGTAGGTGGGCATTTCAATAGGGTGTCAGAGAATGTGGAAGGGGCTCTATGTGAGATGGAGAGGCAGTTGTGGTGATGCCTTTTGGATAAGGTGTCAGCTGGGATGTATACATATGCTCAAGCCAGCCTTACCTTGTGGAAGGTATGGGGCTTATTCCTGCAGTACGTATTGGTATGGGCTGCAGTGTGAGGTTGATTGTATCTGGGGCTGGGACCTGGTCTTCCTTCCCCTGCCTCAGAGGCACAGCCTGTCCAGACCCACAGTACCCTGTCGTTGCTCACACACGGGCTGTGCGGCCATCCTCACCAGGGCACACAGCAGGGAGAAGGGGCAAGTAGGGATGGAGGGCTGGCAGAAACAAAGCCCTGGGAGCACCCGGCAGCCCTCAGCAGGGACAGGAAGGTGCAAGGCATGTCAGGGTAAAGGTACAGGCGCAGGGCTAGTGCTGCAGGGACTCACCCTGCTCTGGCGCAGAGTCCTGCTGGGACACCAGCGCCTCCACCAGTGCCGGCGGTGCAGGGAGGTTTGTGGCACTGCCCAAGCCTTTCTTCCGCTAGCGGCCAGCAGCACCACAGGAGAGCAGAGCTCAGCACACATCTCCAGTGAAATGGTTTGAAAGACAGCCTATGACATCTTTTCTTCCATCTCCATCTTGCTGCAAGCTGTGAATGGCAGTAATGCTCCAGCATGCTGAACAGGCAATACTGGAAAAACAGGGGGAAGGGGAAGCATTTCGTTCCAGTGTAAGTACTGTGTTTATGTTTTAAATTAAGACGTATTTTTAAAAACCTTTGCTTTCCAAATTGAGTGAGTTCACATGCTTTGTTAAACATTTCCTCACCTCACACGCACTATGAAGTTGTCGCACTACCTTGGTGCTTGTGGCCCCTTTCTCATCTAACCATGCTGTGGGGCACTGTCCTGTCATCGCTTTGCTGGTACACTGTAAAAGAAGAATGAAAACTGGAGGTCAAATCCTGTTGTGTGCCTGTCTCCTGTTAGAAAGAGGGAGGAAGGGAAGGCTGAGGAGCACTGAGATTACAGAATTGGGCATCCTAAGTGAGTCACTTGTTCAGTGACAGCTTTGATACCAGAAGAGAGGCATTGCCTGTGCCACCTTTGAAGAAGGATTAGACATGGCTGCTTAGTCTCTTGCTTTTTCTGACTTTCAGAAAATTCCCGTCTACCAACACAGATGTCATTGATCACAGATGGGGCCCGCACAGGGAAATAAGTGTCTGGTCTTTAATTGGGACCTCTCTGTTTGTGAACCTGAGATGGGGAAAAAAGGACATTTGTTTTTTCCAAACAAGTCCTCAGCATGTGCTTCATTGCCAGCAATGAATCTTGTCCTGAAATGCTGCCCTTTGGTCACTATGCCTTTCTGATCACAGAGAGAGCAGCAGGGGTGGCCTCTGCTCTGCTTGGATGTTCCTAAGCAGCATGTGTAGGGATTCCTGGGATTTCTGTATGCTTATGCAGGAAAGAGCCTCCATGCTGGCTGTGGAGAAGCATGTGTTTTATTTGGAGGCGGAAGTGGAGTTCTGTTTATGGTCGCGATAGCTGGGGAAGAGGGATCTGATCAGATTGCTTTTAAGCAAGGCTGTGGTACTACACTGCATTGAGTAGAACTGGGTGAATGCTAGAAAAGGATCATACAGTTGGAGGGGAGGTAAGGGACGGGAAAGAAATTCATGCCCATAAGTCACATTTAAGAAGGTGAGAAGGTTCAAGCCTGCATCTATTGCTGCTTGAGGCTTGCACAGCTATGGGAGCATGCTGCCTGACCTGTCACACTTGTGCAGTTTCAGGTTCGAATGCTGCCATTTGTCCCACAGTCTGCCATTGACCATGCAACAGGATTTGTTTTTTTAAGTTTTACTGTACAACTGTTTTCTGTTACTAAATGGAAGTGGTTGCTGCATGAGCTCCACCTGCACACAGCACTCCATGTTGAGTGGAGGGAGAGACAGGGCTTGCAAGTGTCTGTTGCAAGTTCCCTGTTGCCAGCACCTTTTGTAGTATGCAATTGTTTGATCTGTGCAGAAATACGAATCAGAAGGAGTAAAATGAATTCAGGAAGTAGGGTATTGCTACCAGTATTACCAAAATCTGAAGTCTGCTATTCTGCTAAGATTAGACTTTTAAGTTACTTTTTAATGGGCTGGTTCATACTCCAGGTTTTACAGTATTTAGACTTCTAGATAATCCTCCTCAAAATGACAGTTATATTGTGACAAAAATTACTTCGATTGACCAGATCATTCTTAACTTAGTTTCCTGAATGACTACGCTACATTTTGCTGCCTTGTCAGTGGGCTGACATACATGCACTGTGGGATGCACATGGGAAAGGAGGTTGTCCAAGGTGGCAGAAGTTGTGACAGGGCTGTCTGTACAATCAATGATGTACTGCTATGCGTGATGAGGCTCAGTGAACTCAGTCAGCCTTGGGACCAGCCGCCCCTACACCCACTGAACAGCAGTTCCTCTGGTATTCAAGGTGAAAAGCGGCATGATTAAGGGGGGGGGTGTTGGAACTAGATGATCTTAAGGTCCTTTCCAACTCTTACTATTCTGTGATTCTTTGCAGTGTTGTCAGAGTGGGTGCTATGAGGCCAGAGAGATAACTTTGGCTATGAAAATTCTAGGAAGTTTTGGTCCAGAATACAAGCTCATTTAATCTGTTAGGCAGCTTCTTTGCTCAGTCTCCTGACAAACACTTGGCACACATAATGATCACAATTGCATAATCCTTGTCAGAGTGATGAATCCATTCTGCTTGTATCCAGTAGGCTTTTGGCTATTGCACACATTTTTTGTGAGTGCCAAACTGATACTATGTCAGCGCAGTTGAAACGCACTTGGCTGTTTCATTGCTCCTTCCGAGCTGCTTTAGCATCAGATCATCCCTAATGTTCATGAATCCAAATTTCCATGCTAAAGCATGCTTATACTGTGGGATAAAAGACAGGAATGCCCATTTGAAATTCACACTATATAGAATGGAAAGTCACTGGTGCAACCTGACTGGTATGTTGAAGAGTAACCATTTCAACTTTGACAGAGGGAAAAAATTAAACCATTAAATGCACTTTAAAATTGACAATTCTTGAACTGCAATTCTTCCATGTTAAGCAGCTGTAAAACCTGGGGTTTAGTCCAGATATTTATCTGTAACAACTGGCATTATTTCTTAATTACCTAGGAAAATGGTGTAATATGTGAATCCAATTTATGTGTAGATAGGAAGAGACTGGAGATAAATGCTTTCAGATGGAACAGAACAGCACTGTGGTGCTCTGGAGGTACTAGCTTCCTTCTTGCTAATTGAAACTAATTTGTAGTGGCATAGCTTCATTATTAAAAAAGTTTCTCTGTATCTTTTCCCCTACAAGTTAGATTGGAGCCTGGTCTCTCAGATTCTTCAATTAACGTTTGAGATTCAAGACGTTAAAAAATAATTTTTTTCAACCGAGTCTGAACCTGTGTTTTATAAAGATCACAAATGCCTCCTACGTTTAATAAAGGTTCCATTTTATTGGACAGAAACTCTTACTGTATTTCAAATTACCCCGTTTTCTAAGATCTCGAAGTATTTTGCTTTTGTTCACTGATTTAGATTTGTTGTCTGGTGGCGCCTTTTAAATTGGATCCAGCTATTAGCAAAATGTACTCATTTTCCCTGAAGCTAGTCTCCCATTCTGCAGACCAAAGGCTTAGCCCTTTTCTCACTTTAGTAAAGGCATGGTTTAAAATACTTGCTTTATAAATCCTACTTGTAGACCTCAGAAGTAAAGTATTTAATTTTTGCTTGTGTATATATGATGGAGAACATTAGTAAGCTGGATCATTACAGTATAAAATATTAAACTTTCTATGAGGATATTTGTTTTAGGCTTGTCTGTTCATGTGTGGAAAGGGAGAATAATATGGACTATGCAAAGTAATTTATCACCTGGGTCAAAAAAAATTATCACTTTAATTTGTGTCCAAAATAGTTTAAAATATTGTTGCTCAGATATGTCACTGAGGACTTTTCTTTTGAAAATCAAGCCATATATTTGATGCCTCAGATGGGTTTAGTCAGTTAGCTTCAAGCACCATTTCCTTAAAGGCCTTGACCCAGGTTGCTGAAACAAAGGGTCTGCCTTAGAGGTGGATTATCAGTATATGTTATATTTCAGGTAAATAATTTTACACAACAGCTTGCGTTGTCTGAGAACAGACTAAGTCAGTATAGTTAATCTTGGTTTCTTAACATCTTCCATGCACTGCCAAAATTCAGGTAATGTTTGAGTTGCAAATACTGTTGCACTATGTTGTGTATTTTTCTTAAAATGAAACTAAAGGATAATAAGAGACCACTGCAGTTGTGTAAGTTGCTGCTTCTAAATTTGGAACACTCTGCTATCTGACAGTAGCATCCCTTCAAGACATTTCATCTCAGTGCTTGCCAGTACTTAGATTATGGTGTGGTTAATATTTATGAAAATGTAAGAGATGGTTTCCAAATGTGGTACCCAAGACAGTGAGCGTCTCAGTGTCCTCCTACCAATGAACCGTGCCTCAGAAGTGAACTACTAATATGGGCTGTGTCTTGCGAAACAATCTTCACTTAGCTTAAAAAGCTGGTAGTGGAGACATTCATACCAGCTGTAAAAGCAGGGCAGGAGGGAAGAACAATTTCCAGGCAATGAGGACCCACCCACAAGAAACCGTAATTCCAGGAGACCTCTATCAACCCATCCACCTCTTCCCATCCTTGGGAGTACTGGGCGTCAGCCACAGGCTCGGAAGGTCAACTCTCAGCCCCAGTACTGGAGACTGACAGAAGCAGCAGCATTTCCCAGTTTGGCACATGCGTCCCTGCAGCTGCCAAACCAGTAAGAGTGTGTGTGTGGGTAGGAGGATGGTTACAGGTGTTGCTTCAGATCCAGACAAAGTTGTATGTGCTTTCTGCCAGGAAGGATTGCTGTAAATTGCTTTTCAGGTTCAGTTTGTATTGTTTATGGTGTAACCAGCCAGAACTACATATGGTACGCATCTCTGAACCGTGCAGCAGAGCACGGCGCAATGTGTGGAAAGAAAATGCAGAGGACTAATGAATTCCTGTATTTGCTCCTGGTAGGAACAGAAGGACCAAGAGGAGCATATACAGGATGCGGTATGGTTAGCTCAGCCCTACCACAAGCTAGTTTCCAGAATTTCCTTTCTGAGAATGGTTTGTTAAAAGTGCCTGTTCACATGACTCATTCATTAGGCTGTGAAGCTGTGGGGCCTGTTTTACTTTTCTTGGTCTAAGCACTGGCTGAGAGGTTGGGAACTGATGGTTCTTTTTCCATCCTTATGTGAATAAAATTCACATGTTTGTGGTGTAAGCCTAGGGCGTGGATTATACTAGAAAAATTACTTATTTATAGTGCGTGTAGCAGAGAAATGACTGTGTTTGGTCTAGGTGCAGTTCATGTTACATGGCCATCTAAGTGCCACACTGCATGAGGGGTGTGGGGGGCAGGAAAATAACCAATATATATATTCAGTCCAAGTAGCAATGAAGATTTCAGTGCCAGTGCTGTGCAGGTCCCCCCTTTCCCATTTCGCTTGGAGCCGCCCTCGGTTTCTGTGCTTTGCCCACTGGGTCCCATACGAGACAAGGGAGAGGTGGTGGGGCTGACCCTCCTCCTGGTTTTGCAGGCACTTCGGTGGCAATTGGTTCTCCTGCAGCTTGCTTTGCCATGGCAGCATCTAGGCCTTTTGGAAAACAGGAGGCAAGCCTGTAATCTGAGGATAACAGACATGCTGCTTCTGCCCCAGCTGGAGAAGCACCAGCATGTCAGGTCTGGAAAACATGCCAGGATTTGTGCTTTCCCTGGGAAAGAAAGGGGGAATAGTGAAAGAAAGAAAAGCGCGTGCTGTCCCAGGCCTCACTCAGCGAATAAATACTTTTCTTTCAAACTTTTCAAAAGGATGAGCCCTGTGGAGGAAGGAAAAATTAAGGGAAGAGACACAGCTCAATTGTTGCATGTTCTCCAAAGTGATTTGGATTCAGATAATCAGGCCATGATACAAATGTAAGGCAGACATACACGACATTAGATGTGAGGTAGCAGGACCACACGAATGCCTTCACCGGGAGAGCTTCTCATCTGCTTTCCCTGTAGCTATTACAGTCACACGAGAAAAGGCGTGATGGGGATGAGCTGGTTTGTACACTGTGCGAGCCAGGTCCCTGCTTCTTGTCAAAAGCACTCAGAAGTTTAGGCCCTAAAGTCTTGTGACCTCTTACTTTAGTATCAATAAATATTTCAGTAACTGCAGGGGCAAAACCAGCTTCATCAGGAGATGTGAAGAGAGTCCCACCCCAGAATGCTTTATAATCTGCTGATGGAATGTTCTCATAGCGCAGTTTCAGACACAGAAACTGGACCTGATGGTTCACCTCCTGAATAAGTGCTGTAACTGATGGACCGTGAGATGTAGAAGAGCAGTGATCACAGGAGAGTAACCAGTGTCTTTCTCCTTAGATTTCTTGTATGTGTTATAAGAATACATAAGAAGTTTTTTTAAATACGTGCAGAAGAATGTGTGTCAGATGAAGATATACAGCCTTTTAAATGTGCTTATATTCTGTTTGGTTCACTCACTCTATGGATGAGAAAGGCATATGCTTAATTTTTGAGCCTTGAAGGTTTGCGCCTGGCATGAAGCTGCTCGTTATTATGAGAAATGCTCTGTAACAAAGCTGGATTGCCTGGGAAGATTTACTAGTGAAATGTTTAATGTCTCTAGGGAGAAGCAGCAGCTGGGCAGGGTTTTGAAGGTTTACATTATGGATATGGGCATCTATAGCAAAGTGAGATGAATCTTGGAAAGCCATTTACTTTTGTAGATTTAGCTCTGGTTCCCACTTGCAGGAGTCTTAACAGCTCTTATTTTGTCAGCAGAAAGCTTCAAGAGACTGCTTTCATTCCCTACCCTCCATTGTGCTGTAACTGTTCAGTATCTTACATGCTGTGAGTGCAAACTCCACACAGCCACAAAACCCCTCAGTATTTTGTTTCAATCATAAGTGGTATTCAGACTTTTCGTTGAAGAGGTCAGCTGGAAGGAGGCATCAGGTACCCAAACAAGGACTCTTCAGGACCTGTGAGCATTTATCACTTGTTAATTATGCTAATAGGATTAACATCTAATTACATAAAGTCTGTGAAATTTTTCCTGATACGAAAAGTTGGCAAGGACTAGGACAAGGAAAGTATTTTCAAATACCATATCTCCAAGAGCACAATATACTTAAGTGTGACATTCTTCCCTCCCTTTCTGGCTTCCCTTCTCAATGTTACCAGTAAATGTGTCATTCGGAAAAAGGTACATGTTCAATTATTCGAGATGAGCACAATTTGGACTTGGTTTTGCGAACTATTAGAACTGCTAACACTTTACAGTGACACATTGTTGTTATTAGGTGCCCCGTCTTTTGAAAGATGGTAAGAACAAAGGCTGAAACAGAAGGATTGCGAGGGTGGAGGAGTTTTATTGCACGTAACTGTTTTCCTTTATAATCAGTGCTGAGCTAATAATGGAATATAAGATGTTAGGCTGATCACTCCTTACAACTGGGGAAGCCTTGCTGGAGAGTAAGATGACACTTACGCCATGGAAGTGGCTAAGAACAAATCAGAAATCTAAAGGCAACAACAACAAAAAACGCCCACATGTAATTAATGTTCACCCTACTTAAAAATGTTTTTCAGTTGTGATTTGCTTGCAAATTTCCGTGCTTTTCATTACTGTGTGTTAATAACTGTTTTTGTCAATGCGCATTTGGTAGAACAGTCCAGTGTTTTAAGTGCTTTGCAAGGTGCTTAAAATCTCTTGCTGTCAAAGACAGGATGGCAACTGTATTTTGTTTAACTGAAAGCTTCCTGTTTCATGGGTTTATATCTAACGCTTATCTTGGCATGGATTTAATATTGGTACAGAATTATACTTAAGCCTTTTCATCCCTGGGACTATACACTTACATAGGGAAAGTTATAAGTTGTATCATGTGTCTCTTCCAGATGTTTCCAGTGCTAATCTCCTCACCCTCCCCCCTTCCATCAGTATAAAAGAAACCACCTCTAGCCTAACTTAAGGGAAAAGAAATCAAGACTGAAAACAGTGGAGGTGAAGATGCTGCAGATCTGTGCCTGGAACCAGGAGTTTGTCATTAGGCATTCTGGGTTTCCAAAGCCTGGGCTTGGACGTGCAGAGCACTGCCCTGACCTGCTTACTGACTGGTTTTGAAAGGCACCTGCCTGGCTGCTCTGGCTGCTGGGGGTGGGGAAACAACCCACAAAAAAACCCGGACCCAACAACGATGGCAAAACAAAACTGATTAGAGATGTATCCTTTATTAACACCTATGCAGATACAATACAGTTTGGGTTTTTTTCACTAATATTTCTTTTCTTCCCAAAGGTTCGGCATCGGTGGTGCGAGCTTATTGTTAAACACAAGTATGTGCCTGGGTATGAAGATGTTGAGAAATTTCTCAGAGAAGATCAGGTCAGTTACATTTAATTAGCCCTTTCAAAATAATCCACTTTTGACACTCTTAGTGTGAAACCAGAAGATTATTTAAACATATTTTCTTGCTTAAATTTGTCAAAAACTGAAATACGTATTTAGATTTTGCCTCTTTTGCCCTTAAGCACTGTAGTTCAAGGAAGTTTGTCAACCCCTCCTCAGCATGCTGATCCTCTGATAAGTGGTGTAATAGGGAATATTTTCTCCTCTCCTCCCATATTATGTAAGGTAGAAGTGATGCTAGGAAGATACTTCTCAGCATTGGTTCCTTCTTTAGGATGACAAAGGCAAGTATAGCTCTGAATGTTAATGCACAGATATGAGCTAGGTGCAAAGAAGTCAGTGCTGTGCTGACTTCAGGTTTTCAAGATGATGTCCAGGAGAAGCACAGCACAGTGATATATATCCAGAGAACGCAGGCCTCTCCATGGTTAGGGAAATGTTACCAGAAGATTTTGAAGGTCTTGAAAGGCTGGCTACATGTGGCATCTTTACTATAGCTTTTTATTTACAGCATTATGAACTTACAATTCTAATTGTACGTCTGCCTCATTCTTTCTATTTCACCTTTATTTATTTTTATTCACTATGAACTCTACAATTCACTGCCTAGAATGACTGTTACATATTTAAAATGTATATATGTATGTAAAAAAGAGCAAATGCTGCAAGATATGTCAAAGTCTAGGCAAGATTAATGTTTTTACCTTTTATGTTGACAACTAACCAAGCCATTTACAGCCAGTGAGGTTTTTGTGATTCAGGCAAATACACTTTGTCAAAACAGCACAATAAAACTATTGCAGTCTTTATTCCAGTTCTGTACTATACCTTCTATTTATATCTTAGCCAATAAACAGGAGCCAAGCATGGTGGCAAGCTCTCTCTCTTAAAAAAAAAAAAAGGGCATAAACCAACATTCTTTATGAAAATGAGTTATATAGATTGTGCATATGTTCATCCTATGAAAGGATGGAGATAACCGTAGTAGAAGCTGTGGTGGAGGGGGAATCCCTGAGTTCATAATGCCAAATGTACTGACTTGCATTATGTTTGGAACAGATACTATGCCAAATAAAGACTAATCCTCAGGACAGTGAGAAGAGCATGCAGCAAGCTCACTGCCCTGGACTTCAAGAGAGCAGACTTTGGCCTCTTCAGGAACCTGCTCAGTAAGGTTCCATGGGATACAGCCCTAGAGGGCAGGGGGGCCCAAGACTGTTGGTTAATATTCAAGGCTCACCTGCTGCAAGCTCAAGAGCGATGCATCCCAGCTAGAAGGAAATTTAGCAGGAGGGCCAGGAGACCTCCTTGGATGGATAAGGAGCTGCTGAGCAAAATTTGAAGGAAAAAAGAGGCTTATAAAAGGTGGAAGCAAGGTCAGGCGGCCTGGGAAGAATACAGGGATGTTGTCCGGGAAGCTAGGGACCAGGTTAGGAAAGCTAAGGCCCACTTAGAATTAAACTTGGCTAGGGATGTTAAGGATAACAGGAAGGGATTTTATAGGTACATTGCCAATAAAAGACAGGTTAGGGACACCGTGGGCCCTCTCCAGAAGTTATGGGGAGAACTGGCTACCCTGGATTTGGAGAAGGCTGAGGTTCTTAATGACTTCTTTGCCTCAGTCTTTACCGGCAAATGCTCTGACCACACCACCCAAGTCTTGGAAGGCAGACGCAGGGACAATGAGAATGAAGACCCTGGGCCCACTGTAGGAGAGGATCTTGTTCAGGACCACCTTAGGAACCTGAATGTATACAAGTCCATGGGACCGGATGAAATCCATCCACGGGTCCTGAAGGAGCTGGCAAATGCAGTTGCTAAGCCACTGTCCATCATATTTGAGAAATCATGGCAGTCAGGTGAAGTTCCAGCAGTGCATGCAGTTCATGGCACAGCCAGCTTCTGGAGTGACTACAGCTCAAATCAGAGCACTTGCGTGTCCTTACTGATTGTGCGAGATGTAGCTTTTCTTGAAATCTGGGAAAAAATGCAAATGTGACTATTTTCAGGTCTACAGAAACTCTCTGTGTTTACTACTTCTTAATGTTAAGGCTTGGTGCAAAATTATTACCACTGGGTAGAGAAGGTAATTCCTGTTTGTAACAAAATTCCAACATTTTGAAATGCTCTATGAAAGCAGCTGGAGCCTAGCGGATGCTGGAAATGTGAGCTCTTGGGTCTCTGGGTGGCAGAACACCCACTTAGGGGATTGGCAAGGAAATCTGGCTGGTTTCTGCCACTCTGGGACTTTCTCCTTTAATGTCACTCTTTGCTAAACTTCTCCACTTCCTCCTGAAGCTAATGTTTTCTAAGGCTTATCAGCAATGGTAGAAATTGTGGGGAATAGTACTAAAAATTGTTTTTTCAGTGCTGTCTGATTTTTTCCTCTTAGGCAAGTGTCCAAACAGTAAGTACAACTGTAAAAGTCAGCCTGCTAACCTGCTAATATTTTGTCACATGTATAATCCTGTTTGGGTAAATGCAGATTAACACTTACTGAATTTCTGTAATTAGGCAAAAAAACATTGTATCATCAGATCAAAAAGCAATCCCCTGTTAAGTTAGACAGTGCTTTGCTATCTGCCATCGAAGGGGTCCAGACCTCGCCTCCAGATGCCCCATTATCTTTCTTGAGAGCTGCTATATCCAGAATGAGTACTTAGGAAAAGCCTGCTGCCTTATCAAGCCAGAATTTGTGCATGTTCAGGCCATACCGCAGGTGTAAAGAGACGAGTCTGAAACACAGATCTGACTGAGTTCAGTTCACATCCAGTTAGTACCAAATGGGAATTTTAGAGTGGACTGTTTCAGTTGGTTTCTTCTTCATTCATGTGTGTGTAAAAATCCCAGTTGGACAGAAACCATTTAATGGAAGGACAAAGCTGTTTTCTTAAGGGGCATTTGGAAATACTTGAGGTGGTGGATAAAAGAAAACAGATTTCAACTCGAAGTGGCAAGAAAAATGGAGCGAGAAGGCATTTTCTTGTCACGAAATAACATACATCCCTTATATTAGTGTCCTGTTCTTACACACTCAATACAACATACAGACAAGCATCCTTAGGCTAAAGAGGTCCAGAGAAAACTACTTGTTTGGGGGGAAGGGTAAATGTTCTAGAGTATATGTATTATATATGTTTTGGGTTGTCTTGTTGTTTGGATTGTTTTCTTTATAATTAAATGAGTCCTAGAAGGTCAGTAGAATGAAAACCAGCTAACTAGTTGTTGCTGGTGATAGGATGCCTGTGTATTGTGTCTTTCAGGCAATGGGTGTGTATCTCTATGGTGAATTAATGGTGAACGAAGATGTGAAACAACAAGAACTTGCACGTAAATGCTTTGCTGCAGCACGAGAACATATGGATCCATCCTCAGCCAAAGTGGTGGCAGAGATGTTATTCTGAAGAGGTGATTTTTCTCTTTAGATTTAACACCCTGGCTTTGCCTCATGCTGAAATAATGTGCAGACGTAGTGAATTCTGGCACACGATAAGAGCTTGTGGCTGCTTCACTCGAGAAATAACTCCTGTTAAAAATATCTTGCCTTCTTTTTTTTTTTTTTTTTGTTTTTAAGTCCATCTGCTGTCGCAGTGGGTTAGATACCTGTAGACCATAGCTGGAGAGCATGGAGCATGGCTTTGTTGTAAACTTTGCAATGGACTGTACAAGAGGCAACTGTAAGTCCAAAGGGACAGAGTGGGCCAGGCCTCACCTGCGGTTGTTTCCCATTCTGTATTCTTAACTCCGCTCACAGAAATTGCAGTTGTGTGAGGAGCATTTCTGTTTAATGAAGCTGCGTGTTGACTTGATAGGCAGCGAAGTCTTACAATGGACGTATGAAGCTTCGTGCTTGGAAGCAAATCTGAATCATGTGAGAACAAGCTGATAATTCAAATGGTTTTGTGTTAAGAGTAGTGAGGCCTTTGAAGACTGGTTATGAGGTAAGAAGAGCAGCCTTAACATGAAAAAAGTGCTTACTGTCATACATAATCTGAAATTAGCAGGGGAAGGAATCACCAGAGAAAAAGCAGAAGTGCAAGAAATGTTTGTGGAGTAAAGATTGCTGCAGGCTATAAACTGGTAATTTGCAAACATATTCTCCATTTCTCAGTCTATTTGAGTAACTAGAGGTAAGCTTACAGTGTCTGTACATGCATGTTTAACACACAGCCAATTAGGACTGGTATGAAGGTCTCTTCCAATACAGCATACCTCAGATTTTTGCTTAATGATATAACCCAACTGACACTTTGGTTGCCTTGGTTGTTCACATAACTTTGCAGTCGATCTATGGTATCAAAATTCAGGCATCTGAATTATCAAAATCATCAATTTCTAATGGGTACTGAGCAGAAATCTTCATTTTCTCCCATTCAAGCCTGTACACGTAGCAGTACTTGTTTTGAACACTTGAGTTTGTGGTATTTATTTTATTTATATGAAATATAGCAGATGATGTATACCATGAAAACAAGTTTGTTTATGAACAGCCATTTTGTTCTTTTGTATAGACAAGAATTGTGCCTGCCAAGAAAATTTTCAACAATTATTAGTCTAGTAGATGCCTTCAAGTGTCTGAAGGCCAGAAACATGGAGATGCAGTTTGTTCTGGCACTATGTACTAGAAACTGTCTTCGATATTTCCTTCAATAATAAAATAAAAATCAAACTTTGTACAAGCTTCTGGTGGTGAGTATCTAGCATGGGAAAATTTCGTGGTGATACACATGCTCGCATTAGTTTAGAATTGCCTGTTTGGCCTTTCAGACAGACTAGAAGTGCATGGTGAGCTATAACAAAAAATCTAAAGATACTGTTAGGAGTACAACACTTTGTGTGACTGCACAGCTTTCGTTTAGTGTTGTGGTTGTTTGGGTTCCTGGCATGATGATTTGTAACTTAAGATTAAAATCACATTGCCAGGGATTACCACACAGCCAAAACCAGCTCCTCGTATGAAACTCAGCGTAACTACCTGATCTGTGCGCAGTGTGAAATCTGCCCTGTCGGTGAAACAGGAAGGCAACAGAGGAAAGCAGCAGATGCCTTGTGGAAGAACCTGCTCTGATAATTAGCTACACCAAGACGGGAACCTCTCTGGCAAGGTGCAGAGCTTAGCTAATTGGTGAACAGTGATTGTTTCCCTCTTTGTTCACAGTGGCTAAGTTCTACACCTGAAGAGAAGGGTTGAAACTTCACTTAATGTCAGCCTGTGCAGGGCAGAGAGCATTTGCTGGCTGAGATGCCTTGCTGCTGAATGGGCAGATTTACAGTGAATGCGTGTGTGTGAGATGCAAGATACCAGGGATAAGAGGCAGAGATGACATGGGGAGGACCAAAGACTCTTGGCTTCAGTAGAAAATAAACAGCACTTGTCCAATTTTCCATCTGGCTGCAGATGTAAGGCACTGCTTACAATAACTTGGTTACCATGCTTTTCCAAATGTCAGAGTAAATAAATGTATGTGACTTTAACCTGGAATTGTCTATAAAGCTTTGTTTCATAGTCTTCTCTTTAATGGATGCTGTCATGATCTCTCTGCAGTTGTAGCTTAGCACCATGTGTTGTTTGCAAGAAATTGTGGCAGCTCTAGTTGGAAACAACTTACAGCTGCTGCTGTTGTTCCAGGCTGTTGATGGACCCGTCCTCCGGTGCCTACTGAGCTGATATCAGTTCTGATTTTACACACTGGCTCAGTTCAGCAGGAACAGGAGTCGGGCCCTAGAGCAAAAAAAGATGTACCTTTTGTCAGAGCCTTTGAGAAATGTTACTGTTTTCTCCCAAAACCCGAATCAGTATACAGTATGTGGTGTCCTGATGTTAAACATTAAATGGCCCAAGGTGGAAAAACTACCTCGGCACTGTATAGACAACTGTTGGCTTGAGAAGAGAAGGTATGTGGATATGTAGCATATCACACAGTATTGCTCTGGTTAACTGACCTCCAGCATTATTTTTAGAGTAACCTGCTAGTAACCAAGCAAATGTGCTTGCACTGTGAATCTTCTTTGTTTTCTCCAGACTTTGTTGTGGCAGCTCTAGAAATCTAAAGAGATAGTTATAACTCTGTAACCACAGTTATGTTCTACCAGTGACTCCAGTTAGAAAGCTGGGGCAATCAAGAATACACAGATAGTCCTTTATGGTAACAGAGTAATGACTTTTACTGCTCTTTCTGTTGCAGGAAAGATGACAGAGAAACTCTTTTAATAGACCTACTAAACCCTGATGGTGCTAGGATTTCTTTGACCCAAGACATCAAAGGAGGGATTATGTGACTGCTAAAACAATCATCTGACAGAAACATTTACCTCTCAGTATTTATGTCTTCCAGAGGCTCACTGTACCCCAGACTGCACGCGTACACAACAGACTACACACAGACACGTTACTGTGGCTTTAGGTTGTTTTTTAGTACAAAAAATTTGGGGTTTATCCTGGCTCTTTGGTGAAACAACCATTCCAGTTTGTAGATACCAGGGACTCTTGATTTGAATAATTTCATACACTTCAGTAATTTGGCAAACATTAATAGTCCTTGAAATTCAATGAAACTATGTTCTGTACTTAACATTTTGTTTAAAACCTTTATGCCAAACTAAAAAGACAATATAAAATTAGCAGGATTTGGGGTGGGGCTCAGGAGATTAATTGGAAGGGGAAATAACCTGTGAAAAGTGACCAGCTATCATCCTGGAACTAAAGAAAGCACAAAACCAGCATTCTCTCTTAGGTTAACTTTTACCAGAAATGCCAGACCTTCCACTTTCTGAAATGTCGTCCACACCCCTGTGGTGTTCCTTTTGCACAGTGATTATATTCAGTGTAGCAGTTCTTTCCTAGGAACATACTGCCCCACTGATCAGAAAACATCCTAATTGTTCCTTTCAGAGAGTAAGAATTTAAGTTGCACATATTCCTGAATGTACTTACCTGTACACTCCTATTTTACATCAAATACTCTTGTAAAAATAAATACTTCTTGTATGTTGAGTCTTTCTGTTGTGCAGTGGTTCAACATTAATTTACAAGTTTAGGAAAAAGAATGACCCCAGTTCTACTTTTGCAGTAGGCGAGAAGCAACTGAAAGTCATTAGTTAATGGATAGTAACAAGAAAAATGGAATGCGGTAATTCATTTTATAGTTCTGGTGGTTGGAGCCTGCCTCAACAGCAACTTTGGCCAAACAGTACAGCTCTTCTTTACCTCACTACACTGTCTGACCCCTGCCTTGAGGTGCACAGTGTTAATACCTGAATTATGGGACACTTGGCAACTTCTTTCAAATGCAGCAAGAATTAGGGAGTTGTCCACGAACAACACTGAGATACCACAGTGACTTCTAATGTAGTTTCATTCACAGATGTAGTTATTAAGGTATCCCATTCATAAAAGTTACACTTCATTTCACAGGTCTTTCTGCAAAGGCCAGCGAATCAAACCAGCTTGCTTTTTTTGCCTTACCATTGTGTAAGGGAAAGAACCCAGAGGTGGATAATGCTTTTGCACAAGATGCTCAGGAATCAAATGCATTATAAGCCTCTTCATAGCCAATATTGCTAAAACTACATGGCAAGTAAGACATTTCACAGGTTTGCAAAAAGCACCAAATTATCATTCTTTAAAAAGTATCCAATTTTCTTTTTTTTTTTTTTTAAAGACTGAGCACAGCAGTAGTTTATTTCACTTGGTACAGCTGTTCCAGTCTGTCTCAGCAGTACTAATGTGACCATGAACTTGAACATTGATTTCCCTCACAGCTTTGTGATCCATCATGCATCGCAGCAACTGATAAAAGGAACAGAAAATAAAACACCAAACAACCTAAAACATGGCAAAGAGGTGCGTGCTCTGGCCCTGTATCTGGGCTTGCAGGGCCTTTTGTTGCTAATCCAACCATTCCTATGCTAAATAGAGTGAGGCTGCACATCCAGAATGAAGCTAAAGCTGGGTTCAAGTAGTTACTGTCACCATAATTCATAAGCATTATCATAAAATCCTTCTGAATCATGTAAAAAGCTCACAGAGTGATCCACACAAAGTGCCATTTAAGTTTTTAATAGGCCCTAGAGAAAGCTTAGCAGAACAAAAATGAAATAAACCAAAGTTACTGTTCATTTTACCCAAGATCCTCCCAACATGGAGGTTTCCATATTAACTGCCTGAGAGGAGGAAGCTGTAGAGTCTAATTATAGTAAATAAAAGCAAACAACAAAAAATCCATTTCCAAACTTACTGTAACTCAAATTATTACTGGAAGTGATGTTTTATTGAACGATATGTTGATCCAGACTTGACTATCAACACGCTACAATGCAGGGAAACTGCCCATTTGTTGTCGATTGTTTGTAAATATTGTTAAGCAGTTGGGGAAGTGGCAGAAAGGTTACAGCATTAAATGTCTGTTCAGAGCTAAAAATGAAGACTCAAAGACTTCAACATGACAAGCCTATAACAAGCACAGGCATTCATTTAAGTGCATCCTTACCCTAAGTGGGTTTCGTTCTACTTCTGTTTCATAGTCAGCCCCTCAAAATAAAGCTTTTTGGATTTTGTGAGGGTTTTTTTTGGTGGTGTTGTTTTCTTCTTGGTTGGTTTTTCTCCTGTCCCTAATTCAGTCCTTTCCAAACACAGTGGCAGTTTTACTTTGGATAGCATTACAAAGCCCAGTGATTATTTCACGAGGCCCACGACTGCTTCGCATCTCACTGATTCTCTTCAGGACTTAGCTTTTGCTGTAAATTTTTAAGCTAAAACTGTCGAGTTAGGCAAGGATCACCATTAGTATCCTGTGCTGCTTACTGGAGTAGCTTCTTCATAGTAAAGGCAGACCATGTTGAACATGTGAGCTGGACAAGTCTCAATGCCTCAGAGGATTTGCATTCCTGGTCATGTGCTTTCTGCCCAAACAGAAAGTTAAGTAAAACATACCCTTTTACTGACAGCAGTTTGTCCTCTTTGTTTTCTGTCTTCAGCTTTGCTGGGAGGTGTTTGCAGCTGCTGCTGGCTCTGTGCTTCTTTCTCCTTTAGAATGGAATTAGCTGTACCCTGTTGCCCATTCCTCACACATCAGAGGGAAGTAAAAAGGCCCAGCCTGGAAACAGCAGGTCTAGCCAGAAAAACTGCCATTTCTAGTACAGAAAGTTTTAGCTGTTGTGTTAGTTGGCAGGTGCAGGCTCCTCTGCATAGGTAAGAATGAGCATGCAGTTAAGTTACTGTGTGCCATTATGTGCCAAAGGCTTTACTAGTTATGTGTTATCTTTTCCATGTAGAAACTGGAATGGAAGTATCTGAAAAATGCCACCTTCCAGGTCGCCCTGGGTCACCCCCGGGCTCTTTATCATGGACATGGTGGGTCCTGCATGTACTGCAGTGCTGGTGCATGAATGCAGCAAGTCACATGTTGCAGATTGTACTGCTTCATCTTACTGCTGTCCTAACTTTTGTGCTTGAAGAGGGAGGCACTTCCATGCCTTCACAGGTCTGTCCTTCCTTACGCATGATTTAAGAGAGTCAGGAGTAGTTAGAGATTAATTATCTAAGAACATTCAAATTTTACATCTGTGACTTCATGGTATTTTCCTCTGAGCAAAGCACTCTCATATAATGTACTTACATAGTAAGACTACCATTTGACATAAAGCCACATTCTGAGCACAGATCCCTACTTTAATCCACTGCAAGCCTTTACTCCAGGACACTAGTTTTTAATATCTAAAAGTAAATCAGTGTATTTATTTTGTGGTCTTTAAAACTATAAAATACCTACCTTTGTGCTATAGTTCCCGGTGTTCATGAGTCGTTTTTATGTCTTCTGTAACAGGCAAAGATTTTAACAGACATCTAAATACATTCCTGTTCTTTGCCCCAATCTTTGATTCCCAGACTAGTAGTCAAAACCACCACCACCAAAAAACTAATTACAGGAAAGGACAAGGAAGCAACCAAAAGAAGAGCCTGACTCATCCAGAATTTCACCAGAAGCATAACGAGTTTAGTCACATACGAATACTAATGTATACACCAGCATGGATATGTTCCCTTGTTTCTTTGAGCACAACACGTTGGAAAAATCATTTTAAAAACTTCCTTTGCTGCCAGGCTGGTATTTTGTGCCAGTGAAATATACCAGCTCATAAAGAAATTGAGACATTTGCACAGTGCTTGGGAGATAAACTGCATTTGTTTACTATGAGTTAAACTGAGTGTGTATTTTCTGCACAAAATTAAGGGTTGTATTCCTGCTGCTTATAGCTGCCAGAAGAACAGGCATTTGTTATAACTCATTTAAAGGCATACAGGAATTGCAATTGCGTAAAGATTTGCTTTTTCATGGTAATTTTACGCCTCAAAAACCAGATCTTAGTTTTCAGCTGAGCATTGCTTTGATTTGGCACAGTTGCCAGCAGTAATGCCCACAGTACTACCATAGAAAAGCCTGGTTCTGCCTATCAGTCAGCCCCATTGCAGAAATGATAGCTGTGCTGTCCTCTTGCATGCCTCCGAGCAGCAGCTGGACATCATTGTAACATTCAGTTAATGTAGTTAATGTTTTCATCTCTGAAAAATGCCATTTCCGAGACTGTTTCCAGGCTTTTCCTCTGCTCTTGCTGGGAGGAGTGTCCCAGCCCTGGGACTCCCTGCTGAAACTCTGGAACGTTTCCTTCCTCAGCCAATGACATCTGTTTTGCCAGTAGCATTATCCCTAGTCATCTTGCCTAAATGTTGCCAGATCTAAGCAGACTAGCTCGAGAGGATGGTGTCTGGCACCGTAATGTATTTCACTTCATCTTATAGTAACCCTTTGTTATTACATCACAGTATCATCTTTGTTCTTCAGTTTTTTGTATTTAGTAGTAACAGCTATCTGCTTTACAACTGTATCCCAGTACAGTCAACTTCTGCAAACATAACAAAACTAACAATTGCGGTGTGCCAGCAGCCATCTTACTGCATTCTGCATCTGCCTCTTGGTGTGTCTGAAACTCACCTGTTTAACTGCAAAGCATGACCACTTACAATGTCATTCTACATTATTGAACTTTATACCTGAAAAGTACTATTCCTTTTTCTTGTTCTCCAGTGTAAAATGTAACCCCCCTGCTCCCTCATCCTGCCTTTCACATGCCCCTTCCTTGCAGCCGTGGCATCATCATGTGTTTTGGCCTTTCTCTTGTTCCCTTTTTGTTATATGGCAATATTACCCCCCAAGTCTGCTGTTAAGGTTTTGTTATTGCCACCACTTGTGCTGAAACTGCCCATCATGCCCTCAACTCATTGTCACTTCTTGCTCCTTTTGACTACAAGAAGGATTTGCTTGAATATAAAAAAAAATGCAACTACATGACATAAATTATTTTGTTTGTTTGGTTGGTTGTTTTTTTTACATGGATGGTCAGTTGAATAATCATTCACAAGGTTGTCCATGTTATGCAAGAACAAGCCCATCTGCTGACATTTTGTTTTATATACACACCTTTTCCACTACTCCCTAGCACCTGCACATCCTTTCCTCAGTCAATTCACAGGAATGCACAGCTTTTCTACTTGATAACTGGGAGCAAAGAGTGGGAATTAGGAAACATACAATGAAAACAGAAAGACAGTCACAGACACACAAAAAAGATTAAGCTTAAATCTTACTGACATCTTAAGCTAGCCAGTTCTCTTTTACTAACATCAAGTACTGCCAGCATCAGCTGTAGGAGAGATGTGACACTGAGAAAAGTATTTGCCCTACACCGCAGAATGAAGGTCAATGCTACATGTTGGTATATTTTTGTCATTACATTTTGGCATCAAGAGCATCCAGCACCAAAACCACAGGGTTGTAAGAGGTGAGAAACAAAATCACTGAAAATTATTCCCTGTTCTGTCTCAAAATACAGCTAGTAAAGAATGGAGGTTCTTGTATGTTTTAGAGGTGGTGAGGACCCACTGCTCCCAGTGCGGTCAGGAAGAAGGAGCTTACTCTCAGAACATCTGAAAAATTGAAGCTAAACTGCCCTTCAGATTCACAAAACTGAATTGATAGGAAAATTATGGAAAATATTGAAAAATATTTAAAAACATGAAAATTATGGGAAAGGCACCACAGGAGTGGCAGTCCTTCTCATATTTTCTTTAAATACATGTGGATTGCCTGACTTTGCAATATATATTGAAGAACTGTCAGACTAACAGTTTAATGGCATACCATTACTGGGCTGTTCAAATGCCTGATTTTTGACGTAGAGGGGAGATGGCATGGATATAATACAAAACTCTCTCCTTCTTTCAACATTCTGTGAGAATTAAGTTAGCCAAGTCCAAAGAAATTGGGGCAGGTAACAGCTGACTTATTTGCAGACTGCTGTATGGTTAAGACCTAAGTATCTACAGGAAGGATCTCAGTAGAAAGAACAGATATTCAGCTCATTTGATTTTATATGCAAATTCTTCATTCTGTGATGTCTGCATAATTTTGGGGCATTCCATCTTAAAATAAAAAATAAAGTGACTGGCTCTGTCATTTGTACAGCCTTCCAACCACTGAGAATAGGCAAAAGAAGAAATACTGTCTCTAGCTGGAGAGGCAGAACAGGTTGTCACACCAAAGGGAATCTTACTAAAAGTAAACTGAATTAATAGGTATAAATTAGCAGCAATCAACATATTAGAATTTCAGGTAGTGTGTGGGAACAGAGGTGGCATTACATACATAGGGACATACAGGGGCTGACATATATCTTCCCCTTCTCTGACAGGTGCACTGGGTGACTTGCACTGTTACCTAACTTGGGCTAGGCAAAAAACAATTGGTTTTGGCTGCTCATTTCACTTTTTCCTAGAAACCCATTAGGGATCATACCCACATTCATCTTGGATCCTGGGCAGAAAGGGAGAGAGGGTGAAGAGAAAGAAAAGGCAATGCTCCTGTCTAAAGGGTAACTATGTCCAAGAGCTCGCCCTGCCAATACAGCAAGTAGAACCAGAACCATTGAAATCAGGATGAAAAAAGCTACAATAAAAATAGTCAGCAGCTATGATCTGAAACCCTTAAATCAACAGAATTAACTTTCCAAAATGGGTGTTATAACTTAATGGCAAGGTTTGGCCTTGACATTTCCCCAGTATTCTTCCATGGCCTATGTCAAGCAGGCTAGAGGAAGCAACTCTTTAACAGTTCAGTCTGGCCCTAAAAGTATGCTGTACAGTGTATTGCTCAGCACCGATCTTTCGGGTTTTAGCAAAGAAAAAAGTAAACCCACAAGAAAGGAAAGCTGAAACATAATAGTGTCTTTTGCCATGCATTTGAATAAGAAATTTAGTGGTCTGTGGAGACAACACTTGTATTTTTGTCGTGTCTGCAGAAAAGACAGTAGTGATCTTGCCTACTTGAAACTCGCAGATAATGCCTGAATTTTCACACACATCAGTCATTTCCATCTTAAAAAATTCCACAGCAAATTTCAAGGCCTCTCTCCTCTTCAGTGGAATTTGATACTCGCTTTTCCCTCTCTTGTTCACAGACATCTCAAGCTGATAATGGAAGTTGCAGCACAATCAGGAGATTAAAAGCCCTTAAACACTTACTGGTGGTCTCTATAGGGAATGATGACACAGATGGGAAAGGCATCTCCTCAGCTACCATTACAAGTTTGTTTGGAATAAAAAAATGGAAGTCTTGTCTTCAGAAAACTTACATGCAGTAGAAGTTACAGCATGATTAGAACAAAGATAGCTGCTTTTTCAAACGTAAAATATTAAGGAAACTTTTAACAATAGCATGCAAACGACATACTGCATACATGTATTTCAGTAGCCTCAAAATAAACCTGTAAGCTAAGAAACGAAACAGCAAGGAGTGAGTAAACTGCATATACAGGCTGATTTGGCACATACATATCAGAAATCTCAAGGATGGTGTAATTCAGAATGTGTGTAAGTGGAACTGGTTTTTATGGTCAAGAATATGTAAAAATGTGTCAACACAGTGGTATGCCTCTGCAGAAGTTCATGGGCCTAACAGATATATTTATTCAAAATAGTAGAAAAGAGAGGGCCATTGTTCCCAGGGGTTGCTTTTTTATGAAATAAGCCTATCAATCATCTGACATACTACAGAAGAGTTACAATACATGCTATTAAATGTTAAGAGATGGAAAGTTAGTTAAGTATACAGACCTAATAAAGACATAGTATTGCTGGACATTTTTCTGCTACTTGTTGGTATAAACTGTCTTATATATGGAATTGTTATTTCCTAATCCTATCAGTTCTACAAGTAAACCAAATATAAACATCACAGCTAAATTTCCACTACAGTTTCAACATCTTGTGTTTTTTTCTTCCATCTCACTCACTCTCCCTTCACATACACGTAAAGATATAAAGTACAAAGTAAGGCACAATATATGCCTACTAACTACATTGCTACAGCCCAGCTACAGCTAGCTGACATTTCAACTCTTAGTTTCAGTGGCTGATGGCAGTCCAGTGGCTATCCCTAGCTGACTCCTGGCCACTGAGAGGACCCAGTCACTGTGAGTACACTTAAGCCAACAGAAGGGGCTCATGTGGTTTATTTCTTCCCAGCAGCCAGACAGCTGGTTAAAGGAAGATGGCCAATGCAAGCAAGAGAAACTCCATTTTGGCATTCACTAGTGAACAGGTCACCTAACAGCAAATTCACAGAATAAGCTACTCTCCTCTGAGGCAGCAAATGACATGGCTACCATGCGCCTATCTTTTAAATTCAGGCAAGCACTTACGGAAAAATTGTATCACAAGTAAGAAAAACTTGCCGGAGAGGAAGGGCGGCTTAAACAGGCCCACATGTGAATACTGCTCTTAATTAAGTGCTAGAAGACTGCCTCTTGCACCAGCTAATTCAGCTGCAGTCATTTAACTTCTGCGGTTGCCCAGTGAGACACACTGATTGTGTAACAAAGCCATTGCAGACTATCCAGAAAGTGTTAAAACATGGATTCAAAAACATGCTTGGTGCCCTGGTGAAGGTCCTTAACATTCCACCTTGCAACTTTCCAAACTTACGCCTACTAGAAAGCTACACTTCAGTGTCAGATCTCACCTTCCTTCACCCTTCTTGTATCACAGGAAAAACTGCATTTTATCCATGACATTATCTTCCTACACAGAACATTAGCATTTTATTCTGTCACTGGATAATACAGCAAAAAAATGGAGTAAACTTGTATTAGTAGTGCTTGGTTTAATAATTGAAAGCAATTTTTGCTAGACATTTCATCTTAAACTTGTATAATACTTCTGATTTTTTTTTAGTTGTATCCCCCCCCAAACTAAAATCAAGCAAAACTTATTCTACAGTGAGTTTCAACTTACCACAACTAGTATTGACTCACTTGCATCTTCAGTCTGACTTTCTGTAAACACCTTTTTGCACTCACAATGCTGTGATGGAACTTGATCACAAGTCCCACGAGTAACTGACTAGTCAGCTAAACTGCAATACCTGGTAACATATCTGTTCCTGCCTGTCGTGGTTTAAGTCTCTATAAACTCACGCAGCCGCCCTCTCACTCACTCCCCACTCTTTCTTCCCTCCGCTTCTGAAGGGATGGGGAGGAGAATCAAAGAATGCAACTCCCACAGGTTGAGATAAGAACAGTTTAGTAACTAAGGTATAACACAAACCACTACTGCTACCACCAATAATAATAATGACAAGAGAAATACAAGGAAAGAATACAATAGCTCACCACCAATATCAAGCCCAACAACGCAGAGCACCCCCACCAGCAGAGAACCCCCACCACGCTTCCGGGTTCTGCTCTCCGTTTTCTACATCCTGGACATGACGTGCTGTGGTATGGAATAACCTCTTTGGTTAGTCTGGGTCAGGTGTCCTGTTTCTCCTTCCTCCCAGCTTCCCCTCCTCCCTGGCAGACCATGAGACTCACAAAGTCCTTGGCCAGCCTAAACATCACCAAGCAGTAACTGAAAACACTGGTGTTATCAGTGCTGTTCCCAGGCCCAAAATCAAAAACACAGTGCTGCACCAGCTACCGAGAAGGAGAAAAATGACTGCTACTGCTGAACCCAGGACACTGCCATACTTCACAAAATCAAATGCACTGTGCTTTGTATAAGCACTGTGCTAAGATTTTGGTTGAATGAAAGCCACAGAAGTGTCCTTTTTATTTCCCAAGAAAATACACAGAAACCATCCAGGCCCATGCTGGAAAGCTTGGGGAAGTCAAAAAGCTGTAACTTAGCAGCCTTAGACTGGAACAGATGCATCATGAACAAACAAGTATTCTCACACAAAACAACTCCTTGAAGGAGAAAAATTTTGAAAAGCTCTCCGTGTTCAGTGTAATATGCAGGATTAGGGTGTGTGTTGACATGGAAATTGGACAGAGGGGAGCAATCCACTTGAAGACTGATTTTAGGCCTCGTTGGCTGCTTCTGCATGAAAGTACAGCCCTGAAATCTTCGAAGAACTTTTCCAGAAAGCAGTTAGACTAGATGGATAATGCAGGAGCCACCATATGAGAAATCTTCCTTACTCAAGTCTATCAAATCACACTGTCTTCCACTGGCAAATTAACAAAAGTAGCTTCAGCAAGCCACAAAATCATTGTTTATATCAAAATTAGACCCTATTTCAAGCACTGTGAAAGAGCAAGGAAGAAGAAATAATATATAACTATGCTAAAAAAGGCAAAAAGAATGCCAGTATGCATGTATCTTCAAAGTTACAGACAGCATCGATTAGGTTTCTTTCTTAAAGCCTTCTGAAACAAGAAAACTCTTCTTGTAATATTTAAATTGTGGTCTTTCTTAAGAAGCCAAACACAGGAAAACAAGAAAGTACCAATTCACTACTAATTGTGTTCTTTCTGCCTTCATCACACGTCTCCTTCCTGTGTGAACTGACCTGTCACTATTTAAGAGGGTACTGATTTTATTTAAGAAAGTTAGAAGAATTTTCATGTGCTTTATTGATGGCAAAAAAAAAACAAAACAAAAACAACAAAAAAAACCCCACACTGTGAAAGGACGGTTGCAGTCATCTACAACACTGTAATACACACACAAAATATAACACCCATATCATTCACATAACACACCTGCAAGAATCATACATTGCAACTGTTAGCCAGTCTTTCTTTTTAAGTAAAGTTACATATTGTGGCAAAATGGAGAGAATTTAAGGATAACCCAAGCATCTCACATCCAACAACAGGATTAGAAATTGAAGCAAAAAAATCAACTGATTTTTCCTTTGGAGACAAATTTTAGATGATATATTATTCTGGGTAGAGCACTCCACATGTGTTTACACCAGACAAATAGCTCAGAACTTGTGATCAAAAACTAATTTAGATTTAGTTAATCTCATGCTTTCCAGGTATGATATTCAGGGAATAGAAACTGGTTTGCTCTATTTTGGTTTTTTAGATGTATGTCGCTACCAACAACTGAAAAATTGCATCATACCTCCTTTCAATTTTTCCTTCAGAACTATTTTGAATTTAAAAAGAGAAAAAAAACTTTACTCACAACATTACTTATTTACTATTTCTTCATATGCTGGATTCAAATACTAAATACTTCGTAATACATATACTACAAACATAAACTGATTGACAGGATATGTAATGTCTGTAATTTGTCTGACATGACTCACTAGGAACAAAATTATGAGAAATCAGTCAATGGCGTTACAGAAAATACCCTTCCACTCTTACAGCCCAGGGACACCAAGTACGTTGTTTTTCTTTTCTTTAGCTCGAACCCAAATGCTACATTCAGAAAACTGTTAATCTAAGATACATGCCTCTGATTTTATATGCAATAATAGTATTCCAAGTAGCATATGTGAACATAACACAAGTATTGACATTAAATGACACAGGTAATATATGAAATTACTGAAAAGTGTTCAGATCCTCTGTCATTACTACGTGCATAAGTTAAGATGGAAACTGGTTCAAAAAACTTTGGGACAAATACTTTCCAAAGTGTAAAACACTAAGCCATTGCTCCCTGTCCATGCTCTTTTGCCTGAGACAAAAAACCTAAACAACGAAGCAAGCAAACTACCTCTGGACACAAAAAGGAAGGAGTTGCAACCATATAGTCTCTTCAGGAAATTCTGCCCTCAAAATGGGAAGTTTCCTTATGCCTATGTTGTGCTTGCTCTATTTTATCTGTATGAAAAAAAAAGTTTTACTCAACAAATAAACAACGGTATCAGGCACAGCACACTGAATATAAACTGTACTGCACACAACCTCTACCTGCAGTATCTGCTGACAAAGACCAGCTATCGGTATAGTACTATGCAGAGAACACTCTCCTGTGAACGTTGCAGTATGGAAAACAAAAAAACATTTAGCAAATCTAAGGAGTTTCATTTTGGAGACATTTTAAAAATGAACTAAAGAGTTCAGGAAACGTTGATTTCCTGAGAACATAGAGTGCATTCACCATGAATCAGTGTCAGTTGAGATCATTGTTAGTTCCATAAAAACAGAATTACAGAACAAAACATTTTAGGAACAACTTACCAACCAAACAATTGGATATGACCTGCAAATATAACCATGGGTAATTTGGGAGAAAAACTGATCCTCAGAGAGGTAAACAATAAGGAGATGATTAAACTGCTTTAAATGACCTAGGTCTCTTGTTAAAGAAGGTGGTCACAACAAAATTTTCAACCATCTTTAGTATTGACTATTATGTTGTAAAGGGTGAACATTTCCAAAAAATGAAATTCAAATATTTATGATGGAATAAAAAGTCACAGGATAGACTTAAGATATGTTTTTACTGTTGGAAATGTTAGTGAAACACTGACACCTGGATAAAGGCCCAATTTGTTTGCTTGATAAACAGATAATATTAAAACTCTAAACTTTCGGTGCTAGTTTTTTAAGAAGTTCATTCAGCAGCTTCACAGTCCTTTTGGTTTTTTCTCCATTATGGTTAATTCTGTATGCAGTACGGATAAGAAGGCTGCAGACTTCTTTGCTTGAGTCAGCTGTCTCAGTAATCTGAAGGGAAACAGAAAAGATGGGAAATAATGCAATTATGTTGCTAGGTACTAACAATTCTAGAATCATAGAATCATAGAATAGTTAGGGTTGGAAAGGACCTCAAGATCATCAAGTTCCAACCCCCCTGCCATGGGCAGGGACACCTCCCACTAAACCATGCCATCCAAGGCTATGTCCAACCCAGCCTTGAACGCCGCCAGGGATGAAGCATTCACAACCTCCCTGGGCAACCCATTCCAGGGCCTCACCACCCTCACAGTAAAGAATTTCTTCCTCAGATCCAATCTAAACTTCCCCTGTTTAAGTTTAAACTCATTACCCCTTGTCCTCTCACTACAGTACCTAATGAAGAGTCCCTCCCCAGCATCCCTAGAGGCCCCCTTCAGATATTGGAAGGCTGCTCTGAGGTCTCCACGCAGCCTTCTCCAGGCTGAACAGCCTCAGTTTTCATAGCCTATCTTCATACGAGAGGTGCTCCAGTCCCCTGATCATCCTCGTGGCCCTCCTCTGCACTTGTTCTAACAGTTCCATGTCCTTTTTATGTTGAGGACACCAGAACTGCACACAATACTCCAAGTGAGGTCTCACGAGAGCAGAGTAAAGGGGCAGGATCACCTCCCTCAACCTGCTGGTCACACTCCTTTTGATGCAGCCCAGGATACGGTTGGCTTTCTGGGCTGCAAGTGCACACTGCCGGCTCATGTTCATTTTTTCATCAACCCACACCCCCAAGTCCTTCTCCACAGGGCTGCTCTCAATCTCCTCCCTGCCCAACCTGTAGCTGTGCCTGGCATTGCTCCGACCCAGGTGCAGGACCTTGCACTTGGCATGGTTAAACTTCATCAGGTTGGCATCAGCCCACCTCACAAGCGTGTCAAGGTCCCTCTGGATGGCATTCCTTCCCTCCAACTTATCAACCGAACCACACAGCTTGGTGTCATCGGCAAACTTGCTGAGGGCACACTCAATCCCACTGTCCATGTCACCCGCAAAGATGTTGAACAAGACCGGTCCCAACACCGATCCCTGGGGGACACCACTCGTTACTGGTCTCCAGCTGGACATTGAGCCACTGAGCACTACTCTTGGCGTGCGACCATCCAGCCAGTTCTTTATCCACCGAGTGGTCCACCTATCAAATTGATGTCTCTCCAACTTAGAGAGAAGGATGTCATGTGAGACAGTGTCAAAGGCTTTACACAAGTCCAGGTAGATGACATCAACTGCTCTGCCCCTGTCCATCAGTTCCGTAGCCCCTTCATAGAAGGTCACCAGATTGGTCAGGCAGGATTTCCCCTTAGTGAAGCCATGCTGGCTGTCCCCAAGCACCTTGTTGGTTTTCATGTGCCTCAGCATGCCTTCCAGGAGAATCCGCTCCAAGATTTTGCCAGGCACAGAGGTGAGACTGACTGGTCTGTAATTCCCTGGCTCATCCATTTTCCCCTTCTTAAAAATGGGGGTTATATTTCCCTTTTTCCAGTCATCGGGAACTTCACCTGACTGCCATGATTTTTCAAATATGATGGACAGTGGCTTAGCAACTTCATTTGCCAGCTCCTTCAGGACTCGCGGATGGATTTCATCCGGTTCCATGGACTTGTATACATTCAGGTTCCTAAGGCGGTCCCGAACAAGATCCTCCCGCACACTGGGCCCAGGGTCCTCACCCTCACCGTCCCCGCGTCTGCCTTCCAAGACTTGGGTGGTGTGGTCAGAGCATTTGCCGGTGAAGACTGAGGCAAAGAAGTCATTAAGAACCTCAGCCTTCTCTAAATCCAGGGTAGCCAGTTCTCCCCATAGCTTCTGGAGAGGGCCCACGGTGTCCCTAACCTGGTCTTTTATTGGCAATGTACCTATAAAATCCCTTCCCGTTATCCTTAACATCCCTAGCCAAGTTTAATTCTAAGTGGGCCTTAGCTTTCCTAACCTGGTCCCTAGCTTCCTGGACAACATCCCTGTATTCTTCCCAGGCCGCCTGACCTTGCTTCCACCTTTTATAAGCCTCTTTTTTCTTCGAATTTTGCTCAGCAGCTCCTTATCCATCCAAGGAGGTCTCCTGGCCCTCCTGCTAAACTTCCTTCTAGTTGGGATGCATCGCTCCTGAGCTTGCAGCAGCTGATCCTTGAATGTCAACCAACAGTCTTGGGCCCCCCTGCCCTCTAGGGCTGTATCCCATGGAACCTTACTGAGCAGGTTCCTGAAGAGGCCAAAGTCTGCTCTCTTGAAGTCCAGGGCAGTGAGCTTGCTGCACGCTCCTCTCACTGTCCTGAGGATCTCAAACTCGACCATCTCATGATCGCTGCAATCAAGGCTGCCCTGGAGCGTCACATTCCCAACCAGCCCTTCCCTGTTGGTGAGGACGAGGTCAAGCATGGCACCTCTCCTTGTCGGCTCCTCTATTACTTGCAGAAAGAAGTTGTCTTCCACGCAATCGAGGAACCTTCTGGACTGCTTGTATTTACAACAAATCCACATATTTGTCACTCACCAATGAATATATGAAATGCTCCGAGTTTAAAAGCAACTTCTGCCAAGATGTCTCTTTCATATATCTTGGTGGAACTGAACAATTCTGAGATTTCTACTGTTCTCTCAAATTTAAGTGAAACAAATCAAGAGGTCAAAAAGCTCTTAAAGGAAACACAAATGGCCAGAAAGTGTAACCATTTATAAGTCATCTCCTTAGAAAACAACTGAAAGCACATGGTTTTGGGTGAATATGGGGAGACAATTCAGCTCTGTAAAGCTTTCAGAAGTTAAAAAAAAATAATAAAGAAGCCTCCCTCAAAACATGACAAAATCCCAGGAAAAGACCCTAAGTTGCAATTTTTGTAGATCAGGGGTACTTTGCCTACTTCTTAAGGCCAAAGTTTACTATGCTAACCAAAACCACTGTCACGCATCCCAGTTTTTTTCCCCAGCATTCTGCTCTTCTTATATTGTGTTCAGGCCTTTTCAATCACATGGAGAGCCTAGCTACTCATTAATGATTACACAGAATCATAGAATGGCTTGGGTTGGAAAGGACCTTAAAGGCCATCTAGTTCCAACCCCACTACCATGGGCAGAGCACCTTCCACTAGAAAAGGCCTTAAACACTGCCAGGGATGTGGCAGCCACAACTTCTCTGGGCAACCTGTTCCAGTGTCTCGCCATACTCACAGTAAAGAATCTTTTCCTACTATCTAATATAAATCTATCCACTTCCAGTTTAAAGCCATCCCCCCTTGTCCTATCACTGCATGCCCTTTTAACAAGCCCCTCTCCAGATTTCTTGTAGCTCCCCTTTAGAGACTGAAAGGCTGCTATAAGGTCTCTGTGGCGCCCTCTCTTCTCCAGGGCAAACAAGCCAAACTCTCAGCCTGTCTTCATAGGAGAGGTGGTCCAGCCCTCTGATCATCTTCATGGCCCTCCTCTGGACTCACTCAAGCAGGTCCACATCCCTCTTGTATTGGGAGATTTGAGCACACTACTTCCACGTGAGGTCTCACGAGAGTAGAGGAGCAGGATCACCTCCCTTGACCTGCTGGCGATGCTCCTTATGATGCAGCCCAGGATACAGTTGGCTTTCTGAGCTGTGAGCGCACACTGCTGGCTCATGTTGAGCTTCTTATCAACCAACATCCCCAAGTCCTTCTCCTCAGGGCTGCTCTCAATCCATTGTCTGCACAACCCGTAGCTGTGCCTGGGATTGCCATGACCCAGGTGCAGGACCTTGTACTTGGCCTTACTGAACCTCATGAGGTTTGCTCTCGCCCACCTCTCAAGACTATCAAGGTCCCTCTGGATGGCATCCCTTCACAGTATTTGACAGATACGATCAGACTGACATACTCTGGCCTAGAGCAGCTCATGAGCATCCCACACTGGGGAATACTCAGAGTTTTGAAAGTTAAGTTATGTTGCTTTCTGTAAAGAAACAAGAAATTGCCTTTAGTCTTCCTGAAGAGGTTTAAAGTAGAAGACTAGTATGTATTGCAGCATCACTGCTCAACAGCCACACTCCTCAAAAGAGAAGCAACCCAAGAGACTGTAAAAGTCCAAACAAGCCCCTAAATTTTATCATTATATTCTTATGCAAAGAGAAATTGATCATGTGTGAACTTACACTTAACATGCTAGAAATACCTTAGCCCTTCTTAAACAGAAAAATGTTATGTCTGTTTAGCCAGTCAGAATATCACCAAGTTAGAATAACCACTAGAATAACCACCAGAATAACCACCAAAATAGGTTCAGTTGCCTGCATCATAAGAACAGGCTCCTTATACATGCCATATACCACACATAGATGTAAGAACACGCTGCTGCTGAAAGGAAGAACAAATGCTAAAACCTCACACTCACCCTAGACCTGCTTGCACAGAAGGTTTGTACTTCTTAGGAAGAGTATGGTTTTGTAGTTAGAGAGAAATCAATTCTTAATCTCATGCTGAGATAGCACTATTTACCTTGAGAGAGAAAACCACATTTTACTGTTTGAACCAAAATACTTAAAGAATCTCAGCAACCGTATAGCAACATGCTGTGGGGATGCTTCCAAATTTTACTCCTCTTTAGCTTTTTTCAAACCTTAAGTGACATTCTCTCAGGCCTCCAGTCTTTTTTTCTCTTGTCATGCCACTTTCCTCTCTGGCTTTGGTAAAGCACCAAGCTTTTGCCTCATCAGCACTAACACTCAGAAACTAGCTGGTTTACATAATAGAAAACAGAGAGAAGACAGTTCTATCATCTCGGCAGCAGATCAGCAGAGATTTATAATTAGGGAAAATAAAATGTTTGGACGAGCACATCCAAACGTCTGTGCCAGGTGTAAATGAACTGTAGGTATCCCTTAATTGCAAGCTAGTGCTCCATTTCTGCAACTGCATAGTCAGGACAGGAACCTCTTCAGTGAGATCTTGTCAAGGAGTGTTAAGAAGAAAAATATTCTGACTGTGGCTGAAAATAAAGATGTAGCAGGCTAGGTGTAGCTGGTGTAGTTATAATATTCTTTAATTCTCTTTTATGTGATTTGTGGGTTTTTTTATATTTTTTTAAGAGATAAGAGCTGAAATCTAAAACAGTAAAAACCCCATGTTTTACTTAAACTGAAAAAAGGGAAATACTTACATAGTAAATAAATTCCTGGGCAATCGTATGTCCACCAGATGAAAAGAGCAAAAAGTTGGTAAGAAGATGTGTTATAAGATGCTGGTTACAACACCGCTCTGTATCTGCTATACTGTGTACAGCAGCCTCCAGATCTTTGACAGAAAGGACTATACAGTTGAAGAGCATCATTAGATGATTGTAGACTGCTTTAGCTTCTACCTGTAGAAAACAATTTCAAAGGATGCAGGATCAGAGAAGACTAAAGGTCATACTTATGGTATTTTTCCTTTGGATTTATTCACTAACAGGAAACTGAATCCTTGGCGGAAATTACCCAAACATGAAAAGAGTTTGAGCAGGGAGAACAGGGAAGGAAGGGCTGTACACATTTCTTTCACACTGATTCAGGCAGGGGTGGACAGAATGGATTTTTTAACTTTCTTAGGTCTTGCAAATTAAGCAGGCAGGGCATCGAGCCAGGATTTGACCTTTTTTTAATAATAAATGGAAATGGATAAATTCCCTCAGCAGAACACAGTCAGATTTTTGCATTGTGGAAAAAAGAAGAGAGACTCCTCAAGGGCTCATTTCAGTTTTGCTGCTACAAATCAATTAAATCCCCATGCAACCTGGCCTCTCCTGATAAAATGTTCTGGTATTAATGCTTTTTTTTACCTTCTTCCTGTGTTGTTTGCAACTTATATTTTTACCTTTTGAGATAGCCCATAAAAACTAATTTTTACTGCGAGTAGGAAACAGAAGATTTTGGCACCTACACAACTGAAAAAAAACCTGTACGCAACTATTGCAAAAAATCACAACAATAATTTTGTTTCCTATATTAAAAATAAACCAAACTGGTAGAAAAAAACAAAATCAGTAAGTGCAGGAACAGTGGAAAAATACACCACTGCAGACCCAAAGGAAAAAGACACCTGTTTCTCAACTGTGTTAATGAGGAGAATTTGTTTCAGTCATTCACCTGTCTTTGCCCTGCACTATTAACAATTCAACATAAAATAGTCTGAAAAGGCTGCTATTCTTGAATTATGTCACCCACCCTCGGAGACTCAGTGCCAAAGTTACTATGACCAACCTCCAAGATTTGTTCCTCCAGTGTTTCAGAGTCTAAAGGTATAAAGGACTCCAACAAATGACTGAGTAGCAGTATCTTCAGTGCTGCACATATGAGTGAAGACTGGTGAACAGCAAAATTAGCCTCCTTCTTCTTTAAATCAATTTATATATTTCACTCTTGCTGATATTAAGCTGCTATCTAAAGTAAGCAGCAGGAAGACAAAATGTTAAGTCATGAGTGCCGTGCCTTTCCACACAAAAATAGGCTGCATAGAAAGTCCTCCAGCTTGGCATCTGCCAGAAATTCCCATCCCATCTTAATCCTTAACTGGTGCAGGGGTTGAGGAAGAAAACACTCTATTTAAAAGAACTGAGAGCTAACCTGCCAAAGGACAAATTAAAAGAAAAAAGCAAATAACTAAAGGCAGAAGCTTTGCATGAACTGTGGGAATGGTTCTGAAGCAGCCTGACCTGTGGAAAAAATAAGTCTTACTTGAAGTAACTACAGAAAAGAATCATAATGAACTGAAATATTAGACCCCTGGGAAGAGATGAGTAACTGTGTGGGCTGTCAGTGGAAAAGCTTTTTTCTCACTAGAGTTTGTCATACATTATCACAAAATAACAAACTGATAGAATAGGATGGACATAGGGAGATAATTTTGTGTATGGGACAATCTGATTTCTTTCTGTGATGCTGGAGTTAGAACGATACAGAGATCTGCACATATAATCCTTCAGTTTTTTATTGCTTGGGTGTTGCCTTCTTTCCCAAAACCAATCAACCCCAGTTTCTTCACTGTAGCTCAGCCAACACCCCAGCCCACTCCTAGACTGTAAGAAATTAAAGAGGAAAAATTTTAAGTGACTGGGATGTGAGCTTGTGTTTGTAGTGCCATCTGGGTTGCAAGAAGGGAAGAGAGGAAACAGTGTTGAAGAACATACTGTGGTACATAGACCACTAGATGCAAAATGAAAGTAAGATGTTTTTCTAGCACGGTATACTGGGCTGCATTTTTAAATCAAACAATCTGTTTTAAAATTAAAGAAAACTGGAGCTGCTGCAGCCAAATTTTGAATCTGAGCTTTGTAGATCAGATTGCTTAGGCCAGTTCAAACTTGTATAATAGGTCTAAATTAAAGGCTTTCATGCTATTTGCATGCATATGCAGACACACAGCACTCTTCATGCAGTACAGTGCATGAGGTTACAACACAGTTTCCTTCTGTTAAAAACCTAGCATATGGGGGAATATAACATACTTTTTACAGTTTCATAAATGCAAAATGTCAGTATAGATACATAAGAGAAATCAGAATAGATGTGCAAGGTTAGGATTCATAGTTGTGTTTGAAAAGTATCTTTACTGCTTCAACTGCTGTTGCAATTTCTCTTGTGTTTCCTTATCAGAAGATGCCATAACACAGCAATGCTACACAGTGATTTAAAAAATACCATTGCCAGAGTAGTTTTATCGGTGATTGAAAACACCCAAGTTACCAAAAGAAAGACAAGAAGGTGCTTATCTATACAATATACTTTAAAAAGAGGGAAAATGTTTTATAGATGTCACCAAGTAAATCCACAAAATTATCTTTCAGCTTCTCCACTGGAACACAATTCCCAGGAGATCTTGTAAAGCCAGTACCTTCTCCAGTATAGAACTTTCATTTTTCTGGTGTGCACTATTTGTTTTATAGCAATAAGATATAAGCAGACTATAGACAGCTTATTGCTGCTTAACATCACTACATTACGCACCATTGTTTGAGTCCTTTGTTGATTTTCATTTTGAGGACAGTAGTAAAATGCCAGCAGCCACAGCAAAGCATCTGGTTCTACAGCAGCCTTCAGTAATTGTTCTGCAGCAATATCCATCCATTCTCCAAAATGAACAACCAAAAACCAGATTTCAAAAAGGTCAGCAGCAGAACTGGAAAATGACAAAGACAGAATTAAGTATTTCTTGTTATGTAACATTTTTAAATGTCTTAAGTAAACTGCAAAGGGTGCTGGCATGAAAATATAAATCCTGAAACTACTCTTCCATAGATATGCCTTACCTGCTAAGCATACAGCCATGTACTACTCTACTGTTTGCAGTCATGACCAAAGGAGACACATCCACTGCTACTAAGAGATTAACTTTGTCAGTAGGACAGAACATTACACCAGTTTCTGTGACAAAATATTATGTATTAAATATATATCACAAAATTAAACTTTATCAACTATACTCTCCAGTCGAAGGATTTTCAAAACTTTGAGTAATATCTCAAATGCTGTATTCTAAGATACTGTTGTTTTATATTGCCTTCCAAACTCTTTCTGTTGCTTTCCAGGGTTATTTTCTGGGTTTTGGTAGTTCATGAGGAATTACATTTAGATGGACCCAATATAAAGTTTTTAAGGATATTCATCTTCTGACTCTTAAAATTCAGGTACTCTTGAATGAAAATTTTGAAGGTATTTACATCTGGCTTTCTGTATAAAAAAAAAGAAAGATGAGAATGGACCACAGCTCATTGCTACAGTTTCTCACTTGTACTCTTCTGAAGCATAAACTGAAGAGAAATAACAGGGAGATGCAAACCAATGGTAGGCATCTCATCTCGAAGCAAAAAGTCAAACTAAATGTGGAAGGAAGGACAGACAGAAGTACAGCTGGAAGGGGATTAAGAACCAGATATGATTATTTCTGTTAAGTCTGGGAAAAGTTTTAAGCATTGTAGGTTTTTAAGCTTTATTCCAGGGGACTTCAAGAGCTGCTGTGCCACCTCTTACAGGAAACTCCAAAGATCTGAGAAATTTCAGGAGTTGATGAAGTTGTCTGATACCATCACATTACCTGGGGAATGTGACAAGATCACAGTTGGAATATACTGCTTTATATTTAAGACTTTCTGGAAGGGCAGGCCGCACAGTTTTATGGAGGAAGGTATGGTGTATGCAGATAGTATTCTGCCTGGTGTATACTGGTCACTGATGTTGTCTACAGGTATCCCAGATATTACTGATCCTGAAAATGGTATTGTCTATATGACATACAATCTCAGGGTCTTAAAATACTATTCCTAGGGCACAAATCCACCACACTGGTATTTTTGAATAAGCATGTTAACTCACATCAGACATAAGAGGCTGACATAGAGAGAAAAGAGAAAACTGAGGTGACTGCGATAAAAGTCACCATTGCTGATATTCCACAGCTTTTGGAGGGGCAGCAGGATGGCTCAGAATGCAGTGATGTGAGACAAAATCTGAGATTAAAATTCCTTAGCTAAAGGAACGGGATCAGCACTGGTAAAGTCTTTGAAGATACTAGAATCTGGAAATTCAATGTTAAAAACCTTTGAAAAAAAACAAAGACGTGATCGTGATCTAGGACAACAGCCTACTTATCTGATCGTAAGTCAATGCTGTGACAATGTAAGCAGATAGGCTAGCTTTGAAACCCAGTGATTAACAATCAAAGATGGAATTTAATTAAAAGTTAAGTACTGAAAACAAGTAACTATACTTAGGGTAATATTGACAGTATTTAGGACTGTTAAGTGTGCATTGCTCAAAGGGTAACTACAAATCCTTAAACTTTATGCATTAAACATTAACAAGTACATAGCAGAATAGGATTTAATTCTTGACTAGAGAGCCTAGGCACCACTTACACGCACCATTAACTTTCCTGTACCATCGAAGTGCTCAGTTCGGATTTGCGTACCCTCCACATCTGTCCTCGCTGCTGTTTCTGCCTGCTCAGAACAGTCAGAACAGCCTCTGATTGTCAGCTGTTCCACTGTCATTAACTAAAGCAGCCCTTCACTTTCTCTGGGACTTCCCCCGCAAAATGTACATCAATTGATTTCTGATTTAAAATGTCATATAATATTTACTGTTCACTGTATGACTTCATGGAATAATAGTGGCACAGAAGCAACCTGTTGATTAGAAGTACACAGCACCTTGCTGAAAGAGTTACACTTGGTGTAAAATAAAACCATTTGAAACCAGGCTAAATAAACAGAGAGCACTGATTATAAGAAGCAAGAGGAAACACTGCATAGTGGTATTTTTCACTCCTCTGTTAATCTTACTACATACAAAGGATGCAGAATCCGGAATAAAGCAATAACAGAAAATTTGTAAACAGTTTCCTTGTGAATTTTAGTATTTAAAAACTCAAGCCAGATCCATTTTCTTTTTAACTGAGAGGGGTTTGGTAGAAAACATAATTGTTCCATGAGTTCTAAAGGAAGTAAGAGAATATTCTGGCAAGTACAATACTATTCAAACTAGTGTACTATCAAAGCAAAGGGGGAAAAAGACCATATAAGCCAAGAAAGGACTAGGCCACAGAAGGAGAACAGGAAGCTGTTACCAGGCTGAAAGGTGTCAGGGAAGCTGAGGGGGAGCAGCACTGCTTGCTCCGGGACCAGCCTGTTCCGGGGCCTCGAGTGTCTACTGTTGCCCGTGCAAGAAAGGAGGCTGCTAACCCAGGAAGCTGGGAAAAGGTAACAGAAAAAGACAACAAAAAAAGGAGGAAGAGGGCAATTAAAAGCAAGGGGCTTCCTCCTACGTCTGTTGTCCCCACGCAGAACCGCTTTGCTATCCTGCAGGGGGCTGATGAGCAACAGCGCTCCCACCAGGCGCAACCAGCTGGTGCACTGGTAAAGAAGATCACTACTGGTGCTGCCAGGAAAAAGCGGCGGGCCGTAGTAGTCGGGGACTCTAATCTGAAAGGCACAGAGGCACCCATCTGTCGGCCTGACCCAGGCTCAAGGGAGGTGTGTTGCCTACCAGGGGCTCGGATCAGGGATGTGGCCGAGAAGCTGCCTGCTCTAGTCGGTCCCACTGACTATTACCCACTCCTGGTAATACATGTGGGTGCTACTGATATAGATAGCAGTAGCCCGGAGACCATAAAGAAGGACTACAGAGCTCTGGGAGAGGTGGTTAGGGGCTCTGGAGCTCAGATCGTCTTTTCGTCAATTCTCCAGGATACAGGGCAGGACCTTGAAAAGGCTAAGAGGATTGGGCAGGTTAATAAATGGTTAGAAGGGTGGTGCTATAGTCAGGGGTTTGGGTACCTTGACCATGGGACTCAATATAGTAGGCCAGGTCTACTGGGGGCTGGTGGAGCTGGTCTGACAAAGAAGGGGAAGAGTGGATTTGGTAGGAGGCTAGCCAGACTGGTCAAGGATGCTTTAAACTAGATGTGTTGGGGGAGAGGGGCAGCATTCCATCCCAACACACCCAGTCGGTTGCCAGCACCTACAGTAAACGTTCGGAGCAATGTAGAGATATTCCAGCTGCTCCAGCCAATGAGCCAGCTTCAAATGGATCTCGGCTCAAATGCCTCTACACAAATGCCCGTAGTATGGGGAACAAACAAGAGGAATTAGAGATGTGTGCACATCTACGGGGGTATGATATCATAGGCATCACAGAAACATGGTGGGATGGCTCCTATGACTGGTGTGTTGGAATGGAAGGTTACCGGCTCTTTAGGAAAGACAGGCCCGGCAGACGGGGAGGGGGAGTTGCTATTTATGTTAGGGATAGGCTAGAGAGTATGGAACTCTGTCTGGGGACAGGTGAGCTGTCGACAGAGAGTTTGTGGGTCAGGGTTAAAGGGAGGACAGCGATGGGTGACATTATTGTGGGGATCTGTTACAGACCGCCTGACCAAGAGGACTTGCTGGACAAAGCGCTCCATAGGCAGATAGGAGCAGCCTCACGCTTGTAGGCCCTTGTTCTCATGGGAGACTTCAACCACCCTGATATCTGTTGGAGGGATGGTACGGCCCGGCACAAGCAACCCAGGAAGTTCCTCGATTGTGTGGAAGACAACTTCCTTCTGCAAGTAATAGAGGAGCCGACAAGGAGAGGTGCCATGCTTGACCTCGTCCTCACCAACAGGGAAGGGCTGGTTGGAAATGTGACGCTCCAGGGCAGCCTTGATTGCAGCGATCATGAGATGGTTGAGTTTGAGATCCTCAGGACAGTGAGAAGAGCGTGCAGCAAGCTCACTGCCCTGGACTTCAAGAGAGCAGACTTTGGCCTCTTCAGGAACCTGCTCAGTAAGGTTCCATGGGATACAGCCCTAGAGGGCAGGGGGGCTCAAGACTGTTGGTTGATATTCAAGGATCAGCTGCTGCAAGCTCAAGAGCGATGCATCCCAACTAGAAGGAAGTTCAGCAGGAGGGCCAGGAGACCTCCTTGGATGGATAAGGAGCTGCTGAGCAAAATTTGAAGGGAACAAGAGGCTTATAAAAGGTGGAAGCAAGGTCAGGTGGCCTGGGAAGAATACAGGGATGTTGTCCAGGAAGCTAGGGACCAGGTTAGGAAAGCTAAGGCCCACTTAGAATTAAACTTGGCTAGGGACGTTAAGGATAAAGGGAAGGGATTTTATAGGTACATTGCCAATAAAAGACAGGTTAGGGACACCGTGGGCCCTCTCCAGAAGCTATGGGGAGAACTGGCTACCCTGGATTTGGAGAAGGCTGAGGTTCTTAATGACTTCTTTGCCTCAGTCTTTACCGGCAAATGCTCTGACCACACCACCCAAGTCTTGGAAGGCAGACACAGGGACAGTGAGAATGAAGACCCTGGGCCCACTGTAGGAGAGGATCTGGTTCGAGACCATCTTAGGAACCTGAATGTATACAAGTCCATGGGACCGGATGAAATCCATCCACGGGTCCTGAAGGAGCTGGCAAACGAAGTTGCTAAGCCACTGTCCATCATATTTGAAAAATCATGGCAGTCAGGTGAAGTTCCTGATGACTGGAAAAAGGGAAATATAACCCCCATTTTTAAGAAGGGGAAAATGGATGACCCAGGGAATTACAGACCAGTCAGTCTCACCTCTGTGCCTGGCAAAATCTTGGAGCGGATTCTCCTGGAAGGCATGCTAAGGCACACGAAAACCAACAAGGTGCTTGGGGACAGCCAGCATGGCTTCACTAAGGGGAAATCCTGCCTGACCAATCTGGTGACCTTCTATGAAGGGGCTACGGAACTGATGGACAGGGGCAGAGCAGTTGATGTCATCTACCTGGACTTGTGTAAAGCCTTTGATACTGTCTCACATGACATCCTTCTCTCTAAGTTGGAGAGACATCAATTTGATAGGTGGACCACTCGGTGGGTAAAGAACTGGCTGGATGGCCGCACGCAAAGAGTAGTGCTCAATGGCTCAATGTCCAGCTGGAGACCAGTAATGAGTGGCATCCCCCAGGGATCGGTGTTGGGACCGGTCTTGTTCAACATCTTTGTGGGTGACATGGACAGTGGGATTGAGTGCGCCCTCAGCAAGTTTGCCGATGACACCAAGCTGTGTGGTTCGGTTGATAAGTTGGAGGGAAGGAATGCCATCCAGAGGGACCTTGACACGCTTGTGAGGTGGGCTGATGTCAACCTAATGAAGTTTAACCATGCCAAGTGCAAGGTCCTGCACCTGGGTCGGAGCAATGCCAGGCACAGCTACAGGTTGGGCGGGGAGGAGATTCAGAGCAGCCCTGTGGAGAAGGACTTGGGGGTGTGGGTTGATGAAAACACAAACATGAGCCGGCAGTGTGCGCTTGCAGCCCAGAAAGCCAACCATATCCTGGGCTGCATCAAAAGGAGTGTGACCAGCAGGTTGAGGGAGGTGCTCCTGCCCCTTTACTCTGCTTTCGTGAGACCTCACTTGGAGTATTGCGTGCAGTTCTGGTGTCCTCAACATAAAAAGGACATGGAACTGTTAGAACAAGTGCAGAGGAGGGCCACGAGGACGATCAGGGGACTGGAGCACCTCTCGTATGAAGACAGGCTGAGAAAATTGGGGCTGTTCAGCCTGGAGAAGAGAAGGCTGCGTGGAGACCACAGAGCAGCCTTCCAGTACCTGAAGGGGGCCTATAGGGATGCTGGGGAGGGACTCTTTATTAGGGACTGTGGTGAGAGGACAAGGGGTAACGGGTTCAAACTTAAACAGGGGAAGTTTAGATTGGATCTGAGGAAGAAATTCTTTACTGTGAGGGTGGTGAGGCCCTGGAATGGGTTGCCCAGAGAGGTTGTGGATGCTTCATCCCTGGCGGCATTCAAGGTGGGGTTGGACATAGCCTTGGATGGCATGGTTTAGTGGGAGGTGTCCCTGCCCATGGCAGGGGGGTTGGAATTAGATGATCTTGAGGTCCTTTCCAAGCCTAACTATTCTATGATTCTATGATTCTATATGTTTCTATTATTGTAATACAGTATGATGGATAATACTTGTTTTATTTGTTTATTCTAAGTTTCAGTTATGTGTTTCTTTAAGAAGCCATGGTCAGCTACTTGTCACGCTCCAACGGCAGAAAGGTTTGACAGACTTCAGGGATGAGCATGTGAGACATAGCACTGAACTGCAGCTTATACAGAAAGTGAGAAGCTGCCAGCAAATTGCTCAGCCTCAGAGGGAACAGCAAAAAACTTTTTCTGCCACTCAACAACAACAAAAAGTCTCCATGACTTAACTGAAACCAAGTGTGGATGCACGTATCAGTCTTCCAGGACACAGGGGGACAGCTGGGTATCTTTTGCAAGTCTGTCTGGCCTAAGCATTCTATGTTTCTATCGAAATATTTCAGGTTTAAAATAAAAATTAAATCAGTTTATTTAAAAGCTGTTCAACTTTCTTTGGAAAGCTGACTCTTGGAGCAGATCTAAGCAAGTCAGTTCTCATCACACCTGATATGGAAGAATTACAGGCAGCAACAGAGAGATGTATCTTTTATCATTCTTTTTGATACAGCCCTAGAGCACCTCCTAACAAAGTAGAATCCATGTACACAAACTCTATCGTCATTATATCAACTATTCGGGAAAAATAAAAGTGAAGGGCCACAGGTCAGAAACATGGGAGGTCAGCTCCAACTGTAATATAACAAACAATGATACTGCAGTCTAGCAGTCATATCTATATTAAAAAAAAACAAGAAGTTGGAAGTCTGGATGTTTGCACAAACCTGCAAAAAACAAATACAACTAAAATGGTACTGCTCACAACAAGCTCTTTCCAATACTAGCTGCTTTTCTGGTTGGAAGAGTTCTTGTTTGTCAATCCAGAATCGGTTTTAAAAGTTGGGGAGAGAAATAGGAGAGTAGGCAAGTAAGCAGTTCTACTATACAGCTAGCTATTTGCTGAAATGAAAGGAACAACAAGATTTTATTTACTCAGAGGCTTACTGGACAGGTCTATAGGTGCTACAAACTTCAGTAAGTAAACGAAGTCCTATTCTTCAAAACAAATCTCTACTTTGAGAATAAGAAGCAAATGATAAAATGTAGCCACTGAAGGCTTCAAATGACATGTCTTTTCACAAATTAACATACAAAGGACAAAAAATTAGAAAATATAATACTGCTTACCTGATATTTGTATCTTCTACCAATGCTTTGAGCATATCTGAAATGTGCTTCAAATGTGCAGACCAGTGTGTAGCTGGCAGCTCTGAGGAGGGAGGATAAACATAAAACTTTAAATTCCACTTTGTCCAGCTAGTGAAATTAACCATATTAATCTATCACTAAAATTTGTGCAACTTGATTCAGTTATCATAAAGCATTTAAAAATTTCATTTTGAAATGTCCTAATTTTCAACAATACTGATTACTGAGTTTCAAAGAACAATTCATTTACAAAGCTAAGTGATGAAGTACAGCTAGCAATATTCAAATGGGGCTGATGTACCCTTGTGTAAATACTATCTCAATATATAATCAGTGCAGTAACATGTCAGAGGCTCTTGTACTAGCTGAAATTATTGCTCATGAAAAACTGTATCATATTGAACAGTATCATAAAACTGCATTATATTGATCTATAGAAATGGGAAACCTGAAAAAATAATAAATTTTGCAATCTAAAATGTCACCAGAATTCAAGCTTCAGAGACAACTGGCAAGGCTATTTCTTGTAATATACATATGAAAATTTTCATGACAACTAATATTAGAAGAATATTTTGTATTTTTACAATCTCAGTAACACGTTAATTTCTAGAAAATTAAGCACCCTTTCTTTATTATTCACTTCTGGTTTAGTTTTCTTTAAAGTTACAACTGCATTACTGTTACATGAGAATTTGTTTGTTTTTTTCAGGAACATCTAAAACCCCTCCCAACCAAACCATTAAAAGATTATTATTAAAACTGATAACACAACCTGTTTAAGAAATGGCAAAATTTTTTCTTCATGCCTTTTAAAGCTATTTGAAGAGGTACACAGATGATGCAGGTTGGCTAATGCTACAAAATTTCATGAAGAAACTTACCGAAAGGACGTCTGAGTAAAGCTGTTACAAGAGGCTGGTGATGGTAAGGAAAATACGCCTTCAGTGGAAATTTATGCTAAGATACAAAATCATTATTTTAAGAGCTTTCAGGTCAGTTTTCAAAACAAAACTCACACTGAACAATCTCATCTAAGGTAGTAATCAACAATACAGACTGAAGCAAGAGAACAGAAAAGTAACTCTACACTTAATTTTTGGATTTTGTATTAAAAAAGATGGGGATAGTTAGGAAAAGCTTGCTCAGAAAAAGTACTTATGTATTTTTTTAAATATATGCCTTAAAAAAGATATAGACTATGAAGAAAATTACATTTTAATACTCTTAGGCTTTTTCCCTGTAATACCAAGTCTTCAACTCTTAACATGCAGAGGTTAAAAGAGACACCAATTAGTTAAATTTCATTTTCCAGTGTGAACAGGTTCATATTAAACTAAGAACTAATAACATCTATAATATTTGAGAGTGTGGTGTGGATTATTGCCTTCTATTCAGAAATGGAAACCTAAAGTTCTTAGGGTCTGATTCAGTACAAGGTAGGGTAGTCATACATAACAGACTTATCCTCAGTTTAGCTGTGTATGTATAACTTGTATACTATGAACACTGCTGCTTGTGTAGTTGAGACTAGCAGCAACACACTTTTAATCATACCTTTAATCTTTTTGTTCTGCAAATATCTACTGCAGGCTTGTCTAATATGTGGTATGCATGTGCAAGTGCAATATGAACTGCCTTTGAGGTGGACTGAAAACTATTTGAATAGCAACGCCAAGAAGGTGGTGGTCAGTGTCACAAAGTCTAGTTGGAGGCCAGTAACTAGTGGTGTACCACAGGGGTCAATACTGCGTCTGATCCTGTTCGACATCTTCATTAATGACCTGGATGAAGGGGCAGAGAGACACCAAACTGGGAGAAGTGGCTGACAGGCCGAAGGGTTGTGCTGCCATCCAGAGGAACCTTGAGAAGTTGGAGAAATGGGCTGATAACCCTAACCCTGCACCTGGAAAGGAACCCGAAGCACCAGTACAGGCGGGCAAACTGGAAAGCAGTTTTGCAGAAAAAGACCTGGGAGTCCAGATGGACACCAAATTGAGCTTGAGCCAGCACTGTGCCCTTGCCACAAAGGCAATAAATTGTATCTTGAGCTGCATTATGCAAAGGATTGCTAGTAGGTCGAGGGAGGTGATCCATTGCCTCTCCTCAGCACTGGTGAGCAGCCACTCCAGCAGCCAAACATGGAGTACTATGTGCAGTTTTAGGTTCCTTAGTACAAGACAGATATCAACATACTGGAGCGAGTTCAACAAAGGGCCACCAACCTCAACCTCTACGATTCTGTCATTTCAGTCTTCAAGTGTCCATACCATTGACCTTAGAACTATTCCATCTCCTTTCTTTAGGAATAATAAAGTATCTAATAAATAGGTCATCTCTTGAAAAGCAGACTCTAGGGAATATACATATATATATATATAAAAGAAACATAGATTCTATAAAATATAATAATTTATAAATCCAATGAAGACCTTATTCAATAACTAATTTATTTTGGATACATAGATGCATGCATCTTATAAACAAAGGCAATGAGACATTCTGTCTGTACTCATTTTTTGTTGTGTAAACAACAATTAATTGAAATTACAGCACACATATATGCAGTACTCTCAGACAATCACTGGTATGGTAAGACTATAAAAGACTACCTGTCAAATGGAATAAATTAAAAATTAATAATCTCTATCCTAAAGTATGCATGTAGCCGATTAGTTTGCAGCAAGAATCACCATGAAAAACCAGCTCTTGACACAGTTAATAGTAGCCAAGACAACCCACAACATGAGTTACATACGAAAATATTATTGAAAAGTGAAAACCAGTTTTCAGCATACTGTTTAAGCAAAGCAAAAGAAAAATTTGCTTCCTATCAAGCAAACACAGTATTTTAGGCAGTTCTTTCCTTCCATAACCCAACACAAAGTGCAAAACAAGGTTCAAAGAGACAGAATGAGTCTGGATGTAGCTGGTTATAATAACTGTCCTGATGTATAACAGGAAATAAAATTAGAACACTGGCTTAAAATATTTATCCAGTGATTTAAAACAAAATTCCCAGGTGAAAACCAGTGACAATTCTGAAATGATCAAGGGAAAATAATCCTGGAAGACATTACGATTTCCATCAACTAAACCTTAAAACTTTAAGTTTATAAATTTATGAGCAATGTGACCCAAATCCTTTGGTCAGCTTTCACTACAGTAAAAGAAAATCTGCTTGTACAAAACACGGAAAGGATTATCACAACAGTGATCTTGGTACACTCACTCTTAAATTCCTTATTCAATGCCTATAAAAATGGTCTTTTTTCCTAAGTAGGTCGAAATCCCATGTTCCATTTATACCTTTTCATTCTACCCAAACACTGATGAAACAATTTAATTCCTAACCCCTGTAGCACTTTTTCATATTCTTCAGCTTTCCTTCTGCCGAACCTTGTTTTCTTTAAATAGTCTTTAAAGTTATTAGAAAAGACAGCTGTTTCTGACAGCTGTCACACTGCAATAGAGAGTAATACTCCTCTTCCCTTGCAAACCTGTGCAACTGCCAGACATGACCTGGTTCTTTTGAAACTTCTGGGGACATATCTGCTTGCCTAGCCTTTTTTCAACTAATTGTACTAAAAATTCCTATGATTTCAGATGACCCAGCCAGAACCCTATTCATCTTCTGTTATTAATGGGTTTACCATTCCTCTGTGAAATGCTAATGGAGCACATTATGTTCTGTCAAGGGCATTCAGATACCACAAAGATGGGTGCCTTATGAATAGATTTAATATTGGCATGACAAAAAAAGTGCGATCTGAGTGACTGAAACAAAGTGAAGGAAGCAGTCTGTGACTGCATTTTTCTAAGCCAGCTAGCTCTTAGTTAACATTATGGCTGATTCACAAACTGAAACAAAGGATTTAACAATCTAAGATAACACCTTAATTAAAGCCTATGAATTAAACTGTATACAAGTTAAATAGAAGAAACTTAACACTTAATAACACTTCAAAAAAAGTGGGCAATAGTCCATGTTGCAGTGCTAACAGGTGAAGGACTTACACCCTGAAGCAAATGTATCACCTGCCCAACAGAATTGGCTTATGGGTGTCTGATGAGCATGCAATCTTTACATGTGTTTTTCAACATAGTGTGATGCTAGCACGCAGCCAGGGTGGCATAAAATTACCATACACAGCACCTGCATGTGAAGCAAGACAGCTGCACTTTCATCCTTACTACATATTGCCTGAAGCTAGAAGACAGATTCAATCACACCACTTATTACAGGACAATGCATCAAAGTTCCAATAAATCCCAAAATTTTCTTAACTACCATCTCCCTAAACAGATGCAAAAATAAAAGAAACTGGAAATTTTCCGAAGTCTAAAGCGAAATCTATTAAAAGATACGACACTTTTCAAACTTATGAATTGGAGTTAAACGACCAAACAAAATTGTCAGGATGTGAAGTGACATTGTAATTTGGGAGCCTAAAAAGAAGTTTGCAACGTATTAACAAGACAAGACTTTTTCATATCTCAATTTCACAATTTAAAAATGAGAAGCTGATCCTGCTCTTATTTAGATTAATACATACAAAAATAATTCTACTTAGTTCAGTAAGTGCTGTATAGAAATCTGTGCAGAAGAAGAGACATTAAGCTGGGATATCTGAATCTTCAGGCTGAGGAAAAACTTCTGAAAGCAAATGGGAAAGACCAGGAACTGAAGCCAGTGTATGTTGTGCCTTTTACCTTCTGAACAGACAAATCTGACTATCTAGTATCCTACTTACAATTATTTCAAGAAATGAGAATGAGGTTATTATCTCTGTTTCACTTATCAGAAACCCTGTTACTGCAAAAATAAAACGTGTTTAAGTTTTTCATCCTTTCTATAAAAGACAATTGATCTCGATCATGTTCACTATACAGATAGAAACTTAACCACCAGGTGAACTGTCCTGTGAAAATCACAGTTCAGGTTGCAGGATTACTCCAACGTGAAGTCAGGTAAATTGCTCTCACATATTGGTTTCATACTATAATTTTATTCACAGGTGAAAATGTTTGAACTGAAACTTGGCATATATATACAGCTACAGGGAGATGCTATTATTTAGCTAATTATATTCAGTCACCATTCTTAAGAGCAAAATTGTTCTTTGTAAAATTTTCTATCTTCTTACTGAAAAGAAACATTTAGAAATAGATCTTGACTAACCTGCTTGTTTTCATTCTGATGAGCCTGAAGGAAAAGCTGTGTAAACACCTGTATTATGGTCCTAACTTCTGGAGTTCCATCAGTTTCCAGCAGTGCATTCCTAAGCATAGAGAAGTTAGATTACTACAGATCAGATAATGAGTCTGCCCGTCACACCACTGTTAACTGAAATGAATTAAAAAAAAAGGTACACTGTTTGTATGCTGTAGATGCAAGCTATGTCTGAGCTCATTATGCCTGACAAGTACTAACTTTGCAGGCTTTCTGAATTCTATTTTACTTAAACAAACCCCACTCGCCTCCACTCCCATAGACAGCTCCTACAAATAAACTAGATTTTGTAAGTGTATATGTAGTATATATGCAGACATAATTTATCCTATCAATAGCGAAAGAAGTATAAAATTAAAAAAAGAGATTACCACAACTTTATTAGGAAAATTTGGCATCTGAGCATTCTTATTGGGTTCAGATCAACTATTCCCATGTCTACAGTTAAGCATACTTCAGTGTTTTGTGGGATTGCATCCCATAGGCTATCTCAAATTAGAGAGAAAGTACAATCTAGTACAATCTCCTGGGATATGGTACCTGAAGAACAAAACCAAACCAACAAAAAAAAAACAAACAAAAAAAACACCAAAACAACCCACCCAAAACACAAACAAACAAACAAACAAACAAAAATATCTTGACTTAAACTGTTGAATGTAACACTCCTACTGGAGCCAGGGAAACTAGCACGAAAAGTTGTTGATCATATTCAAAAGTTGCATGTTTAGAAAACTATACAAAGACACTGAAATGAAATATTAAACATTACAGCTGCTGTTCAATTGCTGTGACTCCATAGTGATCATTAAGCAATGAATCAGAAGCACAAACAGAAATGAGTGTATGCCAAAGGTGTACTTTAGATCAGTCCTTGCTATAGACTTCACCAATGCATTTCAATGTGCTTTCAATGATGAAATCATAAAATCTGCTGTGGAGGTTCATGAAGGTGAAAGCTTTAACTGGCCTTCCACAGGGCATAATGTAATCTTGAGCAAATGGAGCAGAAAAACACATGGGCAGCAAAGCGTAATAATCTAACTCCATAATGTTCTAAAAGGCAAGAAAAGCTAACATTACTGTAACAGAGAAATTTCACACAATTACTACAGGCAAATATAATCACTAACATAAACACAAAAACCAGTACACAGAAACTCAAGACAGTCTAGGTGTATGGACTTCTGTATAGTTGCATATAGCAACAAAATAAGCCTCTACATGGGATAGAAACCCGGAAGTTTTTATATCCCAAGCAGATAAAACGATACTAAGACAAAACAATACAGCACGATCAACTTCAATGAAAAGCATGCAAACACCAGGAAAAGTTATCCCTGAAAGAGACAAAATGCTTATGTTTGTGCTTCTAACATAGTAAGTACTCCCAAAATAAAAGGAGCTTTTTGCCAGCTGTAGAAACTCAACACAGTTTCCAAGCAATGAAATACAGGTTCTTTATCAGCAGCATTCTAAAATCTAACATGACTAAATCTTGAAAAATATTTTAATGTCTGCACATCTCTTCATAACAGCTGAAAGAAAGCTGTGGAATGCATGACCCCTGGAAGCATCCCAGGCCAGGTTAGATGAAGCTTTGAGCAACCTGGGCTAGTGGAAGTTGTCCCTGCAGGTTGAAGGAGGTGATATCCCGTCCCTCTACTCTGCTCTTGTGAAACTCCACTTGCAGTACTGCATACAATTCTGGTGTCTCCAACATAAGAAGGACAAGGAGCTGTTGGAGCAAGTACATAGGAAGTCACAAGGATGATAAGGAGGCTGAAGCAGCTCCCATATGAAGACAGACTGAGACAGGTGAGGCTGTTCAGCCTGGTGAAGATGCATGGAGACCCTCAGAGCAGCCTCCCAATATCTGAAGAGGGCCTACAAAATGCTGGAGAGGGACTGTAGCGACAGGACAAGGGGTGATGGGTTTAAACGTAAACAGGGGAAGTTCAGGTTAGATATAAGGAAGAAGTTCTTTACTGTGAGGGTGGTGAGGCCCTGGAATGGGTTGCCCAGGGAAGTTGTGAATGCTCCATCCCTGGCGGTGTTCAAGGCGGGGTTGGACAAAGCCTTAGGCAACATGGTCTAGTGTGAAGGCATCCCTGCTCATGGCAGGGGGGTTGGAATTAGATGATCTTAAGGTCCTTTCCAACCCTAACCATTCTATGACTCTGTGATCTGAGAAACAGCTCATCCATTTCTACCAAACTGAAAGGGGGGGAAAGAGTTATGTAGTCTCATGTTAATTTTAGAAAATATTTTAAGTACCATGCCCCTAAATAAGTCAAGAAACTTGAACAAATTTTGCCACCTTATACCATCACATACAGCCTCCAGCCTAAGACATTAGTAAAGGTCTGCTAAAGTCACATCAGTTTTCATGTGCACCTGTCTTTGGGAAATACCCTGGTCTCAACTATTCAGAAAATGTTAGCTGTGATGAGACACTGGACTGCAGCAGCAGAAAGGACTGCCACAGCAATCGCTGCCAAGTGGTTCCACTCTCAAGCACAACAGTCTACAGTTTTTGCAGCAAAGACTCTTCTGTTTTGGCTGCACAAACCTAAACATGTACACAGACACACAAACACCACAAACATGTACATCTTTTTTTCTTAAGAAGGAAAACACTTGATGCACAAAAAAGTTCAGTCACTAAATCTCTTTTTATCTACAGTAATACTGATAACCCTGGCAGTAGATCTACTTAAGCAAAAGGATAAAATAAGTCGTAAGGTGAAGAAGCCACTGAAAACTGAGTACAAAGTATTGGAAGCCCTCATGCGGCAAACAATACATAATGTAAAGGGGCTACATTGTGAATGCAAATGCTTTAGCCAAGGTCCATTTTCATGCTGGCATGGGCCAAACCATTTCAGAATTTACAAATTTCACCTTAATATCATATTTCAACCAGAAATATCTATTGAAGTACAAAATAAAACTTTAAAGGCTAAAATACTACCATGATTACTATAACTTTAATGTAAAGTTCACAACAGTTTTAACATTTTTCAATATTTGCAGTATACTACATGCAAGGCAACATTAAGGCATACAGATAAAGAAAAAGACGGCCTGAAATTACATTATATCCCAGGTTATAATACTCCTTCTTGTAATGAAGAAAACCTCCGTGTTTAAACTGATCATCTGAAACAATTTCCACTACATAACTTCAACACTTACTTGAAAATTTCATTAACAATTCTGAAAATGGCAGGATGGCTTGCTGCTTGTGGCTGTTGGTAAACAAATGAAAGACATTTAGTCATGAGTAACAAACAACTCAAACAACTGCCACTGTATTATTTACATGTTATTATTTACACTGTATTATTTAACTCATGGATACTATTACAATGCAATTATTAAACTCTAATTCTCAGATCAACTCTTACTAAACCCTCAGATTTTCTTAGGATTAGGTTCTTCAAAAAAACTATGTCATGGAAGGAGATCCACAGTGATAGCAGCTAGGTCAAACAGCTGGTAAATGCAAACACCTGGGATATCAAACTGTTTATGACAACAATTGCTAACAATACTAAAGGTGACAGAGAGAACGGGTTGTTACAAGCAATTGCAAGAGGCAAGAGATATGGAGCAGATTTACAAAAAAGCTTTTCTTTTTCTTCACAAACAATCCGTTTTGGAAGTGCTTTGAGATTTTTGCTACATCTTCAAAATTAAATTCCAGAAAATAAATTTATTTTATCACCTTTGTCTTTAGTACTACCACACACATTTTGGTTGAAAACATTTTTTCAGTGTTATCTTCTGTGAATTTCAGAGTTGCTAGTGCAGGCTAAATATCTCAGCACATCAAAATGTATTTTTTTTTTCTAAACAACTGAGGCTTTTTATCACACTACCACAACAAAAGACTGTTTTAAGTTATTATATTAAGCATGCACTAGTACACATACTACTTTCTAATTCCATATTCTTAAGTTCTAAGATGTATTAGGCTTCTACAGAGCGCCAAGAATAATAAACTACTTACACATCCCCCAAAGTATATTTTTCCTAAGTTAAAAAACAATTCCAGGCTATGTGCTTCTTAAGTCAACACCTGAAGACTTGATAAAAATTTAGTTCTTGAACAATCCAGAGTAAGGCACATTTAACAAAATGCATTCTATAAACTTAATCATGTGTGGAAGGAACAGTGTTTATAAATGTCATTTATTTTAACAGCCTTATGTACCTGACACAATACTGAAAAAAAACCCCAACTTCTATGAGTTGTTTCAAGCTAAAAAGCACTAGTAGATTTTTTTTTTTCTGCACACAGGCAGAATGATGAATTTACTCTATATGGTCCCTATATGATAATCAGGAAATAAAGAGACAACATTTAATACAAACTGTCTAGAAAAAGTCCTTGTTTCTCACAGTTGTCTTTGCCATACTGCAAACATTACATGGCACCTCTTTTTCATGCTTTACCACTCTTCTTGTTCGTCACACGGCTGTAGCTAAGTTGTCCTGTTGAACGTGTGCCATCTAGTGCTCGAGAGCATTTACAGCCGTTTTTTTTGACGTGGAGAACAGCATGCATCTTTTTGCAAGGCTGGTCTCCAAACTTCCACTGCTAGGAGAAGGGGAAAAAAACTGTCTGGATGAGGCAAAAGAGAGACAAGTTCATCTTTTTTCTTTTTTTTTCTTTTTTTTTTAGTTGAAAAAAAAAAAATGGGAACTTGGGCTAGGCAACCTCCAGAGGTATACTGAACCCCAGCCATTTCGCAGTTTGAGACACCCCACCTACTTCGTACACACTTCTGTGATGAAGTACCAACACACTGTTGTTAAGATATACTGAACATAAAGTAGACAGGGTCCATCTGCACAGTACCATACATATCAAGATCAAATCTGAACAAGACCAAAATAAATGTATTGTATGCAACAATGAAAAACTCTCCACCCTTTCCTGCCAGACAGCAGGAAAGTCACTGCAGTACTCACTGCAAGAAACCACAGTTAATAGCTCCTAGTATTTAATCTACACTACTGAAATCAGGACGAATTTCATCACTGGTATTCAAAAGGAAAAACAAAAACCAATCAACCAAACAAACCCACCCCAAAAAACCCCCACTGTTATCTAATGCCATGAGATTTTGATGAACGGACTGCATGGAATTAATTTGTAAGCACTCAAAGTAAGATTGGTATCATAGTGCAACAGTCTCCAAAGCACTCTGAAGATGTGCCTGTTGTGTAGCAGGGCTTGAGCAGACAGCACACTTCTGCTGCATCCAACAGCAGTTCTGGAGTTTGGGTGGACTATCAATTTCAGGAGGGATTCTCATAGCGTTTTCAATTGCTGACATTACCTCCTTATTTTTTCAAAATAAAAGGTATTTTATATTTCAATAATCTTGTCTGTGACTATGCGATATTTTTCACAGAAAGCTCAGAAAACCAAACTTTTTCTAGGAGCTTGTAACTTTTAAAACTTGCAACATACCAAAGAAACCAAAAACAACACTGGGATTTTTGAAAGAAATAAACCAGCTGAAAGCAGGGCAATATACTCTAACATAAACCATTACAAACACAAGTTGTGTAGAACTTCACTACTCTTGTACTTATCAGAAAAAAGAATCATAAACCAGTAATTTATAATACAAAGCCAGAACTGAATAAAGAAATAATAAAAATGCAGTTGTGTCTACAGGAGCAAGTAAATGGCACAACGAAGAACAGACTAATAATCAAACAGTGCATTTTATTCACATGATAGAATGCTCTCTAAAGCAACCACAAGTAAGAGTAAACATAAGATCAGGTGCTCAGTATCACACAACAACCGATTTGAGGTAGCACACCACAAACACCAGTTCTTTTGACTTCCAGACTCACATGCACTTAATTCTTTTCTCATACCAAGTGCCGCGTGTATTTTTATTTTGAAGCATGCACTTACTTTGAACCACAAACATCTCTTCACTGAGATTTAAAAAGCTCCTGAATTAACCAACATGATGAACAAATTAGTGTGCACCGTGTCAAAAATTCTACCATAACACAGGTGTTGAAGACAGGTAATACTGTAGGAACTAATTGTAACCTAGCCGGAATGTATTGTAAGAAAAAAAGCTCCTCCTTTTCTCTCTCTGTCCTTCTTCCTTTCTCCCTTGTTAATGCCTGTCTCATCAGCACAGTTCCCAATGAAAGGTGAGCTTGGAACCAGCTAGACTCAAAATCTGGGGATAAGGCACAGCAAAAGGCCAGTGCAAGGGCACAGGAACCAGAGCAGTCTCCAGTGTGGTATCCTGTCAGGCAACACAGGAGTCACTGTATCACCCACTAAAACTGTATTTGCTCTATAATGCTGACAAAGAATTACAGCAAGGGAGACCCCGCAGAGAGAGCTTTAACTGCAGAGTGTAACCTGATTTCAGCGCTGGGCTGGACTTCGTAATGCTGGTAACGTGGAAAAACATAATACAGCAATAACAGATGGTTTATAAGGAGAAGTTGGCCAATTTTACTCCCTATCACCCTATTGCACTTTTCTTGCATCATAACTTTGAAATAAATAAAACCAGTTTGGAAAGCTATCTAAGAACTGAACACAAACTTTCATTGATACTTTTACGTTATTTTTACATACATGTGCTTTATAAATGTGTTTATATACATATCTATGCATTTCTAGTAAAGCATATAATTAGAATATGTGTATTTATTTAAATTTTAGTTAATAACACACACACACACATAGGAACCTTGAAGTTACTTCAGAAAAGAAGACATCTACTCACCCACCAAATTCTAAGAAGGTAAAAAACTATTTGTGATGGCCATTTCACTTGGTTTTATTACTTCTGAGTAACTACAGAATTTCCAGTATTAACTCCAGTTTAGGTCCAAAACCACAAGCCAATAGCATACCATATAAAACACAAGTTAGTGGACCATCACACTACAATTACTCTTGGATTAAAAATGTTACATTTTTAGTAATAATAGTGTAGTAGAGTAGTGCATATCGAGTTTCTTGCACAATAGAAGTGTGGTGGTTTACAACTACCTGGGTACCATAGACCTCTATGAGGTTTACGTACAGTTTGGTTACTGTATCAAAATATCTTAATTTGCTAAATTACTCTGCTAATGAAATTATGAAAGATCTTCTTGTAATTTCATTCTTATTATATACTATAATCAAATCACTAACATATTTGTGCCTATTTGTGCTATTAGTGCTCTAGAAGTTTTCCTCCAAATTGAAAAAAAAAATTATAAATCAAATTTTGTCTTTTTATTACCATATCCATAAGGCAAACAGAGGTCAAATCCTACAAATAATCAACTGCCAAAAGTGCACACCCACATTCCGAAATAAATATTCAGATATCTTTCTAGCAGGCTAAATTAATCACACTCTTGGTTTCAAAGTGCTGACTGATCTAATGTCACACAAATATCCTTATAATACCATGTACAAGCTGCACAACATATTAAATATTTGATAACACAATTTCTGGATCAAACCTTTTTCTTCTATACTGCACCTCTGAAGCTTCTAATCCTTTCGTTTTTAATTGGTATGCCATCTCCCTTTTATGCATCCTCACTCCTATCAATGCCTATCAACCAGCAATATCCATCTTTTAACTGCTCTGTTCTTTATGCCTCCATTCATTCTGCTCCTTGTCCACAGGATGTCCTCTCTAAACCAGCAAAGTTGCTGCACTAGTCTTTCCACTCTGTGGATACCTTATTTTGAAAGCAGTCTTTGGAGCAGAGGCAACTAAGGACAACCTAAGTGTGGCAGCACAGTAATGTTCCATTCTTTTCGGAGATCAGGATGTGAATACAAGGCAAATGTGAATATTGTTAAATAAACAACAATAAACCAATAATGAAAACAAAGATATTATTTTTATGCATAACTGAGATTTTTCTGTTTGTTTTTTTTCCTTAGCCATGTGTGGTACCATATGCTGTATTCAACTCACGGTGTATCTGATAGAGAAAAATGAGGCCATGTATATAGCTCTGTCTTCTAGAATACGTAAATCCCCAGATGACATACAAAGTGCTGTTGATGCCAAGCATTTATGAGATTTGAAAGTACAGTAATGGATTCCTAAAATGGAAATTTGCAGATTCAATTAAAAAATTAAGAATATTTAAAGGCATCATTCTTTTCCTATCTACAATACATATACTCTGTAAGCAGTTTCATAGGCTGAAGATACTGCATGCCATTTTTTAGTTCTATTTTATGAAATACATAATTTAAGTGCATAGCACACACGCTATTTCACCCCATAATTAACAATTAAATTTTCTGTTGTAAATTAGCTCATTATTTTGGAAAAGATATTGTGTCATGTTTTCTCATAGGAAAGATTTTTAGCACACTGCATAAACTGCATTTGAAAATGAATTACTTTAGCAAATGTTTTGTACTAAGAATTTTGATCACATTTGCAAACAAAAGCAAATAAGTAGTCTATAATAAAATAATATACAAGGAATTTCAACTGTTTAAACTGCTAAACTCCCATGAGCATGAAGATTGAAGAAACAACAGTTTAAAACCTCCCTGGCCTAAGTTTAGAACTTTTTAAGACAGGGGCAGGTGCTGAGTACCTACTCCCACCAGTTAGATTCTTTTCTCTTCATCCATTCTTCATCACTGGATGAAATCTTTTTTCTCTTCCACCAATTCAGTGCAAAACTAAATATTTAGTGACATTTTTAAGACTCCAGATTTGCCTTTGTATTACCAAGCTATATGCCAAATGACAGCTATTTCCCCCAAATATGCTGACAAATTTGAAACTCCCTGTCACTTCTGAAGTGTGACAGAGCAGTATCAAATGTACTAAATGTTGCACATACCAGTAATGAGTCTTTCATGACACAAGCCACTTCCTCCAGTGAATTCAACTGCATGGAAACCAGCTGGTCTAAAAGATATAATGTGGCTTTTTCAAGGCTTGGTAAGTGACGAAGCCACAGGCTGAAGACAGCAGTTTCAGGGAGGGAGATCTTCTTCCTGGTTTAGAGAGAAAAATACCGTTTTTCTCTGAGAAACTGAAAGAAGACAAAAATGAATGTTTTTGTTTGGTTTGTTTTTTTTTTTTAAAGCACATTGGAGAAAAAGAAGATGCAAAGATCAGCTTGCAGCAAGAGAGAGAAAATCCTGTTTACACTACTCTGTTCAGTATATAATGGCAAAGAATGACAGGGGACCACCAACATCTACAAATGAAACCTTACCACATGTCTTTAAAACAAAAAAAAATTATTATGATGGATGCCAGCTAATGGAAACAGAAGGTTTCAGTCTGAAGTTCCCTTCCGCTCTAGGGAAAGGTCCTGCTTCACACCTGCACTCTTCCAAACCCAGACTGCTTCCTGGAGACCAGTCTGCTCAGGAAGTGCCAGCACCTGACAGATAAGCAGGAAGACCCTGGATAGTATTATGATTGCTGTCCAAATCAAAGCATTATCTGTCTTTGCAGAGAAAAAAGTAAAAAAAACAAATGAGGTAGAGGCCGCTAAGTCTTCAGGCCACCAACACTGACCAGAGCCATTTGGAAGATAAATGGCTAAGAAGGTAGTTGTTGCTTCACCTGAAGCCTTCAGTAATAGCTCAGCTGAAGTACAGTGTTGTATCACTAAGAAATAAAAGGCACAGTTTATTTTGAGACAACACTGTAACTTGTGGACCAGCACAATTCAAAATACACAAAAGTAACCACCCAAGAAGAAAAGGTATCACAGCAAAAAGCATCCTGGAAATATTTTTGTAGCTATCACGATAGTTGCAAATTAAAATGTTAAAAATAAACAAACAAAACAATAAACAACAAGAAATATACACCACCCAAGTCTTGGAAGGCAGACGCGGGGACAGTGAGGGTGGGGACCCTGGGCCCACTGTGGGGGAGGATCTTGTTCAGGACCACCTTAGGAACCTGAATGTATACAAGTCCATGGGACCAGATGAAATCCATCCACGGGTCCTGAAGGAGCTGGCAAATGAAGTTGCTAAGCCACTGTCCATCATATTTGAAAAATCATGGCAGTCAGGTGAAGTTCCCGATGACTGGAAAAAGGGAAATATAACCCCCATTTTTAAGAAGGGGAAAATGGATGAGCCAGGGAATTACAGACCAGTCAGTCTCACCTCTGTGCCTGGCAAAATCTTGGAGCGGATTCTCCTGGAAGGCATGCTAAGGCACATGAAAACCAACAAGGTGCTTGGGGACAGCCAGCATGGCTTCACTAAGGGGAAATCCTGCCTGACCAATCTGGTGACCTTCTATGAAGGGGCTACGGAACTGATGGACAGGGGCAGAGCGGTTGATGTCATCTACCTGGACTTGTGTAAAGCCTTTGACACTGTCTCCCATGACATCCTTCTCTCTAAGTTGGAGAGACATCAATTTGATAGGTGGACCACTCGGTGGATAAAGAACTGGCTGGATGGCCGCACGCAAAGAGTAGTGCTCAGTGGCTCAGTGTCCAGCTGGAGACCAGTAACGAGTGGTGTCCCCCAGGGATCGGTGTTGGGACCGGTCTTGTTCAACATCTTTGTGGGTGACATGGACAGTGGGATTGGGTGCACCCTCAGCAAGTTTGCCGATGACACCAAGCTGTGTGGTTCGGTTGATACATTGGAGGGAAGGAATGCCATCCAGAGGGACCTTGACATGCTTGTGAGGTGGGCTGATGCCAACCTGATGAAGTTTCACCATGCTAAATGCAAAGTCCTGCACCTGGGTCGGAGCAATGCCAGGCACAGCTACAGGTTGGGCGGGGAGGAGATTCAGAGCAGCCCTGTGGAGAAGGACTTGGGGGTGTGGGTTGATGAAAACATGAACATGAGCCGGCAGTGTGCGCTTGCAGCCCAGAAGGCCAACCATATTCTGGGCTGCATCAAAAGGAGTGTGACCAGCAGGTCGAGGGAGGTGCTCCTCCCCCTTTACTCTGCTCTCGTGAGACCTCACTTGGAGTATTGTGTGCAGTTCTGGTGTCCTCAACATAAAAAGGACATGGAACTGTTAGAACAAGTGCAGAGGAGGGCCACGAGGATGATCAGGGGACTGGAGCACCTCTCGTATGAAGATAGGCTGAGAAAATTGGGGCTGTTCAGCCTGGAGAAGAGAAGGCTGCGTGGAGACCTCATAGCAGCCTTCCAGTGTCTGAAGGGGGCCTATAGGGATGCTGGGGAGGGACTCTTCATTAGGGACTGTGGTGAGAGGACAAGGGGTAACGGGTTCAAACTTAAACAGGGGAGGTTTAGATTGGATCTGAGGAAGAAATTCTTTACTGTGAGGGTGGTGAGGCCCTGGAATGGGTTGCCCAGGGAAGTTGTGAATGCTTCATCCCTGGCGGCATTCAAGGTGGGGTTGGACATAGCCTTGGATGGCATGGTTTAGTGGGAGGTGTCCCTGCCCATGGCAGGGGGGTTGGAACTCGATGATCTTGAGGTCCTTTCCAGCCCTTACTATTCTGTGATTCTGTGATATGTGCCTTGGTCTTAAGATTGAAAAAAATTAAAATTACGCTGGAGGGTACATGCAAACTAAAGCTTCTGATAAGAAAGATTAAAAGCCATCTTGGGATCCATTTTCAAGGTATGTATTTTGCCATATTCATTTCAATATCAGCCCTCACAGCCTTCTCTGACTGCCCCTGCAGATGGCCCCACTGGGACAATGCTCAGTTCTGTGGAGCACTGCAAGTCCCAGTACCTACTTTCTGGAGCAGAATTCACCCATGTTCAGAAGGAAAAAGAGTGTTCAGAACACAACGACGGAGGCAGGGAACAGAGAATTCAACTGTTAAAGTAGAGAAAGAAAAAAAAAAGAACAACCAAGCACATTCACGATAAGATAACATCAGCTTCAGTGACAGGCCAGGAGTATACCATGCAAAGCATGTGTAAGCCTATATTGGATCTCACAGAAACCATGCATTTCTGTCAAGGGCCCTTAAAGAATCACTTAGTCAAGAGCCATGCGAACTGAATAATTTGGACTCACTGTGATAAACAAGTAGCCCTGACGTTAAGGAAAGGGACGATTATTTCAGTCAGAAGAACATTTTCTGACCACCTAAATGATTCAGACTCTCATCATGAGGTGCAAAAGTATGTCATGATGGACTGCCCATTGGCTTACTGACATCTGTATAGATCACGTGCGCGGAACCTGTAAACTTGCTCTGAAAGTTTTCCAAACTGTATTACTGCTTGTGCAACACATCCAGCCTGAAGCCACAAAGGTGGAAAACTGAAAGCTCTTTTTTGGGACACGTTTTTCACTACAGACCTTCACATTCCTTTTCCATGTATACTCCCCAACTTCTAGTAATATGTACAAATTAATAATTGTGCTTTTCCACTAATTATTGATTTTTTGCTGGATTCCTCAGTCGAGCAATATAACAATTTTCATTGGAACATCTCAGAAATTACAATGTTGAGTGCAGAGAAAGCAATTGAAACTTTGGTTAAAATGCAGACAAACGGATAACTGAAGTGCTCACACAGGACCTTCTCAAACATTAAAAAATAAATAAATTTGTATAATACAGGTCCTCAGCTATAATTTGAATAAACCAACTCTCAATCAGAAGTAGGGTGTGCTTTCCCTGTCTTGCCTCCCCTGGAAGAGATAATTTGCTGATGCAGCTTCACTCAACTGGTTTTCATCAGCAGACTGTTTTATCAAAACAGTGGGTTTAGAGGGAACAAAATAAGCAAAATTATATTTCAAAAATTGCTCCTCTCAGACTCATTAAAAATTATCTGCTGAAAACCAGGAGAATTTAAAATCTTGAAAACAAATTTCAGAGGAAAAAAAAAAAGAAATATAGAAGCATTGAAACATAATGATGTATCTTGTGCCCAGAAAAAAAAAGGTGGCTCCCAAATATCAAGTTAAGAATGTTGACAGACTTATGTGAAAGGTAAATCACACTTTTATGAAAAGCGATGAGGTCTTTCACGAAATTCTTAAAATTAACTGAAGACTTCAACCTCTGTTTTAGAGAAAAGGTGGGACAAAGTTCCAGTCAATATTTGAAGCTGTTATTCCACAATTTTCACATCAGCAACAAAAAACTGCTTTGGCCAACAACGTAAGCTCTGCTGTTCAACTGCGGAAGATGTACAGTGCATCCAGCATATAAACACAGAGAAAAGACATTTAATTGAATTAATAATGTTTAGGAAAAGAGCATAAAAAGCATACAGACCACGCTACTTACTTTAAAAAGGCCTCATTCACAGCCTCCAGAAACTCTGAACTGAGAATTTCTTTTGATGCACCTCCATGGTAAAGAAGGAGAGTTTCCAGCAGTGGAGTTAGATCAGGCAAAGTAATAAGAGGGAGGCAGAAAAGGGACACAGCATTCACACGACTGGCTGAAACTCTGAGGGAAAAACAAATACAGCTCATATTTCAGAAAAGTCAAAACTTCAATTTCTAAAATAGTAAGTGTCCTGGATTCAGCAGCAGCAGTCATTTTTCTCCTTGGTAGCTGGTGCAGCACTGCGTTTTTGATTTTCAGCCTGGGAACAGCACTGATAACATCGATGTTTTTAGTTACAGCTTTGAATGTTTTGGTCTGACCAAGGACTTTCTGAGTCTCATGCTCCGCCAGGGAGGAGGGAAAGCTGGGATGAAGCAGAGACAGGACACCTGACCCAAACTGACCAAAGAGGTATTCAATACCACAGCACGTCATGCCCAGGATGTAAAAAACTAAGGGCAGAGACCCAGAAGAGGAGGGTTGGCTGCGGGGTTGGGCTTGGTATCAGGTGGTGAGCAGTTGTATTCTCTTCCCTTGTATTTCCCCTGTCATTATTATTATTGGTGGTAGCAATAGTGATTTGTGTTATACCTTAGTTACTGGACTGTTCTTATCTCAACCTGTGGGAGTTGCATTCTTTCGATTCTCCTTCCCATCCCTCTGGGAGAGGGGGAAAGAAAGTGGGGGGAGTGAGTGAGCAAACTGCGTGGCTGACTGGACTTAAATGACAACAATGAGGTAAAAGAAGATTACATTATTTACAGAAGGTTAAATATAAGACATGAATATCTTGATTGCAGAAAAAAAATACTTATCTGAATGACTGTTGACATGTCATTACATATTGTCTCAAAAATCTCAAGAAATCAGATAAAATTTTTATATTTTAGTGCTCAAGACAAACCATATGAGGAAGATCACCCCAATTCTGAAGTGCAGCCAGATGCATTCACTCAGTAATAATACCCTTCCTAGGAGGGAATACTTTGTCTTTTTCAGGATCAGCAAAGCACAGATAAAGACTATAGATTCACAGCTCCGATGTTGGTTTGCTAGACACTCACAGAAGATGACCCAGCTACTTTTAAGGCCTCCTTTTGTTTCCTTCACCTTTATCCTCTCAACAGAGAAAACTTCTATGAACCAAACGGTACAACTGCTGTTGTCTTCAAGTGCTCAGTTGAAAAGTGTTTGTCTTACAGGTCTACAGTTGAAGGAATGTTTAAGACTTTCAGATCTTCATACATGAACCACTCACTTGACCTCAACACTAAAACTACATGCTTGGAAATTATTAAAGACAGTGGAACCTGGAACATAAATAAAATATGGAACCTTTGGAACATAAACAAAAACGAAAATAGCACACAATGCAAGAGGTAACACTTGCAAAAGGAAATCACAAGTTTCCCAGAGCATACATATTTTCCAGCACACGAAACTGCAGATTTTTCTAAATGTAGTTTTGAGGCAGAAATTATACTACAGGCTGCTGTGAATAAGAGATAACTCTATGGCTGTACATGTATTAAACCTGCTCCCAAATAGATGTTGCCTAATGATCACTGGCATATGCTGACAGAAGTGCTGTGATTTGTGGACATGGGGTACCATAGTGGTTTCCACAGTGAGAGAAATAAAACATGACACAATTTCAAAGACTCAAATTTCTGATTGAGCACCTAACCAAATATGTGCTTAAGGTTTCTTACACTAAAATACCTTGAGATGCAGTTTTACTATCAGAAGTGTTTTGGTATAAATAGTAATTATTAGGCTGGTATTTAAAGTGCATTAGTTATTTTTTCGAGGACATAACATGTAAAGCTCACAGACCAGAGACTTTAAATCAGTCCCTTTTACAAAATTCTGTTTCTATTTCCTTATCCAGGTTTAGCAAACTTAAGCAGCTTCCCTCACTCAGAAGAAAAAACCTGCAAAGGCAATTTTCTTCTTCCACATAATCTTCCAAATATGTTCTTGGAGAATACTGCACAGTGCATTCCACTGTGTGCAGTGGATTTGCACAGACATTGTCATCTGTGTTGCTGTAAGCATCACTGAATGGAGAAAAGAAACTATGTATACCTCTAACTGCAAATTACCTTTGTCTCTGCAACTTGAGTAAACAGCCATTTCATAACTCCTATGTTCAAAAATTAACCTAAGTTCAAAGTTTTCCTTTTCTCGTTGCAGAAATCAAATTTTTCTCTTGCCAACAGTCTCATCAGCTTTCAGCTCAGTCTGCTTCATCCTACTTCATGATGAGAAACTTAACATGATCCAGCTTCAGTGCGCACTCACAGCCCAGAAAGCCAACTGTATCCTGAGCGGCATCAAAAGAAGCTTGACCAGCAGGTCAAAGGAGGTGATCCTGCCTCTCTACTCTGCTTTTGTGAGACCTCACTTGGAGTACTGTATACAGTTCTGGTGTCCTTAGCATAAAAAGGAAATGGAACTGTTGGAACAAGCCCAGAGGAGGACCACAAGGATGATCAGGAGGCTGGAGCACCTCTCATATGAAGACAGGCTGAGAAAGTTGGGGCTGTTCATGCTGGAGAAGAGAAGGCTGCGTGGAGACCTCCTAGCAGCCTTCCAGTATCTAAAGGGGGCCTATAAGGATGCCAGAGAGGGACTCTTCATCAGGGGTTGTAGCAATAGGACAAGTGGTAATGGGTTCAAACTAGAACAGGGAAGATTCAGGTTAGATATAAGGAAGAAGTTCTTTTCTGTGAGGGTGGTGAAGCACTGGAATGGGTTGCCCAAAGAAGTGGTAAATGCTCCATCCCTGGCAGTGCTTAAGGCCAGGTTGGAAAGGACTTTGAGCAACCTGATCTAGTGAAAGATGTTGCTGCCTGCAGCAGAGGAGTTAGGCTAGATGATCTTTGAAGGTCCCTTCCAGACCAAACCATTCTAAGTCTCTCAGACTGTTCGATAAACTCTCATGTGAAGGACATCTTAACAAGCTTGTCGATGCCTGAAATTATCTACATATATATCAAAATCTTTCCAACCAAAGCCTAAGTTGCCCAAGACTGGGCCTCACTGAGCCATAATGATCCAAACTAAAATATATCAAAATGGTGTTTAGATAACACCTACCTCCCCTGAATATTAAGTCCATTGAACTGATCTCTTCTGAGTTCTGTTACTAACGAAAAGACCATCTGTTAAATAAAGTAAAATGAATTATACATATACTTCAAATAAGCAGGCATTAGTTCCATGGTTCTCTGTGTGACTGACATACTGTAGAAGTTAATAACTTTCTCTAGTCACTTAGCTTTATTTTTAATTGTTTGGTTTTTTTATTATTATTTATGCCAAAATAAAGCTGTCCAGATCACTGAATAAACTATGCTGCAAAACATTTCTGAACACACGGTATATACCTTCCACATCTGAAAAGTAAGAAGCTATTTGCTTTAGGTCTGCTTCCCCAAGAGTTAAGGCAAAATTTCAGAGAAGCATTACTAGCAATTGGTATATGCTTTATGCAATTTAAGTCAACATATTATGAAATATTATCCCCATTATTTTTACATATTAAACGTAAAAGACACTTCTCCCAAGATGTAGGGTTCACATACCATTTTAAATGCAGTTCACACAGTCAAAAAAAAAATTCAAAAAGGTACATTCTAATACACAAAATAATACATATAATTTAAACTTCACAGGAAAAAAACATCGAAAGGGCAGGTTTTTTTTTTAACACAACAGCAACAGGAATTTTGTTTTTATGAACCTCTATTACAGCATAATCTAATAAATTTTTTCTCGTTTGTCCAGAGATCTCCCGCTTCACTTTTTCTCCTTAAAAGGCTGTAAAAGTAACTGAGGTAAGAAAGATAAACAAAATTCAGACCATGTTTCTTATCACAATGACAGCTCCATGTATGTGCTTATAAACTGGTGATTTATTATTAACAAAATCTCAATTGCACAAAATACTTACATTTTTAACTAAGTGACAATAGTAATCTGCTGACGTGTAGCCAAGAGTTGATATGAATGTACTGGTTTCAGCTTCATTACTTTCCCACTTAGAAGAAGAAAGGAGATGGCATAGCAAACTCTGTGAGAAATAAACAGAAGTGCAATGAAAAAAGTATTAGGCTACAATACTATTCTATGATTCTATGATTCTATGAATATGCTGTGGAAAAAGAACTCACTGCTATCGGACTATATCGGACTGCTATTGGGGTAAGATCTTTTCGTCAGTTGTGGCCATTTTACACCATCAACAGAAAAGAGCAAGGAGCTCCCATCAACCATAATGAAAATGCTGCAAGCTGCTATGCTACAGTCAAACACGGGTTCACACACCATATGATTTCAGTAGCTGTGCAATAGCAATGGAGGCCACCCATGTCAAAACCAGACAGACCTTAGGTAGGTTTCAGTCTCTGGGACGAATTTCAGTTTGGTATCATCTGGATAGCAGCAGTCAACATTGCTATGCAGCAAAAAACTCACCCATAGTCTTGATCAAGAAGAGAAAGCTCAAAGTTAACATTTACTTTTCTGTATTTACCTCCTTCAAGAGGCCCCAGTATTTTTGACAGGATTCAGGATCTAGCCTCACAATTTAATTTACTTAATTTCCACATTATCTTGAAAAGATAATGATAAAATTTAAGTATAACATTTAATTCTCTACAATTTCATTAAGAAATGCTGTTAGTCACATTTAGTAAACCCTTTTGAATATAAAATCAAAACAATCCTTTGATGATAGAGTGAAGTCAGATGAACACACCTAATACATTGGCTCTGCAGGCACACATCGAGCACTCCAATAGAACTCTGGTTTTGTGCTTCCCCAGTTCTTCAGAGCTCTACTACAGCTCTGCTCTTCTTTTGACAGATGTTACACCCCAGTACCTTCCCAACTGAACTACCTTATGTAAACAGTTGCGGGAAATCTTAAGCAAGTTTTTGTATCCTGCTGTCATAACTGCGCACAAGTAGTTTTATGTTGCTTATCAAATTATCTGCTCTGAATTTGCTAGTTTTCTTCCTGTCCTCTATTACTACATACTGATACAACAGCCACATTCCCTTTCCAGAGGTTCGAGGGCTTTATATATCATCGAGACTTAAAAGTATAAACTAAATTATTCATATGGCAATAAGAATAAACCCTTTGTAACAGAGGGTCAGGATTAGCAAACACTGAAAAAGACCTTCATTTTAAAAATACGTAATTAAAAGGAAAGTCCAGACAAAAGCTCTGTGACTTCTGTGGTCTTAGGGTGTGTCAGTCTCTATATTCTTTTTAAAAGAGGGATCTGATGAAAGATTTGAGACTTAAAAAAACACACATCAGTTAGTTCATTTTATCCTTTCAGAAATACAAACCAAATATGTATACATGCTTTTGCCAAATATCCCTAAGCAAAGTAGAAAATTTGAGATCTACATAATTGTCAGCTATTTCTGGCAGTAAATCTATTACCACTCACTGTCTAATCCACTAATGCCATATTCTACAAGACAGAAAAATGGATGAGTCTGTGGCAGAAGTGCTGCATTCAGGAGGAAAAATAAAAAGGTGTCATGATTCTGGAAAATGAACTGCAGTCAGGCATACTGTGAGTTCAGAAATTATTTCTTTCTTGATTTTCCTTGCCACTGATTAAGTAGGAAGCAGGAAGGAAACCACCTTGGCTCTAGCTGCAAGAGAATACATCCATCCTGATTGCCTTGGACTAATGTCCTGTTACATAATCCTTTTCAGACTGAAAATTAATTAATGAATTTTCATAAAGCCCTCACAGTGACCAACTTTCTTGAACAACCTCGCCAGTGGCTTTATTTTATTGATGCAATTTATACTGAGTATTATTCTAGCCAATTCAATTTAACCACTGCTGCACAGAGATTTCTAATATCTTTAACAGGCGGATAATCCTAGGAACATCTGCATTAAGGCATAAAATCATTTACTTTATCAGTGTAAATACGGTGCTTCATATGCTTTTAGACTGGATATTAGGAAAAATTTCTTTATCAATAGGCTGATCATGTATTAGAACAGGCTGCCCAAGGAAGTGGTAGAATCACCGTCCCTGAAGTTGCTCAAAACACATGTAGATGAGGCCCTCAGTGACATGGTTTAGTGGTGGTCTTGGCAGTCCTGGGGTAACGGTTGGGCTTCATGACCTTAAAGGTCTTTTCCAACCTAGTTTATTCTATGATTCTATATCTTCCAGGTTTTGTAGTGGAGGAGGCCTGATTTAACATTTACTCCTCTGATTTATAGATTGGCTATAAGGCTGTCCCTTATTAATTCACTTAGGGAAAGTGGAGGGAATAGACTTGATACTAAAGACTTCTGAGAATACAAATTAAGAAAATAGGCCACTATTTTCCCTGGTTATTGTACATCAGTATCTGAAGAGGCTAAGCAACTGAATAACATTTCCTACATATCACTTTTCAATTAATCTAAGCCAATTCTTCCAATACTCCTCTAAGTAATGAAGACCAATTTCCATGCGCTACAAGGGATTTGAGTTACTCCATGAAGTTTGGTTCTTGAAGTTTGATGTCTTGGAACACATGCATCTATGAAAGCCTGGAAATTACTTTCCTGGAGCATCATTTGCCCTTCCACTAAGAAAAGCAGCACAGCACCGGGCAGATACCAACTCAGCTAGTGTCCACAGCACCAGAAAGGGGGAGGAGGTGCATTAGTCTTCTGATACTGTCTTCACTGATCAGAGATCTAAAGCTTTTTTCCCCTTCTTTCTCTAATAGGAAGTATCTTACTCATGTTGACAGGGAAAAATATAGAAGCCTGAATTAAAGGTATAATTACTTCTCAAATTAGACATCAGTATAGAAACAGCACTTGATTTCTATTACAGGGCCACATGACAAGTTCTATGCTAGTAACTGTATTTGTGTAGCAACTGTCCTGGAATTTATGACACAGTTTCAAAGACATTCCAGGGGAACCAGATAAAAACCAATCTGTTTCTGGAAACTTCTCAACACTCTCTCTTCTAAGTATGTATGATACTGAATCGCCCCAGAAGCAGATGTGAAAATCAGTGGGGGAATTTATTTTTGAGAGAGGATATGGACGGTTTCACCAGGATGAGCCATTCAAAAAGCCATGACACTATTTTTTTGCCAACTTGGATGAGACTGTCAAAATGACAGGTAGAGCAAGACAGAACAGAAGAATTTATCATTTATCTGTCTTACAGAACATTTCTCTTTATTATATTTTCCTTGAAAACAGAGAGTGCCAATATTTTTTGAGAAGAGGTTATTAATGACATTCTGCTGAAAATCACGATCCATGCAAATTTGCCGGACTAAGTACGACATGGATACCTGAGGGCAAATTTCTGAAATCTGGTCAAGAAACAGGTTTATTTCTGACCTTTCCATATGCTTTGAAAGAAACCAGATTTCCTCAGCTCTGCTAAGAAAATGCAGGTATAATAAGAAAAACTATTCAGAGGAAACATTAGAAGTTAGTGCTATTTCCTCTTCGCATTTTTTCAAATTCTGGAATGAGTATTTCTTGTATGGCAATGATTTCAAGAGTCTGTAGATCAATTTTATTCTTAGATGTTCCCTGTACAGTCAGGTGGCACATTGTCTTCTACACAGGTCTAGAAGACAAGAGATCAAATTCTACTTCCAGCCTGGTTTTAAAAATACCTCAAAACTATGTTGCCAAATCACAACATTAATGACAGATTAGATAATATGATTTCCAATCATTACTAAAAGAAAATAAAAATGCTACACAATAGGCACTTTTTTTTTCTTTGAATAATTAGCATTCTAACGTCCCAAATTAATTCCTAAATGGTTTTCAAAAGAGTCCTAGGGAAGCAAGGCATAGATATTGCTCTGATTTATTGAAAAGTAAATTATGTTTCTTTACTAGCTTCCAGCAGCTCAGTCCAAACCTAATTCCTACACGTATTTTTCAGCGATATTTTCTTTAAAATCCTGCCTGAAGACTAAAGAGTTCTATTTTGCCCCTACCCTGTACATGCCCCATACCCTATACATAACCAACAATTGTCGTGGGAGTTACATTCTTTCTCAATTGTATGCTGTTGCCTGCTAGGTAGCACTTTAATACCCCACCAACTAGATGCCTTCAGGCCACCAGCGACTGGCCCTGGCTTCCCTACGACCACCATCCCAACAAAGAATGAACTTTGATGAAACCAGATGAGTTCTGCGGTAAAGGAACAATTAGCATCAGCAGGCAATGACCCAAGACTGCACACAGCCTCTCCTGCTCTGAAAGACTGTTACAAGAGATGGAGCCCAACATCATGGACCAGATGGACTTAGCAGCTTTATGGGGATTGGTCCAAGCACTAAGGAATGATCTCTCTCTCTCTCTCTCTCTCTCTCTGTGTATGTATGTATACATATGTATATATATAAGAGTGATGGTATATTGAAAATGTGGGATCTGAGCATGACATGAATGGTATGGAATAAGGGGTGGATACTGTCCTGGGTTCAGCAGTAGCAGTCATTTTTCTCCTTAGCAGCTGGTGCAGTGCTGTGGTTTTGACTTTCAGCCTGGGAACAGCACTGATGACACCAATGGTTTTAGCTACTGCTCAGTAATGTTTAGTCTGACCAAGGACTTTCTTAGCCTCATGCTCTGCCAGGGAGGAGAGGAAGCTGGGAGGAAGCAGAGACAGGACACCTGACCTACACTAGCCAAAGGGGTATTCCATACCACAGCACGTCATGCCGAGGATGTAAACTGGGGGCAGTCACCCAGAAGGGTAAGATCACTGCTTGGTCAGGCTGGGTATCGGTCAGCGGGTGGTGAGCGGTTGTATTCTCTTCCCTTGTTATTTTCCTTATCATCATTATTATTGGTGGTAGTAGTAGTGGTTTGTGTTATACCTTAGTTACTGCAGCTACATTCTTTCGATTTTTCTCCCCATCCCTCCAGGAGCAGGGGGGGAAGGAATGGGGGGAGTGAGAGAGAGACTGAGTGTCTGACTGAGCTTAAACCAAGACAACAATAAAACACAAACAGGTCTTGTATTTTTAGAACCTTTTTACCATGAAATAAACAGCCAGTTCTGGAGAATTGTGGTCGTTAAGTCTGTAAATGACAAGGCAGCATGGTATTTCAGAGGCCGTTTATGAAATCAATTCTATGACACAACACAATCCATATTATTTTCACATGCTTATCCACTCATAACAAAGCCTCTGACTTTCAATTTTGTTTAGAAGACCTCTTGCTCACTTGCTCCTTAGTTCCAGGAAAGACAGAAAATTAGTTTTCCACAAACCAAAATCAAAATGTAAAAGAATAAAGGCAGTCAAATATTATACAAATTTAAATATAATGTAGCTTCCAAAGTATTGTTTTATTCTAATTAATTTTGTATCCTTAACATTTTACTAAAATCTCAGTGTATACATTAGGTGAAATTATATGGCATATATTGGTTGACAACATAATTATTATTAGCACATGCGGGTGTATTTTATAAGCTGGTAAAAAAAAATTGTATTTAACTGCTAACCACTGATAAGCTAATGAAAATCTCCAATTTCTCCTTTAAAATTAAAATTAGATATTTCAATACTTAGTTAGCCAACACACGGATATTTCAATGATTAGTTAGTCAACACAACCTGCCACTTTACCAAATTGAGTCTATTTGAGTAACCTCAGTTACTAGGTTTCCCCTAGTATCCACTAGAGGATGGAGGTTCTCCCTGGCCCTCCTTTTATCGCTAATATATCTGAAAAAATATTCTTATTATCTTTTATGGCAGTGGCCAGATTTAGTTCCATCTGTGCCTTCACCTTCCTAACTTTCTCTCTGCATAACCTAACAATATCCTTGTACTTTTCATGGTGTGACAGTTCTTCTTCCACAGGTAATAAATCCTCATTTTTTTCCAAGAGTTCCAGCAATATGTCCCTGTTCAGCCAGGCTGGTCTCTTCCCCACTGGCTTGATTTTCAGAAAATAGGGACAGCCTGCTCCTGTGCCCAATGGATTTCATTTCTGAAGAGTGTCTAGCCTTCCTGTACCCCTTTATCCTTCCCTAATATTTCCCAAGGAATTGTGCCAACCAGCATCCCAAACAGGAGAAAGTCAGCTCTCCGGAAGTCTAAAGCGAAGGTTTTGCTGACCTTCTTCCTGACGTCTCCAAGGACTGAAAATTCTACCATTTTGTGCTTGTTTTGCACAAGATGGCCTCCAATCATTATATCACCCACCAGTCCTTCTGTTTGCAAACAGCAAACCTAGCCAGGCATCTCTCCTAGTTGGTTCACTAACCAGCTGGGTCAGGAAGTTATCTTCCACACCAAATCAGTTCACTTTCAACTTAACTTTAAGAAAGCTTAGACTATTCTTCAGTAATATACTGGAACAGTGCCAAGTGCCTAAGTATAGGGTGGGGAGAATTTTTCTTCCTACATCTCTTTCTGACATTTACTGTCAGGAAGTTTTTTTGTTTCAGCACAGCTCATGGATACATGCATTTGTAGGATGGTTTTCATTAGCTAAATTCTATACCACAAGTTTAGGATTTACTGGAGCTCTCATTTTTCTCTTTATTCACTTGGAATGACAATCTGACATCTGCCCACATCTAAATCTCCACTGATAACCATGACAGACTAGTTGACTGTAAACAAATTATTCTGCTAAACACTCCTACAGAGACAAGGGTCTTGACATTTAAGCATGTGAACAAGTTACAGAAAATCTGTAGATAAATTACGAGATTGAATATTACTTTAAAATAAATTAAAAAAACAAATACACACCCCCCAAACGCAAACCCCAAAACACAACCCAAGAAAACAGCCTAAAACAAAAAATAAATAATCCAGGAATATATTATTCTTTCACAAAATTAACATTGCAGATGCGCAGACTTCATTGCTTTTCACATATTCCCACGCAGGAAAGCACAGACTCTATGAAATTCTCCACACTGTACCCGATACAGAGCCCTTCACCTTGTTCTGTCCTTGAAGCATGTGAGCAGGCTCACCTTCAGTCAGCGTTTGCAGTAAAACTGCTTAAGTGCTCTTCCACAAGGCCAACTGCCTTAACTTTGCTTCAACAACAGTAATTGCAATTTGCTACTTGAAAAAAGGAATAATTGCAAAAACACACAAAAGGACCATGAAAAGCTATTAGAAAAACTTAACTGGGGGCAAAAAAAAAAAATCAAAAACCTATTCAGATATTTTTTAAGAAATCAATGTTTGCAATGAATTGTGTTAATCTTGCTGATATACCTAACTTATTAAAAAGACTAACCTCACATTTTGCCTCTATTTCTTAAAATGGAAGAAAATGTTACATATTTCCATGCAATTCAAAATGAACCTGGGCCTAACCTCCAAATTATATGCAGGAAATAAAATTATGGGAAAGGAAGGGATGGTGAAGTTGCATTGTTGTTCTCTCACCAGTTCGAGCTCAGTTAACTTCTGTGAAACTAGCAAAGGAAAAACATGTTGCACTACTACTGTGGCTAAGACCACACAACTGTTTAACGGATAAGTTCCAAAGCCTAAACTCCATCTGCAAATCACTAACAAAACCTTTGGAAATCATAAGAAAGAAGCTAAAGAATTGTGGGGTTGGCAGGCTTTAAGTCTATTCTTGGCCTCAGACAGGAAAAGCAGTTTCAAATCTCCTGCTCTTTTCTGCTTTCTCTTTAAGAAACATCCACCTAGAAAGTCCTATTACTCTTTGTATTAAAAAGGGGGAGACTTTTGCTGCTGAAATAAAACACACATTTACACTAACTTACAAAAGGAAATTCAATAGCTTTACCAGAGTCAAACATAAATCTTTTTCCTTTTTTTTAAAGCTCTCTGGTTTAACTAGCCAGAGATTCAGAATTAATTTCCCCTCTTCTCTCCACAACTTCAAAAGCCAAAATGCAAACTTCCCACAGAATTCCTTAGAACAAACAAACAAACAAACAAACAAAGTGGAAAAGAGGGATTAATGAATTTCAGTTTAGAAAGAGTGGATGCACCATTAAAATGGTTTCACTTTTACTTTAAATCTGTAAATTCACTAATTTCTAGAGAAAAGATAATCCCAAACATGCTTTTTTCAATAAATGTGCCAAATGTCAGATTTTTATATTTCCAACAGGTACACACTGCAAATACCCAAAGATCACATAACCTAGAACGTTATTCAGGAAAACTTACTTTTAATGAGCTGGCTTTAGACTTCATAAGTACAAAGTTGTTAAAAATTTAAGGGGAGAAAAATGATGACTGTACTTTTTATCAAAAAAGCACAAAATACGCATATAATGGTGATGCAACAACCTCTGGTCACTAATGATATTAGGCTTACCTAAAGTATCTCATGCCACCAGAATTTCTTCAAACAGAGACCTCTTTTTGTTTGTCAGTAACAAATCATTATTCTTTACTAGAGCCACCTGGCACTACTAAAGTGCTCTGAGAAATGTCAGCTGGCTAGCAAATTGTGACACTTGCTGTTAAAGCTCAAGCAGCCCTGCAGGAAAGCAGAATCCTTAGTTTCTAATTTTGTTCTTTGAGATACTTAGCTTTTGTTTATTTTGGCCCAGAAGCCAAAAAATTATTTATAGTCACATTAGCTTCGCATTGTTAAAAAATCATCTATTTGAAAAAGAAGTCTGTTTTCCTCCAGCCCACTCATATTATCACATTATTTTTAACTAGAAGAAAATGGCAGTTCTTCCAAATTTGCAAGCATTGCAAATTCTCTTACATCCTACCAATGCTGTTACCTATAGGTGACTAGAGAAAATCCAAATCAGCTTAGAAAGGTGATTCATAAAGGGCTCAGTGAAAAGGCTAACCAACAATTTAGATGTATAATAATAGGTCAGAAATGACCAAGATCTCCCTCTCGTTGCCTTTCCAAAAACTGAAGTAACATCATCATCAACAACAACAAATACTGTCAGTGAAATCAGTAAAACTTTAGGACAATAAGCATCAGAAATTGACTCTGTGCCATGTATGAAAATCAATCTTAATTCTTAAATGGTCTCACTTAATTTGAAAGAGCCAACTCCAGTCTCTTATTGTATGAGTATCTCTGAACATCTTCAATCACCCTCCTGTCCCTTACAAAGAAAATTATTTTAGAACATATTCCATTAGAATTCTTTAACACATACCATATATATATGAAGTGTTATGTACCATACACCATATACAATCTTTGATTTACAGGTCAATTCTAACTTTCACTGCAATTTTCCCCCTCCCACAGAAGTTATCCACTCTAACCACAGCTAAGATTCTCACTTTTTAACCTGCTAGGGGCAGAACTGTATATTAGCAAGTTTAAGAGGCAGATACATGTCCAATCTTAAGCAAGTGTTGTTAGGAGAACTGGGTTTCCCTAGATGTTTACCAAGTGTAGTCTCACAGTCTTTAACAGCTGGTGCAACTGAACAGAAATGTTAAGCAACTGTTCTGAAAACATTTCACCTCTGGGTTACATATTTCGTGTACACACAGGACACAGACACCAGGGATAGCAATAAAGAGGGACAGCAGCTCTAAGGAACACATTTTCCTTTGCAGGTTAATATGCAGGACACAAACAAATTGTTCAACAGACTGAGAAAACTGCCTTTATCACTCCTTACTTCCTCAGGACACACTGCAAAGCAAGCAGACTTGGTTTTCAAAACTGTATTTTAACCAGCAATTTAAAATTAAAAGCTCCCATATTGCATTAGGAGTTCATTAAGTCACCGGGCTTTAAAAAGTGATGTCAGATCATAAAATTGTGCGTATGTCTCATTTAACAGTCTTTTGCTTTCTGTTTTGATTCAAATGAAAATTCACTTTCAACTATTTGTTATTCAGTGAAAGTTAAGACATTTCTTTCAAGCTCATTTACATCTTAATTCCACATATGCCTAAATACAATGTAAAAGCTCATCTACAGGAACATATCCTGTCATGCCCATACATTTATATAACACAATTACAGTAACTGTCTTCAACTGTGTCTGATTTACGTATTTCAAAACGGCCTGTAAACTGCTGTGTAAGTATCTGCATGACACAGAGTTTAGCCATTTAAATCTATTTCATGAAACTCAAGATTCCAGATGAATATTATGTAAAACATTAAGTAGGTGAAATCAGCTTCCAAAGCAGTAAACTGGCTACCAGGTTAAAGAAAAAAACAGCAGCAAAACAAAACACAAAAATAACACCACCAAAAAGACCCCCAAAAGTATCCCAAAAAACCCGAAATAAACAAAAAAGCAAACACCCTCTCCCAAAAAAACCCCAACCAACAAGTTCATCTTCATTTTGGTTGGAGGAAAAATGCTGTGCTAATGGCTACAGCAACAGTAAAACTTCTTACAGTAACAGTAAAACACACACTAAGCACTGAGAGAAAAAGTTGGGAAAATGAAAACAACAAAGATGAAAGGCTTTTAAAAAGGGATTAAACATTATACAGCATTTAATACAAGTGCAGAGGCTATATCTTATTGCCAAAATTCAACAAAACATTCAGGTTTTAAAGTAACATATATTTATATCTTCAAAACCAAACAAAAAACCACACCACCAACCCAAAACTAACAAAAGCAAACAACTTTTTGAAGAGTCTATATATATTACATTATATACTATTTACTTCAAGCAGAAAGCAGAACTGATTTGGTAGGAAGCATGACCTGTATGGTTACAGCTGATAAAAGCAAGCAGCTAAAAGGAGGGGCAAAAGGAAGCTATACTTTCTCAAAATTAAAACCCTGTAGAAGTCTGTGGATTGCTGTTTACTTCAGCTCTGGTTTACAACCACTGCTGCACGGAGAAGGGATCGACTCAAATGTCTGCAGCCTGTGGCCACCCACGCTATGGGAAGCACTATGATTAAAGAGAGTGCTACGTTCTTGTATCTGCCAGCAAAGTCTGCTCCATGCTGTAATTATTATACTTGCAGTCTTATAATCTGTTACATCTGTTGTGGCAAGTCCCCTTATATTGTCCAACAAGAAAACCATTGAACATGAATAGCAAGTTATTTTTATGCGCACAAATGGCTCAAAAACTGGATACTTTAAATACTTCTCTTTAAAGTTTAGGAAAACTTTTTGCCTTATAGTATAGCCAGTGCCATGGTGAAAGCAGATCTACTGCTGAAACATCCACTCTAAACTACTTACCAAAAGATACAGCCTGACACACCACCCTTTCATTCCACATCTTTATGAGATAAGTAATTGCTTTAGATCTTTAAAGTACAAAAACTATGTGAACTGTGGATTAGACATGTATCTAGAGAGCACTAAAATATTACAATCCCATCTGTCACTTCATTAAGTGATTACACACATGAACATTTCCAATGAACCTATGTTTTAAATGCGTAACTTCTGCCTTTCCCTTTAAGAACATTTAATATTTCATAGTAAAAGTAACTTTTAAAAGCAATAAAATAAGCCCTAAACATCAAAATAAGTAGCAGTTCTCTTAGCAGAAAATTTAATTTCAAATTCTAATCTCTGCAATAAGTAATAAAAAAAGTTAAAAACATATTCCATGCGTTCTCCTGAATGTCTGATGTTCTACCACACAAAATTAAGCAGCAAAATGCTGTTGTTGGAAGCACAACGCTTAGCTGTTATTGCACTCTTCCCTAACAAATTTATGAGGCAGTCTGCGCCATTTCAACAATTTTACCAGGAGCTGGCTGCACAGATGCTCCTGTGGAAAGTACATATTGTCTGCTAGCTACAAACATGAAGTGTTACACTAACCAGCGTGCCACTGCCTAGCAAAGGAGGGAAGAAGGCGGTATCAAAAGGAAGGCTGAATGAAAAAAATCAAGGACTGGGTAAAAGCCCATTTGTCTCCACCAACTCCAGACCACTTCCTGAGGAAATGTCTTTAGAACTCCTTTGATATAAACCTTTGATTAGAGGCAAGGATAAATTCCACATATAGTGGCTGAGGAAAAGTGCCACAGATTCCTGAAGGACCAGAGGAAAATACACAAAAAGTTAATACAAAAAGTATAAACAAGTTACATACTTTAATCACCATCAGATGTCTTTCATCTGAAGGAATACACTACAGTCTTTGCAGTCATCAAAGTTCCTGATGATTATTTGCACAGGTTAGAGGAGGAATGATAATTCCTCTTTTCCAAACGTATCAAAAAAGCCTAAAATCCCTAAAACCACAAGAGCGAGTCTCAGAAAGTGGTTAAGTAATGTTGAGATAAATTGTATTCCAGGAGACTTAACATTTTCTGTTTCCCTCTTGGATACATGCCCCATGGAAAACAGACCACTCACTTCCCACAGCTGGTAGGGAAAACCAGATCCCCCACTCCATGCTTCCCCATCCCTCTGAAATGGGCATTGCCTTCTGATTATTTTCTATTTTAACTGTGACAAAACATTACAGTGATACTATCACAAAGATAAGAAATAGTCTAAAGCAACCAGTTATTCATTTTAGTCTGAATATTACTAAAATTAGTACTCTCTCCTTAGAAGGGGAAACAACGAAAAGTTTTGAATGCTGTGTTTGTAACAAAACCATGCTAAAACCTATACTCTGTAACACAGACTCTTTCTCTGCTAACTTTCCTAATAATAAATAGCAGCTGAAATATGTTCATAATTTTAACTGAAATCTCAGTTCTGCTTTTAATCTCTCTCTTTCAAAACTGTCTAGATAAGAAGAAAAAACCATGTTTCTCAGCATGACCTCTAGCCATTTGATAGATACATTACCCATATATGTCATTAATAATAGTATTCTTATCTCATAGAGACATCATTTATTTCAAATACAACATTATTTTAATATTTTTCTGCATGAAATGGTCTTGGGGCCCATTTGCCCCTGTGTAATAACAAATTATCCAGGCTCTTCCTAACTTAATAAAGCAGACTAAAGACCAGATCTTGAGGTTCACTACAATTTGTGCACTAAATATCTTCTTCGTGTTAGCTTAGATGCCCATCTCCTACAAAAATGTGAGCTTGTAGACTTACTTTCATAAAGACAGAAGAATACTTAAAAAATAATAAAATATAAAAGCTTTTTTATATTTTATTTGTGTTATTCTTAACATACGGTGTTCTTTCCTAAAAACCTCTTCTGAGGGGTTTTTAACTGACGAAGTGTGCATAGAAATAAAAATAGTAGGTGCCCAAGTTTTATTAAAAGATGACAAGTATATTCGCCATGAAATCAAATCATAGAATCATAGAATAGTTAGGCTTGGAAAGGACCTTAAGATCATCAAGTTCCAACCCCCCTGCCATGGGCAGGGACACCTCCCATTAAACCATGCCACCCAAGGCTCTGTCCAACCCCACCTTGAACACCACCAGGGATGAAGCATTCACAACTTCCCTGGGCAACCCATTCCAGTGCCTCACCACCCTCACAGTAAAGAATTTCTTCCTCACATCCAATCTAAACTTCCCCTGTTTAAGTTTGAACCCGTTACCCCTTGTCCTCTCACCACAGTCCCTAATGAAGTGTCCCTCCCCAGCATCCCTATAGGCCCCCTTCAGATATTGGAAGGCTGCTCTGAGGTCTCCACGCAGCCTTCTCTTCTCCAGGCTGAACAGCCACAGTTTTCTCAGCCTATCTTCATATGGGAGGTGCTCCAGTCCCCTGATCATCCTCTGCACTTGTTCTAACAGTACCATGTCCTTTTTATGTTGAGGACACCAGAACTGCACACAATACTCCAAGTGAGGTCTCACGAGAGCAGAGTAGAGGGGCAGGATCACCTCCCTTGACCTGCTGGTCACACTCCTTTTGATGCAGCCCAGGATACAGTTGGCTTTCTGGGCTGCAAGCGCACACTGCCGGCTCATGTTCATTTTTTCATCAACCCACACCCCCAAGTCCTTCTCCACAGGGCTGCTCTGAATCTCTTCTCTGCCCAACCTGTAGCTGTGCCTGGGATTGCTCCGACCCAGGTGTAGGACCTCTTCACCTAAAAAGAGACTATCAAAATTCCAGTGTACAACCTACATCTCCATGTATAACTTAATGCATCTGTATTAAAGCTGGTAATGTTAGAGAGAACAAAGACATGTAACACTGTCTCCTTAAATCACAATGATCTAATTTATACTATTTATATAGTTTTTACTATGTGTTGCTTATAAGCAACAATAGTAAAAAGCTGAAAAAATGGTTGAGGTTTTTTTGGAGGTTTTTTTTTTGTTTGGGGTGGATTTGTTTTTGTTTTTGTGGTTTTTTTTTTTTTTTTATGATGGTCATACTCTGTTAATGTAATTCCTTTTCTTCTAAAAAATACAGTATACAGTGCAGCTGCAGTTCTTGGCGATGTACTGGCATGCAGACTTCTATTCCATCAAAAGGGCATTCAAGAAAAATTGAATGTTTTGCAGAAAAAAATCATACAATACCCTGCCCTAACTTGTGGTAGGTATGTAACTTTTAAAGGATACTATCCACCCTAATCAATACAATTCCTACAAGAAACAAGTTGGTAACAGGGTTAGTAAATGTTAAACAGACAGAAGCTTTTCAGGTTTGGGAAGACAGAACTTCTCACTTTTGAGTACTTAACCTGAATGCAAATTCATCCTTCAGTTTATCAGAGGATCTTCTAGGTGTCTTAGAATAAATCATTCTCCCAAGGATGGAATTGCTTCAGGGAGCCTCCAAGATGACCTATCATTTTTATATGAACAGAACTTCAAGTAAACATTTCACACATACCGGAATGAGGCCCAGCTGCTGGCGGGGTGTGCCTGGATCACCTGAATACTACTACACTCCTGCAGTACATCCTAATAGAACTCAGCATCATTTTCTTTAGATAAGCACTATACAATGTTTATTTCAGTAACTGAAATAAAAAAGTGGAGAGAATAACAGAAGTATTCCTTTTTAAAAAATTGTAAACATGAAGAAATAGTAAACATGAGTTTTGGAGAAGAAAACAGCCAAGTGAAGCTGAGCTACATATACACACAAAAACTACAGCTGGCTAAAATTAAGAAACGCAAAACCAACCACTGATCCTGGGGGAAAAGAGACGGGCATGGAAGAGAAGGTGTATCAGTCTCTCACCAACAGATGAGGACAGGAACAGTAATAAAACAAGATAGGAAAAAGCTCTGGGCAAAAGGATCTCATGTTCATTACTGTGTCAAAATGGTTCACTGCAAGAAACCCAGATCCTGGGTCTCCAGCTTATAATCTTGTGTTATAAAAATACCTTCATAGAATCAAGGAGAAATGTCAGACAAGTAGCTTTGATCTCCAGCTCAGAGAAGATTATGTTTTTTACCATTCTTTCTACTTATGCAAAATACTTAAAATGTTACCCCCTATCATCTGGTGAGGATAATCAGTAGACAGGTTTGAACTTGCAAATGTTAACGTGCAAACTTCTCTTGACAGGAGAACAAAAAGTTTCACCGGCTGTGAAACTCTCTCCCTGCCCAAAATGAGGTCACTGCAACAATCATCCAAACTAAAGAGGGAAAAAATGAAACTGACTCCCTTAACAGATGTTATAGGACTCATCATCACAGGAGAGAGTATATTCCTGGATGCAGAAAAGCTGAGTGGATTAGATATTGAGAAAACAATTGTACATTTCAAGCTTAATGGACCCTACTTGGAAGTCTTGTATAAGAAGTAAACACATTTGACTCTTTCAGGTGAAATTATAGTCTGACAGTAGGCCAGACTAGTCGGCCAGAGATAGGTTCTTCCTAGTGGAAAAGTAGTAATGAAAGAACTATGCTAGAGACCAAGTCAAACCTAAAGGCTGACTATTGCTTCAACCAAGTGTACCAAAGGAGAATGTATTTTTTATTGTTTACATGAGGAACAATGATCAAAATGCATGACATGTATGTGAATCTGAGCTGCTGAAGCACTTTAGTCTACCAAGTTGTCTTCACAGTAGAGAATAAATCTGAGATACCCACTGATAGGAGGAAGACTTTCAGGTCTTTCGCAGGTGCTAAGGAAAGCCAAACATCTGATCTGATACATCAGACGATCTACTATGAAGCACTGGTACTTATAGCAAGAGAGTGTTCATAATTTGAGATTAGACTTCAAAATTCTGTCTGTGTGACAGAAAAAAATGCTCCGCTGCAAATTATAATAGTAACCTCTCTCTTATTCAAAGTAGCAGATCAAATCAAAATCATCTAGAGTCCCTGTGTGGACCTCTTACTTACCAATTATATCACATAGAGAATGCTTACAGAACATCCTCTGGGGTTTCACCTTTGGGGGATTTAAAAAGTGCCTGGTGAACAGATAAAGCACTTCACTGTGTCATGGTTTAAGCCCAGTTGGTATCTCAGCACCATGCAGCCACTTGCCCACTCCTTTCCTTCCCCCTCTTCCTCCACCCCCCAACTTTGGGCAGGATGGGAAAGGGCAGTAGAAAGAATGTAAACCCCACAGGTTGAGTCCAATAACTAAAATATAATACAAAACTACTACTACAACTACTAATGATAATAAGGGAAATAACAAGGAAAGAGAATATAAAACTAAAAATGGAAGGGAAAAAAACAATAAACACAAGTGATGCACAATGCATCATGCTCACCCCCTGCCAAATGATACCCAGCTCTACCCAAGCAGCAATCTTGCCCTTCCGGGTGACTCCTCCCAGTTTATACACTGGGCATGACATGCTGTGGTATGGAATACCCCTTTGGCTAGTTTGGGTCAGGTGTCCAGTCTTTGCTCCCTCCCAGCTTCTTCTGCCCCTCCTCACTGGCAGAGCATGAGAAACTGAAAAGTCTTTGATTGGGATAAGCACTGCTTAGCAACAGCTAAAACATCCGTGTGTTACCAGGACTGTCCTCAGACTAAAGCCAAAACACAGCGCTGCACCAGCTACTAGGAAGGAGAAAAAAGAATAACTGTTACAGCTGAAACTAGGACACGCTGTCACACACTTTCCACACCACGAGATGCTCCTTTTGTCTACTGGAATACTTCCGGTTCCAGCAAGCTTATATACCCAGATCCCAGCTAGATGGGATCACAAAATCCCAGCATCAATTTATTCTCAATCTCTAGCAAATACACACATCTTTGTTTCAAACATTACATCAACAAACTTTGCTTTGGCCATCTGGGAGAAACACACTGTGACTCCTGGGCACAAAAAATTCACACATAAAAATTTCCCAATTCCCCACTAAAAGTCCTTTCTATTGCCATCTGTAGAGTTGTTCTCAAGCACACAAACTGTCTAGTTACCTCTCATATACAAGCAGCAACTGAAAGATACAGGAAAATTAGATTAACTGAAACCTAAGCCTTCTAGGACTTATCATGCAAAGTTTTAGACATTGTATTTCTAAGTCTTCTAATTCACATCTGCAGAAACCTCACACTGTATCACTCAAAAGTAATTCAAGGCAGAAGTAAGAATGAAAGAAATCTCAATCAGAAACCAAACCAAAAAAAAAAAAAAAGCACTACTGTGGCAAACCTCAGAAAAGCATACTTGTTTGGAGCCTGCTAAAATACTATATAGAAGAGTAATTCAAGTGCTATACATAATATGCTACGGCTACTAAAAATAAGTGAATAGGGAAAGAAACTTTAATAAATACAGTATCTCACAGGGAGGTTGTCTCTGGGAAATATAGCAATAATCAAAAGTACTTTTTTTCTGAAAAGTAAGTAACTCTGCCTACCTGGCTTTAGTGGATTCTCACTTGACTTGGCCTGCATTTCAACTTCTGAAATAAGCCTTAACAGATTTATTTGTATTACGTCATATTCATTTGAGACCAGTCTAAAAAATCTCCATCAAAACTAAGAATCCTTAAATCTGTGACTGAACTTTTCCCCTTTTAATAAGTTTTTTCCAGTGTCCTAAAGAAACCACCATGACAAGTCTTAAAGAAACCACAAAAGCACTGCAATCCCTTCCCTTTGCCCTCACAAACTGACAGCAGTAATCAGAACTATGTTGTTGTGACCCTCTGAACTAGTATTCTTAAATTACATTCTTGTACTTTTGAATTACATTCGCTAATGCTGCCTCTAAGAATTACACATAGAGTATGTTTGAAACAAAACAAGGGGCAAATCTCTTGTTCCTCCACCATCTTTTTCCTGTCTTGTCTGTCCTGTAAGATCGTTGCAGCATCAAAGACCTTACTTAAAGGACAGATTTTCAAGTGTATCTCTGGAAACTCATCAGTGCAAATCCTTTGAAAACTTGTCTGCATCAGGAAAGCCCACCTGGCCCTCTGTACTACTAAAATCATAGAATCATAGAATAGTAAGGACTGGAAAGGACCTCAAGATCATCAAGTTCCAACCCCCCTGCCATGGGCAGGGACACCTCCCACTAAACCATGCCATCCAAGGCTATGTCTAACCCCACCTTGAACGCCGCCAGGGATGAAGCATCCACAACCTCCCTGGGGCAACCCATTCCAGGGCCTCACCATCCTCACAGTAAAGAATTTCTTCCTCAGATCCAATCTAAACTTCCCCTGTTAAAGTTTGAACCCATTACCCCTTGTCCTCTCACCACAGTCCCTAATGAAGTCCCTCCCCAGCATCCCTATAGGCCCCCTTCAGATATTGGAAGGCTGCTATGAGGTCTCCACGCAGCCTTCTCTTCTCCAGGCTGAACAGCCCCAATTTTCTCAGCCTATCTTCATATGAGAGGTGCTCCAGTCCCCTGATCATCCTCGTGGCCCTTCTCTGCACTTGTTTTAACAGTTCCATGTCCTTTTTATGTTGAGGACACCAGAACTGCACACGGTGGGGTTGGACATAGCCTTGGATGGCATGGTTTAGTGGGAGGTGTCCCTGCCCATGGCAGGGGGGTTGGAACTCGATGATCTTGAGGTCCTTTCCAACCCTTACTATTCTATGATTCTATGAATTATACAGGAACAGAAACACCACAAAAATAGTTTCCCAAGTAGCTAGTATCCTGCCTCTGATAACAGCCAGATGCAGAAGCCATAGGAAAACGTGTGCAAACAGTGAAGACATCTAGTTGTGTCTTCCTTATCCTTCCTTCCTAGGGGTTTGGCTGCCTGTGCTTGAGGCCAGTTGCCACACAGCGCTGCGTGAGCAGGAGCTGTAAGAAGCTGGGTCCTTCTGGCTTCACTTGGGAACTGCATTTAAGCACAGGCAAACAAGGCTCTTGGTCCTTGCCCTGAGCTTTTGCAGCCATGCCTGTCCCTGGTCATGGATCTCACTGCTCTAGAACCTGACTCTGAATTCCCAGCTTGACCTTGGAACTGCTTCATCACTCTGAGCTGCTCTGGCGATCAAGGCTCATGGCTACCTTGGTGATTGTCACAGGACATGCTCTGCTCTTGAGTAGCTGTGCTGTTTCTGCATAAATCCAGACCTGCATCTGCCTTCTTGCGACCTGTGGACCCTGTCTCTCCTTCCCCAGTGGAGAAGCCTACCCTTGGCACTTCCTCACACCAGCTGTGCCCATGTCCATTTATCGACAGAAACCTCCTCTGTCCTGTAATGGCCACAATAATCAAACTCACAAGGTGCTACTAACAGGCCTTCTCAATTAGCCTGTCTTGAATAGTCTTAGATCTCACACAAATTAAAACACTACACCTAAGTTTTGCCTTTCCAATGTCTTCCAAATACTTATTAGATTTCCCAGTAAACAGCAATTCTGTCCAAAGTCTGAATTTACTTTTGCAAATGGTGCATTTAGAGGTGAAAAGTGTCTGATTACTAAATTTATCTTCAGAATTTTTTCCTTAGTGGATTCAACTGGTTTATTAGTGTTTCAACTACAGCTCAACTTACACCAAATAAAAAAAGAAATCCAAACATTTCAGTTCTTGAACTGAGCCCAGTGAAAGAGTAGGAGTTCTTACTCTTGCTTTTGTTAGGCCCATGATACAAACAGTAGCATTTTCGTATTTCAACTGACATGACTGCAGTGATACCATCTCTGGTTTTCTGCAGAGATGGTCACAATAATTGAGGATGTTTTTCTTAAGTTAATCCCTTCTGTTCCTCAAACACTTTGCACAAACTACACACAAAATGCCCATTAAACAGTTCTGCACAATGGTATACTTGTAAGAATGGTTCAGGGAGCTTGATTATGTGCATAAAAACTGCATCCTGAAGACTATTTTTATACAGTCCATACACATATATGGTACTTTTCCTTTTAATACAGTCTTGCTCTACACTTCTCCACAGATATGCTACATAAATGCAAAGGCATTTTTGTTTGTTTCATTTAACTCAGAAGTTCTGCTTCTTTTAGAATGGCTTGGGACTTCTGACCATATTATTGTTGGGTTTGGATATTATTATTTTCTTCCAGATTCACAGAACTTCCCATTTGTAAAAACATGTTGCTGAACCGTAGTGACACAAACTGACTGCTGAACCCAACCCAAACGACAGAAAACAAAAGCAGTTTTCCCTATGGAGAGGGCTGAACCTGAAAACGTTTGCTCTGTTTTTCAAAGAGGAACACTGATGTCACAGCAAACCTAGTATCTGACAACAATCAGAAAGGTCTCTCCTTGTGTGTCAGATGTCCTCTTTCTATATATTTAACTAAGAAATCTTTCAGTAGTCCACTGCCCTGCCCAGCTTCTGGCAAGAGTTACAAAGCTCCACCATGTAATTTTAGATCTGCGTGCCCTTTCAGCTCAACTTCCCCCTACCCCCATCAGATTTGATTTGCCAACTATCCCTAGCAAATGAGCACTCCATCTCCCCATGCCTTAGTACTGACCGACACTGTCTTTTGCTTGCTTTTGACAAAAGTTCCAAGTGTCAAATTGCTGCTTAACAAATACAAGGCATCAGAAGCCAGGTCTACACCTGCTAACATGTATGTCATCACTTGCTTGAAATCCTGAGCACACTGTGAACTCTCACCTGTGAGTAAGCCTTTAAGTTTGTAAGACTGGGTATTTTTGTCTTATTTACAAATCATTTTACAGAATTTACTCTTTTAATTTCCCTTATGCATTGTCATGGTTTAAGCCTCTATAACTCATGCAGTCGCTCTCTCACTCACTCCCCCCCTCTTGTTTCCCCCAGTCCCAGGGGGATGGGTAGGAGAATCAAAAGAATGCAACTCCCACAGGTTGAGATAAGAACAGTTTAGTAACTAAGGTATAACACAAACCACTGCTGCTACCACCAATAGCAATAATGACAAGGCACATATAAGGAAAGAATACAATCGCTCACCACCAATCCCCAGCCCGACCAAGCAGTGCACCCCTCAACCCTCCAGGTCTCTGCCCTCCATTTTTACATCCTGGGCATGACGTGCTGTGGTATGGAATACCTCTCTTTGGTCAGCTTGGGTCAGGTGTCCTGTCTCTCCTTCCTCACGGCTTCCCCTCCTCCCTGGCAGAGCATGAGACTCACAAAGTCCTTGGTCAGATCAAAACATCCTAAGCCATAACTGAAAACACTGGTGTTATCAGTGCAGTTCCCAGGCCCAAAATCAAAAACACAGCGCCGCACCAGCTACCAAGAAGGAGAAAAATGACTGCTGCTTTTGAACCCAGGACATGCATTCACTTAAACACCTCATTTTTAGGTTTCACTTTACATAATACACGTGTGTATAGCTTTTGCATACATATCTGAAATAACCTTCACCCAACTTTCACTGGCTGAATGAACTGAAAATTCTTTCAACATACCAATTAATTTATCTCAGATAATTACAAAGAGGAAAGCTGCTTTCTGACTTCTCTAGGTTTTAATACCATCACAAAATGGCACATCTGAGTTTTCTGTATGTACTTTCAGCAATACAGAGGGTGGTATGTTGGCATTTAATCTGTTCTATCCACAGCTGGAATAGTTTTTTTAATTTTTGCTAATATATGTAACTGAAAAACCACTGTAGAATAAAGTGTTTTTCAGATACCTATTTCATTCTGCTCCTGAGATCTAGGCTTGAGACTGTGTGCAAATGCACTGTGTACCAGTAGAGGTGGACTAGATATGCAAAACATGATTTTATAGTTACTGCCATTATTACATATTCCTTGTACAACATGGTGGACTGAGAAGTACCCAGAAGCTAGGGTAGCACAAGCACTGCTTATCCTTTATTGTTTCAATAAACAACCGGAAAACCACTGCTTTAACTGTTGCGACAACTACATTCACTCAGGTATGTTTGCTGCTCTTTAGTCAATTTCATTACTAAGTGGATAGGTTAAGCTGAAAACAAAACCCCCTTATATTTGGCCTCACACGCACCAAAAAAAAAAAAAAAACCACACACAACCCTGTATAAATAGAATTTTGAACACAGAACTGAGAAGCAGAATCTTTTATGTTTTCCCCTCGTATCTGGGAAACATTTTTAAACCAGCTTTTCCTATTCACAAACTACTATGCTTCCTCATTATTCCTTGACTTACAAGTCAAATAAAACATTTGGGCTCCTTTGATGCTACTGTGATGGGCTGTCAACTTACAAATACCATAAAAAATCTGCATTTCCCATCCTGTCTACAGGATATGAACTTACAGGGGATTTAAAACTGGATTAAAATTTCCATGAAAGATGAGAACATTCATAATTGCATCGCACAACAATAATATGTTTAAAATTACATTAAGTTACAGGTGCTTTAATGCTCTGACTAATCATGAAATATAAGAATAATATAAACTCTCCGAACACAAAGCAAGCAGTATTATAAAAGCAATCACTAGCCCGTAATTATCCATAATCTCTTGCACGTTCACAAAAGCCTCCAGAACAGGCAATGAATAGTCACAGGATATTTGGTAGGCTGTTTTTCTTTGTTTCCACTTTTTACGAGGCATATTTCTGTAATAATTGCTCTTAGCTCTACTAAGAATGGAAAATGTTTGTAACATAGAATAGCTTAAGTGCAAGTATAATGTACAACAGCTAAGTCCCAGTTTTTATTTCCTGTTACCAACTCCAGTGAATGTCCTGTTCATGCCTATCCTATAACAGCGTTATTTTATACCCATTAATTTGGCTGCAAAAGTTCAACTTGGTTCTTCCTTAGAGGAAGCACTCATCTTTATCTGTCATCCTCATGACAAATTAGAGTACCTCATAATACTGCTTTTCTAACAAAACACATCCAGATGGAATCAGAGAAAGGCAGCAACGTCATTCCTATTAGTTTAATCCTTAACAACATCGAAGTTACCTGACTCTAGAAACCCCACGTCTGTGTGGGGTACTGGCAGGCAATCAGTTCAGAGGTTGACATCTACTGGCATTTAGTGGTATCAGTGCTCCCAACTTACCTATGCTTGTTCGAGTCTCTAGTAATGCATGCAGAAAGCCGACTCTTAACAAGGTACCAGAAACAAAAGAATGATTGCTTTGTTGTACTCAACAGTGTGGGGAAGAGTCTTATCCCTATATCAAATAAACTTCTGAAACCAGCAGCAGGGAAAAATGTGACAGAACAAATTATAACATGGGAGCAGCAAACCAAGTAACATGACAATAGAGATACTAAAAACATTTTAGCACAGATTACTTGACCATACGTAAGTGGGTAGCCATATATATATATAAATATATATATAGGGTTACATAAAGGAAGAGGGGAAATAAAAAAAGAAAATGTGCTGTGCAGAATACCATTTGTAATTTTACAACATGATGGAAGGATGTGGCTGGAAGAAAGGAGTAGTTATTTATTTTTTGTTTTTGTTTCTGACTGCATCACAAGTCATTCATTGTAGCCACTTCAGAACCAAGGATGTTTTCTAAACTGTTTGAGTGCAGTGTTTAACAAACAGATCCTCAGATACAATGCCCCTAAATACTTAAAAACTCCCCATAAATATGAAGAATTAGTTATCATAACAAGTGCTGTAGAATTCTTCTACATCTCTGGAATATTTACAGGCAAGACAAAAATCAGTCCAACTGCATGCACTGTGCATACAGGAAAGAAGATCAGTAAATTAGTTTTCCTATTAGTATCATGAATTGCTGCCCAAAATTTCAGGACAGGAATCTTAACATAGAACTCTCACTACCGCAAGCATCATTAGACAGCTAAGACTCAAAACAGTGCCAGACAATCCGGGCAGCAATGAAGCTGGCTTCTAATCTGGAAACTACTATTAAAAGAAAATATTCACCTTCCCTTAGAAGATGATGTATTAGAATGCTGCAAAGTGGAAAGTTGCGTACCTATTAATATAAAACAAACATATATGTACCTGTATGTAACAGAAAGAATGCCATCTACTGGTATTTAAGAATATACACCACTGTTAATAAGTTAGTAAATAGCTATCATAATAAGCAACAAAGTTGTCATTGCTATATACTGGAAACAACTGTGTCCTGTTCTAAACTTTTCCTCACATACTTGGCATACTGTATTTTAACAAATATACATAAATCGTACATCCTGGAAAAAAAAAAATCTTCTCATAAAACAGACACAGAAGAAAATACAATTTTCTAATTTTAAGGTCGTAAGACCTTATTGCAGACTTTCAATACTTAAAGAGGGCATATAAGAAAGATGAGGAAAAACTTTTTAATAGGCCTGTTGTGATAAGACAGGGGGTAATGGTCTTAAACTCAAAAAGCATTGATCCAGAATACGTACAAGGAAGCATTTTTTTACAATGAGGGTGGTGAAACACTGGCACAGATTGCCCAGAGAGGTGGTAGATGCATAATCCCTGAAAACATTTAAGGTCAGGCTGGATAAGGCTCTGAGAAACCTGAGCTCGTTGAAGATGTCCCTGCTCATTGCAGGGGGGTCTCACAAGATGACCTTTAAAGGTCCCTTCCAACCCAAACTATTCTGTGAATTCTACAATGAGAAAAAACCCTATTCTATGATTTTACTCCCCTTTTTCATCTTCTATTTCACATAAAAGCTATTTTGCATATTTTATAAAGATATGAGGACAATTCCTCTATTTCTCAAAGATAACCTAGTCCCTCTCATTCCCTTCATGCCTTACTGATGCATTTCTATGATCATTGTGATAGTATTATTGAAAATGCTTTGGTAACTCATTCCAGACAAAGCCAAAATACATCAAAACATGCACACCTACATATCACATTCCAAGACCTTGACTTCTTTCCATTTTTTTCCATCAGCTATTCTCCACAATTTCCCTGCAGTTCCATCAATGTCTACTTTCTATTTTTGCTCTTGTAATATTCAGGAGTAACTAAATAATCTTGTGAAGTTCCAGTAAATCAATGAACAACTCTTCCCTGACAGACAAAACAGTAAATCTGCTTAAATCCTAAAATTTTAAGAAATACAGTTTTGCTGAACTCCTGTTTTTGTAACAGTGCTGGTTTCATTCTGTTCTTGAATACTGTTGCCTAATCAAGATGTATGTCAATGACTTAACTATTAAGAATGACAAATACTGTCATTCAATATTCAACAAACACCTGATGAGACAGCTGGATGATCCAAGATACAAGCAAAAAAATCTCTGGACATCTAAACAGGAAAGGAAAGACAAATACAAATGTAAGCGTACAGTGAGATGTAACTAAGCATTTTGATTTGTAACTAAGCAGGTGCATCTGTTCCAAAAAGTAAATCACAAATGCTTCCATTCTGAACCACTGCTGAGCAACTGCCCTTTTAATGCTAATTCATCACAGCCTTAGATATACTGCTACACAGAAAGCAAAGGTCTTAAAAACCCATTTTGCTGAAAATTCTGGCACAGATTCAGAAGTAGGGGTGAAAGGTCAGTGCTTCATTAACTGAACCAACTCAATTAAAATTGTATTTAATTAAAAAGTCAAGATGATCATAAAAAACCCAGGTCATCCAGAGAACATCACTAAAAATCTCAAACATCCTGTGCTTAATTGGCAGTAAATTTCTTGATCTGGCTTTTTTGAGCAATCCACTGCAAAACACTTCAATACTATTTAACACAATAGACAGAATTCCACCAAATTTAGTCCAAATAAATACAACTTCAAGGTAAATAAAAAAGCTGGCACATGGAAGACAGGTAAATGCCTTCCATTCTTCTGGAAAACAAGCTTCCCATTCAGATGCTCTAAGGTGTCCTCTTCAGGAGGCAAGTGTTACAATACTAAAGACAGAAGGACTTGATGTTATGTTTTCAGATTTATAACTCAAATTTAAAAAAAAATACCAAAGCCAAAACAAAACAACAGCAGCAAAACACACACACAAAGCCAAACCATAACTCAAAACCCCTTTTTACAAGAAACATTTGAGCACTGCTGTACAATCAGGCATTTTACTAAATACACACTATATTAAACTATTCAAACACGTTTCCATGATTGCTATTCCTAAAATAACAAGGTGACACTGAAGTTCTGGAACCTCCCAGTTCCCTAAAAAGCAGAGAAACTCCAGCAAGCAAATGTTGTTGTTTTCTGCAAATGCTAAATTTGGCAAAATGGAAATCCTTTACCTGAAAACATGTTTGCATTATCAAAGAGGTACTCTCAAGTGGTGAATTTTGTTCACTAAGTGCTGACAGTTTCCAAAGGAAATAATAATATAGTCTCTGCTTTCCACTGCATACATTTGGAAACAAGTGGTGTCCACCACCTTTCCAACATTGCTTAGCCCAGCAGAATATTAAAAAGCTGAACTCTAAGAGGGGAAGGCAAGGACTGCAGACCTTGATTCAAAATTCAAAACCTTGATTTTTACCTTTTGAAAAAATAGAGTATTTCTCATCAGTGTATGTTGAAGCATTAAGTGAGGACATAAAATTAACTCTCAGCTGCAGAGCCAAATGACAAGGCTACTTTGGTGGTCACTCCCACAGAAGATGAACAGCAGTTCTTATATATAAACCCCTTTTCCATGGCTCCTGCATCAGTGTGCATGGAACCAAAACAGGGCCCTATTCTGTATGGTCATGGATGGCTTTCCATCCATACCCTGTAGGAACAGCTTAAGTACCTTAGATAATCTATCGTTTCTTTCCAAGTACAGGCAAGTTTTCCATAATAGTAAAAACCTTTTAAGTAGCATTCAGATTTCAGAGCTTATTTCGAATCAATATCTGGATTTCAATGCTCTTTCCATCATGCAGCCACAAAACTGCCCTCCTCTCAGCTCCTAAGAATTTATTTCATCTATATATTTTAGACTTTCAGACGTTTTTTCCATAGCGTATCACGATGTACTTGGCATCTTCCCCACCAGGGAGTGAACATTCCTGCTGTAAAGAGCTCCCGTTGTTACAAACAAGGCTGAAGTGAGATCAGACGACTGCAGAAGCTGGTCACCCAGTCAATATAAACCAGCTGACGCAAACCTCAAATTAGGACTCTGACAGCAAATGTATCTTCATCCCTTTCTGTGACAATCTTTTGAGACACATATGATAGAATCATAGAACAGTTAGGGTTGGAAAGAGCCCCAAGATCACCTAGCTTCAACCCCCCTGCCATGGGGAGGGATGCCTCATACTAGACCACGTCACCCAAGGCTCTATCCAACCTGGCCTTGAACACCACCAGGGATGGAGCATTCATGACTTCCTTGGGCAACCTCTGCCAGTGCCTCAACACCCTCACACTAAAGAACTTCTTCCTTATATCTAACATGAATTTCCCCTGTTTCAGTTTAAACCTATTGCCCCTTATTCTATCACTACAGCTCCTAACGAGGAGTCCCTCCCCAGCATCCTTATAGGCCCCTTTCAGATACTGGAAGGCTGTTAGGTCTCCATGCAGCCTTCTCTTCTCCAGGCTGAACAGCCCCAACTTTCTCAGCCTGTCTTCACACGGAAAATGAAGCAGTACAGGAAGTAAACAACATTAAGTATGCCCTAGATGGGTCAACAGACTTACTGAATGTTTTGGGGATTTCTAGATATAAGTCATTATCACACATTGCAAAAGAAAAACTTCAAGAGCAGCCAAATATTTAACTTAGCTTTCCTGTGCAAACAAGCATGATAATCCTTACAATATCATTAAATTACAATGCTGATTGTAAAAAAAGGAGGTATACCCATTCTTTTCAAAAAGTTTTGTGATGATGCACACCGGACAGTAAGAATCTGAGAATAAATTCTAATGATTATAAAAAAACAATTTAATAATACCCTTTCTTTTAATCTCAACTTTGTATCCTGGTGCTGTGCATTTTTCATTCTCCCTTACCTATCCTTCTTTATTTTTTTTAATTATAAGTTTTCCAAGAGTGATTTCTTTCCCTCCAATTAAAATACAAAAGTATTGCATTTCATATCATATTGAGCTACACTGATATTAGGCAACTAGGAAAGTGCTGAATGATAAAAATAGCTAGTAAAACATGTTTGTGTTTTGAACTCCTCCATGCCCTTTTCCCTATAGCTTTTAGGTTAAGTCTTGGCCCATCAAGTCACAATGTCTACTAAGATTGATTCAAAAACACAGAGTAGGTAGAAAAAATCCTGCAGGACTACAGTGACGCTTGACTCAAATGCTTACAAGTTAGTCACAAACTAAGACCCTTTCAGGTGGCAGTGCTATCAAAAGCAGTAGCCCCAACTATTAAGTAAGAAATTAACTACTTAAAGAAGCCTACAAGTATTTTCAGCTTCAGTAGACATGCACATAAATAATGATCAGGCTGCTATATTCCCACTGCTTGTAATGACTATAAGATACAAATAAAAGCCCCAAATATTAGCAAGTCCATTAATATTTATAAGCACATTTTGACGTGGACCCATGGAGAGTGCAAGGATGTAAAATCAACAATCCTCAAACTGCTATTCAGCAATGTAAAGCACTAAGCATCAATGTGCTGCAAGTTATTTACATGCTGATGTGCTTTGCTAGTTCAGTGTGGAAATACATAAAATATGAACAGATGTACCGCGCAAAACCCTAAATTTGGGATTAAAGTTAAGGACTCATTATTCCTTAAGTCACTAAATATAAATCCACAGAGAAGCACTAAGCCTCCCTTCTCTGGCTGCTTTGAAGAAAGTTTGGATACAATTATATTATTCATAGGCAGAAGATTAAACAAAAGCAAAAAAGAATAAAATTAAAGAGCAAATGTAAGTTGTTTTCAAAACAAGCTATGGCATTTCTCCAGGTTATTTATTTTGTCCTAAATAAAAGGGGTTTGGGTTTGGTTTTTCAATAATACTTGCTCCCCTTCTGATTTGTGCTTGCTGATATGGGCACCAAGATATTCAGATAACTGAATAGTGAGCTATTACACGAGTTATCTGAATATCTTGGTGCATCTACCAGGTTAAAAGCCATCAGAACTACCCATTTTAAAATGCCACATATTATTAATATTTAATATGACAGATTAATGTTATAATTAGAGTGATATATACATCAACACAATATATATGCAAGTTGCGTTTGGAGCAGTTTCTTAAATGACAGTGTCTCTATGCTATAGATGCAGCACCTTTAAATAATCAATTTAATTTAAAGCAGTCCTGGGAAGGATTCATTCTCTTACCCGTATCCAGCTGTTGGCCTTCAATTCCACAGGGTTCTGTGGTTCACTGCTGTAGAGACAACATAAGCACCACATCAGAGTCTTCTGGCTTTCATCTGCAGGGAAAAAAGCAAATAAGGACACACTTGGGGGGTGAAAAAAAAAAATAAAGAAAGAAAAGGAAGAAAAATCAAAACACAGACAGAAGCACATAACAATCCCTACCCATCTGCAAAACTAAAGCCCTAAGCATCAGTCTCAATTCATAATGCTTTTATTCTACCAGATTCACACCTCACATTTACTGTTATTCATACATAGTTTTTGTGTAATCATTTCCTTCAATAGAAGTTTAAAAGGTATTCAAGAGGTCAAAATCAATACAATAGATACATGCATGACCCATTGAAGAATTTATATAATAATTTCAAGCAATTTCAGAATCAATACATTTCAATTCAGTATCAAAATAATATAATAAACAATAATCAACAGTAGTAAAATAGTTATTACATTGTATCCAAAGCTTGCACAATCGAAGAATGCTCACTTCTGAAAAAGTTATGAGTTCACTCATAACAAGAATATAAAACATCAAGTTTTCTGTAAGAATATACTAGGATTTTCCACGCTTCAGGAAAATTAAATTTCTGCAGAGAGAATAAGAGCTAAATGCTGATGGAAAAAAAATCCTACTCGCTTCGGCAGCACATATACTAAAATTGGAACGATACAGAGAAGATTAGCAAGGCCCCTGCGCAAGGATGACACGCAAATTCGTGAAGCGTTCCATATTTTTAATAAATGGTTAGAAGGGTGGTGCTATAGTCAGGGGTTTGGGTACCTTGAACATGGGACTCAATATAGCAGGCCAGGTCTACTGGGGGCTGGTGGAGCTGGTCTGACAAAGAAGGGGAAGAGTGGATTTGGTAGGAGGCTTGCCAGACTGGTCAAGGATGCTTTAAACTAGATGTGTTGGGGGAGAGGGGCGTCATTCCATCCCAACACACCCAGTCGGTTGCCAGCACCTACAGTAAACGTTCGGAGCAATGTAGAGATATTCCAGCTGCTCCAGCCAATGAGCCGGCTTCAATTGGATCTCGGCTCAAATGCCTCTACACAAATGCCCGTAGTATGGGGAACAAACAAGAGGAATTAGAGATGTGTGCACATCTACAGGGGTATGATATCATAGGCATCACAGAAACATGGTGGGATGGCACCTATGACTGGTGTGTTGGAATGGAAGGTTACCGGCTCTTTAGGAAAGACAGGCCAGGCAGACGGGGAGGGGGAGTCGCTATTTATGTTAGGGATAGGCTGGAGAGTATGGAACTCTGTCTGGGGACAGGTGAGCAGTCGACAGAGAGTTTGTGGGTCAGGGTTAAAGGGAGAACAGCGATGGGTGACATTATTGTGGGGATCTGTTGCAGACCGCCTGACCAAGGGGACTTGCTGGACGAAGCGCTCCATAGGCAGATAGGAGCAGCCTCACGCTTGCAGGCCCTTGTTCTCATGGGAGACTTCAACCACCCTGATATCTGTTGGAGGGATGGTACGGCCCGGCACAAGCAATCCAGAAGGTTCCTCGATTGCGTGGAAGACAACTTCCTTCTGCAAGTAATAGAGGAGCCGACAAGGAGAGGTGCCATGCTTGACCTCGTCCTCACCAACAGGGAAGGGCTGGTTGGGAATGTGACGCTCCAGGGCAGCCTTGATTGCAGCGATCATGAGATGGTCGAGTTTGAGATCCTCAGGACAGTGAGAAGAGCGAGCAGCAAGCTCACTGCCCTGGACTTCAAGAGAGCAGACTTTGGCCTCTTCAGGAACCTGCTCAGTAAGGTTCCATGGGATACAGCCCTAGAGGGCAGGGGGGCCCAAGACTGTTGCTTGATATTCAAGGATCACCTGCTGCAAGCTCAGGAGCGATGCATCCCAGCTAGAAGGAAGTTCAGCAGGAGGGCCAGGAGACCTCCTTGGATGGACAAGGAGCTGCTGAGCAAAATTCGAAGAAAAAAGAGGCTTATAAAAGGTGGAAGCAAGGTCAGGCGGCCTGGGAAGAATACAGGGATGTTGTCCAGGAAGCTAGGGACCAGGTTAGGAAAGCTAAGGCCCACTTAGAATTAAACCTGGCTAGGGATGTTAAGGATAACAGGAAGGGATTTTATAGGTACATTGCCAATAAAAGACAGGTTAGGGACAACGTGGGCCCTCTCCAGAAGCTATGGGGAGAACTGGCTACCCTGGATTTGGAGAAGGCTGAGGTTCTTAATGACTTCTTTGCCTCAGTCTTTACCGGCAAATGCCCTGACCACACCACCCAAGTCTTGGAAGGCAGACGCGGGGCTAGTGAGAATGAAGACCTTGGGCCCAGTGTGCGGGAGGATCTGGTTCGAGACCACCTTAGGAACCTGAATGTATACAAGTCCATGGGACCGGATGAAATCCATCCACGGGTCCTGAAGGAGCTGGCAAATGAAGTTGCTAAGCCACTGTCCATCATGTTTGAAAAATCATGGCAGTCAGGTGAAGTTCCCGATGACTGGAAAAAGGGAAATATAACCCCCATTTTTAAGAAGGGGAAAATGGATGAGCCAGGGAATTACAGACCAGTCAGTCTCACCTCTGTGCCTGGCAAAATCTTGGAGCGGATTCTCCTGGAAGGCATGCTAAGGCACATGAAAACCAACAAGGTGCTTGGGGACAGCCAGCATGGCTTCACTAAGGGGAAATCCTGCCTGACCAATCTGGTGACCTTCTATGAAGAGGCTACGGAACTGATGGACAGGGGCAGAGCAGTTGATGTCATCTGCCTGGACTTGTGTAAAGCCTTTGACACTGTCTCACATGACATCTTTCTCTCTAAGTTGGAGAGACATCAATTTGATAGGTGGACCACTCGGTGGATAAAGAACTGGCTGGATGGCCACACGCAAAGAGTAGTGCTCAGTGGCTCAATGTCCAGCTGGAGACCAGTAACGAGTGGAGTCCCCCAGGGATCGGTGTTGGGACCAGTCTTGTTCAACATCTTTGTGGGTGACATGGACAGTGGGATTGAGTGCGCCCTCAGCAAGTTTGCCGATGACACCAAGCTGTGTGGTTCGGTTGATACATTGGAGGGAAGGAATGCCATCCAGAGGGACCTTGACATGCTTGTGAGGTGGGCTGATGCTAACCTGATGAAGTTTAACCATGCCAAGTGCAAGGTCCTGCACCTGGGTCGGAGCAATGCCAGGCACAGCTACAGGTTGGGCGGGGAGGAGATTCAGAGCAGCCCTGTTGAGAAGGACTTGGGGGTGTGGGCTGATGAAAAAATGAACATGAGCCGGCAGTGTGCGCTTGCAGCCCAGAAGGCCAACCGTATTCTGGGCTGCATCAAAAGGAGCGTGACCAGCAGGTCGAGGGAGGTGCTCCTGCCCCTTTACTCTGCTCTCGTGAGACCTCACTTGGAGTATTGCGTGCAGTTCTGGTGTCCTCAACATAAAAAGGACATGGAACTGTTAGAACAAGTGCAGAGGAGGACCACGAGGATGATCAGGGGACTGGAGCACCTCTCGTATGAAGATAGGCTGAGAAAATTGGGGCTGTTCAGCCTGGAGAAGAGAAGGCTGCGTGGAGACCTCATAGCAGCCTTCCAATACCTGAAGGGGGCCTATAGGGATGCTGGGGAGGGACTCTTCATTAGGGACTGTGGTGAGAGGACAAGGGGTAATGGGTTTAAACTTAAACAGGGGAAGTTTAGATTGGATCTGAGGAAGAAATTCTTTACTGTGAGGATGGTGAGGCCATGGAATGGGTTGCCCAGGGAAGTTGTGAATGCTTCATCGCTGGCGGCGTTCAAAGTGGGGTTGGACATAGCCTTGGATGGCATGGTTTAGTGGGAGGTGTCCCTGCCCATGGCAGGGGGGTTGGAACTCGATGATCTTGAGGTCCTTTCCAACCCTTACTCTTCTATGATTCTATGATTTTCTATTCAGGATGAGATCAGGTTTTAGTTAATTCTAAGCCACTGCTGGAAATGAGTTGCCTCCTCTCACATATGTTATGGCTCCTTTCAGATACTTGTATAGGAGAGCTGATTATTTGGAATAAGCACCTTAAGACCATTCAATTCATCATTATTTCCCACAATTTTGTTTTCAATAGGTTTATTTGTTGGGGGTTTTTTGTTTGGGGTTTTTTGTTTGTTGTTTGGTTTTTTTTAACATTCTTTTGCAGACACCCAGAATAAAACTTCATTATTAATGTTCATTATTGCAATAAAAATTATGAAAACTGGATATAGTATTGCAGCTCTGATATAATATTCACCTAGTAAGCAATCTTATTCTTGTTAAAAATAATACAAATTAGTAATATCACAGGAGTTTTAAAAATTATATTAGGAGATGATTTGATTATCAAACTCAGCAAGTTTTCTTTTGTTTTCTGTGTATTTGTTATCCAGGATGTAATAAACAGCATTATTTAGAAGTGCTTTGTTGGCAAAGCCTGAAGAAAAAATAAAAGCTCCATTAAGTAATGCCTGTATTTTCACCAGATGATCAGAGAAGCTAATATTGATTTAAACCAGTATTCCTCAATAAATGTCCAGCAAGCCTGTAGGCCATTACTGGCCTCCCACTGACTAACATCTCTGCACAGAAATGGTTACTCAAACATACAGATTTAACTGACTACAATTTGGGCTATTTTGCCATTGTGTGTTTGGGGATTTTTTTTTTTCTTAATATGGATTTTTACCAGGCTAACAATTTCCCAGGTTGTTCAAGATTGGAGTTAAAGGAGGTATCTTGCATAGTACTCAGCAGAAATTGAAAGTGTCCACACACTTTGATTGGAACTACGTCCAACTAGCATTCAGATATCAGCACTAAGAGACAACTCCATCTCCTTCAAAAAGTGTTTCGCCTTAAAATTCTGATATGAAATTATATGGGAAGAAAATACTGGCTTATTTGTTTAAATGACTAAATGACAGCCATTTGCTTCTTAGAAAACTAAGATTTTAAACATTATTTATTACCAATAGTGAAATATTATCTGTTTATGAAGTCTGGTATTAAAGATCATTTACAATTACATTAATTACATTAAAAAAAAAAACAACAAACTATATAGAAAAAGGCAAGGAGAAAAGAAAAACAATCAAGTCCGAATCGCCTATCCTAAATAATGCATATACACAGTTCCAGTGTTCCTTCTTTTGACTATTCATACTATACATCTACAGTATGACATTAAGTAATTTTATTTAAGTTACAGTTACTTTTTTGGCCATAACCAAAACTGAAGAAGTCTCCCATAGGTCTATGAAACCTATGGGTCCAGGAAAAGGGACCTACAGTCCTCGCTGAAGAACTCAATGACACTCTGAGGAATGCTCTCAGGTTCACCATTTTCTTTTCACAACTGCTTTAAACTGGTGATGAAAGATGGGAAGATCAAGAATCAGGAGGGACAGATCCTAAAATAATTATGGCAGCTGCAAAAGATAACCACATCAAAAGACCCAACACAGGCACAGAAAACCTGCTGGTGTCTTTTTTCCTCCCATTCTTCTACTAACTCTGATCCCTACTGAAAACCTATCGTCAACATATGCACTGAAAACCATTATCAGGATACAAATTCAGGCATTTTATCTTAAGATGGCATGAAAGAACACTCACTACTAAAATAACCTATCAGTACATCAAGAGGAAAAAATTAGTAACTCAAAGGTGAAAATTGCATCCCATAAAAGGTCACCAGCTATCTTCTTGACTTCTTAAGTACGTTAATATTGTAACTCCAACTAAATGAATGAAAACTTTCCATGGGACAACAAAAAAAAAAAGAAAAAAAAGAGAGGAAAAAAGAAAAAAAAAGGCATAACAAAGTTTATAAATACCCTCTCATGAACAGGGCCAGATGCAAGGAACTAATCAGAAAACCCTAACCTTACAGCCAGAAGTACTCTTTTTAGAGCTTGTTGTAAAGTTTTATTGAAATATATCAGATAATGTTGATTAGATAAATTTCTTGTTGATTAGATACATTTCTGTTGAAATGAATGCACACATAAGCATGCATGCTCACACACATATAGTGACATACAGAGCCACCAAGAAATTCCCCAGCATTTATAGCATTAGTTTGGGATTCAAGACATTTGGGATCAAAACTCAAACCAGGAGGGTCCTACTAAGAAGATAATCCCTGAGGCCACAGAACAAAAATACTAGAATTCCTTAGCAAGACTGAATTCCTCATGTATCCCTTGTGGCTTAGAACCACAAGTACAGCCATGAAATTTTCTTCAGTTGTGCTTCCTTCGCATTAGCATTCTAAACAAGGCTAACTTGGTCACCTCCTGCTCAGGAGTGTTTATGAGGAGATTATTTTCCCTTGGAGACCCCACTTCCTTCGCTGAGTGGTCAGCCATGTCAGCTTCCAGCAACAATACACATTCATCTAAGGTGATAGGTATTGTGGTTTGGACATGATGCAGAAGTATAATGGTTTTCCTCCTCCATTTATTAGTATGAAAGACTGAATTGAACAAAATTAGTTCCTTCTACTGCAAGGGTGGCCTGGTCTCAGACACATAGCTGAATGAGCTATTTATCCAAATGAGAACTTACACAAAACCCACCTGAGAGTCAGCATCTGCTACAGCCAGCACTATCTTAAAAGAGTGTCTTCAGAACTAGTGCCAAACAAAATCAAAATCTGCTGAATCGAAAATACCAGCAGTCCAAAGATTGCTCAGGTGGCTCTAAAGAGAGGAAGTGGTGGGAATGTATAAGCAGACATATTCAGGACTACCGATGTCAGAAAATCTCCTTGACTCATCTTTAAGCATTGAAGTGAAGGATTCAAACTCGTGCAAGTGAAGTTCGTTGATTCAGCTTGCTTGTAACTTTGAGACCAAAAAAAAAGCTATAGTAAAACCTCATTCTCTTGCAATCTTCAGAGGTAATGATCGATTTGCAAAAAAAGTACTTTTCTTGTTTTAGAAAATGCTGAGGTACCCAAAGGAGAGGAAAGAAGTAGAGGAAAGCAAAAGCATATTGCTGGGATTGTTGTGAAAAGGAGTCAAAAGAAGAAACACATGGCTTTCAATTTTGATGAAAAATATACATGAAGCTACTTTCTAGACCAGAACGTATTGTCGGCTCAGAAAAACTGATGGTCTGAGGATTTGTATACTCCAAACAAAAGCTTAGAAGAAAAGCATATGTGTAATTGTAAACATCAACAACTACCAACATTCTGAAAAACTAGAACTATGATCAAAAAAAGGAGCTTCTCCATTGTAAAAATAAGTCTACAAAGTATGAAAAAGGCTTTTCTCAAAAGATGCCACAAAAGCACATATCTGCCACTCTGCAAAAGTGATTTATACTTAAATCAATGGTTCCTTCCCAAATTTTCCTTTCAGAGGGGAAGTGCTGACATAACACACACCTACCATGTGTTTTGCAGACAAGTTCATTCTGCTTGTGCTTGGAGCTGACTGGAAGACAAAGCCAAACCAGAGGACATATGCTGTACTTGACTTAGTAAGCTTTTCTGGGTGAACCAAAAATTGTTCTTTCCTGTATTTCCCAAAAGTGGGCATAAAGCACAAGAGACAAAATGTGACTTTTGGGGGTTTTCTTTGTAGCTGTAGTAGTGGCAAAAAGCAGGGAAAGATTATTTTAAGGGACTCACTAAGCAGCTCAGTATTAGTTTTCTGCTTAAAAGCAGATCACAAGTCATTTATCAATATATCAACATCTCACATGCCAAAAAATGTACTAGAGGTGCTGGTAAAGTACACAAGCAGTGTCTCCTCCACCCATCAGTTTTTCTGTCCCAAATTTATTTTGTCTTGTTTATTCTCATGTACACATATATACACTACCAGTAAGAGGCTTTTAGTTTTTCATACACTTTTTTCCCATGTCACCACTTCACTGTTTTGGTTTTGATTCTACGTGCATTTTCATTAGTTCACAAGATGAAGAAAACACACATTCAGAATAAACTAAATAAATCCAAACACACCCATAAGTTAGTAGAGCTTTACACCAATGCAAAAACAAACCAAGTATCAGAAAAAATAATTCTTTTCTATTAGCATATATAATAGAATATTCTGATGTATAACTGCAAGAAATTTCTGTTGAGAGTAATTTGGAACACTTGATTTAATACATAGAATCACAGAATAGTTAGGGTTGGAAAGGACCTTAAGATCATCTAGTTCCAACCCCCCTGTCATGGGCAGGGACACGTCCCACTAAACCATGCCATCCAAGGCTATGTCCAACCCCACCACGAACGCTGCCAGCGATGAAGCATTCACAACTTCCCTGGGCAACCCATTCCAGGGCCTCACCATCCTCACAGTAAAGAATTTCTTCCTCAGATCCAATCTAAACTTCCCCTGTTTAAGTTTGAACCTGTTACCCCTTGTCCTCTCACTACAGTCCGTCATGAAGAGTCCATCCCCAGCATCCCTATAGGCCCCCTTCGGGTATTGGAAGGCTGCTCTGAGGTCTCCACGCAGCCTTCTCTTCTCCAGGCTGAACAGCCCCAATTTTCTCAGCCTATCTTCATACGAGAGGTGCTCCAGTCCCCTGATCATCCTCGTGGCCCTCCTCTGCACTTGTTCTAACAGTTCCATGTCCTTTTTATGTTGAGGACACCAGAACTGCACACAATACTCCAAGTGAGGTCTCACGAGAGCAGAGTAGAGGGGCATATTGAGAACGTAACAAAAATGTAATTAATATGTCAAGAAAATAAGAAAAACATAAATCATGATGCACAGAAACACTCACTGGGTTTAAAATTCACTGCTTCCAAGTAAAGATTTTCTAACTAATCAATTAAATTAATTAGCTCCCCAACTAAATTTAAGATTTCACAATGCCACACATTTTAAATAATTTGGCTAATCTTTTAATCTCCAAAATTCACTTCAGCAAAAAGACTTTTTGCTCTGCTTTTGTGGGAAAATCAAAGTATATAACAAGTCATATTTTCCTAATTCCTGTAGAATAAAGTTTATGGAACTGCTACAGAAATATCATTACATGTTCTTACCATATCCTATAACAAAAGGATTCCAACAAAGCCTTCCCAAAAGCTGGCCAATTAAAGGGAACTGCTGGATTGCTACAATTGAATCCTGTTAAAATATAAAAACAAACAAAAAGATAATAAATATACATCAAAAGTAGGTTAGGAGAACCGTTAATGATACAGATTGTTATAAATTACAATCCCAATGGTTTTGCTGTGTAATGTTCTGGAAGCAGAACACCTGCAGGTATGTAATAAAAGCAGAACTTCCTGAAACTGGCTATAATGTCATAATTCAAAAAAGTTAAATCTTAAGCAGGTAATTTCCTCACCTAATATTTAATTATGCTAGAAAATCCGTTCATTTGCCTTACATCCACTAATCAGAAAACAGTATTAGTAAGCAAGATTTCATGATAATAAAAGCACAATTAAACTGTATCTGTGTTCACCCTCACTGCTTTATATACTGTCTCGCAGTTTCTGAAGAAATTAATACCTACTATGGACAAAACTAAGTGTCTTTCTGTTACTTTTGCTTGTTTTCTTTAACTTATGTAATGACTAAGCAGCCAGTAACAAACTGCCATTTAACTGTTAACCAAATAGAAACCAGCTTCACTATAAAAGTAGTAGACAATGTATTTTATATACAATCCTCTGCAACCAGTCTTATTTTTCCATTTTTGTAGCTTTACTATCTAATAAATGAAGGCTTTTAAAAATGGTGCTGGTCTGAGATAACATGCAAGTAGCAGGAACGATAACCATCTCCTGCTGCTGCAATAAATTCCTTACATTTGTCTCACATTTGGGGCTAGCCCTAGACTTTCTGGGGCCATACTCACAAGGTCCATTTACAGGCTAAGCCTCGGATTACTTGAAGTAGCAACTTTTCTTTTTTTTATTTCCCTCTTAAGAAAAAGACACACAGAAATAAAGTAAGAAACACCACTCCCCCAAAAAAACTTTATTTAAAAGTTAAATTCAGTTCAGAAAATGACAGTAACTCTGCAGTCTTCAGATAAAAAGAATATTTAAAAATAAATACTTCTGTAAGAAGTCATCTTTATGCCATAATACATTATTTTTTAAGATAATTATACTGAAAAAGCCATGATCAGAAAAACATAAACGCAACTAAACATATAAAAAATAAATGTTTTTTAAAAAAGCACTCACTAGAATGCAGACAATAATTAAATTGCTAAACAGAACAGTCAGCAGCATATGCCAAAGACCTGACCCTTCTGCTAGAATTCACTATGTGTGCCACAACACTGGGGTTAACAGACTCTCTAAGATTTAAAGGATCAGTTACAGTTTTGCATGTTAAGGCCTTTAAATAACCTAATTTATGACCCAACAACCAGAACCAAGTTCTTGTTTATTTTTAAAGGGTTCTTTAAAGAGGCTAGAGCATTGGCTAGGAAATGTCACGTGACAACAACCAATCAAGAAGAAAAAGCTCCTTTCACAATAAATCAGGGCAACAGGAAGCACACTCCTGTTTCCATTACCTGTGACTGTTGCCCCAATTTGCCTCTCTGATCCAGCAATACGTTAGGTCAATAACACAAACCTCTTTGCTACCGTTAGCTTCTGGTTTTGTCAAAACATGTTGCAGTTTCTGAGGGCGTCTTCAAAAAAGGTCACTGTTCCTTTTAGAGTCACTTACCATATGTTTCAAAGTTTCATAAATCTCATGTAGGAACTTTTGGAGCTGGGGCAGATGAAGGCACACATCTCTCTGGGATTCCAGCGTGGTGGCTTGACCCCATTTAGTAGCTTTGTCCAACCAATATTCAAAGTTCAGTGTGGGCACTGGAATGTCCTCGGCCATCCCACAATCCTAAAACAAAAATTGTAACTCCACATCAGGCAGTCCTAACACTGTCTTCAAACCAAGAATGAAAATGGGAAGAAGGATTTCTGCTAACTCTTTTTGTGTTCGCATGTGAAAGGGAGCCATGAGGGGTGTCTGTGTTTACATCTCGTATCTGTGCCAATTTTCTTTGTAGTAGTAAGAGGGTAAAATAATAACCCCATTGTGACAAAGTAGCAAAGGGGTCACAGTAATCAGTAAATTACCTGAGAAAGTACCACCCAGCTGTGTCTCAGGCTTTTATTACCTGAATTTGTCATCACCAATATTTCACTCAAAGGATATTAGAATAATATAAGTGTGCATTTATTTAGAATGCTTTGCATGATATAAAACTGAAAATGTCCATTTTCAGGTACATTAAAGCATTACAATAAGTACCAACAGAAACAAAGGGGGTCAGGGGACCTTTGCTTGTAATTTCTACATTTGTTATTGATCATTAGTTTCAAGTACAAAAAGAGTATTCTCCTTCAAGGAAACACACATTTAGTATTTCAGCTCTTTTTTTCTTTGTATTATTACGCAAAGGAGAAGAAAAAATACGACCACATAGAGCTTTTCATATAACTCAGCTCTGAATAAAAACTGCACCATATACAATCTATACACAATGGCATACTTTGCTTTTTAAACATTGATGAGCGTTATTGCCAAGCCAGAATGTTAAATTCTTGGCAAACTGCCTGACTAAAAGACACCAAAAAAAAAAAAAAATCCACAACATTTTTCTTCCGCTTTGCCATTACATTTTTCTTTGGCAGGACAGAAAATAGCACACGAGGCACTACAACCACCTTTAAATCTCTGACAGAAACACCTCATAGGCTGAAAGAACAAACAAACTCTTGCAGCCACTCATTCTTCTTTCTGTCAAGACTGTAAAGACAACTGTCAATTAACACAAATGCGGTGGCAGTTTTTAGAAATGAACTGTTGCCCACTAGGAGATAATTCAGACACTCATAGATGCCACAGAAATCAATGAATACTTATCTTTGTAAGCTACAGACCAAAAAAATAAACCTGAACCTCAGCAGCAGGCCTGTAAATCAAGCTATCTTTATACAGCTAACCTTTACAATCACATCACTTACATAGCATGCTAATCTGAGCCAAATAAAAATCTAAAGATCGTTAATAGACTTAATTTCTACAAGTAATAAATAAATATATTCCCCATAATGAATCACAGCCATTATTTGGCTTTGGATCCTGTCCAGAAAAAAAAATAAAAGAAGGAAGTAAAGGTAAAGCTGTTGGCTTGCTAGAGTTCAAGGCATATTTGTACTAAACATGTTCAAAGTAGTGTAAGCAAAGCCACTGCTTTTGTTCTCTATTACACTCCTCTTTCTACCTGCAACTACTGCTGTCAGCAGAACTCTTAATGGACATGTACAGCAGCAGAATCTTGTTGGTCTTCTGTAAGTATCAAAAGCAGGCTACAAGACTTCATCACCATAGCTTCCTGAAGGGACATAGGCACTAAGCAGCAATTAGCCATCAAACACTCTAATCATCACAGGAACATGATGAATAACAAATTAAAACCAGGATCTCAATTTACATATTTTAGTAAATTAATGAGCCTGTCTGATGTTCCCAGGCGAGATTAATCTTCCCAAATAACTGAAAATGAAGCACCCTAACAAAATGGCTCCAAAAAATTTAAGGGAAAAAAAAAAAAAAAAGAGTGGGAAAGGGGGAGAATCACAAACCCTCCGGCATTCTGGGGCCAGTCACATGAGTTGATTAGGTATCTACAGAGAATCCCAGGTAAGGAAATCAAAAGACCTTATCTCCTATACCAGGTACCAGTAACTACTATGACAGTATGCAGAATGGCACAGCCACCACCAGGTAAGGTGGTCTTTTTCCAGATGTCTGAAATCCCAGCCCCACAAGAAAGGTAGTGTACCTTCCTTCTTAATTACCAGCTCACCACCCTTCTTCCCCTCTCCCTGGCTGGGAAGAGAACTGATAAAACCCACAGGTTGAGGTTAGAACAGTTTATATACTGGGCATGATGTGCTGTGGTATGGAATTCCCCTTTGGCTAGTTTGGGTCAGGCGTCCTGTCTCTGCTTCCTCCTGGCTAATGGTGCCCCTCCTTATTGGCAGAGCATGAGAGACTAAAAAGTCCTTGTTCAGGATAAGAGCTACTTAGCAACAGTGAAAACATCGGTGTGTTATCAGCATTGCTCTCAGATTAAAGCCAAAACACAGCACGGCATCAGCTACTGGGAAGAAAAATAACTCTGCCCCCGCTGAACCCAGGACACAACTAAATAAACTAGATTGCTGACTCAGAGAGACTCCTTAGCAACTACTTAGCTGGTCCAGAGCCTTAGCCTTGGAGAAAAACTGTTAAAGATTTATACACATTATTTTTTAACTACAAACAAACAAAAGTCAAAAGGAAGGACATCAGCACAAATAGTAGGTTAAAGGAAATCCTTAAAAGTACAGCTATTCTATATGCTGCTAGCTGCAAATGTTCATTTATTACAGTTTCTGATTGTTAATTCCCTTAAAATACCTGTTCTGAGTATCTTAGATATGAGCAAAGTAGTGTTCCATTAACAGACTTGTTCTAGTCACATATACCTGGCTTTCTTTCACTAAGAAACAAAGTAGTTCTGTGTGCAGTTCTATTCAAAATTCTCACCTGAAATGCATTAAATTTTCCACAGTTGTCTTGTTGCATGAAAGCCTAAGCAATCAATCTGCACCAAAAAACCCAACTATACACTCTAGAGCTCAGAAGCCATCTTCAGAAGGATCAATCCTAAACTTGCTCCTTTCCAATCATTTGCTGTTGAAAGAAAACCAGAGTTCTGTTTCTAAAGAAGTTTAGAAATTCTAGCTGCTGTCAAATGCTCATTCATAGACAAGTTTACAGGCAAAAATGGAGGAATCAGTTCTCTGTCCCATTTCTAAAGTGGATTAAGGGACAAATAAATGAATGTTTCTGTGCAATTAGTTTTCTGAAACCGCACAAAATACTATAATATCAGAAATAAGGAGCAACTGATCCTTACGACTAAGAGAACAGGAAATCTGCAGTGCATATCTGTAATATACTCCTACATATACCCCAGAAGAAAAAAAAAAAAAAAAAAGACTCATGAAGAGTTACATGAAACAAATATTCAAACATTTTTGTTTGCAGTCTTTTTTTTGAGGAGAAGGAATGGTTGAGCACTTCTGTGAAGCTTTATATAACTATTCTCGCCAATTCAATGGAGTAGCAGAAGCCCTTACAGCAACTATTAGGAACTGAATGTAGTTTTCAGAAAATTATCATCACAAAGAAAATTCTTTAAGTGCTAAAAATATTGCTATTATCTGTTTTGGGATACAATCAATTCCCATTCTTAGAAAACTTACCCTGAGATCTACACAAGAGTATAAAGTGACATTTACATTTCCAAGAATTGCTGCATTGTTCATATAGGCCATTGGCCTTGTTTAGCGTTTTAGTATGTGCTTTGATTCATCCTTGACCAGCACACTAATATGCACTAATATTTTGCTGCATCACATTATTTATGCCACACTAAGACAAAACCAGAAAAAAGAATTATCCCAAGCACCTGTTCTATTTTGCAATGGCATAACTTTCAAGTTGAACTTACATGTTTGCTTTCTTGAGAAGCCTCTAATGAAATAGTTATTATTTAACTATAGCATCTAGTCCTGAAATGAGCAATTTTATTAATATAGTTTAGTCTTGTCTTCATCTCAACATTACTGAAGAGCACCCAGTAAAATTACTGAATGTATTAAAAAGAAAATATAACACACCAAACCTAACATACAGGTTACATCTCAAAAACTGTCACAGAATATATAGCTTATTAACAAGAGAAATATAAAACTATTAATTAAATGTAATTTAAACATCCAGACCCCAGTAAGATACAAAACATGTTAAATGACCTACAGAAATTATAGATAATAAAAACTTGATAAGTAACTTGACTTGTCATACTGTCAAGTATATTCCTGAATTCTCTTTTCAGTTCGTTTCCACTCTCTTCAATTAGTTGGGACTCCTCTTAATTCAGGTGCCAAAAAACAAAACCTCCTTCTTACTTATGACTGTTTACTCCACAACACTGAGAAATTCAGAAGCTGGATTTACTGTGAATTGCCTTAAAATATCCTTTACTTTTACGAAGAAGGTGATAAAACAGTTAAGTCCTCCGTTCTCAGAATCTCCAGTCAAACCCTTCTGGTCTTGCACTTTCAAGCACAGGGAACCCTGCAGAGCCCAGGCATGAGGGTACTTGCTATATCTTCCACAAGCTGAAAGCAGTATTTCTAACAATGGATTAGTTTTATCCTATCAAGTGAGCTATCTGGATTACTGCCTGAAAGGTACCACCTTAGTTACTTTTGTTACGAGATCCTGAGGCAAAGCCCTACCAGTACACCAGGGCATTCAACAACAGAGCTGCTGCTACACCCTCTTGAAGACACACACATGCAAATACCACACTGTCACAGTCTTCCATGTTAGGACATGTCTGATATACTACTGTTCCTCTGTGACACAGAGTGAACTATTTCCATTGGTAGAATACACACTGACAAAGTTTTCTGGAAACTTTGCAGAATTATCTCTTTACCTACAGTCTGAAAATGAAGAATTTGTGCATTCAGCATGTTAAATAGTAAAATAATGGAGCTCCTTTTTTTTCCCCTCTAGAACTGTAGAAATACAATATTTTTAAATAAAACCATAAAAACAGGAAAAAAGGAAAAAAAAAGTGACTTCTTCACTATTACAAATTCTGAAACTTGGGACTCAGATATAATAAAAAGGGAATACGTTAAAACATTACACGTCCTCAGAAAGAATTTCTGTCAATCATAGAAAATTCAGTAACAAACGTTCATAGCTTTCGATGTCCCCCACATCTGGCTTCAATAGACTGCCAAAAATTGCTACCAAACTTTTATTACTTAGTTTGTCTTTAATCTTGTAAATTCAGCTCTTAGTTTTAAAAAAATAAAATCATTTCAAGTAGAAGGATCTTTGAGATACCATTAAGGTACAACATTGCCTTATGACACAGCATTTCAAATGAATGTGACAAAAACTTGCATTCAAGGCATAAAGCTCTCATTTGTGTACTTTTCCCTGAACCAGTAATAACTAGCTCCACGCTCCAAACGAACACTTTACTTCCCATTCTCTCAGAGTAGTTTTTGCAGCAAATACAAATTGTACTTTTCAGTAAAACTTTTACATATGGTTATCACTATTTCCTCTAGCTTAAAACCACTATGAGACATTTTGACTGTAACTTCAGATGCCTACAAGGCTTTGTTCAACGTCTTCTCTACTGAACACCACGTCAGGAAAAAACTGGTCTGCGGTTGCTGACAGCAGGCTCAATGCGAGTCAGCCGCGTGCCCTGGCAGCCAGGAGGGCAAACTGCATCCTGGGGTGCATCAAACATAGCATCACCAGCCAGTCAAAAAAGGTGATTTATCTGCTGCACTCGACGTTGGTGCAGCCTCATCTTGAGCACTCTGTGAAGTGCTGGCCCCACAGTTTAAGAACGATGTGAAGGTCCTTGACTGCATCCAGAGGGGAGCAACAAAGCTGGTGACAGAGCTAGACCTGTGTTCTGTGAGGAGCAGCTGAGGGCTCTGAGTTTGTCTAAACTGGAGAGAAGGAGGCTGAGGGGCGACCTCATGGCTCTCTGCAGCTTCCTAAGGAAGGGACATGGAGAGGGAGCTGCTGATCTCTTCTCCCTGGGATCCAGTGACAGAATGCATGGGAATGGTTCAAAGCTGTGACAGGGGAGGTCCAGAAGGGACATTAGGAAGCATTTCTTTACCAAAAGGGTAGTCAAACACTAGAACAGACTTCCTAGAGAAGTGGTCAATGCCCCAAGCCTCTCAGTATCAGTGGACAATGCCTTTAATACCATGCTTTAACTTGGCCAGCCCTAAATCGGTCAGGTAGTTGGTCTCAATAATCATTGAGGTCCCTTCCAACCAAAATAGTCATAGTCTAGTCTAGTCTGTTATGTTCATAAACCAAACCAATCATCCAAGCTTCCCTTATCATTGAGCTTTTTCTACGATTAACTTGCATCTCTATAGTGCTTGAGTGGAATACAGAGAAATTTATTTCCTTAAAATTGAGTTCCTCTGAAAAAAACTGAAGGGATTAATTTAAAGTTTCACCATGAAATAAACAGCATTCCTCTCTTTCATGGGTACACATACGCCAAATTTTGGCTTTTTTTTTTTTTTCTTTTCAGATGTTTCACTTTAATGTTTATTGTTCTGCAATAAACAAATACACAGTAATCCCTTAGTTTCCTAGTCTGTACACAGCAAGTTAGAACATCAGTCCTCTCTTCAAAGAGATCATATATGACCCATAGAGCAAAGGACATTTGGCAAATGAGGAGGATGGTATGAAAATATTCACATTTGTTTCACCATTAAAAAAAAAAAAAGAAAGAAAAAATGTGGGGCGGCAGGGCTTGGGAAATTGGGTGGGCAGCAAGAGACACCATCTATTTAGACATAGAGAAGTATGACTAGCTGTTCTTTCTTCAATTAAATTCAACTTATCACTAAAGGGCTTCATATTTCTAACAACTGTGCTTCTGTAAGAGGCATGCAACTTTCCCAAATTCAAGCTTTACCCCTGACTTACACAGGTATAAGAAAAGACACAGGGTCCAAACTCGTCATCACAAACATTTGAACATCAGTTAAAAAACTGCCTATGGTATTGATATCCAGGTCTATGCGTACAGTACATAGAGTTGTCTTGCTTATACTAAGTGAATTTCTTTTCTCCAAACATCTCTAATATTTACTATAGTGATGAAGCACATATCTTTCACTGAAATTCTTCATTTATACAAAGTTAAAGCATTTCTACATACGCATAAGGAAACTGAAGCACAAGCAAAAATGATGTGTTCGAAGCCACTGAGGAAACAAATGACAGAAGGAAATAAAAGACAGAAATCTCCTAGGTTCTAGCACATTAGACACCACTGCTTATCAAGGATTTCCTCAAAGATAATCTATTATTCAACGTAGGCTCCTCAAGCACGACACACTTGTTTATGCAATGGTAAAGGGCAATATTCCACAAAAAAAAAAAAAAAAAAAAAACCACACATCAAAGTATCTGCTTTCCTGTTTTTATTATATGTACTTATTTCCATATGAACTCCAGTGACAGCATAATAGGCCTGAGTAAAAATTATACATATTCATCCTAACATCAGTTGAGGCTACTGAAAGTCTGTGAAAAGCATTCACATAGTCCACATACAATGAACGCCAAGTCTGCAAATGAAAGAATGCATTTCTCTTTGGCATGAGAAAAAAAACAACAAAACAAAACCAAAACAAAATAAAAATCAACCACCAAACAAACACAAAAATCAACCTTACCAAAGAGTTTCCTGCTTTTCTCACCTCCCCCCCGACTACTCACACCACAGAATAAAACCTTCTGAATAAAGATGTAGTTACGCACTAAGCACACCTGACAGAAAAGGAAAAATGCATTCTTCAGAAGAATAAAAATAACTTCATGACATCCACATCAACATTAACATCTTTTTTGTTATACATTATTTTAACACACTCCCACAAACACTTGTCCCTGGAGTCCATTGACAAGGCTTCATGCTATTCACAGGCATTAAATCAGGCTATTCACTCTTTGCAAACAAGAAGAGGTAAGTTTCCTCAGAAACATCTAGAGCAGAGACTTTCAGTGATTCAATCAGTCAAACTCATACTGCAGCAATAATTAGCTATATGGGCATTTAGACTGGAGTCAAGGCACTGATACTCAAAGCCATGTGGCATTTATTTGGGAAGCTCTCAGTTATTCCTCAATATTCTATGGGCATGGGCTTTTTAATGTGCAAGTAGTGGATCCTGTGACTTGCCAGTAAGATTTCTGCCACTTTTTTTCATGAAAAACTCACCGTTTAGTAATACCACCCTCATCATTAAATTAAAGCTATACAGTCCTGGTATTCTATGGGAAGGGAATTCCTTATGAATTTGGGTTACTTAATGATAGATGAGAACTTTAAATGTACCACATAAAGTATTAGCTAGGAGTATGTCTCTTGGCCTTCTCTCCTTGGACACTCATATATGTCAATTTAGTTGTATATTATGATACTTTATTACAGTCACTGTTTGGAATATTTCAATACTGTCACATAGTTAATCGAGATTCATAAAATAAACATGTTCAGTGAATCCACTAGTAGAGAGGAAGGACAGCCTTGCAATTTAGCTCCAGTAATCACAAGACTGAGTCTGATTCTCACTTCAGACACATTTCACACGATACGAATGAAGTAATTTAAGTTTCCAAGGCCTGTTCTACTTCACCTCTACAGAAGACTCATCGCTACTCCTCTAATTTTAAAGTTTAATAGTACAGTGTATTTTTTTTTAACAAACTAAAAATACATGTCTGATAACATCAGATTTGCTCCATTTGCTAGTAAAAAGTTTTATTCCTCTCAAAGATTTACAAAGTTCCTTCTGTTGCTGTAGCCTCACGGACTTTATTTCACTACAGTACCTTAACTGTGCTATCCACATCACATTTGAGCAAGTCATCAGTCTTTAAATTGTGTCCGATGATACCTCCATAATTCATTACTACTAAGCTTATGAAAATAAACCTCATAGCATTGCTTGCCTACAGAATTTCTAATAAAAGTTAAAAATGCACACAGAAGTGCTACATCAGAACCCTGCAACTATATGCAAGGCTGACAGTTAAAAAAAATAACAGCAGAAACCTCTTCCGAACACTTTAATCTGATGAGTTCATCCTTTACCATTATATACAGTAAAAGCACTCTTGAAAAGATGTTAAATAACCTGTAACTAAAAATTCCCAAATTCAAAAGATTTAAATTATAATTGTTAAATTAATAAAGAGTTGTCTTTATGATTTATTATTATGTTTAATTCATAGAATCATAGAATAGTTAGGGTTGGAAAGGACCTTAAGATCATCTAGTTCCAACCCCTCTGCCATGGGCAGGGACACCTCCCACTAAATCATGCCATCCAAGGCTATGTCCAACCCAGCCTTGAACACCGCCAGCAATGGAGCATTCCCAACTTCCCTGGGCAACCCATTCCAGTGCCTCACCATCCTCACAGTAAAGAATTTCTTCCACATATCCAATCTAAACTTCCCCTGTTCAAGTTTGAACCCATTATCCCTTGTCCTCTCACCACAGTCCCTATTGAAGAGTCCCTCCCCAGCATCCCTATAGGCCCCCTTCAGGTATTGGAAGGCTGCTCTGAGGTCTCCACGCAGCCTTCTCTTCTCCAGGCTGAACAGCCCCAACTTTATCAGCCTTCATAAGGGAGGTTCTCAAGTCCCCTGATCATCCTCGTGGCCCTCCTCTGCACTTGTTCCAACACTTCCATGTCCTTTTTATGTTGAGGACACCAGAACTGCACACAATACTCCAAGCGAGGTCTCACAAGAGCAGAGTAAAGGGGCAGGATCACCTCCCTCGACCTGCTGGTCACACTCCTTTTGATGCAGCCCAGGATATGGTTGGCTTTTTGGGCTGCGAGGGCACACTGAAGCCGGCTCATGTTCATTTTTCATCGACCAACACCCCCAAGTCCTTCTGCGCAGGGCTGCTCTGAATCTTTTCCCTGCCCAACCTGTAGCTATGCCTGGGATTGCTCCAACCCAGGTGTAGGACCTTGCACTTGGCATGGTTGAACTTCATCAGGTTGGCATCAGCCCACCTCACAAGCGTGTCAAGGTCCCTCTGGATGGCATTGCTTCCCTCCAATGTATCAACCGAACCACACAGCTTGGTGTCATCGGCAAACCTGCTGAGGGTGCGCACTCAATCCCACTGTCCATGTCACCAACAAAATTAGTTTATTATTAATAGTAATAGAGTATTTTTGTATTCGGGATACAGCATTCAACTCCAAATCATCTCACAACATTTATCCTAGCCACCTAAAATCAATATTATTTCTATAGTAAAATGCATTACTATATTTTACTAACTATAAATACTTTTGCAATATCTGCAGAGTAACTGGCCCACACCAAGGTGAAAATACTTAACATGTTCTACATTCCTGTAACTTAGAAAGTAGATTAAGTATGTGGTCCTAAAGTGGATTCAGAAGTTTTCAGAGCATTATCACTGTCTTCATTTTAGCAATGCTAACATTAATTTCAGTCATTTATGATAATATTAACCAGACAGTTCAGTCTGGGAAAACCCTTCTTAGTGAAAGGTAAATTGTTTAATTCAATTTGATTTGATTTTTGAGAGCTGTTGTACTATTGATACATGCAAGAAGATCTTTACAACCTGATATACTTTTGTGCCTTTTTAGATCAGGTTGGCACAAAATACATTGTATTAAAAAAAAAAGTAAATCTATAAATCAAAGACTGAAATTTTTATTTGTGACTAATCTCATACAATATATTTACCTTCCTGTAAACATGAGAACTGATTCAATATGTATCAAAGGACTCTTAACATTTTCTGTATTACTCCTGCAGGGAAAATTGGTTTGACCCATCCTTCACCCTTTACAGGATCCTTCACCCCTTTTGAAAGACATCTTTGTCAAAACCAGCACCTTCCCAACTGGAAGTAGGTATACTGAAACGTGTGGCTTAGGAAAAAAGAAAGAAAAGCAGTTATAGTTTAAAAGCACACTGAGTGCACAAGGCTACTCCATTAACAGAAGAACAGCTGTGTCTAGTACCATAAAATAGGTACCCTTTGTTGCTTTAATTCCCCATACCACCACCCTTAAAACCCTAGCTCCCACTGGTATTTCTCATGACACTTTCACCCATGATATTCTGTGGTTAATTTCATGCATTAGCCTATGGTTAATTTCACCATCCAGAAGACCCATATGCAAGTGCTGAGTGAGGACCACTGACAAACAAAACATGGAACAACAGAAATAAAATTGTTTGCAAACCTTTATCCTGCTTTCAGACTTGGTTAAAATTGACTAACAAGCTCAATTCGTAGTAGCCAAAGACATGAAGATGTGGAATCACACAGATTTCATTTCCCCAGGAAACTAAGACAAAAAGCAGAGAAATTATTATAAAAACTTGATCCACGCCTACATGTGAAAAGTTATCCTTCAGGACCGGTTCGTGACTCATACTATCCCACTGCCAAGCTCTCTAAAGGCAAGCCTCCACCAAGGGGCAAATACATCCCCGTCTGTATTCTCTTTACAAACCAACCACTAGAGAACCACAATGAACGCCAAGCAAGCCTGCTTCTCCCCAAGAGATGGCAGTAGTGAACAAACATCCACATAGAGCCGGGGAGCGAGACTGTAACAGGGAGAAAACACGGCCAATGAGTAGGGGCGCCCTCACCAGCAATGCCAAACTCCACAGATGCGAGATTTTCACCGGCTTGTCAGTAGCTCACAATACACTTTGATAAATATATCAATTTCTGCTACGAAGATCACGTGATGATGAATTCTTACAACACGATTTCTGAACCTTGAGCAATGGTGAGATGAACACAAAACCACAGCAAATAATCCACACAATTCAGAAAAAGAAAAATGGAATGTTGCTTGGTTTAATGGCCACAGACAAGAAAGCTTTCATTTTCCAAAAATAAAAAGATTCACAAGAGTTTGAACTGGGAGGGAGAAGCTCCAGATCCTTAAAATTACACACTGGGGAAGAAAAAAAAAAAAAAAAAATTCCAAATTAATCTCAAAGATTTTTCAGTGGCCCATCACTAGAATGTTATGTCCCATAAATTCTGTATGAAGAATTCTTCACTCTGATAGAGCAGCAACACCTGCCACATTTTTAGACATTCTTCCACATGAACCATGGTGACTTGGAAAATTTTGGAGAAGTGGAAAGAAATGCTTTAATTACCTACATTCCTGAACAAAAACTAGAAATAAAAATGGCAGCTTCTCCCAATACTCTTAAGGCATTGGTCTTCCCCAACCTCTACTGCAAATAAAGGGCCAGCATACTGACAGTATTCTGTGAAAGCATCCTGCGCTAGAGCTCCTCCACTGGGGCAGATGACAGTGGGTGCCAGACTGCGGAGTGCAAAAGTTGGCACAGCTCATAAATCAGAAAAAAACCTGCACGCTTCTTACCACCTCTCACTGTGAACCATTTAGGAAGTTATCCATGTATTGTAGTTGCACTGGTCTCCTACATGTGCCGCAGAATGTCATTTTACCACTCAGTTCCCACTAGAACAAGGGGAACATCAAGAGGCACGCGGCAATGTGTAAGTCTTTCTCTTTTCAAATGTTTTCAGTACCAGACAATACTGGCCAAGTACTAGGACGTGCATGCGGCCCTAGGTGCACTCCTTCATCGAAAGGCACTCCCACCTTTGACAGCTCACAGACTAACCAGCACCCACGGGGGAACTGAACGGTTTGGTTTGAAAGGTACCTTGAACATCGGCTAGTCCCAACCCCACCACCCCACCCCCCGCAAAACCACTCTCACTAAACCTTGTTTGAGGAAGTACAACACAACTATCTCCCCCGTCAAGGCAAGAAGAGGCACAGCGGCAGCAAGGCTTGAAACACCACGCGACGGCCCCACAAGAGCGACAGCGGCAGCTCGGGAAGTCCCGCGGCGGGACGCCCGCTATGCAGCCCGCAGGATATGCAAGGCAGAGCGGCACCGATTACGGCAGGAGGCCCCGCAGCCGGCCTCACACCAGCCCCTTACCGCCAACCGCCAACCGCCAACCGCCAACCTCCCACCGAGCGCACCGAGCACACCGAGACCAGCGCGGACCCCGCCCTCCCGCGCCCCACCCCTCACGGCAGCCCCCAGTCCGCGCTGGCGCCAATACGCATGCGCGGGCCCTCACCCGCGCTCGAGGCGGCGGGGGGTGTTGGGGCCGCGGGGGCAGGACGGCCGCGGAGCGTAGCTGCCCTTCCAGTCCTGGGGCAGGACCCTGCTGCCGCGGCAGAGCCGGTGTCCGGCACGAGCCCCCAGCGCCTCCCCAGCCGCTTACCGCGCGGCCCTGCTCGCGCCGGTTTGTGATTTTCGCGCCTTCTGTCTCGGGCCGGTGCGAGGTCCGCCTGCGCGTGGGCGTACCCCGCCTCTTAGCCAGGGGGGCGGGGGGGGCGGGCCGGGCGGCTGTGTGGCAGCGTGCGGGAACAGCCGTGGCTGCCATGAGGGGCGGCCGAGCGGCTCGGATATTCCCGCCCACCCCTGCTTCCCGCCCCAACGCGGGGCTCCGAGAAGCGGGAGGAGGAGCCTCGCCGGTCTTAACGGCTGATGGGCTCGGATGTCCCCTGATGGCTGGAGGCTGAGATGCTTGTGTTACTTGACTAGGTTAAACAGAGCGAGGTGGGTAGAGGCGGTTTAGGTCCTGAGTGCACAACTGAGGTGACGACTCCACGGGGAAATCAAAATGTGAAAGCGGTATTCTCCGTCTGTGAGTGTTGTGGTGGGCCGACTGAAGGTGCCTGCCCCTGACCACGAATAAAATAGTTTGGTTTTTTCTCCTCTGATAAGACTTAAGTGCAAAACATGTTAAACTTCTGCTTGGCTTAAGTTTTGTCCACTTCCAACAGGCTTTTACACCCACGTCAAAAAAAAAAAAAAAAAAAAAAAAACAACAAAAAACAGTTTGGATACGGGCAAGTGGAAAATAAGAAACTTCACTTTGAATAAACTTAGGGTTTTAAAAAATACCTGATTTCTCTAAAAACTCAAAAACTCTGCTGGCGCTAAAACAAGAAATATGCTAAAATAAAAATGGTGCACCTTACTAGTGCTCCATTTGGACAGAGCCTTGGATGGCATGGCTCAGTGTGAGGTGTCCCTGCCCATGGCAGGGGGATTGGAACTGGATGATCTTAAGGTCCTTTCCAACCTAGCTATTCTGTCATTCTAAGCTGCAGAATACAGATCTTGGTAATTTTACTACTGATGCTTTTGAACAAGTAGAATCATAGAATAGTAAGGGTTGGAAAGGACCTCAAGATCATCGAGTTCCAACCCCCCCGCCATGGGCAGGGACACCTCCCACTAAACCATGCCATCCAAGGCTATGTCCAACCCAGCCCTGAACACCGCTGGCCATGGAGCATTCACAACTTCCCTGAGCAACCCATTCCAGGGCCTCACCACCCTCACAGTGAAGAATTTCTTCCACATATCCAATCTAAACTTCCCCTGTTAAAGTTTGAACCCGTTACCCATGTCCTATCGCCACAGTCCCTATTGAAGAGTCCCTCCCCAGCATCCCTATAGGCCCCCTTCGGGTATTGGAAGGCTGCTAGGAGGTCTCCACACAGCCTTCTCTTCTCCAGGCTGAACAGCCTCAACTTTATCAGCCTGTCTTCATACGGGAGGTGCTCCAGTCCCCTGATCATCCTCGTGGCCCTCCTCTGCACTTGTTCCAACACTTCCATGTCCTTTTTATGTTGAGGACACCAGAACTGCACACAATACTCCAAGTGAGGTCTCACAAGAGCAGAGTAAAGGGGCAGGAGCAGCTCCCTCGACCTGCTGGTCACACTCCTTTTGATGCAGCCCAGGATACCGTTGGCTTTCTGGGCTGCAAGGGCACACTGAAGCCAGCTCATGTTCATTTTCTCATCGACCAACACCCCCAAGTCCTTCTCAACAGGGCTGCTCTGAATCTCTTCCCTGCCCAACCTGTAGCTGTGCCTGGGATTGTTCCGACTCAGGTGTAGGACCTTGCACTTGGCATGGTTAAACTTCATCAGGTTGGCATCAGCCCACCTCACAAGCGTATCAAGGTCCCTCTGGATGGCATTCCTTCCCTTCAACGTATCAACCGAACCACACAGCTTGGTGTCATTGGCAAACTTGCTGAGGGCGCACTCAATCGCACTGTCCATGTCACCAACAAAGATGTTGAACAAGACTGGTCCCAACACCGATCCCTGAGAGACACCACTTGTTGCCGGTCTCCAGCTGGACATCGAGCCGCTTAGCCGAGTTATCCTGGTCCTGAAGGAAATCCCATTTGAAAACACCAACATACGCAATCTCACTACTTCGTGCAGTTCTGCTCATTAGTCCGTAGCCCACTTACATGGTCATTTGTTACTCATCTTCCTGTCATGCTTCCTCTTCTGCTCACCTACTTCAGCTGCTATTCACCATAGTTGTTTTTCCACCCTGGGCTGGTTGTACCTCCACATTCACTACTTTGGATGAAGAGCTGGTGATAAACTGCTACAATATTTCCACCTGTCTTTTTGAGAAGCCATCAGCTCTTAAAATTGCTTTCTTTCCTGGCATCTTCCCACATGCGTATGCTTACACTACTCTGCCCTTATTTCCTCCTTGAAGAAACTGGGTAGGATGGCACTCGTTGACATTCTACCTGAAGAGAAACAAAGCAAATTATTTGAAAGAATAAAGTCAATGGAAGAAAATGTGATCTTGAACTTAGGTCGAAATTTATCTTTCAGATGGATTTTAAACTAAATCGCACTGATATCATTAGTCTATCATTAGTGAATTTACAGGCTAGTTTGTATTACATTTGTGTTCAAGATTTGTATTCTTCATGAGCATAGGACTACCACTATTGCTAAAGCTGAAGTTGCTGGTTTTCTCTTTACGATTTACCCAGTCCAGCTGGTGTCCAAACTCCTTACTGTCATTGAGCTTTCATATTCTTCTGTTCATGTTTTGTGAAGTGTCGCCTTTTCTGATAACCACTGCTTTCAATTTCCTCTAAAATGAGACAAAATCCCCTTCAGTACAAAAGCAAATTCAACCTACCCACACCGTGAAATCCCCATGCATGAATGCTTAACATTTGAGGTTTGGCGCAGCTGGTTTTTTTTTTCATTTCATCCTATCAGATCATCAGCACCTGGTGAATTAAAGGCTTGTCTGTGGAAGTTTCAAAGCACATTCTTGGGAAACAGCAATTGCTCATTAGGCAACCCATCAAGACAAACTGGCAGGGATGTTTCCCACGCATCCAGGCCATCTGCAGAGTGCAGCACAGAGCTTTGGGTGTAATGTCCGTATTCGCACTGTGCGTCCAGTTCATAACTCATGAAAGTCTTTAATCATTCTACTCCTTCTCTTTCTTGTCAAATGAAAACAGGGGAGGATTTATATTTGTTTTCTACCGTCAGTTGTGTTAACACTTCCTCAGATGTCAGCATTATTAAGTATTTCATTGCTGAAACATGTAACTGTTCTGGTACAGTGGAAGAAGCTTCAATGGAAGAAGTTTGATAGCATCATGTTTCATGTTTCTGACTGAACATATTCCATTGTTGTCCAATATCTATTTCTATCCCATAGTCACACTGTAGCAAAAAGCTGTATTTGTTAATCGGCTTGATGCTTATACCATCAGCAGAACCAGTTTGCTTCTTCCTATGCAAGAAGCCATATCCCAGTTCTCATGCACACCCAGATATATGGCCAAAGATCATTATAACATACCAGAAGCTGTGAAAAATAAACCCAGGAATTAAATTCAACAACACCACCACACACATACGCACACACACACACAAAAAGGCATTTAAGAAAGTAATGAGAAAGGGTGTAGTAGATTGTTGTCTAAAAATAGGAATAAATATAATGCAAAGATGAAAGCAAATGATTAATATGCATAAGCTCCAGTGGATGGAATGAACACTTGCTAGAATTACCTTCAAATGACCCTCATTTTAAATATTCACAAAAGAAGTGGCAATGATATGAATAATGAATTAGGTAGTACAAATCGAGTGAATGTCAATACAAATGTTATGTTACTTCAGACGTTATGTATGCAGTTTGTCACTCTCCTACATTTAATAAATGCAAAACAATTGAATGTTAAAAAAATGTTACTGAGACTATTTTTTGTAGCCTTGATCATAAATGGAAGGTACGATTACACATAGAGCTAATCCAGCTGCCTAGTCTGAGGGAATTACTAATAGTAAATCTTTGAAACTTCCAAAGTTTTCATTTGAAACTGTTGAAAGTCACCAGATACAGTACTCCTGTCGATAAGAATGCCATGACTTCAAAACCTGGATATTTAAAAAAAGATCTTCCAAATACTGAAGAATTGCTGGCTCCTCTCTGAGAACCCTAGCAATCTCATCTTTGCTAATGTGTGCTGCAAAAGCCCTTGTTAAGCTTTGCACTTTGATGAGAACACAGCAGATACTACACTTCAGTTCAGGTGAAAATATCACCATTTTGTCTTTTGGCCAGTATTAACTTGGTAGGAAAAAATCTCTCATTGGGGGAAAAAGAAGGAAATGTATCTTTGACAGGTTTTTTGGGAAAAAAAAAGAAAAAAATAAAACTCCCAGCTGTTTGAAGCTGCTCAGAGGTTTGGAATGTTAGAATAAATACTGGAGGAGATAGATTGATGGGTTAAACTGCAGGTGAGGCACACAAAGGTGCATGCTAAATGTAATTTGTCAGTGCACATGACCACCACATATGTAATAAATTTTATGCACATTATAGTGATTAGCTAAAAAGCATATGCTGCTTTAAGCAACACTGCTTTAAGGAGATTCTGCTTAAACAAACAAATGCATAGTACCAAGCAAAATGCCTTCAGACCCATAAGCTGAAGTAAACATGGTATACACCTTCATATAGGTCAATGGCTAGTTTAAAATGTTTGCTACAGCACAACAAAGAGGTAATGTAGCTATTGTGTACATGTTGTCATTCATGGATAGAACTGGAAATGCCCAAGTATTGGAGTGGCAAGCAAAGCAGCAGTAATAATCAAGAGGTTTCCTGTCCTTCCAGAGAAGACTACACTGTGTAACAAGTCAGCAATACATTTCAGTTTACTGCTGTCTGTTAGCCACATTAGAGGATTTCTGAATAGGCAGAAGTGTCACGTGAAGGTGCTGATTATGTCTTCAAGAATTCCCCACTAAATACTGTATTTTGGGTGACAGTGTAATATCTAGGCATACTAACATCCCGGAGTTCCAGGTGGTTGTTCTTTCCCATATCTCCCATTCACTTTCCAGCATAATTTCATGTTCCACCATTGCCTATGTTTTCTGTACTGTTCTATGAAAGAAACAATGTACTGTCTTCAATAAGGAGAAAGGGAGTTGCTTCTTGCAGGCATGAGGCTCTGCAGATCTGGTTGATGTGTTTTGTAAACAGTGTGTGTCACAGAGTCTTTCTGTTGACACTGGCATAATTTTTCCTCTCATTTTGATTGCTGATTCGCTTTTTGTTCCTTTTGAATTGAAATCCTGGAGAAATGTTCTTGCTTCTAAGAAGGGCAGGAGCATTTGCTGTATTCTGTGTCCCAGGTGACAGATGAACATGTCTGCTTTCTTCTTAATACAAATACTATCAGATCTGTAGCTGGGAAGCTTCTGCAGGGTTCTGAAAAATTGGCCCTGAATAGGCCAATGGTACTTAATGTTCCTTAAACTAGACCTTAGGAGTTCTCCTAGTATCTGTTAAAGCTTTGCCCTTAATATTTCTTAGTCTTGTATAAACCATATATTCACAAGGATAAAATAGGGAAATTATACCATATATCAACCAATTAGCTAATCTTAACACAAGACATAAGATTTTCATAATTTTTCTTACTGCATATCTTTCCAATATGTTCTTTATTAGAGAAGCTGAAATATATAGCTTGGTGATTGATTATGTTTCTGTCTGCCATTTGTAAACTTCCTCATGTACCTGGCTGCACTCTCAGTAGGTGTTGCAGAAAATCGTAGAATCATAGAATCATAGAATAGTTAGGGTTGGAAAGGACCTCAAGATCATCGAGTTTCAACCCCCCTGCCATGGGCAGGGACACCTCCCACTAAACCATGCCATCCAAGGCTATGTCCAACCCCACCTCGAACGCCACCAGGGATGAAGCATCCACAACCTCTCTGGGCAACCCATTCCAGGGCCTCACCACCCTCACAGTAAAGAATTTCTTCCTCAGATCCAATCTAAACTTCCCCTGTTTAAGTTTGAACCCATTACCCCTTGTCCTCTCACCACAGTCCCTAATGAAGAGTCCCTCCCCAGCATCCCTATAGGCCCCCTTCAGGTATTGGAAGGCTGCTATGAGGTCTCCACGCAGCCTTCTCTTCTCCAGGCTGAACAGCCTCAATTTTCTCAGCCTATCTTCATGCAGGAAGTGCTCAAGTCCCCTGATCATCCTCGTGGCCCTCCTCTGCACTTCTTCCAACAGTTCCATGTCCTTTTTATGTTGAGGACACCAGAACTGCACACAATACTCCAAGTGAGGTCTCACGAGAGCAGAGTAAAGGGGCAGGATCACCTCCCTCGACCTGCTGGTCACACTCCTTTTGATGCAGACCAGGATACGGTTGGCTTTCTGGGCTGCAAGCGCACACTGCCGGCTCATGTTCATGTTTTCATCAACCCACACCCCCAAGTCCTTCTCCGCAGGGCTGCTCTCAATCTCCTCCCCGCCCAACCTGTAGCTGTGCCTGGCATTGCTCCGACCCAGGTGCAGGACCTTGCACTTGGCATGGTTAAACTTCATCAGGTTGGCATCAGCCCACCTCACAAGCGTGTCAAGGTCCCTCTGGATGGCAATCCTTCCCTCCAACGTATCAACCAAACCACACAGCTTGGTGTCATTGGCAAACTTGCTGAGGGCGCACTCAATCCCACTGTCCATGTCACCCACAAAGATGTTGAACAAGACCGATCCCAACACTGATCCCTGGGGGACACCACTCGTTACTGGTCTCCAGCTGGACACTGAGCCACTGAGCACTACTCTTTGCGTGCGGCCATCCAGCCAGTTCTTTATCCACCGAGTGGTCCACCTATCAAATTGATGTCTCTCCAACTTAGAGAGAAGGATGTCATGTGGGACAGTGTCAAAGGCTTTACACAAGTCCAGGTAGATGACATCAACTGCTCTGCCCCTGTCCATCAGTTCCATAGCCCCTTCATAGAAGGTCACCAGATTGGTCAGGCAGGATTTCCCCTTAGTGAAGCCATGCTGGCTGTCCCCAAGCACCTTGTTGGTTTTCATGTGCCTCAGCACGCCTTCCAGGAGAATCCGCTCCAAGATTTTGCCAGGCACAGAGGTGAGACTGACTGGTCTGTAATTCCCTGGCTCATCCATTTTCCCCTTCTTAAAAATGGGGGTTATATTTCCCTTTTTCCAGTCATCGGGAACTTCACCTGACTGCCATGATTTTTCAAATATGATGGACAGTGGCTTAGCAACTTCATTTGCCAGCTCCTTCAAGACCCGCGGATGGATTTCATCCGGTCCCATGGACTTGTATACATTCAGGTTCCTAAGGTGGTCTCGAACCAGATCCTCTCCTACAGTGGGCCCAGGGTCTTCATTCTCACTGTCCCTGTGTCTGCCTTCCAAGACTTGGGTGGTGTGGTCTGAGCATTTGCCGGTAAAGACTGAGGCAAAGAAGTCATTAAGAACCTCAGCCTTCTCCAAATCCAGGGTAGCCAGTTCTCCCCATAGCTTCTGGAGAGGGCCCACGTTGTCCCTAACCTGTCTTTTATTGGCAATGTACCTATAAAATCCCTTCCTGTTATCCTTAACATCCCTAGCCAAGTTTAATTCTAAGTGTGCCTTAGCTTTCCTAACCTGGTCCCTAGCTTCCCGGACAACATCCCTGTATTCCTCCCAGGCCGCCTGACCTTGCTTCCACCTTTTATAAGCCTCTTTTTTCCTTCGAATTTTGCTCAGCAGCTCCTTATCCATCCAAGGAGGTCTCCTGGCCCTCCTTCTAAACTTCCTTCTAGTTGGGATGCATTGCTCCTGAGCTTGTAGCAGGTGATCCTTGAATATCAACCAACAGTCTTGGGCCCCCCTGCCCTCTACGGCTGTATCCCATGGAACCTTACTGAGCAGGTTACGACGATTCCCAAGACACTGAGACAGCAAATATATGAGAATCTTCCATGATGTCCTGCTGCTGTTGAGTGATGGTTGAACATTTGATAAGTACTGGAGAGCATTTCCAAGCATTGGTCCACAGGAACTAAGCATAGTGAATGGGAACAGAGAGCTCACTCATTCCTGTGGTATTCCCTGTTGATACTCCAAAAAGCTTCTATGACATATTCAGAAGGAACATAAAATACCTGCTACGGAATTGGAAGTCAATGACTTTGCCTTTAGCTTTTCTGTTACTAACAGCTGTTAACAATATCAAATACTTTAGAGCAAGAATTTCAATCTCATGAGTGTGACTATTTTCCTTCTTGCTTTATATAAAATACTCTTCTTAACGAGAATAAGTATTTATACATTCTAGAACACGAAGTTTTAGCAAAATTTAAGATAATTAAAAGGGAAATGCTGATTTTTCCTGCAGCAAGCAAGAGCCGAAATAACAAAGCAAAAAATGTGATCATGCTTGAATCAATTTACAGAGGTTTGGATGTGTAGGAAACTGCCTGTTGAGAATCAGAATGCAGCTACAAAACTTTATATTCATTCATGACTTACATCATTATTGAAAGTTGTGTGAAGTTATGAAGCATTAAATCACAGAAAATGAAGTTACCATCATAATTTAAAGTACATCATTGAACTCAAAGACATCATACACTGAAAGTCTTTATTTTCCTTTGCAAACTTGATTATTACAAATGAGATTTTCAAATTAAGAAATTAGATCTCAATAAATTCCTTTCTGTTTACAGTTTTAAAGTATGAGAAAGCTGATCACTACTTGAAACTGGAATTTCAAACAAGCCCACAACATTGTAAAATGTTGCAAGTAAAACAATTTATAAGTTCTTACTCCATAAAAATTTTGGAATAAAACAAAAAACAAAATTCACACACACAAAAGGTATGCTTTAACTTCCCACAGCATGATACAAGTAATAAACTGAGTTAAAACCAGAATGTTGCCTTATAGAATCCCGCTGTATTAAAAATGCAGTAAAACTGGGTCACTGTCCATGGAGAAGACATTTCTCTTATAACTGCCTTTTGTCATCCAAATGAAATGCTTTTATAAAAAATGGAAGCACAGTTGCCAAACTGACACAGTTTTGTTTGAAACGTGAGACTGCCTTTTCATCTATAAGCTTTCCCAAGAATATGTCTCCATCATAGAATCATAGAATCATAGAATAGTTAGGGTTGGAAAGGACCTCAAGATCATCGAGTTCCAACACCCCTGCCGTGGGCAGGGACACCTCCCACTAAACCATGCCACCCAAGGCTATGTCAAAGCCAAACAGAACCAAAGTGTGAACATAAATACTATATATCAGATGAAAAATGAGGAAATGAAGATCAATATTTAGTCAAATCATGAATTTCCACCTATTAACAGTAGTGCTCTTAATGCTGGCTTCTATGGTTCATATTAGGAAAATAAAATAATATTAAAAGGCTGTAGAACACAGGAAAAGAAGTCTGGATGGAGAGACAGTGAGAAGATACTGATGGTCGCTGCATGCTGTGTATGATCCTCTGTTCACAGTAAGATAGGCAAATCTACTACTTTGGCCTTCATGCCTTTGCAAATTCTGTATTTTTCTGGTGTTGCAGATCCTCACCTCACCAAAGAGTCCCCAAATAGGGATTCCCTTCAAAATGGAAAAGATCTTCACTTACTGAATATTAAAGTAGCAACCAAAATAGTATATAGCAAGTCTTCAGAATCAGTCATTCCAGTGTTAGCCAAAGCAAGGCTGAAACAATGCAGCTCTGTGGCACAAAACAAGAACTGCAATTTGCGAGTTGCCAACTTTGCTGCAACGTTCTCTTTATGTTAACCTAAACCCTCATATTTCTCATTCTTTCACTTAGTTTATTGGACACTACAATATGGTGCTTCTTTGACCTCCCAAAGGAAATATAACTCCAATATTCCAGTGCCTTTACTGCTTCTTTAAACAGTTTGTCATCCACACTCCTTTGCCTGCAATACTCATAGTAGCAAATCTGTGGAATGCACTCTTTCGTAAATCTTTCAGTTGTTTTAACAATCCTTCTTCCTTTATTGGTATTAACCTTTCTTTAACCTGTCTATCTTCAGAGTTAGTCCCTTCCTAATGACATCCCAGACAAAACATAATTTTGTTTTCCATCATTCTGTCATTAAAACAGTGTTCATTTTTTCCCTTAATTTCCTTGCTGCATTAACTGAATATTTACATTAGATCTTTAAATGATCTATAACTTAATATGGTAACTCTGAGTCATAACTGATAATCATTTACATGCATACATAACACATACAGTTCAAAAGTGCTTTATACAGCTTTGTACAGACTATGTAAAGCTTGGTTTAAAGGCAGCATTTCATATGCCTTTGTAAATGAAAGATGCATATACAAATACATGATGCATGTTAAAATATCAAAGACATATTTTGTATTATGATGGAGATAAGATTGTGAATAGGTATCTGTAAATTACAAATAAATAAAAACAACTCAAACTGTGTTAAATTAACCCAAGTGTGAGCATCACAATGCCAAGTTATTAATCAAGATCACATATAAATTGAATCTAAACATATTAAGAAACACAGTGAGAACCCAAAATCTCATGAGTGTTCTTGCAATAATCATAAGTTTAAGGCATAACATTTGTTACTCTGTAGAAGATTTTATTAATTTTGGAAATAATTTCCTGCCCATGTTTCCCGTGTACCCACAATGGTAGCTGAGTGCTACCATGTGGAGCTCCTAGTGACCTGAAAATAAGTGCAAGCAACCTTCTCTCCTTTTATATTCTCATCTGAAATTCACTCGTCTGGACAAAGCATCAAGAAATTGTGCATTATTAAGCTTTGGTGTGTCCCTCCAGGCACTCCTTAGTTCTGTGTCAGTCTGACCAGCTGTGAGGGCAGGCCTGTATGAGGGAGCCTTTCTCTTACTGAGCTGGCATAAAACCACAGAATCTACAATGAGCAATAAAGCTACTGTAAGCAATTCTGCATCCATGAGTAACAGCTCAGAGTTGTGTATCTATGGACTACTGCTGCGATCAGATAACCCTGCTTGCTATGCCAGTGGCCTGATACACTAAGGTAATTGCTTTGCTCCTAACCTTCAGTTCAAGCAAATGAGAACAGAGAATAATTAATGTTTCAAATCTTAAAATGTAAACATGCAGAAATACTGGCTATCCTTGATCCCCCAAATATCAAGTCCTAAAAATTTCTCAGTAACTAGGCTCTCACTTCAGATGATTGGATTGTACAAGCTGAACAAATAGCCAGTGACATTTGAAAGAATCTCAAGAAACAAGTGGTAATTGGCTGTGAGAGAACAGAGGTTGTGCCCTGGGCTCCACCTGTGCCTGAAAGTAAAGTGTGTCCAGCCTGACCTCACCTGAGCATCCATTTCTACCCCATCCAGAAATGTTTCTCTCTCGTTGAAGTCACAATGCCATGTGGTTCTACAAGCATATCATAGGCAGTAAAATGATATCCAAAATGCACCTTGTACGCAATGAGTTTTGTGAAGAGTGCGCTGGATGAACAATGCATCTTCTGGATGACTGAAAGCATTTAATTTCCTTCTTCCAAGTGGCAATTTTTCCCCATCTGGAAATGAACAAAATGATATTGACATTGTAAAAAGCTCTAGGAATAAGGACTAAGGAGAGTGATGCAAAAAGTAAGTTGAATAATTATTGTAGAAATAAAAATACATTCAGACGATAGAAGTCAAGAAGCCTGGTTCCTCAGAGTCTTCATAATTGGCTTTGTGATCTCTAGGAAGTCACTGACTTTTGCATTTTCCGTGCTTTAACTAAATACTGTAAGGCTATAATTAAAAGATAAAAAAAAAATAAATTAAAACATCAGTACCTATACTGACTGAGTAAAAAAATCAAGTGTCACTGGGAAAGTATTTAGAATGCAAAAAGGCTTTGAAGTGGTTTCCCAGTGAGTGAGTTTACTGGAAACATACAGGATACAGCAGTGTAATGTCCTTTAACGTGCTAATAGGTAGGTGTACATTACAGCACATGAAATGCTGCAAACAAGTAACTGAATTAGGGAGACATTATCTACCTTCAGTGGTTCCAACTTCCTCAATATTCAAAACCTGTATAGAGTCTACAGCATAACTTGCCCTCTCCCAGAAGCCCTTCTCCATGCCACGGAGTGAGAGACAAGCTGTTGATGGGAGCAGATGGCCAAAAGACTGAGGAGTCTGGGAGCTTGACCTCCGTCTGGAATTTTTCTCAGGCTGTAACAAGGGTGAAGGAAAACCTTCACCAGCAAGACCATGCACGTCTGTTGTCAGAGCTGTCCTTGTGCTGCTGCTGACATCTTGATGATTCACACTTTGTCAGGCACTCTGTTCAGTGATGATGGCTCTGTAGCTCAGAGAGAATCAGAAATGGAACATGATTAAATGCTGTTCTGAGTTGTGCCAGTGCATTAATGGGAATGGAAGTGACATGTGAAGACTGATCTGTAACTGGATAATAGTGTGATACCCATTTTTCATGGAATAAAGAAAGTCTAATTAAAAAAAACAGCAGGGGGAAAAGGCAAGAGGTCTGTTTTAAGAAAATCTGCAACTACTAAAAAAGAGGTTTTAAAATGTCATTTTGCTAGCTTCAGCTGCACTCTGTTTAAAATTGTAGTGAAATCTATTTGTGCATATTCAGAGAACTTGTAACCATGTTAGATCTAGAAAAGTCATAGTAAACCAGTTACAAATAATGGTATAATTTAAAAAAAAATTACTGCTGTGTAATATTCTATATCAGAATAACACTATCTTCTCTGACATCCGTGGATCTGAGGTTGTGAAATCTCTAGTAGCTTTATGCTCATCATCAATTTTAATTCATATTCACGTGATAAAATTCCTTAATCAACATATGCCAAAAGTAATATAGTATATTTGGCACTGTTACAAATCTGCAGTATCAGTCTACTCTCATCCAGAATTTTAAAACAGGCAGGTTTAACAGTGGCTTGCTATGAGTTCATTTCAGGCTCCAGAAACCTTGTGTTTCTGTACAGTGCAGCTGCATGCCTTGCAAAGCCCTCTGTACAGCCTTTGCCGATAGCCTGGCAAAGCCTTTGGTCCTGTGCTTAAGGTTAAGCAGAGTATTTTGGCAAGCGACAGTACAACTGGTGTGCATGCTGCTAAACACAAGCTTACAGATTTACAGCATCAGGGCTAACTTCCTCAGCAGCTCACTAGTGATTCTGGGTGAATGAGAAATGGTGGCCTGAATGCGCCCTTTCTGAGTGCATCAGTGTCACACATTAAGCCAGAAAAGCTGGCTTTCAGCTGTGTGATTTCTCTGGTTTATCAGTCACTGGGTCTGTGTCCTCATCCTTCTGGTTACTAGTGTCTCTGTTAACGAATTTTGAAGATATGGCAGAAATCAAGACTTCTTTTGTATGGTTTGTCCCTTTCAGTAACCAAATGTTCTCCTCCTAATTCTCTTGCAGCATGCAGCCATTGCAAATAAGGCTATACTGCCTTAGACGTTGTACCTATGCAGTAAGTCTTAACCACAAATTACCTATATGAGCTTTTTTTGGTTTTGCATGTTGGAGCTCTGGTGGCAGACATTTGCTGACTTTTGACAGGGTTAGAAGAGGATAGTGTGAATGCTTCTCTAACTTATAGCCACCAGCAGTGGACAATGAGAAAACCCCAAGGGTGTCTAATTTCTCAGAGACATGCTGAGAATGTGCATCTTCTTAGCCCTGTCTGTTATGAAATAGGCTATTTTCCCAGCAACAAAAATCATCTTTGCTTACTTTTCTTTTTTTTTTTTCTCCCCCAGAACCCTTGGCTTGTAAATATTTTTGAGTTTTTTTCTGAAGGAAGGCACTATGTGCATTTAACAATAATATCTTCTCTACTAACAGCTATTTACAGTCTGGGTTGTCGTGCCGTTAAACAGTAACAATCAAGGAACAGAGCATTTCCTAGGAATTAATGGCTGACTAGGCAGAGTTTAAAGCCTGAGGTACAGCCAGAGGCTATTAACTCCAGCTGGTCATTAAAAATCCTTCGGAAATACCTTGCTCTAAGGTCAGTATTACTGTTAAAACAAATGTAGGCAGATGGATTTATTTCATGGGTTGCATTTTCAATTGGTATGCACAGGGCTTTTCGGAGAATTTACACCTTCTTAACATTAACCAGCCAATTACTTGAGTCACCTCTCAGCATTGAAGTCATACAGTTTTAATTAGACTTATTATGAAAAATGGAAGGAAAGCACTCTGACAGCTTGCAGATCAGTTTATCTATCATTTCAGAACTGCTTGCCTACTGAAGAAAGAAACAAAACCCTTGAAAAGTGCATGCATTCAACGAGAAGTACTCCATCTTCTCTTCATTATGTAGTATGTTTGCACAAAGACATGATCATTCAGAGTACCAGCTGGCCAACAGGCCAAAACGAAAATTTACCACAGTCAGGATTTTATAGGCTTTAGCAAGAGCTTATAAATAATAAATAATTCCAATTAAAACATCTTCTGGGGAGACAGTGTAGTAGCAAAAGAAGAATTCAAGAAAATACATTTGGAATCAATTTGCTGGCACAGTAAAAGAGCATTCAGTGGAATTATTCTTTCTCGTAAGTCGTGATGGGCATAGGTTGGAATAAAAGGGGAATTGATTTAAGCTCTACAAACCACTGAATAAATCTTGAAATTTATATGTCTAATAGATCAGTTATCATTCTAAACAGCCATAGGCACATGGCTTTATATTTTTGTAATACTCTTGATTTCAAAAAAAAACCCAAAACACAGTAAAAGGATTGTCATCAATATATTGCTACTGCTACTGGAGTTAAAAAAGAAATTCTGGAAGTTTAATAGAAAACATAATTTTTTACTGTTTTGTGTGTTTGTACTATGATACCAGAATAAATAAGCCCCAGTACAGATAAAGCTGCAGCCTCTCCTGCTGCCACTTCTATAACATCTTAGTCCCTTATCTCAGTACCGATTTTCACACTAGAAGTCAGTTGACATACCTGGAGCTTCTGAGCTTGACTGGCGCATAAACCCAGCTCCACTCCTGTCAAAGACAGATTTTCATTTCACCAGACTTTAACTCCCTGGGTGATTAACTTTAAGGGGAGGTAGCAGGGCTTTGGAATTAGACTTCACCACTTTCAATAAGAGGAAGGTAAGTATCAACACATCCGTCTCAGCTGCTGTTAGAATCACTACCAGTAAATGGGAAAGTTTCTAAGGCCGGTCATCCTGCCAGGCAAACTATGTTTCAGCAGTGAAAGCAAGTATTTTCTTAACGTACTCAGAGCTGTAGAGCAGAAGATGATTCCAGCAATCCTGTGAACATCCTGTTGCACTACAAAATCTGTTATCACTTCTGCTGAAATACTTTTGTAGCTGTCTGCTTGCTTTCCTTACACATATACACAGCCTGAGAGCTGTTCCATCCTATTTTAAGGTTATTTCCACTAGCCTATGGGTTTCTTCTATTTTCCTTTCAAAAACATTTTAACACCTCAACAATATGCATGTATGTTACTTCAAGGTTTCTAAATATCCCAAACCCAACCTCCATTGAGTTTAGTAGGTTATAGAGCAAGTCCTAAGACACAATCTGCAAACAGTTACACATCTGCTTAATTTTACAGACTTAGGAGTCCTCTGAGACCAAAGCGCTTACTAAATACTTGCAGGATTGAAGCTGAAGTATTTTTAATTGTAATGTAGTATCATGTATGTAGGAGTATGCTTATATCCCATGGCTGTACTATCTGTCCAAATACAGATTTTCCCTCTCAGCCACCAACTTCTAACAGCGATAGTTGAGTGCAGTCCATGAAGTCAGACTCCAAACCTGAATTCAATGCTGGTTTCTCCAACAAAAAACAAAAAAAAAAAAAGGTACTTTCCCAGTTTAGGCTGAAATTGTTGCAAATGCTGCCTATGGCTGGGCATGAATTATGGACTTCTATGCAGTGTTTGAAAATCTGTGCTTTTAGTGTAAGAGACAGTGTGTATAAAATCAAATTTTGTCCTTCTAAATGTGCTTTCGAGATGAAACATCCACCCCTCCTACATTAACTGGATAAGTTGCAGCAGTTACAGTGAAAGGATGCCAAGACTAAACTATTTACTTAAAGGATTCCAATTTGTCCAAGCACCAAATGGTTTAAGTCTCTCAACCAGACAATTAATAATAAAACCACCGTTACAAAACACAATTTAGCACCCCAGATACATACCCGAGTTTAGCAGTATCTGATTGTCCAACATATTGCACATTGTTCTGAACAAAAATTTCTCACCAAATGGATAGCTTCAATCCTGAAATCCATATCGGGCATACTGGCAAAAGATTTAAATGCCTTTACATTTTGAACTGCAGCTTATCTTCCCGTGGACAAATACTTGAAAAAAACCCCACCACCACCACCTTTGACATTAATTTTGTTTTCACTGGGGTGTTCCAAGAATGCACACTCCTTCATATTTATCAGGTTTTAGGCAGACTTCTTTCGTTGTGAGGATGCCTCGGTGTCACTCAGCTGTGTAGAAAGTGCATTTTTCCTGGACTGAATAGGTTGCATCAAAATAGAAGAAAACTTTCTTGCAGCTCTACACCTTACAATTTATTACTTATGCATTACCTGGCACCGATCTAGAAGGCCAGACTCAAGTGTCTCAGTATTTTATATGGACAGAAGTGGGAAATCGGGGCAAATGCAAGCAAAAATCAGACATAGGTGAACATAAATAAGCAATATAGAGGTCCAAAACAGACTGCTAGGAAATGGAAGCAAACACCAATTTCTGTATTTTGATAAAAGAGATTCAGCCACTACAGCAACTTTCAGAAGTCCACTGAATTCAGTTCACAATTCTGAACTCAAGCCAATCAAAACACCAGATGTTCATGATCGTGTGGTTAGATTCCACGAAGGATTAGACTAATCTATGCCCGAAGTTCCTAGGTTTTACTGCACTGCCAGAACCACTAACAACGATGCCCAGAATAACAATTTGGATGCACACCTACTAGAAAGAGAAGTTACTGAATGTAGTATACACATACTATAGTCACAGCATTTCATGGGGAAAGCAGCACATCCTCTGTACTAGGATGTACTAGGATTTCAGATACTCTTTTATTTATTCCCAGGGTCTTCCTCAAATCTGTCTTTATTTGATCTCATGTACTGTAAGATACTACAGAGAACTTAAGAGAGGTGCTTTTGCATAGACTCCTTGAATGTGTATTAATTGTTATATATAGTAGCACTGTACATTTCATAGAGGCAAAGTCTTCTTTCAGCAGCATGCAAGCAACATGCAGTTTCAAATTTCATATGCTCTGAAGCACTGTACATCATTGTCCCCTGGCTATGACAATAAACTGCTTAAATGAGCATGTATCTAGGCTTACCATTTTTATGAAACGGTGTGGGAAGAAGGACCAGTATTGTAGCTAGGTTTCTGCTGACCCAGTGAATGCCCTTTTTCAGCTGCATGCTTTGATACACATACAAAGCTCGAAAGTAAATACCTGACCAGACTACATGGTCTAAAGACCTTGCATTACCGTAAACCCTGCTATCAGCATTCCACATTGACTTCAGATCATATAATCTCAACTTGTTGCAGAAAAATCCTTCCTCAGTGCCTTGTTCTGAGCTAATAAATATGGAACTTTCCTGCCAAGGAAAAGCACAAGAGAATTAAAACCCTGATAAAGATATGGAAAAGACCTTAAATCAGGTTTATTTGCATTAATCTAGCAGTCATTCTTCTTTGCTAGTAGTCCAAAAGATGACACTGCTGGTCCATTTATTGATCTTCTACTTAGGGGACCACTCAAAATCCATTTATATTAAACAAGCAATAAGACATTTACAAAAACGTAATGATAATGAGTTAATCTCTGAGAGCACTAAGGTAACTAATCCAATTACAATAGTATTATTATGGAATGTCTCTGGTAGATGAAAGGCTTTGATTTTATCAGTTATTGTAAGATAGAATCATAAAAGAATGGGAAAGGACTCATGGCACACAATAAGTACATAGCCACATTTAATTTTAAAGCAGACATTAAAGAACTCTTCAATATTGGTATTTTACTCATAATTTAGTACTGTAATTTTGCTGTAAATTACTACTATCCATTATGATTTCCTTTATATTGTCAAGTGACAATACAGCTACCTCTGTTCTTCTGACAATGCAGCACTGGGTGAGAGCCTGAAACACAGAGCAGCAGTTGAACAGATGAACAAGTATTGAATTTAAGCCATGATTTACAACAGTGAACGTTTCCAGATCCCGCTTCCTTTGGAACAAAGTGTAGCAAGAGGGAAAAAAAAAAAAAAGAAGAAGAAAGCTTTGATAATTCTTTCCTACCTCTGTAGGATGACAAAGGGCCCAGCATCGGATTCAGCAACCCTAGCTGAGTTCTCAGTGCTCTTGAAAAGTTAGTGACCTGTTTTGGTGCCTAAATAAAATGCTGTGATCCCAGAGAAGACCTCAGGATAAACCAAAACCAGAAAGGACTTCTGGGAAGGCAGAATTCTGTATCCATTTGTCACAGTTCCAGAGTGTCACTTCTTTCTGTTGTAACTCTTTCCTGCTTCTTTTTAAGGAATATTTGTTCTCAAAGCTTTAGAGAAACAAATATTCAAGTTACTACCTTGGTGAGAAGTGTTAATTGACTGTAGATATGTATCTGTGTGCAAGCATTTAGAATTTACAAACAAGAATTTACAAGCAGGATTTCTGTAGTTAAATAATATCTTCAATTTTCTGGGTATTCTTAGTAAGGTTATACTCTTCCTGATACAAAATCCCGTTTGCCTTTTAAATACTTCTTTATAAAAAAATCAAAATTTATGAATTTGGTCTTGTAAAAAAGAACTTGTATCCAAAGCAGGTAAAAAAAAAGAAACCAAAACCCAAGCATTCATCTCTGGTGGTAATTTTAGTGTAGGAGAATTTTGAAAGAAAAGAATTTAGAAAACACTGGCCCTTCTTATATTTTGGGGGGTTTTGTGTCGTTGAGAATTATAAAAAAAATGATGACAAACTGAGCAAAGAGCTGACTGAAGCACTTTTATAAGAAGATACAACACAAGACTCTCAGATCTATGAACTGCAGGTATATTACTTACCACAGTGATGGTGGTGCCACCAAACAATGGCACCACCTAATCTTGTGTAGTATCTATTATTATTACTGTAAGATAGGACCCTTAAATATAATGTTTGTACTGAGCAGATTATAATTACTCCATGCATTTAGTGAGTATTTTACAAGGCCTGATTTCATTGCGATGAAAAGAACAGTTTTGATGATGTTGTATTACATTTTAATTGCAATTGCAATGTCTTCTGTTTTGTGTAGTATTTCATTGGTCTGTCTTGAATTTCTATGAGTATTTTAAAATACTTTGAATATGTTGAAACACAGAAGTTAGATTTATTCTTCAGGTGTGTAGATTTCATTCACTTTTCTGGACATTTTCATTGAAAAAGTCACCATTTCCCAAACGGATCCCAACTTCTTGCTCTCTCCAAGTCACCAGCCCATGCTCCAGTTTCAGAAGTGTCCTGCTCCTTCTAAACCATCTTCTCCTGGCTCAAGCCTCTTTCACCCTTCCCCAGCTAAATCCTCAGCTTTCCAATGCCTCCCAAATCTTCCTTGTCACTGCCTGAACACAAAGATGGGCTTTCTTCCCTAGCTCCCATGGCTGTTCAAGAGAATACTGCTGCTGCTGTCCACAATTCAGACCCAGACAATGCCTTTTCTGGCACTTTTCTTCCCATCTGCCACCCTCTAACTGGCTTTCATGGCTAGCCAAGTCCATTCACTCTCTCATTTCTTTCTTGCCAGAGTGCAGGGATTGAAAAACACACACTGAGACACACTTATCACACATCCCCAAGAAAAGCCAGGAATAAGCCAGCTTGACAGCCAGACTTCCAGATGTCCCATAAGCGATGGCATCCTATGCACTCCTACTGCATTGCTTCTTCACGAGGACTTCCAGAGTCTTTAGTTTTTCACAAACTTTACTGTTAGGTGGCATGTGAGGAATAATATGGTGGTTATTAGGGGGATGTGTGTTCTCTGGAACAGGAAGAAAGTGTCTGCTGGACCACAGCCCACTTCTGGGTCTGACACAAAATTTCAATGGGAAAAAATTGAGCGTTAGTCCAAGTATCCATGCAAAGAAGACCTTAAAAGGAAAGGCATTCTGATGCCAGAGAAAATAATGTCAAATGACACAGTGAAGTGTCATCAATTCAAAGCCTTTTTCTTCTATTACATGTACATTAAGGAAGCTAACAAGACCATTTGCAGTAAGTCTGTGCCCTTCTGTTCTGCTTAATCCTACTTGTACTCTGAAGAAATTAATCAAAGCAACACGAGTGTGGAAAGGACATCTAGAGACAGCCATAGCGTGCAGGACAGTGCAGAAGAAAATTTGTTAGGAGAAGTCAGTGAAGCCACCCCCCAGACCAAGTCAAAAACAGTTGTCTGGAGTGTCTTCTTGTAAGTTTCCCTTCAGGAGTTTGCCAAACAACAAAAAATTAGGTCAGAAACAGAAAATGAAGCTATGTGCACTGGGAACGTCAGCCCTGAGAAGATTGTGAAACCCCAGGTGCAACTTCCTGCATTTTGGAAGACTTAAAACATTTCAGGACAAAAAAGCACATGCAAAAATGTAAGCCTACCTGGTATTTATCTTGGACGCAGTGCTAGAATAACTTGCCAGTAGCAAATTCCACACACTGAAACCACAGTTCTTGCTACACACTCGCGTGTTTCCCATCATACGCACTCACACACACATAGACACACACACGTTGCATAGAAAAACATTCAAAAAGCCAGCATCAACATTATAAAAAATATCCCCCAAAGCAAGCTATCACCTCCCCTATGAGTGGGAACACTGGGCTCTTATGCTCAGCATCCAGGCCCAGCCAAGCCTCCCTTGTCCTGCAGAATGACACCCCTAGTCATTTTACACTAACTTCAAATGCACCTTTAAAACAAATTTTGTGAGTCCCCCCACAAGGGCCCAGATACAGCTCCCTCTCATTTCCTTTTCTGCTGTTGCCTTTCACTTTCCACAGTATGGTTCACTGCCTTTTTTGCTTTTCTATGTCTCAGCATCCGTTCACCATGCATCTATGAAGGCAAGCTAACAAAGCACCACAGCATGTGTGTGTGCGTACTGTTGCATGCAGAGTACCTGGGTTCCCATGTTATCAGACTGAACCAAGTTTCGCCATCATTAGTAGTAAAACTCAAGCTTTCTTACATGTGATTTTATCAGTTGTAGTAATCACATCCCATTTCTGCAGCTACAAACAGTCCTAACTGCTTGCTGTGTTTGTGAAACAAAGTGCTTAAATATTCGAATGAACAGAGCCCGTATCACTTTTCATAAGGAGAATCTTGAGTTTTCTGTAATAGTACTTTTTCTTTAAAAAATCTCTGATATTAATTAGTTTGCTTTCAAAAATATGAAATTCACCTTTAAACCCATGCAAAACCTGAATCACAAAACAAGTGGTGGCTGCCCCATTCCTGGCAGTGTTCAAAGCCAGGTTGTGCGGGGCTTGTGCAAGGTGTCCCTGCCCATAGTAGAGGGGTTGGAACTGGATGACCTCTAAGGTCTGTTCCAATCCAAACCATTCTGTGATTCTATGAATTTGTGAAGCGTATGCAGAAAGGAGAGAAAGAAAATAAAGCAAAATAAACTCACATGATCATTTCCCAGGGATCACATTCTGAGAGGCTGATTAGATTTGTTTTCTGGGACTCCTTAGCTTTCCAGAACCACATTTGTACTATCTTACTGGTGCACTGTCTTGTATTTCTGCACCATCTCTTTCAATTGGCTTTTTGGAACAACTCCACAGATATATCAGGGCATAGCTGCATTCACCAGCTAACCTTAAGCCATACTGGATGGCATGCTGAGGATGTGCAAGGACAAAAGCAAAGAAGGGCTTGGAAGGGAGGAGAGCAAAGAAAGTAGGATGGACAAAGAGATGAAGTGTTGTAGCTCTGAGTAAAATAATATTTATAGTAAGAAAAAATAAAAATACAAATTACAAAAAAAAAAAAAAAAAAAAGAAGAGCTTTTTCCCTGCAGAGGTTCAGTTCCAGAGGGGTAAAAGGCACAGTGTAGGTCATTGCATACAGGTTTCAGCAATTTTCTTGACTTAAAAGGTTTTGTAAGATTTGTAGAAAAGGAAAATAAAAGGTGATAATTTAATACAGAGTGGCCAAAATAGAACACAATTATAAAATATCACAATAATGAGAGAAAGACTGTACATAATGGCAGTGTCCCGGAGGCCTAGGATTAAGGTTCACAAGCATATTCCAGCATATCTCTTCTGCATGTCTCAGGTGGGTGTAAGACAGGTCACTTCCACAGACAAGAACCTTCAGCTTGTCGGTTTCCTTGTACAGCTTCTTGTTTCAGATGCAGCTCAAAAAGGCTCCTGAAGTATGTGAATCCATTCAAGAAGTCCCAGAGTACCACTGGCCAGATCATGATATGCAATCTGAGGGGGAAAAAGAAGGTGATATTTTTGGCTTGCTTTTCCCCCTCAGATGTGAGCATCTAGCTCAAGTATGAGCTGGAGCCTCCATGGTCAGAAATCCATATTATCTTTTGTAGTCAATGACAGCAGAGGGACCCCTCCACAGGGTGAGACCCTGTGTCCGAGTTACACACTGTGGATTGAAGGAAAGGTTTGAATAGTATATCATATACCAATAGCCAGACATTCCTCACTAGAAGTCTATTCCTCAGTGTAAACTTCAGAACAAAAAATCCAGGGTTGTTAAACTGGACACAACCTGGAACTTAAAAATCAGTCTTACCTAGGTGCTGAAATACATTTGCAATACCATTATGGGTCTCCTAAATCAGATGGTGGAGCTCTCCCTCTTCCACTGCACCCAGGGTCTCTCACTTGTACCATGAATCACTTTTCCAACACTTCAGTGGTCTTTTCCCCCCAACAGATGGGGAAACCCACCCAATTCACTCCCACATGAATGAAGCCTGGCCCTCAAATTTCCAGCCCTTCCTCTTCCACTGAGACAGAGCCCTCCCTTGCCTGGGAAGCAGTTTCCAACCTCCAGCTTCCAGCCCACCCCCCCCCCCCAACCTTCCCAGCTGCTGCCTCTTTCAGCCTGGCTCTCTGAAAGGCTTCATGAGGCTATGGTGTCTGCAGGCAGATGGGGACCTGCAAGGTAAGCCCCACTGTGAAGCTTAGAGCTCAAGGAATGGACAGACCAAACAGAAAACCACGAGGGTTTTGTGCCTCGTTGTGCAAAAGCTTATCTCCACTTCTACCTTTAGGTGAGGTCCTAATTCCAATAGCAAAAAAGATCCCACAGCTCCTGACTAGCAGCTTCAGCTAAGCCTGAGGAAGAGCCTGGGAAAATGATCTGAATAGCAAAACAAACCAAAGGGCCTGTTGCCTTGTGTTTAGTGATAACAGGCTGAGTTACACCACATTCACTAAACCACAGTTGTCTCCACTGCACCCTTACCCTGCACCAGTGGCAAGCAGGTACAGCTGCAGTGGCAGCAGAAACAGCAGTGACACACACAGTTACAGCTGTTACAAGAAGGGTGGAAGTGTTCCTATGAAATGCTATTGCAGGGTGGTAAGTGGCCTGGGTGCCACTGCAGACAACTGAGAGTCTGAGGCAGAGATTTCCTTTGCTTATGTAGGATCCACAGAATCAGAATGGTTTCTGCAGTACCAAATGTGCCAGGATACATGTTAAACTTTTTTGTCAAAACAGCAGTACTGCTTCATTTTTGTGCTTAATTAGCTGCAATTAACCACATAAAGTTAAACTGGACATGTGTTTTTTTAAGCCACTCAGGCTGGGTAGTGCAGTTTCCTGGCATGCATCTTGTTCCAGCAGTAAGGTTCAACTTGTCTGCAACAAAAAGGACAAGAATGATTAAATGGAGTAGGGAAGTAGTAATTGTTCTCATTAGTTGCAGCAGCCATTAAAAGTAATTACAATTTGGCAACGGTGGTTTTCAGATATAAACAGTTGGTGTCTCGAACGCTCATTGGGAGTGAAAGTTAACAAAAATGAAACACCTGTTCATACATCAGTGCTGCTGCAGTTTAGCAGCATGCAGCATTCCTGAAGCTGTTAAATGCATGCGTTATGCCAACAAAAATTTGACCACGTTTACTTAAGGCCTGAATAAATATAGAATCATAGAATCATAGAATAGTTAGGGTTGGAAAGGACCTTAAGGTCATCTAGCTCCAACCCCCCTGCCTTGGGCAGGGACACCTCCCACTAAACCATGCCATCCAAGGCTATGTCCAACCTGGCCTTGAACACTGCCAGCAATGGAGCATTCACAACTTCCCTGGGCAACCCATTCCAGTGCTTTACCATCCTCACAGTAAAGAATTTCTTCCTCATATCCAATCTAAACTTCCCCTGTTTAAGTTTAAACCCATTACCCCTTGTCCTATCATTACAGTCCCTCATGAAGTGTCCCTCCCCCGCCTCCTTATAAGCCCCCTTCAGGTATTGGAAGGCTGCTATGAGGTCTCCACGCAGCCTTCTCTTCTCCAAGCTGAACAGCCCCAACTTTCTCAGCCTATCTTCATACGGGAGGTGCTCCAGTCCCCTGATCATCCTCGTGGCTCTCCTCTGCACTTGTTCCAACAGTTCCATGTCCTTTTTATGTTGAGGACACCAAACTCTGACAAAAACTGAAGTAAGGTCTGACCTGGGGCTAATAGGACTGACAGCAAGAAGAGCCATTTAGGGGAAATCAAAACATGACAAGCAGTGTAAGGTAAACAGCTATCGTTGATGCAAAATGGAATTTATAAAGAAAAATCCTGTGTTCTGGCTGGCAGAATGTACTGACTTACTCATATCATTTCCAGTCCTGTGAATGGAACTGCTTCTGTGGATGGCTGGGACACAAAAGGCCTTTTAAGTCAATGAGTTGAGCTAATGCCAGACTTTCGTGGCCACTGTTCCCACGGGCTGTAACCTGCTAAGGCCAAACCTGCAACTTGACTCAAGTCTGTCTGGTATTGAGGATTGAAGGAGAGTATTCTGAGTAACACAAAAACATGCGCAGGACTTTTGCAGTTCAAGCCCTTTCACTGTATTTTTCTCTTTTCTGGTTAAACTTCCCAAAACCATAAAATAAAAAGTTGCTCTGACCATGAAAAGTAGAGGCTGAATCATAAATTACCGCAAGACATGTCTGGGTTTTTGTGCGTGAGAAATTTACAAGACCTGTGAAGAAAACTCACCCAGGAGTTGAAGGATAAAGGCAAGAATTGCTGGCTCTGTGGCACTTAGCTGGATGCTCAGCACAGTATGTTTGGACAGGACAAACCCCACTGGGGTTTATGATGCAGGTGACTGCGGGCAGATGTTGCTACTTACAACCTTCACCCACCATAGCCTCTTCTTCTTCTTGTGCAGTGCATGGGAACCTGCATGCTGGCTTGCACAGGTCACAAGCTCACTTCCCAGAAGGACTGTCAAGAGTCTCCTTATGGAGTATTGTGGTTTTCAGAACTCCACGTTTGTTTATTTTCTGTTCCACAAAGCAGGACGAACAGACTATTTCTCTAATCCAATTTACGGAGCAACCACAGAGCTGGAAAAAGGCAAAGAATTTCCTCCTGCTTCTAAGCAGAAATAACCTGTACATAAATTGCTTTACCCACGGGTTCAAAGCATACACAAAATGGTTCAGTGAGAGTAAGAATGAAGGGTAATCCTATTCTCCAAGACATAACATGGGTAATGGAATCAGTAGAGAAGCTGCAGCATGTTACAGTTTAGACACTGGCTCCTGGTCCAAAATTGGCAAATCTGGATCTCCCAAAATCTCAAATACTAGAACACCCCAAATTCATGCTCCTTATCAGAATGACTGCATGTCTGTCCTTGCACAGCTGACCAGCAATACATAAGCATTCTATAAACAACCAAATCAACCAATAGGTTATAATATTTTTTTATTCATGTTAGAATTTCTATCAGTGTTTGAACATTAATATTTAGAGAGTTTGTACAATTTCCATTCAAAGTTTAAAATGAGAACCACACTAGATCACAAAAGGCAACTAAAACACAGTTCAGAATTGTATGATTATTCACACTCTCTTTCTCTCTTAACACTGTTAAACACTTTCTTTTCTGCCAGGGGGGTTACAAGGAAAAGTGTGCACCATAATTGTATCTCAGCAGTGTTCCAAAACATAATGGTATCATCATTACATATAAACTCTTTAAAAATATACTTCTGTCAAAAGACTTGATGACTACTATGTACACTACAAAAATAAATTTTCATATAAATAAATTATATGGCATAATTTTATCTTTGTAACTGAAATGACACAAACCCACTCCTACCAAAACAGGCAGGCAATGAGACCCAGTTCGGATATTTTTTCCTTTTAACTCCTTACACAAAAAGCTACAATGAGTCTTTAATGTAAATGTTATATACTCTTTCCTATTTAACATTAGCAAGCACTCTATACAAATAAAAATCCATTTAACAGTAACAACATAACTGTAATAGTGTTTTCCAATAGAAATAAAATCCCTGCATCTTGTTTGTTATAAACTGGCATGACAAATACTGTAAGAAAACATTCTTATGATACAAAAATATAAATATCACCCATGATTAAAAAAAGTTACAAAACAAAACAAACGTTGCCAGCCACTGAGTTCTCCCCTTCCCAATGTGACTATGGAGAAGCAGCAGACAGCTCACCCACACACCAGCACACAGGAGGACTTGGGCAGGGGCAGGCAGGAGACACCGCAGCTCGCCATGACCCCTTTCCCTCCTGAGGAAGAGGAGAAAGCGAGGCAGCCCCGGTGTGATGGAGGTGTCAGTGGGAGCCCTGCAGGCGCGTGGTGGTTAAAGGCAGTTTCCAATTAGCATCATACAGTTTTGTGGCAGAGTGCGTTCGATCTGAGGTCACTATGCTGCTAGTGCTAAATGGGGGCCCCTCGTCTTCTTGTCATTCAGAGTTTCCAGGTTAGACAGTGAACTGGACCAGTAGGCAGTTGCGACATTAACCCTTAGCATGCATTGAAACAGTAGCTTATGTATCACGGGAATGACACCAGGCTCTCGCCACCTGCTCTTCGAGCGTTCACATTGGAGATCTGTAAACAAGTGCCTCATATCAAAGTGTTTTCAAGTGAGCAAAAAAAGGCATGGAAATTTGTGCATTCTAATTATCCCCATTCATTATGCTGGCAAGGTCTGTGGGCAAAGATAGACTCCCTGAAGCCACTGGAGAAAAAACACTTTCCCATCAAAGAACTGGCCACCGCTGTTAAGGCATTGTACTCAAAAGCCCCACCACTGCTGTGGTTAGGAACAGAATATTGGTTGTGTTTGTTTGGGTCTGAATATGTAACTGAACATCTACTTGCTCTAAAAACAGCTTGGAGAAGGGAGGAACAAAGATGAAGAAAGAGGAAGATAGAGATAATGAAAACTTCTATTATTTTTTAAATCAAGGTTCTCCATTCATAAGGTTTCCAGCTGGAACACAGTGTGGTGTTTTTCACAGACCCTTCACCTGCAGCTATCCCCTTTTAGTTGAAAAAAAAATAATGCAAAAAGCTAAATTAGTTTCGCAAAGAGATCCCAGTTTAGCTGTTTTAATTAAAAGTGCCACTGCAGCATGGGAAAACACAAACTCTACAGAAAAGAACATCCCAGGCCTTTTGTGTCATTACAATCCTGGGCTCATCCAGAAAGCCATTTATATTTATAAAGTGAAAATAGATTATTTTTTTTTATCCTTCCATTTACTTTTTATCACTTACTGTTAACTTCCTTCCTGCCATAAAAGTAAAGAGACCAATGGTACTGCTTCCAGTGCTGGAAGGACAGAGCTGAGCTGTTTCTCACCACCAAACAACTCAATTATCCAACTTCTAATGCCCCGCATAGTCAATAGTATCAATATCAAAATAAGGCATATGCTCACTGAAATTGTATAACCAGCATTTCTCAATAACCAGCACCTTTGGAAGTGGAACAATGATGGCTATAGTGTTTGCACTTACCTGGCACCTTTTGCAAAGAAAAATTACAAAAAAGAAGAAAAATAAAAAAAAAAGGAAGAAAAATCAAAGCACTACAGGAACAGTAACTAAGCCTCGCAACATTCCTGGGAGGTAGGTAAGTGTAATTACACCCATTTTACAGAATGAGAAACTGAGGCACAGGGCAGTTAAGTGATTTGACCAAAGCCATGTGAACCAAGACGTTAACAGTGTGGGAAACTGAACCATAACCCCAACCTTGACTCTCTGTCTTCTTTTCTATTTTAGTTGGGCCTCTCATGATGGCAATCTATGGTGCATGTTCATAAACACCAAAATGGTTTTCACTAGTGCCTGCTAACAGAGAAAGCCTGACTTACATCAGCATCAGTGGGTTGATAAGCCCACTAAGTGTTGCCATACAGTAGAAGAGAAACTACAGTATACCAGGAACATACACACAAAAGCATGCAAACTTCCAGATGCACGCATGGATACACACAGCGAAACAACCTGCACATAGCTAAATCTATTTAAGCCTCCCAGATTAACTTGCTTTTCTTCATATCTGCTTATTTTAAAAATTATCACGCATAGCGTGTTTGAAAGTTAGCAGTAACATCTCGTACTACCACAGGGTTGTGATATGCAAACTTAAAATACCTTAAACAGACATGTACCTTAAAAAAAAACCTATTACATAAGCAATATTTGCATAGAGTTATACATGTAAATTATAAAATATTTAAGCAGCAGCAACTTATGCTGGAATTTAGAATTAGATTAAGCTTAGTTGTGGCACAGAAATCAATGTACAAAAAGTACAAAGCGCACACAATATTGTCCCCATTCTATTGCCCAGAGGCAAATGACTCCAGACTATACTACTTTACATTGTTCTTTTGTATATTACATATGTGTACATCTTTTAAATACTTAAAGAAATATTTAACAAAATAATACAATAGGTTACAGTAACAGTGAACTGTTGTCCTGATGCAGCATGTCCTTTTCTAAAACTTCAAGCAGTTCTTCAATTCAAGCAGTTCTGGAAATAGAGTTTTCTATCTTTGGCCTCTTCTTTGCTTCAGTTATTACCTTTTACAAATAAAGAGAAAAGAAAAGCAAATATTCATTAAAGTTCAAGAAAAACAAACACATCAAGCTAATCCAAAACTCATTTCATGATTCGTGTGGTTACAGTTAGCGGTCAGGAAACATGGGCTCTGCTTTCATATCAGTCATGAATTTCCCAGCAAAGAAATACTAGTGCCAATTAAAAAAAATGCAGATGCTTTAATTTCTGAGTTCCCAGCTCCAGATACCTGCAACAAACTCAGCAAAACCAACGACTGCTTCAAGGAGGAATATGCTACACTGAGTACCGTGCACACTTAAGAATCTCACGCCACCATGCAGGTCAGCTTGAAAAAGCTGAGCCCAAGTATTTCCTTATTATGTGGATACTATTGCTTGCCACATTTCTAGACTGCAAGGCTAAAGGCATTCACGTCTATTTGCACTTTGGGATGTTTGGAGAGACGTTTCATGAATCAGAGGGGGATGTTTTGATTACGTCATCAAAAATTTTCCATGAAAAACTCTCCGTGTGTGTGTGTGCACACATATATGCAAAATTGTTCAACAACCCAAGTAAAATGGTTTGGTCTGGTCAAACTAGTGTCTGTCACTGAAAAGCTCTGAAAAGGAAAGAGAGAAAACAGGGGTCCAGAGCCAAGTAACTATTGTAACGCTTTCTCTTCATCCCAGAAGAGAATAACAGGGTTAAATTGGTGAGAAATGGCTTTTCAGGCACAGGCCCCAGAAACCTGTCAGTGCAAAAGCTCAATTAGTTTCTCCCCTTCGAAGTATTCCTTATAAAATTAGTGGAAAATTTTCAAGAACATGAACAGCTTTATTCTTCCCCAAACATCTGCTAAAGTATCTTGTCTGTTCTAAACAGCACTGTAATCTGCTGTTGCCAGCCTGAAGACAGGCTATGATTTAGGTATCATGTCTTACAAGTTCTTGGGTGTATCTGTTGTTTCACAGGAAAATCTTAAACACCATGCTAGGCTGGCTCTGCCCTGTGCAAATCTACCGTAGCCACTGCAGCTAACCCAAGGGAACCCAAGGACTCCCCCAGGGTCTCTGAATGTCCCCCTGCGCACAGCAGTGCACTAGGCATGGTGGGACCTTCCCACCCCTCACTTAGCCCAGCTCCCAGAGGGACTCAGTCTTCAGATTTCAAATTCTTTCACAGAGTTTTATTCAAGAGAAGGACAACCCTCAAAGCAGTGGGCAGTGTTACACTCTCCTAGCCAACGTCATTCTGTGTGATGTTTCAGAACGTGCTTGATTCAGGATGACATGACAGGACCTATCAACAGTAAATGCAGTTGCACAGCTTTAGGTATGTTGCTCATGATCGCTGCTTCATTCTCACCCAGTAAGCTGGACTGCATGATGTACTTACCCACTTTGTGAGGCTCTTGGAAGCAGTTAATGTCTGAACCCACTACAACCGCTAGTGTTGGCAAGTACCATCTTATCCAACCTGATTTCTAGTGCAAAATGTACCATATTCACAGTTTGCAGATTTAAGATGATCAGCGACCAGTAACTAAGCCTACCTGAGGAACAGGTACCTCAGAGAGTTTTATCTTTCCCCTTTCTTTTGATCACACCATTGCCCAACACAGGCGGAGCTTGTAGCTATACGAGATAGACCTACCTTACTGTGAGCTGTTGCTGGGTGTCCTCTCCTCACATTCAACATCTTGCAGTTCTATAACTTCTACTTTAGAATTTCTTCTTTCACACCGCACATTGAAAGGCACATGGGGGTCCTCAAATGGCCCATGGTCAGCTTCATGGTGTCCCTCGTAGGACGGAAAGCTCCCTCCCCGAGAGCTGTGGCTGTGCACCGCAGGATGGACAGCAACAGTCACTGAAGCTGAGGCAGTCACAGTAGTGATAGGCTGGCAGTATGCTGGTCCTGCAGTGCCCAGGGTGCTGAATGCTGGACTTCTTATGTTATGAGAACGAGTCTTGTGGCCCAAGCGATCCCTGTTGCTGGGTCCTGAATGCCCTTCAGTAGAGATTTCAAACGCATCCCTGCGAGGGCGGTAAGGAGGTGGTCGCAGCCCTTCCCTTGCTTCCCGTTTGGCTTGTCTGCCCTGACGCCATGTCTGCTGTGTGCCAGGCTCTGGATTCGACTGCGATCTGGGACTCGACTGATGACGTGCCTCTGGCTGAACCACCTGAAAGAGCAATGCGCTGTTATGCCTTTGGCAAAGCAAGGCAAACAAATACCACACTCACTTGTGTTTTATGCTGGGAAGAATTGTAATAATGCTGTCCTGGCTCTAACAATTACAATGAAGCTGACCTGGATCAAACTCCACAAAGGAAATGTTCTAGGGTCTGATAACTGTTGATTTTCCAGACAGCGTTTGTCTGAAGTTATTAAAACCTGGAAAGCATACCTTCAGAAAAACACAGGATGAGAGCTGAAAACATTAGTGTAAGCTTCCTACATACTAGTCCATCTTTTCAAAGGGATCAGTGACAAGCACTTGATCTTAACTCGTTCAACAAGAAGAATTGCAGGCATTTGGAAAAGGCTCTATTCCATGGAGGGTACACACACAGGATGTTAGTAGGGTAGTATGTATAGACTGTAGGAATCTGTTTTCTGATTTCCATAAAAAGCGTGAAGCGCAGTGGCCACATCAGTCAATAAACCGTGACCAACTTCAAATGTGGCTGTGCTTGTACCTATTTCTAGCCCTCTGCTGAACAAAAACAGATCCGCATTGCAGCTCAGCATGCAGCATCAGCAGGGGTAGGAGAGAGAGCTTTTTCACTTTCCTTTGAAAATACAATTATGGCAACCCAGCACCAAGATGCAACAGGCTCGAGGTTTGGTACAACACTGAAACTGTTTTCTTCTGGCTCTATCAATCTTTCTCCCCAAAATGTGCCGGCAGAGGAGAGGTGTATGAGGTAGTGATCCACAAGAAGTTGTGTGCAAGAGATCTGGATCTTTTAATCTCTCCTGTTCTCTCTCTGAAAATAGTAATCAAACAGATTGAGAGCTCTCTCTTGTGGCTGGTGCCAATATGATGTAACAGCAATTACACATGCAAAGACCTCTGCTTTCATACCATCACTTTACCCCCAACTTGATCTTAATGGAGGGGACCCTTCACTCCCTGCTTACAACTTCTGCACAAAGTCACAAAGCATAATCAGCAGAAATATGAAAGAGCTTCCCACAAAAATAAATAGGTGTAAATAAACCCAAAACACTCTCCTTGCCCTCCTGCCAGTCAATATGCTTACACTGGATCTTGCAAAGACAGGATTCTCAGTGGCTTCCACTATTACTTGATGGACTGGTGCTCCAGGGCCTTGGGTGGCCTCGTACTGATGAAGCTCTTCACTGATGCCGGACACTGTGGTTTGAGAGCTGTACTCTGAATCAGAGGAATCCGACCCATTGTGCGTGCGCGCGGGCGGCAGTGCAAACCTCACGATGCTGGGGGCTGGCTCAGGAGATGGTGTAGGCAACCTGGGTTGTCCATTGGCTGGAGAAACCTGATAATGACAATGCATTCAATAACACTCAGTTAGCATTCGCCTTTTAATCACTAGTACTTGACACAAATGATCTTCTCCAAATTCACCCTCTCATGCCACGAGAACCCTAGCATCAGTTTTCTGATGAACGTTTATCCCGATAACCCATTCTTCTGGGTATCATTGTCTCAGGAAGTGCATGTAATGTGTGTGCGTGCATGCACTTGCATTTACAAAAGTAGTATGTGGACTTCCCTCCCACTTCAGCATGCATTAACAGTGATTTCATAAAATCACCTCAAATGTACACGTATAGCATGTTTTACTAATACTAAAACAATAAATACTTCTAAAATATTACTAGTGCTGTATACACATCTTATGTTTTACTCTTGTACACACACATACACATATAGACACAATGTGATAAAGACTCCCCTATGTAATGCAGTAATTGTAAAGTAGGTATAGAATTGTGTAAAGCAAGTAATGAACAGTCAACAACCAAATACAAATTTGGCATCTATGAATGATTTTTGGCTGGACTTGGGCTTTATACTGTAAAGCCATCAACATCTAAGTGAAGGCTTCCACCCATGAAGAATGTTGCTTGAGCCAAAAGCATACCACAAGGAGGGGCGACAGGACAGGAGGGACCTTCTGGCAGACCAGTCATGGCTATCAAGGTGTGGTCTGTGGACCACCACTGCTCTATGTTGGTCCACACAGGCCTTCCTGGTGGTCTGCTCAGTTAAACATTTTGAGGAAAGCAGCAGAGGCAGTGAGGTAGGAAAGAAGGTGTGTGTACAAAAAGATCTGTCTTATGCAAAATGCTGGGAAAAATACGTATTTTACAAACTAGTCTACATATCACATTATGCTTTTAAAAGCATAAATACTCCTACACTTGTGCCAAGTTTGCTGATTGCAGCCTCTAAAGCAATACTTATTTAAAAACCTAGAGGAGTATCAACTACACAACAAACAGTTTGATAAAGATTACAAAAACTCCACAACAACTAGAGCAAGAAACTTGCAAACTAAAACCAACCAAACAAATAAATAAACAAAAAAATCCAAGATACTTTAAAAAATAAAGAGTTTCTAATGGGGGGGCAGAGGGGAGTGTGATCTGGGAGGGCAAGGGTGCAAACATAATATTATTTCTTCTGTTCACCATTAATTTTACTGACCTCAGGGTACGGTCCAAAGAACGAAAGAAGAACAGGAAGCAGCACCAATCCATTAAGAACTCCCAGAATGGTTAAGATTGCCAAGACAGCAAAGAAATACCTGAAGTAGGGTTTAAGGGGTTTGGGGGGAGAGAATAGCCACAAATATTGTTACAAATAAGGGACTAAAAATTACTCCTACATATGTTAAAACAATACATATACTAAATCAAATCTAAATGTTACTAACATTGCACAAAATAATTACATCACTTTCTATATAGGGAGATAGATTTTTTTACCTTTTGAATTAGAGAAGCTACATTCCACAACTCAAAGTGTTAGTTGATAAAGGAAAGAAAAAAATTACATTTGTTAATTTCCCAGAATCTGGAAGCATGTAATGTTATTTATGATTGTGTTACACAAACACAAAAATATGGAATGTGCAGGGAACAGCTGAATGGATTGAAAGCACAAATACAATGCGAAGGGGCCCCCATTAGTGAAAACCCAGCAGAAGCAAACAAATGAAGTGAAGGGTGTAGAATTCAAACAATTTAGCCTAGAAGGAAAAGAAGCCCTCTTCTCCCGGCAGCTAATCCACTGTGAAATGCTTCTGCATCTTACAGCAGAATCTCTAATTAAATCTCCAGTGTATCAGGTAAGGGTTTCCCTTGCCGTTCATTAATCACAACTTTCCGCCTAGAATTCTGTGAGTTCCAATTTTACCAAATGGCTCAAATTGCAACCTTTTTACAACACAGGAACCCACTTTCTGCAAAGAAAATGCTGCCCATTCTATAGTGAGCTTCAGCATTGTACTGAGTAAGAGCACTCCACAATGGTAGAGCTGCACTGCAGGCTAATCTTTTGTTGAACAATTTAGCATCTCTGAATACTCTTGTTTTGCGTCAGCCAATTCAAACATAAAGGCTGAAGTACTATGGAAGAAGAGGAAAGTGCACAAGTGGTTGTCCTTTCCCACCACGGAGGGCTAAGGTCTGGGATCCTTCATGAATACCAAGGTAAACCTGTCAGTAAAAGGAAAGCCTTGCTAGTTGGTATTCGGCACAGCTGGGGCTCAGACTAAACTTAAGGCTGTGTTGTAACTAATGATTTTGAGGACTCAGTCTTGGTAAATTCCGGGAGGAGAAGGCAAAGAAGAGGGACAGAGGGCAAATTTGCTACTAATGGGTCTGCTGATTACACTGTCTAGTTGGCAACAAACTTTACTGTCTCCCCATTTCTACATCTGATCAAATATATCAGACTCCTGTAAAACTACAAATATCCTGCTATTGTAAACATTCTGATCTGCATTAGCAAAAATCAACAAGCCAATCTACTCTACTAACATAAACCGAGAGAACTTTATACTGGGACAGAGATCAACAACAGGCATTAAAAACATTTGCATCTCATCCATCTAGCGCTAGGATAAACAGGAGGATTATAGCTCTGACCACTTGGTGTATACAATGTCTGTTAATTTATTTAATCTTCCACATTGTTGGACTAATCTATCACTTTCCGGAAGTTTGTGATCTTCTTAGCCCACTATAACAATGATCAGGCTCCCATAGTTTATTTTATTTTATTTTTTTAAACAAGGCAAACTAAAGCCAAATTGCATTAGAAAATGAGAAACTGATGGCCAAAAAAAGTAAAATAACATTAAGTTGAAAAGTTGAAAGGCTCATTTTATAAACTGAGAGAACACCCAATCCAAATTTGGTGTGAAGGGCTGCTACAATCTTCCATTTGCTATGATAGAAAATATGCTTGCCAAAATCTGGTAGGTTAAGTAGGAAATTAGCACAACAATGTACCCTTGTAAATTTAGGTTAAATTTGTAAGTAACCTAAATGTCAAAGTGTTCCAAACATCACAAGATCAGGTCCTAAAAGAATAATTCTCCTTGTTTCTTCAGTACCAATAAAGTGAAAAATACTGACTTGGGGAAAAAAACAAATTCTATTTCAGGACATGCAATATCTGTATAGTAGTAATACATGGGTTTCATGAGGTCTAACTGCAAACTGCTTGCTTTCTTCAAATCTCTTTCATACATAAACAAAAAATCTTGATGAGAATCAGCAGCCATCCTCTCAGTTCCTGCCTCTGACATTTTGTTGTCCTTGTTGTCAAATGGATGACAGTGAAGTCTAGTCATCTATCCAGCTTATGTTTACCTAAGCAGTTAAGTCACCTTTTAGAGCATTTTTATTTTGCCAGTTCTATGTCAGTTCCATTTTAGAGACTGGATTTTTTTTTTTTCATGGAGTAGTTTGCCACAAAGAACCTGTGTTAGTTTTAAGATTAGCCATTTGCAGAGCTACACAGGTTGTTTGGAATAGAATAAGATCTGTTTCATTGCAGTTCTCAAATTCCCCTGAATGAAAAACTTGCTTTCCACTCGTACTTGACGAATTCACATTCTTAATTAAATTCATAAGAAACAGTCTGCCTGTAGTTCTAAACAGAAGGGCCTTCAGGCCTTGCTTTACGAAATTTTAATACGATGCTCTGTGTTCATACTTATGGTTCCCCAGCTCCCAAACACGGCTTTTTTTTTCCTCTCCCTGTTCTACATCGCTGCAAGCCTCACAGAACGATAGAACAAGGCCCACAGAGAGTCACTTGCAGCACAATTGCAGCATGTTTGCATGTTCATACGTCCTTTGCACACAAACTGTTATGCATACAAGAAATCTGGAAGACCTAAAAGCTAAAGGTCAAACCCAGTTAACAGTGGACAATACTAGACACTCTGAACTAACTCAAACCCAGAATTAGCAAATGTTGCTAAAGAGGGCCATTTCTGTGTTCTTTCATGCTGGGTGTCAGATTTTCCTGGAACAGATTTTAATACCAGCAATGGAAACACTACCGCGTCTAGCATGTAACAAGGAGTTAATAAAAACAGAGGGAAAGCAGGACTATGATGTAAGCATGCTTGACACATGCACAGCAATAAAATGAAAGATACGTTGAAGTGACAAAAAATTAAAAGCATACTTATTTTTATTTAAAAAGAAAGTCAAGACACACACAAATGCTTTACCTGACAATAAAATCAAACTCTGATCCTGCGAGCATTAACACTCCAAGCAGAGTGGACACAGCCCCATCCAGCACTGGTGCGAACATGTGTTCCAATGCAAGGACAGCCCTGCGGTTCCTGTCTCCTATGGCAGTTAAAAATGCCTGTAAAACAATTAAATCCATTTCATTAGACAGATGCACACAAGCTTCCAATAGCCCTTCTCATAGCACGCACACTTTTTCAGCAGTTAATTACTTCAAACCACAGTTTATGAAACTATCTCTATAGCCAGCTAACCTTCAAGAGAAGGCCTGGTTCAGCAGTCATGCCACATAGCTGCTGCTGCTGAAATCACACAACCAGAGTAAACACTGTTTACAGAGTCAGACCATAGTAACAATTTTGGAAACAATGCCTGCTTCCATCAGCAGGCTTTTGTTGCCAGGTTTGCTTATTTCCACCTGTAAGAATTCATTTCACGGTGAAAGCACTTCAGGTGTCATAATTACAGGGCTACTTCTTTCACTCCCATGGAGCCAGGGCTTCCATGACTTTAACACTTCAATTTCACTGAAAATAAATGTTTTTGCAACTTCTACTACTTCAAAGCTAGCAGAACTACACATATAAAAATGCCTTACGAATAGTGTTGAACGTGGTAGCACCTGAGCAACAATACGACTAAGTGAAAAGCCTTTCTCTCTCCAACTCCTCAGTGAACAAGCTGTATCTAGAATAGTTAGAGGCTGTTGTTCCATATGAATTTGTCTTCTCTGTGTATGACTTAGTGATTTAAGAAGAAAAGAACCTGGTTTATCTTCTTCCTGTGATTTTTAAGGGGTCTCTCTTTGGCAATTCTCTACTGCCTATTAAGATACGGGCTCCAGCAGCTATCTTCCTCTTGGTCTAAGAATTTAAGTGTCTCTTCCCTAGCAGCTTATTTTCACTTCTCTGACAAATCTGGGGGAAACCAGTCAACACATTGAAATTTATCTGGTGGGACAAGCAGACCAAAAAATGGGTACAGGTGGAATGAGATTTCCAATCCTCACTTCTATAGGTAGCCAAACCATGTATTGGATTAAAAGTGGTCTGTGAAAAATTAATGTCTCCAGGATATTGTACATTCCCGTATACATAAATAGATAAAGAATCCCATTCAGGGTAAATGCAGCTGTCAATAAGACGACTCACAAGAATGTGAGCTATGAGATCTGATTCACAAACATATTAACTATTTATATAAACATATGTATATGTATGTAATTAGAGAATGCATAATGCAAGAATCTACTATGGAGTCAGAATTTATTTGCAGAATTAAAAAGATGAGGTTACAGTTCACAAGCAATGATGGAGAACTGAGCCACAAGTGGATCATGAATGACTCTTGAACAAGTTCAAGGAAGATTTTTATCAACAGTTCCAGCATTGTGTTTTTTGTTTATGCAACACTAGTTTGACTGCTTATATGCAGGAAGTGCAGTGAAGGTCAGTACTGCTGCCATCATCTGAGGTCTACCAGGCATTCTTTTATTTAAGGCTATGTTTGAAACTTTTTGACTCCAGAGTCAATGTGTAAAAAATGTCAATTTTCAGAAAATGGAATTTTCAGTTTGCTTGGCATTTTATCTTCAGCCATATATGACTTTTTTTATACATATATACATATATATACACATAAAGCCCTTTAAATTAGCTTAGTTTCTTCCCATTCAGAAACAACTGTTTTATCTTTTTATTCCAGTTTTCCTGTTTTAAATCTTTAGTTCCAAGAAACTGTCATTTATTTCTTCCTTTTGTACATTATTAGTTTCTGACACTTCCCAAACTATTTCAGGTCCTAGCAAACAGGTTTACCTCCAAAAGCCTAACTACCCATAGCAGGAGGAGAAAAAAACACATGTCACACTTCAGTGATCCAGTTGCTCCTCTTTAACCTTACCCTACTTCCCCTACAATTTTTATTAAAATTGTTCTTTACTTCCTGTCACTTTATATGCCCCAACTTTGTACATAATCTACAAGTTCCTAGGATCCGGCCATCTCCAGTGTGCTAAGATGCCTGTTACTTCTCCTCCCTTTCTCACCAGACCCTCTTAGCAGACTACAAGTCCTCCTTTTGAGTCCAAAAGGCCTGCTGCATTCCCAACCAATGTCACCACCACTTTCCAGCCCCCCCCCTTCACTTCTTATTGGATTGCTACAGTACTAACATATTACAGACTATAGCAGACTACAAGCACCTCATCCCTGAAATTACACAGACCCCTCGTTCTTTACTACTTTTTAACACAGTAAAATTCAAGTCCACAAAGACAATGATATTCTTAAAAGTATTCTGAAATACCAATTAGAATAGCTTTATAGGAAAATTACTTATGCTAAGTGTGCAAAATGTTGGAAAGATCAGCGCTGGCATTGTCAAATGTGAATATAGAAAAATAGCCCTTTATTCTTTGTCAGCAAATAAAGCAAGATGAGTTTGCATATCTTGAACACTCAAATTCACCCCCTTGCAAGCACTGTAATCTTTACACATTTTTGCACATTAGGTTGAGTAAGCTGGGTGAGTAAGTGCACACTCTATTCAGACTCTTCACCTTGAAAAGGTTGAAAGTCTGCATATAAAACATACTTTTTTCTCCTCTCTGCTCCCCTCATCACATTGGAAAACTATTTTCCTACAAACTGCATGTTTGTGCCCTCTTAATAGCTGACAGTTTCTGAGAAGAAAGCACAGATTTTTCAAGGGGAAAATGAATCCAAGTACTTTCAAATTTTAGCGGTCCAGTGAGATCAAATGATACTATATGTGACTTTGAAAATTTACTCTTTCATAAGATACAGAATCTGCATGCAAGAGAGAATGAACAGTCACACAGCACTGCACAGGAAGGCTGCACACGAGGACCAGGAGAGTCTGCAGTAAGGTACATTAAGAGCTTTGCTTTGCTTTGTCTATATATTTGCATCACTCAGACAACTAGGTATCACAGGCAATATATCGCCTTTTATCTCTGTGATACTGACTTAGCAACTACCTCTATCAAGACAAACTGAATGGCACACAAAACAGCTTGCGACCAATTTCCTGTGGAGAATCAGGTCACTTGATTAAGGAGACTAAGCAAGGATTTGTGATCCTAACATTGCCACCATTTTATATGAAAATATTTTGAAAATGCTTCCTGATCTTACGTACCAATGCAACGTGAACAGTGAATTCCACGCCAATGCCAACAGAAGCAATCAGGATAACCACAGGAACTGCACTCAGTTTTATTCCAATTAAACCCATCATGCCAAACAGCTCCACAGTCATCAGAGCCAGCACCACCACCTAGATGATTTCAAACAGCTGTTAGCAACCTCTTATACTCCAGACAAATGAAGAGAAAGATATTTCAGAACAATATGGTGACTTCAAAACATACTCCTTAAAGCCATGCTATATTCCCAAAGACCATCTGCTTTTCCTTGTATCATTGTGCTCAATGGCAATGACTTGCAGGATTGCTAGTCTAAATTATACTCCTAAAAAGCAGTTATCAGACCAAGCATCAATTTTGTACTGATTACAATTTACCAGTGACTTGAAAAACAATTTATTTTTCCTTATCACACAAACATACATTTTCTATTTTTCACCTTGTTTCTTGGACAATTCTTCCAGAAAAAAGTAACTCTCAACTACCAGTATTGGAATTTCTTTTGCACAACTGCAAATATAAGTGAGGATGACTTCTAAGTAGGTTTAAAGCCCAGAAGAAAGTGAATGCCACAATCAGCTGATGAGTCTCAGGTTACAGAGGAGCTCTGAGCTTTTAAGATACTTCGAGGGATTGACATGAACAAAGTGAACAGTTAAATCTAAGGGAAAGCTTTTATTTTTCTTTCATCTACCTTGTAAAAAAAATGAGGAAAAGGGAGAGGAGGAAATCTGTAGAATCAACTTTAAAAGTTGTTAAAACCGAGCATGGAAAAAAAGATAGACATACTTATAAAAGCAATGGTGGACTTTGAAAATAAACGCCTTTTCCAAGGCAAAAAGTTTGCACTACAATAAATGATTTTATAAGCTAATGAATCAAGAGTAATAACATAAATTGCTTGATTAACTGCTATGAAAAATACTCTAGACTAAACATTTACCTTTTAACATACCTGTCGTATAAACATACATTACAAAAACTAGTAACTGTTTTATGCTTTTCTACTTCTGGCATTTTATAAACCATACGATAGTTTATGGAATTTAAACATAGGAACATCATCATTCAGTTTAACTTGAATGTTTACTGAGAGGCTTATGGTGCCCAGCAGAAAGCATGGAGGAGTATTCTCTACAGTTTACAATTTAATGGCTCTTTCTCCTCGATAGCTCAGTTACACTCTTTCCACAGTGCACACTGTACAACCTAACCATTTCAGATTTTCCAGAAAGACTGCATTCAGAAATTAGTGGGAAAATTTACAGGCAAGTTAGTCTCAAGCAACTGCCTTGAAAAATAACTATGTCTGATTAAAAGGGAGAAGGAATAAATAATTAGGAATAACTTTAAATATTTAATAAAGCTCTTAATTTCCCTCTGTGTCTTTATTTCACATGTATCTGTGCAAGGGCAAAAGTTTACGTACTTTTCCAAGAAAACCTGAAAGCTGCAAAAAAGGTGGCCAAAGGATTAAGGTTATTAAGGTTTGTACCTTTAGCATGAACTCTACCCCCTTAAGTTGAATAAATATATAATGAATGATGCAATATACATACTCCACCAGAGGCCCAGACATAAACAAAACCTTCCCGACTACAGCAAGAGCTATGCTGAAAGGAATTTGACTTCAACAAAGACCCTTATAATAAACTTACAATGATCCCAGCTGTCCAGGGGTTTAGGAGGAAGAGGGCACACACCAGAAACGTGCAAGCCAAAACCACACTAATGGATAAGAGGAGCCAATGACGAAGCCCAATGTACTGCTCCCAAAACAGAAACGGGTACCCATTTGGGTAGCTGGCAATCCCCAGGCTGGTGTAGTTATTACAGATAGCTCTCACTTTCTCAATAGCCTCCACAAAGTCAGAAGTTTCACGCAATCCGTTGAGGTAGAAAGGAAACTGAGCATATTCTATGGGCTCAGCTGCTGGAACTAAAGAAGGACAGCAGTGTTAAAATGTGTGCTTGGGAAGAAGAAGGTACCCAGAAAACAGGATTAACAAAACACTTTGTTCTCTGCAGCAAAATGCTTAAAGATGTTAAATTCAAATTTTACTTCTTTGGAACAAGTGACATTTTAAAAACTCATCAATAAATCAAACACTGAAGCAGTACGAGAGATTACTAGATTTTATCATGCAGTGCAATTGGATGAACAGAGTCTACACCAAGTCCCCAAACAATTCTGTATAATTTAACAGATATATTTCAATACATGTATTTCATTCTCATCAGTGATATAGTGGTTTTTACTGAATACCTGGCTGAAAATCCCTAACCGCAATATGAATAAGATGGATCACATAATCTTAAACACTTTGTCCAAGCACTCTTCTTTTATGCAATTTCTTTGAACTCAAAGGTCATTTCCCTGGAATTAACTGAGGTTCACTGACACAAAACTAGAGGAAAAACTATGCTTGATCAGGCTGGTTGGTTTTTTAGATTTCCGGTGAATATTTTGAAAGTCAGATTCAGAAATCCAAGTGCTGTTACTGATGTAAATGACTGGGGAAAAAACTAATATAAAAGTAATGGTTTACTGAAGAAACATGTAACATTTTATCCTTTAATAATTTGATCAACCAACACTCTCTGTACTTCTATTTGAGCGTAGTGCTAAGTCTACTGTATGACAAGGAAAAGAAAAATCTTCCACAACAAGCATTTTGTTACTGCCGTTGTGTGTTCCAGAACCTGCAGGGTCATTCAGTTGACTTGCTAAACATTATTTGCCCTATTATAATCTAAACTATAAATTTTCATTAAGACAAGACTTGGCAGTCCGCCACAAAGCTCTAGGGTTTGTGAATCACGGCTACCCAATCACATTTCCAAGTGTACCAGTCCTCCCCTATATGCCCTCTCCCCTTCCCCATTGGTGTCCAATTAGAAATCCTCCCACTAAATTGAAAGCTGAAGCATAGCCATGAAAACTGGCACAGAATGGGACTAGTCCCCTACCTAAGTAGCTCTGGTACCATATCAGTGTTGGTAACTTAGCATATGAGTTAACTTGGTAAAAATCCCTTAGGCATTATTAATTGAGGGTAAACACGATATAATCTCAGTGACAAAGTTTCAGAATGACACAGACAGGAATTTCTTGCAATCTCCAAATTTCTTTCACAGACAGAACTCTCAGGTGACAATAAAAAGAAATGCTTACTATAAATTTTTAGAGCTTTAAACTGTTATAAACCTTATTTTTCTACATGATAAAACCCTGCAATGGTGCGATATCTGCAATGGTGCATAGGTCTCCTAAGGCTACAGAGTAACACAATATATTGCTTCTGAGCCTTGGCGCAGCAGCAGACAACTACAGAGTCACTGGCTCTAGAAGGAGAGGGGACAAGGAGTGGGGGCAATCCTTACAGTTTATATAATAAACAGCAAGGCATTAAGATGAAATGCTACTTACTTCTCAGTCTTGTTTCTGGCATATAGTCTGCTTTGTCGTGGACCCACTCTGGGCGGTGAGGCCGGATGTTGGCTTGCGAGGCAGCATAAGCCACAGGGTCATTGCTAACCCAGGCTGTCAGGTAGATGTAGAAAGCATTTGGGTTAATGATTCCATCTGCATCCACCAGACGCTGTTTAGTCAACTGCAAAATGGAAAAAATTAGAAGCCTTTCAGAATGAGTTTTGCTTTCAGGGCTCTTGCCATAAAGCTTTCAACAAATGGCCTGGAGATGCAACACACATATCAGGGGGAAAGAGCAAAAGACTATGGTCACTCGAAGTGACTTATCTGTAAACTATTGTTTGACAATGGAAAAAAAAAAAAGGTACAACAGTGACAGTAAAAAGTGGTTATTTATAAATTAGTACTCATATAATATTTACAATAACCACTAAATCAGCAGATGGTTCCAGGATAGCCAATTGAATCCAAATTCTGAAAGCCTGCAGCCAAGAGTGAAAAACAAGCAACTTCAAGAAACATATTTAAAGACAAGGAAAAAAACCTGGCAAGAGTCCCTATACACGTCTGTGTGCAGTTAACCTCTGTTGTTAACACTGAAGGAAATGCCACCCAGTAAATGGAGGAGAGCTATAAAAATAAAACAACATCTGTATAAATTTTTCTAACACTTGCCTCCTATGACCTATGTATTCAGAAAATGCCCAGCATCAAGAAAGCAGACGAGTGCCCTGTGTTATTCGGGTCACTGTGGGCAAATGCATCTGTGGGTTAAAAAGCAGTGGTACGCTTCTAGGGTTCTGCAGCGAGATCCTGCACAGCTAGAGCTCTGACAGAGGACTCTGTCGGTGAAAAGTATTACTGGGGTTTTCTGTTTTGTTTATTTAAAATACTGGCTTGGCTCCAGTTTCAGGTCTTTTTAATGAAATGAAAAACAACAGTGACAGCGGCTGAAAAAAAAGAAAAAAAAGAAAAAAAAAAAAAAAAAGAAAAAAAAGAAAAAAAAGCTGGACTCCAAGGATCTGGATTCAATTAGTCCACAGGATATGCAACAACTGTATGTCTTCAAGCTGTCTCTGGAACTGCACAGTACAGCGCTCAGCCCCTGTGGGTGCACACCACACTTTTCTCCCTCCCAGGCACAGGAAATTATATCAGCAGCTGCAGTCCAATCACATTTGTTCCACAGTGTACCTGGTACACTCTGCTAAACAAAATCTCAATGAAGATTTTTCTCTTCAACTCCCTTTCTTTGCTTAATTCATAGCTGAAGCTTCATTCAGACCTGACAGCATGTTGCATGTTGCTACACAACAGTGTGTTTTACACACCATAGTAACTTTGAACAATGTACTCTGTAAATCTGTCACCTTTAATGCCAGGAAAAAAGGAAAGACAATAAGCAGATCTGCCAAGAAGCTCATTAGAAAGACTTTCTCTGCCTGAAAGCACAGTCAATTGGACTCTAGAAGAGGAGAAGCTAGGTTACTGCAGGATTTCGTCTTACAGGTTTGAAACCTAGTCTTACCGTAAGAAGTCAAACCTAATATGTTCCCACCTACCAACAGCTATAGCAAATGCAGTCATAAGCTGTGATAACCTCAAACATACTTTACTTAAGCAGTGCAAACAACTGCCGTTCTAAGTTCTACAGCAATATAGCTGTATCTGGTAATGATTGTGCAAGAATAGGTACCGTGTGTAAAAATTTCAGTCCTCGTCCACTGTCATCTTTTTTTAAATGCTATGTCTTGTGTAAATCAGTAGGAACTAACCAAATAGTTCCAAATCCCAGCACACAACTGAGCAGAGGTCAACCCTATGAAGCAATCTGATTCAGATCAGGAATAATGCCACTCAGAGCAACAAGGCTAACGTTGGCTCTGTCTGGCACAGGACCAGACTCTGTCTACCTACAGATGCAGCAAAATATTTTTCACAATTTCAGTGAAAACCAAGTGTGTCTGACACAGGAGCAACTCCAAACACACACCAACCACTACAATGAAGGGCAGGTATTCCCAGCATTGATTCTGAACATCTCACAACACAGGCCAAATTGCAACTGACAAGTGGCTTCAGCAAAGTCAGTGAGGCCACGCAGTAAGGTGTAACTCAGGCGTCGAACTCACCAAAATGAATAAAGTGACTACAACATGCACTTTGCATCTTCACCCACCCCTGCTGACTTGTGTATTCCTGTACAAACCAGTATGGATTCTGATACAATACCTGGCTGATGTCAATGGGCTTTGCTCTGTTGCCTGTTTGTACCAGGAGTTTGTAAGCCAAAACAGCATCATCAGATCCATTTTTGTAATTGTTGTAAGTGATCTTCCCACTTTCCCAATCACTGTCAAATGCATCCTGAAGTCCTGAAGAGTTAAGGGAGGCAAGTAGAAGACAGAACAAGCAGGTAAGCAACCACTCTTAAAAATAAATTTCATTAGGATGACTCTTTTTCATAGCTGAATCAGGAAGTAAATTATCCACCTGCTGCCTCCTAAATTTGGTGCTCCTCATTCACTGGCAGTGTGTGGGAAGATAAAGTATGAGTTACATGCCCGCTATTCTGTGCAAAGAAAGGCAGGGGAAGCAGGAAAGTGCAAGGGACAAGCCTCAAGTCTTCCTATGTTGTACAGGCCAGCAAGGCTGAGCTAGCAAGCTGCAGATGCTACGTCCACTGGTGTAAAACAACTTCCAGATAAGGCAAAGAGGAGATCTTGGATGGGATCTGGTGCTGTGTCCCTCTCAGAGCCTCTGACAGCAACTTAGTGCTCTGGTTGGAGAAGTATATGCAGAAGACCTAAGCTTGCCTAGAATAAAAAGAGGTTCCCCTCGTGAACCACAATTCCAGAATCATCACTCTCAAAACTCCATAAGCACATGTGCATTTATCCCCTCTTTCATATAATATCCTCCTCAAAACACAACTGAAGTCTTGCCTTAACCTGCCAGAACAGAGAGGGGCTGAGTTCAGCCCTGATCCAGTTTCACCACCTACTGTGGACTGTAAACCAGGGGAAGCATTTAGTCTGTTATCTGAAGGGGAAACACTATCCATACTCCCCTCTGCCTCACCAAAACCCTTGCTAAGTGCACTGAATCACAGAGGAGGACACACACCGCTCTCATTAACTGGTTTGGGCTACTGCAGAGCACTGAGGCAATAGCTTCTACAATATAACCAGAAATTCCACTACAAGGGGAAAAAAACCACACTCTAACCTTCAACTTCAAACAGCAACTCAGCTGCTCCTCGAGCACAGCGTGAGTGAACACGATTTTGTCAATTTGTTCCATCTGTTCAACTTGTGCAGCTAATACAAGTCGTGGGATCTGCTGCCAGCACATGTAAAGATCACAGCCAACACCTATTCACTCTCAACTGTTATATTCCTCCTTGCCACCCTTCAAGGGGGAGGGCATACCTCACAGCACAAATTTGGATCAGATTTAGTACAGGAAGCCACAGCTCAGTACAAGGAGGTTCTGTGCAAGCAGATGACAAACCGCATGTCCAGGGAAGGGAAGAAAAAGGCCAGGGAATGTTGGTGGAGGAAATCACCGACCCACCTCACAGCTGGGCTGCAGAGCTGTAATGAAAACTGTCATTACAGATCGTGTAGGTTAGCCACAGCTGCACAGAGATAACAGCAATGAAAGAGAAAACACACTCAGCTGACATCACCTCCAGGCCACAGTTCCCACACCCATGTACAAATTCATCCCCTCTCCCTTAGAAAACTGCCCCCCATGCTGTCTGGCCAAATTGTACCCACACGTAAAGCCAACAGGCTGAGAACTAAGCAATGAAAGGAGCCTGCCCCACCTCTGCACATGGCCCTCCAGCACCTGCCCAGGAGTTGGACAATTTGCTGTTGGGTTTTCTGGTATCACCAAAGGACTTTGAGGCTCCCTTCAAAAAACGCACTGTTTGCTGGTGCCCTTGGACAGGGTAAACATTGCTTAGAACATGCAAAAATACCAATCCATCCTTCCTGTGCCAAGTTCAGCTCCACGTCAGTCTCTCAGGAAGTGGCCAGGTGAGAGCATTTGTGGTATCGTACCAGTCACATGAAAGAGGTTTGAGAGGTTAAGAGAAGGCTGTCAAAAAGCATGTGGGAAAGAAGGAGACCACCAAAGCACAGCTTGGATCCCTTCAGCAGGAAGAGCACACAAATTGGTATGACAGACAGTATGGAGGAGCAGAACTTTCAGACTAACATCCAACCCCAGTCAGAGTGCTCCACAGACACACAGTAACAAATATATCCATTGGCCTGTGACATTACAAATCTGTGGTTGCAGGGTAGGTCAAAAAGGGGCATGTACATTTAAGATTACTGCAGCAGGTGAAAACTCAGCTCTCTCCCATCTTCCTCCCTCCCCTGCCCTTGCAAGTTTGGTCATCACTTAAACCCTGCTCCCTCTTATATCTAAATTCCTCAGTGGCTTAACCACCTCATGCTCTGTTTTATTTAATTACTGACCTTGCTGACACTGAAAGCCTGTGGAAAGAATACCAAGAAACCACAATCAGTTCTGTGTAATTTCTAAAGAATTTCAGAATTTCAGTCACTAGTATTTCCCGTAACACTTTGAAATTAATGGCAGAGCTGCGCTTTCAAACTAAATAGTACTTACATTATAAACTGTTCATACAAATGATTTTAAAAGACATTTAGTCTCTTATAAATGGGATTAATTAAATGTATAAATGAGATTAATTAAATTGCAGAAATACAAAAGTAACTTGTTGACCTCTGTTGCAGAGAAATTATAAAAATTTAGGGAATTTAAAACCCATTTATACTGGATTTTTTCATATCAGTGGCCACTTTTGCTTAATGCTTCAGAAGAAAGTGAAATCCTCCAAAATTATGTGGGATACAGGAATGGGGGTGAGGAAAGAATTCCTACTGACTCATCAGCAGCTGGCACCATGAAACACCAGCTAAGATTACCCTTTGCAAAAACAAGCCTAATTACAAGTCATGAGGGAATTCAAGCTACCTGATTATATTCAGTCACTTACAAAAATGATGTTAACATTTCCAGTTTAAATGAATGATTAGTGTTACTTCTTCTGTTCTGTTTTCAGTAACAGAAAATATGTAACATGATACGACATCAGCAAGCAGCATACAAGGAAACCTCTGAAAAAAGGAACTGCATTAGGTGGAAGGCACGCCACTAATAGTAAATGAGAAGAAATGTATGGCTAAGACCAGAGGCACCTTCTTGATAAAAAAAAACCTTTTGTTGACATGCTGTCTCTTCCTTCATTCTGCTAGACAAATGTGCTCACGTCATAAGGCCATCTTGAGCCATTAATCTCTAGCACTGAATCCCCAGTCAAGTCATCAGGAATTAGCCATTAAGTTCAAAGTTGTCTCTACTTTGATTATTCTGCTCCTCCAGCATGTAAAAATGCACTAATAGAACTGTTCCCACCTCAAATGCGATACTCTTCCTTGAATCCAGCCTAAAATTATACCTTGTTTGCAAACTCTGTTTTCACCTTTCTTCCCCCACCATCAGCCTCAGTTGGTAACAATCAGGTATTATTTTGTCTATTACTATCTGCTCCTTGAGATAATTTCCTAACTATGACAAGTGTGGCAGCTTTTAGCGTAACAGTTTAGTTCCTCCCTTTTACCATTTAAAATGTAACCTCTTTCTATTGATACATTTCAATATCCTTCTTCTTCACAATTTTGTGAATGCAGCACCACACTTTGAGAAGACAGTCCTGTTTTGGGCTGTTTGTATTAATTGTGCAGCTGTTTGTATTAATGGTTGTGCCTCTCTTTGGGAAGGTAGGGAAGAGAGGTAAAGACACAGACTTAAATAAAAATTAGCAATCATAATGATTAATTCTAAAGCTGTGGGCAATCAACAGGGCAAGCAATGCACCTTCTGTCACAGGGCTGGCATCTCCACTTGAACCACCTCAAGTCACTGCTTCTGCAGTCTCCCTGACCCTTCCAGTATAATTTTTTAGCTCCATGCACCCTGTCAGTATATCCAGGTTATCAGGAATACTCACAGCTCCTCTACTGGAAGGCAAGGGAGAAGGAGAGGTATGCTAATATGAGTGGGAAGGTAAGTGTGGGCAATAAGAAGAGAACAGGAACACCCCTAAGAGAAAAGCAAATAGGGAAATGTGTACACACAGGACAGAGAAGATGTGCAGGCCCTTGGCATTGGGCCAGGATCATATAAAGTGTCCTTAGCGCAAGGAAATGATTACAAAGAGGATGGGGAGACATCCAGAGTGGAAGAGGTTCGGGAAAGTATGTGGCAGACCTCAGAGAGTGGCAGTGGGAATGTGAGCACCCCTGGGAGCAAAACCAAGTGGGCTAGCTTCCAGCATTTCACTTTAGGAAGCCAGCAAGGGAGCAGACCCAAGGGCACCTCTTCCCGACTACTGTTGGCAGACTGTGCTGAGGTTCAGCATTAATACGTGAAGATCCTGAACATGATCTCAACTTTCCGACTCCCTCACAAGTTTGGAGGCGGGTGAGAGGTGGAACGGGGGACACCAAACACATTTTTGCCTACTGTTTTGGAACAACAACAAAAAATACAAAAGAAATAAACACCAGAAGTAGAAGAGAATTTGGAAACACATGTAAAAATGCTTGCTTAGAAATCTAGAAAGTATGGTAAAGTTCCAGTCCAGCAAAACATCTAAGGTATGCTGACTTTTCTTCCTGCCAGTAATACCTTACCTTACAGCTCAATATGCTTACGTGAGCAAAATATTTTAAATAAAACTTCCAGTAAGTGGACAGTAATGAATGAATCCAATATACTTAAAAACTATTAACAAAACAAAGACCAAAGCTTACAGCTGATTGGTCTCCTAGGTTTGCATGATTTATCCGTACATTAAACACACAGGAAACTTGATCATTTTGTTTAAATGCATCACTAAGATGCATCTGCTTTCCTAATATCGCCCAATATATTTTCAGAAGTAATAAAATACTCCAAACACTGGCAGTTACCTACATGTTCTCTGTGAATCACTGGCTGCACCGATTGTCTCTAAACAGTTAAGTTTAAAATTTACAGTCTCACTAGGTCAGCACAATTTATTTTTCTATTGGCAAAAGCTTCCTGGAGATTCTCCCAACAAAAAGACAGAGGTAGGACAAAAGCACTCCTGGGCAGGATATGTGTGCTGAGATGTAACATTATTATTTATTTTAAATACAAAACAGTTATTTGTCTCAACATGTGCAATTATAGTGTCTTTCATACCTTTAATAGGCTGACTTCAATGTAATTACCATCACAGTACCTGAAAGGCCATGCCTTCTCTTGTCTTCCCCTGCCCTGCTACCCTTCAGTATAGAAAAAGCAGCACCACAGAAAAAGTGAGGATATTTGACTGGAAATCTAGAATGTATAGTGAGTTCCAAATCCAATAAAACACATAAGCTACACTGAATTTTATTCATGCCAGCAGTCCCAGCTGCAGCCAACAGATCACTCGTGCTGAAAGTTAAGCCTGTGCCAAAATGTATCACTGGACAGGGACTTCTCATTTATCGTTCTCAAAACAACCAATATTTATTTTCCCAAGGCAGTGGGCCATATTTAGTCATAAATTATAAAGCAGAACTCATCAGCTGCTTAGAAATTAATGGCATGAGATGGGCTCTTATAGATATAATGTCTCAAAGCTTCAAAACCGCCCTCAGTAAACTTAGCCACAAAGAATTTAAGTGACCTGTTCCAGGGAGTTAATGTGCGAGTTTGCATCAGCACCTAACTCATAGTCTTTAACCATGTGATTAAATTCAAAGAGAGGAGCACTACGACCTAGCGCAAACAAGTAGATACTACTGTAGAATTAAGAAAAGTTCATGCAACTTTCTCTTACCTTGCAGCCAGTCTCGAAAGTAGTGCAACCACATTTTGGGGAGCTGCCTATCTTCTTCCAACAAAACATATGTCACATTGGTGAAACTTCTGTGAAGTTCATATAGTAAGTGCTGGACATTTGGATAGTCTGCTTTTTGTGTCACAATATACATGTTGTAGAATGAAAAGTACTTGAATTGTGCGGCAATAAAGTCATATTCCCGTGTTTCCCGTGGTACAATGTCTGTGAGATCTAGTCCATCTCTCACCCGGGTAGTTCCATAAAGGCTGAGCCCAAGCAAACCCAGAAAAAGAAAAATAACCACAATCTGCAAAAGAAAACGGAAATGCATTTGGTTTTAGGTTTCTAAAGAAATTAACAATTCATAACAGTGTACTACAAAGCCAGGTTCAAAATTAACACCAATCAAGTCTACCTCAAAATTTTTTATTTCTCCTTTTTTTTCTTTTTTCATACACATACAGACTACAGGGCTAACTAGTTTGTGCTTTATTGAAGGGGCTCTGCACCACAGATGAGAAACTTATACCATAATAAAGTTAAAAAGTGGCTTTAGTTTCACAAATTTACTTTCCTGAAAGTCACTAAAACCCTTACTGGTAACATATCTGAAAAATATCTCTCTACAGCACTCACAAGGTAACTTTCAAAGAAGTATGAAATTAGCTGTAAAATTCTTGGTAACTGTTATTCCAAAAGAATTCTATTTATTACTTGTATTTAGAATCATTGCCAGGATAATTTTATTACTGGGCCAAGGCAGAGTCTATTTTTGAAAAACAGGTAAATAGTTCCCAGATTACCTTAGCTTTTGGTTTTAGGAGGAATGGAGCATAATGCTTTTCTGCAAAACATGAGAGTGTCCACTTTGTACAGGGTGGCTCAAGGCAATGCATGCTGGAGTCTGAGAATTGGGAAAGCAAATCCCTCGTCGAGCTTGTGCTTTCTGGGCTCTGGCAGCTGAAATTATCTTGCGTCACTGTTACTGGCTGCACAGATATTTCTGAACGAGGCTCTGCTGTGGTGTAGTACACCTGCGTATGAGGATCGTATTCTGTGCGCAACTGCACTGTGGACTGCATTGTAATTTGAGTTTCATGTGCAAAACTGTGACTGCTGTATGGGGGTGGAGGGCTGTAGCAGGTATTGTCGTTTTCCACATATGCTTGAGGCTCAATCTGAATCACTCTAGTAACACATGGACTGTAAGAGAAGAGAAAAAGGTATGTTCATATTTAGATCAAACTTAATCAAACTCAACAGGATAACCTGCTTCCATCTGAGACTGCTTCTACTACTATTAGATGGTTTGCATTAATTAAATATTAACACTTTGATGTCAATTTTATTTTGCACCTTTAGGAAACATTTCTCAGACATGGTTTGAAGTGTAGGCCTCTGAGAACATGTTCATAGTTTTTGTGTTCAGGGAAGAAGGAACCAGCACCTGTGTAAAGACACTGACATCTACCCACACTGCTCCATTAATTACACAGGCTACTCAGGTCAATATTCAGGTAGTTGCATACAGCCCAAATGCACAATACGTGTATGAGTTTGCATCTGTGTGCCCATGCTGAGAATTAAGCTATTTAGATCAAAATGTAAACACATGATACACTGAGTTCTTCTGTTTAGAACTACTAGAGTAGTTGTTAAATAATATTTGGGCCTTCTAGATAACATCTCAGACTTTTGGGAGACAGGAATTCAGAATGTTGCCTAGCTAAACAAAGCAAGCTCTCATTAACAGCACTTCTTCACATGTAAAGGGGCCTGGATTCTGATACACACTTGGTGCAACTTTAGATGAGAGAGTAAATGGAATGTCTGATTGCTCTGTACTTCTGAGAATCTGGGCTCCAAAATTCAAGCACATTAGGCCATCCACTGAAACTATGACTGAATGAGAAACAGAAAGTAGGAGTCTTGGCTTGGGATCAAGGCTCTGTTCTACCCACTCCCTCAAAAACAAATTTAGGAAAATGCTTTCTCTCTTTGACATTAAAATTAAAATGCCAAACTAGGTCAGCTCCTAGGAGGGTGTAAAACACTAAGATAACATGAGGTGGATTGTCCACATTCTGATTATAACAGTAAGGGAACACATAGAAATGTAGCTGATGTTCTTCATTGCCGGAAAAAGCAAAAACGAAGGTAGAAAATATGCATCGCTTCTAAGGAGTGGCTCCACTGATGATGGCAGACTCATTCTACCTCTATGCTCAGAGCTGGTCATGCAGTCAAGTGACAGTCTATATATACACTCTTTAGAATGGCAGTGTCACCATTCTAAACTACTATTGCAGCCATAACAGAAACTTGTATCAAGAACTATCCTGTAGCAGCACTGATCGTTCCTCGTAATCATATGAAACACTTTGCTAAGCAGAAGTCATTTTACAGTTTATATATTATGTTTATGTATTTAAGTTTAAAGCCCTAAAAAGCATAAAAATTAGCATACATAGTGATTAACTGTATGTAAGGCTTTTCAGTACTCTGAGTCATACAGTCTTCCAATATTATCCAAAACTGGCACTGGACAAATTCCCAAAGTGTGGAACTTTTTATCTGCTTTCAAAAAGCTGTCCTCCAACAATCAAACTAAACGCTTGAATGAAAGGAAAAGTGCATGCATGAAAGGGGCGGGGCACTGGAGGGAAGAGAGGTATTGTAACTCTTCCTCTCAGTCAAGTAAAAAACGAAGTAGCAAATGGAAGTCTGTCACTAACAATTAGATCATAACAGTAACACTAACCCTGATGCAATAAAGAACTCCTGCTCCTCACAAGGAACGGCAGGGCTTACTGCTGACCACAAAAAGGACACACGTCATATATCAATCTATCACAGATTCTCACCTTGTAAAACAGCAGAATATATCCAGTCTCCTGTCTTCCCGACGATAAAGGTCCATGCTCAGGATAGCAGGAAAAATCAGCAGAACCATAGCAAAGTTGAATACCACCACAACTGCTGCCTAGAGATCAATCACAGGAAAAGTGATGTCGTTACTAAGCTTCATGTAGGGCAGCAGCTTTACAAAGCATAAAACTTTCTTTTAGTTCTCATTCGTTCACCCATTTATCATGTCAACCCATCACATGCTTTCAAGTTTTTCCCTGAGTAAGCTGGGAGATATACTTTCACATTCCCATTTCATTATGGTAGGCCTACTGCAATTAATTAATTTATTTCCATAATAAACTTCATATTGTTTTAATATATCTGAGCCTGGGATGTGATGATGATTTTTAAAGCGGAAAACCAGAGTCAACAGATTATAATTTTGCATGTGATCCTGCTGTATTTGGAGTAAAAAAAGATGGAAGGAAAACCAAACGTAGAATTGGAATGGAAGTTCTCACATTTAAGGGATCTGAAGTAATTTAAGCATCACAATAACATTAAAGCACATTGTTAAAACAGAAATTAAGTAAAGGTTTAAGTAAATTTACTGAAAATGTTCTTTTTACTAAAATTGTAAGGTACTCGAAGTACTCACTTAAAAGTTAAGCCAGAAAGAGCAACACTGTGGGTTTATTAAGGATTATTTTTAAAGGAGAATCAAAATTAATTCAACAACACATAGTAAATCTATGTATTAATATGTTTGTGTTTAACAACTTGATTAATGAACCAGTCTGCCAAAATGAGTCTTAAATTGGAACAAGGATACTTGGTTTAATTTGTAAAGCGAGTATTACGTACTGAAAAAACCCAACCTCCGTTTCCTTTCAAATCCTACTTCAAACCCTTTCCCACACAGAGATTCCCAGAGAATCTCCATAAACATATGTGGTGCAGCATCTATCATTATTATTAATAGCATTTATTTGTAATGCAGAATTGTTAGAAGCACTAGCAACCACAAAGGAAAAGCCTGAGCACAGATGGGGCTGGAAGATAGCTGTAAGAGTAGGAAAGATACTGGGAAAAAAATGGTTGAGCCATTAACAGGTGAAAAAGAACCCTGAAATCCTTGTACTTTACCTATTAAATAAGCAGTAGCTATCTCAATTGAAGCCTCATTTCAGGTAAAGGAAATCATACAAACTATCAAGTTCCCCCACCTGTAACTTCTAAAGTAACAACCACTTGGGTTAAAGCAGTCATAAAAAAAAAGAACAGAAGTTGGGCTACAAAAATGAAGTCACTGACCTGATACAAATAGGCCCTCCTTTCTTCAGAACAAATGAATGGCTGCTTTTGATGTTGAAAAATCAAGCCTCAAAGCTGGTAGCTAAAAAGATGTGATATCCAATATCTATGTTTTCAAAATTCTTGGCTTACATGTCAAATAAATAAGATAAAATGGCTAAATAATGACATTTTTATTTTTGCATCTCTTTATCTGTGAAAATCAAAGTACTAACACACTGAATGATTTCAAGGGTTTTGAAGCTGTCAAAGTATAATAAAAAGACTAGATACCGTTTCTACTTCTCTGAGAATGACAGGCTCAGCAAGTTATGTAAATATTTTCTAATAATTTCAATCATAAATATGTTGCAAACAGAATTATTTTCTATTGGTGTTTCTCTTTTGTTCTCTCTAGCCTGCCTGAAGTAAGATTTTGGTCCTGCTGGTTGTTCACAGACATAACTACTAAACCAGAATCTACCAAGTACTTAAAAGCCAAATTAGTATTTAGCCATCTTTGAGAGAAAAGATCCAGTGACTGTTTCATGATTTATAAATATCCATGCAGAAAGGGATATAATCTCATAACCAAAACTTTAAAATTAAGTGATTTCCTTTTGATTCTCTCTAGAATTAACTGAATCTGTCAGAAAAACAAATGGCTGCTGTTGCAAGCAAGGTGTTTGTTGGACCTAGTTCATACAACTGCTTGCTTTATTGCTGCTAAACCAGAGAAGGCCGAATCACCCATGTAACATGAATAACTAGTTGTGTCTAACCAAGATCTTCTATCAAGGATCTGCTAAGATTTAGTGAGATTTGGAAAAAACAGCTGAGGCTTGACCCAGTAATTCTTACTCCTCCAAGCATGGCTGAAAAACTAACAGAAGTCCTCTGTTCCATAAACTGCAAATACTTCATGCCATATCAGTTCCCTCCATAAACCCCAACATCCTTGAATCTCAAAAGCCGCTAAACCTGCAAAATAATACTTAAGAGTGTGGTAGAGATGCCATTAGTTATATTCACACTGAACTTTTAAGACACATCAAAACTAACCCAACAACACACAGTAAATCTGCCTAATAACATGGCATCCCTCTTAGACCCCTTTTTAGGGTGTTGATGTACCAACCCTGCAAGTAAAGTGTTTTTAAACAAGCCTCACTGTTCTGATTTGGATTTAAATAAATTCCGAGAACTTAACACCTCACTTCTTATTGCACACTGTCTGTTCCTCACCCACCTCCCCAGATATTCAAGGATGTTCTCAGTTTTCACAATTAAATACAGAAAATATTGTTCCTGTACCAGCTTTGCTGTCCCATCAAAAAACACGCTGTCACATGATATCAAGAGGAAAGGAAGAACTGCTGATTGGTGAGTCAGTGCCGGACCTGACGCATCAGCCACTGCTCCCCCTCCAATACCATTTAGACATCTGGTGGCTGGGAATAGGAACTTATGAGAAATGTGACTATGGTAATACCCCACAAGCTGTAACTATTACACTGCTTGGATAAGTAGCAACAAAAAAATGTGGTAGCTGAGCTTCCAGAGCACAGGCAATCTGTCAGCAGCACCCAACCTGAGAGCCGGCTTCAGATTTTTGGAAACAGGGCATCTTCTCTCACCCCTTCAAAGACGAATGGTCAAGTGGGAAAGGACCTTAGACCTGTTCCTTGAGAAATCAACACAGGTAATATTAGTCCTAGGAGGGATAAAATGGGGCCTACTCAAGAGTGTAAAATGAAGGCATTCAGTGAAATGAGATCAGAGAGTAGTAAAAAAAATCCATTAATCACAAAAAAATGTTGGCCACTTCCTGAGAAACATACTCCACTTTTTGCATCTTTTCATAACGCACAGCCTAAAAATATTATTGCTGGTGCAACTGTTAACGGAGACAGAAGAATGGCAGTCTGTGCTGGAGGCAGCAAGGGAGACATGAGCCAGGCTGGTAGGCTGGGGCCCCACCGAAGGTATGTGCTGCTATGTGCCATTCCTGGCAGCCCACCCAAGGAGAACGGGTGTGCTGTATAGCCAGAGGTGATGAACAGATGAGGAGGTCTGTCAGGGAAACTTCCACCCTACTGCTCTCTATCTGCAACTCCCTCCTGACAGAGTACAGACCCAGATTGCCCCTGTGCCCCACCTTTTCCCTCAGGCTTTAATTTTGCTTGTTAAATTCTCATGTCAGGAGCAGGCAAAGGTAAATTATGCGAGTAAAAGGAGGAGGACAAACCACTTCAGCAGAGTAAGATAATTGAATGAGCTTAAAAACTTACGTTCTTTCTCTCCACAAACCCACCACCACACCACCTGGTACATTTAGGAAAAAAACTTGTCATTCTTCTGGTGAGGAAAAAAGTTACTGCTAAGACTTCTTGCGAAAAGTTCCATGCCTGCTCATTAGCGAATCCACACCACTCCTCTGCTGCTAGGGGAGGAAGTTTCTGGTGTAAGCTAGAAGAGTTAGATGACTTTTTGTGAAGCTGTACCTTCTCTTTCCTGGGCAGAATTTATTCCATAATGGTGTCTGAATAATCTGGCTCTTCTCTGCCTTCCTTCATTTATACTCAAAACAAAGGACTATGTGTAAGACATTCTTACTACAAACTTCAAAAACCTTCAGTGGATTTCCCTGATAACCTCTTCCTCTGCCACAATTTTAAGAAATGAAACACATCTGAAAACTCAAGATTTCCTCCTTCAAAGTCCTGAGCACTCTTACAGGTGATTCTTCTAACTCAGTATACGGGACATGTTCAGTAACTCTGCCCTAAAACTTCTTAAATAAGGAGTTAGTAAGATCAACAAATGAAAAAAAAAAATGGAAAAAGCTAAAACAGTCCCTGTCTGCTTTATGGAATTAATTTTAAAAAATTCACTTTCAAAAAGGATCAATACATGGATTTCTATTTTTTTTAAACTTGGCAAGAGCTAACTGTAGGGATCTCCTAAGACAGCATCAGACTTGCAGTGTTTGAGTTCCATAAATTAACAACTCAGAGGTATCAATGAACTGCTTTAGCTGGCAGAACAGAAAAGAAGCTGAGAAAGAAGAAAGCATTGATATGTAAAACGTGAGATTCTAACTAAAAGCTGGGCTTGCAGATGCAAGAAGCCATTTATCCTCCCTCTGCAGCTGGGTTACTTCACAGATACTGAGCCTCAAAAGTTACGGGAACTTTGACAATTGTCTTGCAATGTCTCAAAGAAAGTGAATGAAGAGCAAAACAAGGTCAGGAGTAATCCTTTTTTTAAGCCCATCTGTTAAAAATTCACTATCTAGATGAGAAGAAGGCAGCATCTGTGAAAAGTAAATGCACTATTTCATTGCTTTCCAAGTTTTGCTAGGAAGCTACCAAAGACTGCAAGGACTTCTTGTTTAAACAAGCCTGAGTAAAAGGGAGAGGGAGGAAGAAGACTGTAAATAAAGAAATCCATATATAAATACAGACCACCCACCAAAATCTGCCATGGTTATGTGATTCTGAATGTTATGATTAATGTATCACCTGATTTTGATTTTACCTGGTGAAGATAGGCAAAGCAAGTAATAGATGTTCCTTACTAACAACAAAGGGTGTTATTTTAGTGGTTAATTATATACATATCAGTCATATATATTGCTCTGTCATCAGTAAATCTTTATTATGGTTCTCCAGCTGCTCTTTTTTTTTTTTTTTGCACATTTTTACATCTCTTGTATATATATAAGCAGTTACTATGCGCAAGCAAAGACAAATTACAGATGCATGTGCGAAAAAGATTGAGCAACTCAAACATTAATTTCTGGACACCCAAACATTCCTACACATAGATTCCATATTAATCACTGCCTTAGAAAGGACTGTGATAGTGATGTTTTTATTCTGAATAATATCAACATGTTCATACATGAATATGTTGAAATCTCACTGGAAACTTTTTGTTTGTCATTTTGCTGTGCAGACTTCATTTTCTGAACTTTCACTGACTCAGACTACAGTGTGGCAGCAGTCAAAAAGAAAAGACTGTAGAAAGGTACATTTAACTTGTACTTAGATTACAGTAACAATTACAGATGTTGTCTTCATGTACGTTCCAAAAGCAACCCGTCATGTTCTGATGAATACGATGAACATGTCATGTGAAAAGTAAGAACAGAGAAAGGCTGAGCAAAATTTCATCAGATAAGGAAGAATTCATTTTGGTGGCTCACACTGAGCAGGTTAGCAGTGCAACTAGAACAAAAAGGCCCGTCACTATTGGATACTTGTTATAAGATGCACTAGGCTGAACAACTGATTCCCAGTGAAGATCTCCAGCAAGCAGCCTGTTGGCTGCTTAAATTACATGCTGAATGTGTTTGGGCCACAGATTTAGAAGACATGAGTAACCTCTTCCAACAGAAAAAGTGTTACACTTCAAAATATATTTCACACATTGGCACTGTCCTTTGCCATATAATAAAACAATTCATTGTCACATGCCCTGCAAGAATGGACATCTAGGGTTTTGGTAAATCAGGAGAGCTAAATATTGCCAATCAGTCAGGACTAAGAATCAAGTTTTAGCTGCCATAGACATCTGCTAAAAAGTGCATAAAATCAAACAGGCTTTTACTTTCTTTTATTATCCACTATGAAATTGCCTACTGAGAGAAAGTGGTAAACAAATTATTAATGCTTATTGGTAACATAACTGCAATCTCAAACAGTTTACCATTTTACAGCTTAATGCAGGTGTACATAAATCTTTGGGAACAATTGCTACATGTATTAAGAAAAATTGCAGCCCTTGTTTCCTCTGGGTAGCCAAGGGCTCAAGGAGAATGAAAAATGATCGGAGAACCAGGCTACAGCAGAGGAAAAATAACTACTTAAAAAGTAAGTTCGCCTGCTCTGCACCAAGGTCAGACAGCGCTATAAATTGCTTGTGTCAGGGGAGGAACTCCCAAAGCTTTCTTTACAGAGCCCTTGCTTGCAGAAGAAAGCTTTCTCCACCATCGTTAATATTTCATATTCCTGAAGGTTATCGTCCAAACAAATACAAGAAGACAAAGGGAGAAAGATAAACCAAGCAATACATGGTTCAGCACATTAAATTCACATTTTCTCTCAAAGCAGTTGGAATGTAAAATTCTTCAAGTTTTCTCCAAATTTGCTAAAATTATGTTGGAAGTAAGGAGTACAAACTGCTGCAGTAATAATTAATATGGCAAATGCATATTTGCTGCTGTCGCTGCACTATGGTTATGATTTTTAAGAGCAGCAATTGGGACAAATATGAATGAAAGACTAAATTCCTACTGAGGAATGTTACAATACATAGTAAAGCACAGTCTACTCCTCTAGACTTATGAATGCAAATCTTTCTGAAGAATTGTTTCTTCTTAGTTACATACATCTTGGATTTTGCACTCAACCAAATGATGAGGCAGTATATTCTTTCACCTGCCAATAGGATGCAAGAGACTGCAGGCATGCAAAATGGGAGGAGCAGAATCAAGGGCAGACAGCAGCTGTTATCACCCAGATCTATGGTAAACAGTGATCACACACTGGTTCAGTGAACTGCAGTAGCACTGAATGCAACCTTTAACACTACCACTAACAGGTATCATCACTGGCTTTCCATGATGGGACCATGCATAGGAGCAAACAAAGAGCATATAAACTTACTTGGAGTGAAAATGCTCGTAAAGCAGGAATAGGGATTAAGGCAGCCATAAAGAAAGCAGTAACATTGCTGATAGATGTAAGGGCTACACTCGCTCCTGTTCGCTTCAAACATTCACCTGTTCTGTCCTGCAAAACAAATGATGTATCTTAAAAGTCAAGTGAATCAGGGGATGTCCTGCAAATAAAGGGGTCATCTTACAGATATAACACAGTAACAGTGAAAAATTATTACAATGAAATTCTGAATACAGGTGTGCATTTGAGAGAAGTGAGAATAAACAGTATACTAAGTATTCTGTTTAGGAGAAAAGCAGATGGCACATGAAGTGTTCATGTTGTTTGCAGGTAGAAAATATTATCAGATCTGATTCAGAACACAAAACTAAATGGGTTTATATCAGATATAAACCCATTATATCACTGGCATTATATCAAATCCATTATATCAAACTGACATTATAACAAATACATCAGTATTTAAGTAGGATGTATTTTCCACTAGTTCCACTTGGTGTTCCCATTTTTCAAGCAAAATAAGCATGTATTAACAGCATGAGGCATAACATACCTATGTATCTTGAAGAAGTATGTAAGAAAACAAAAAAAACAAAACAACACCAACCCAAAACCCAGGCACCACACACAAAAACCACCAGAAAATCAAGACAAACACATGACCCACTCTCAACCCAACAGGATATTTTGAAGCATATGAAGGTTGTAGTAGAGTGAGGTTGCAGTGCCTGCATGCCAAACCAGCTGGAAAGAGCACATGAAAGACATTGCTTGTACAGAACAGAATCAACAAATATGCTCTGCTTTTAAATGGCTTGTAGTTTGGATATGAAACTTCGGACTGTGTGTGAAAAGGTCAGTAAAAGGAAAGAATCATAAAACCAATGACACCATAGATTTCATAACATTAATACGTTATATTTGGAAATGTTATAGTCAATTACAAACACATGAGCCCCCCCAAAAAATAGAAAATAACTCAAATTTAAGGCCAAAACAAATAAGTAAAGCCAGTAGTTGATACAAAAAAGAGAAATCTTTGTTTTCTAAGCTCTCCTTCTCCTCGATCTTTACTATTCAGATTTTCACATTCTTCTATTGAAAGCATTCTATCATTTAATTGTCAGACTTATATTTGAGTTTGTTCCTAAATTTATACTTACTTTTGTTAAATTTTGGGCAGAATTTGGACTATGAAAATTAGTCTCTGTATGACAATTATACATTTTAAATTTCAAGACAAAATAAATCTAAGACATTATTAAAAAAAAAAAAAAAAAAAAAAAAGACTCTGAACATTCCAAAACATTCTATGATCACATGTATTGCCATTACTTCCTATTTTGACAGAAATAAGAATTTCCAGACACTAGGAAAAGCTTTTGAGAAAAAATATAGGTTTTTCTAATCACTGCTTATTAATTCTGGATACGGTTATCTTTTCCTACACAATACCTTTTGTTTTATCTTCCACAAATCCCCATTCATTATTACCTCAAATGGAATTCTCTTATTCTGCCCTGTTTCACTAAATGCGTGTGCCAGAAGGAAAACATCATCTACACCAACTCCAAGAGCAAGGAAAGGCAAAACCTTGGGGGAGAAACAAAACAAAAAACAAACAAGAAAGCTGTTTTATGATCTGCCATACAGCTATCCATTAAATGGCTAATTAAAGCAACTTACATTACACTATTCACAAATCCAAGGGTAACATGAAAATCAAAAGGACGTGATACAGCTATTAACTTTTATTGTGGAATACTGCTGACGAACTTGCAGTATACCATTTACGGTACACCAAAAATAATTCAATTTTGGGGCAGACAAGGAATATCTGACAATAATTCAAGTTATAGTAAAAATACTTGCAGAATTTAAGCATCCTGATAATTCAGATGTAAAGACAAAACCTACAGCTGGATATACAACTGGATGCCTCCACTCATGCTGGGAACAGAAAAATCAAATAACACAGAATCTAGTAATTATACCAACTGCATGATATTTGCCTATTAATATCATTTTACAGCATGATCACATAATTTCTTACAGCAAAAGCTATGAGATGGGAGAAAGGCATAAGTAAAAATCTCGTGCCAAAATACTTTCGCAGCTTTTTCGCCCCTTAAAGATTCAGTTGTGTTCATTTACTAGCAGAGTACTTGTAATTTAACAGCAGACTTGTGTCTCCTAAATACCTGAGTTGTGGCAGCATTAAAGGAAATTCCAATCAATGAGCACAGGCCCAATCCTGCAGCCACTGAGAGTGCAACCAACAAGACTCCTGCCAGCCCCACGGCACCCTGAGACTTGGCACAGTCCCACCGCAGCATTGTTAAACAGGCGTAGGCAAGCTAAAGCAAGGGGAGGGGGAAGAAGTTGAGGGGGGAAAAAAGCAAAACGTCAGAATGGATCCCTCTCTAACAGGATCTCTTATCAACTGAAATACAAATATCTAAAATAGAATAGATACATCACAGATGTCACACAGAGAAACAGGTGACAAGACTGAGATAAGTTTACAAACTGTAGATGACATTTTATATATATCTAAAATGTTCTGGACTGCTGCCTGGTAACAATTAAATATTTAATCCCTGCTCTACTACCAGAGAAAATTAAATACATTTATTTTATTACCATTAGTAAGTAGCCACTAGCTACTCTGATAACACTGACATCAGAAAATGACTTCAGGATGTCATCCAGGGTGGTTGTAGTAAAGGAGAGCACCTTCTGAGTAGAGTTTTGTGCAACACTTTGATGAACAACCTATGAAAAGAAAAATAAAATTTGATGTGACTAAAGAAAAAATTTATTACCATCTTCTACAGCACACATCTGAAATCAACTACTTTAGCCTTAATGTCCCTGCGAAAGCCAGCACCCTACACAGAGATTATGCTTAATGCTACACAAACGTCTTTGCAAGCTATTGATTATCAGACACGAATCTGCATCTTTCAGGAAAGGCTACTGCTTTCCCAGCCCATTCCAAACATTTAACTTTAACACTCCCCCGGTAACTCCACCATGCCTTTACTGCAGTATAAGTTTTGCCTTTAGCCTGAGCCCAGCAATCTTTTGAGTACTCCTCTTTCCCCCTCCCTGCCTGGGCCATTCACAGAGGTCAGAAGCAGAGTAGCAGAGGTCAGAGCTTGGGACACGGAGACCATATACTGTCACACAGCCTCCCCACCAGGGCTGCTGCTGGGAGAGCAGCCTGTGACTGGCTCATGTTTTCCAAACACCTTTAGAATAACCACGCCAACCAAAAGTTTTAAATGCCAGCTAACTTTCTGATCTTTTTCAGCCCCAGCAAAGCAAAAGTGTCACAGACAGCAAAGAGCAAAACCTTTATGTCTTCTCATATGTGAATAATAAGCAGCTCCTTCATTGGAGGGGAGGAGGCAACTTAAAAACTGCAAGGCAATGACTCAGTTCCGGTTTAAGCATCTTCCTTGAAGAAAAGCTGTGACAGAAGCCAGTGGGCCTTTGAAGGACTTCATAGTATGATATCTAGGTTATTTTTAATTTTACCTCAACATACATCCTCTGCCAGGCTTCCAGAATTGCTGCTGCCTTATCCTCATTCCAGTTAATATGTGAAACATATTCATACCCCTTGAAGTGCTCATACATTTGCTTGGGAGTCATTAACTGAAACATGGTTTGCAAAGCCTGGGCACTGTGACATGGAGAGAAGAGCATAGAGGAGGAAGAGGCATAAAATGAGCATTTTCAGGAAATTATTTTTACGATATCAAGTCCCAAATGAGACTCTAACAGGAGCTTGCATGAGTTCTTGTTTTATAAGGCACATGTTTGTATTAAAATTTAACAGAGTATAATTATTCTACCATGTATCTAGTGCATCTGTGCCGGTCTATGCAAGTACTGAGGCTAAATCTGGTTTCACTGAAGTTAATGAGAGTTTTGCTATTATTTTCAATAGGATCAGTTTCAGGAGCAAAGAATGTAACCCTACAATCAGTTATAAAGATCATGATTGATAGATTACTGTGAGGATGCCACAGGAACACTTATTTCTACAAGATCTTGTAAACTCTGCTGGCAATTTGTCATTTGAATACCTTGGTCTTTCTCATCCCTTGAAGACAAATGCCAGATTAAATTCCTGATGAATGACAATCTGCAAGGACTACACAATGGCAACCACTATCCATCCTGAACTGCCACAGTGTGCAAATGTACCCAATAGTTTTAGAAGATTAAGGAACTATTTTATTTTTCATTAAAAATACATACTTCAGCTACTTGTTGAAAGACCAATGTTTAGTGTGAATGTAAAAAAGGTCAACATTCATATTACAAGTTCTAGTAAAAGTTCTCTATATTAAATATGGAAGAATTATAGAACCACAGAATGGTTTGGGTTGGAAAGGACCTTAAGATCATCTAGCTCCAACCCCCCTGCCAGGGGCAGGGACACCTCACATTAAACCATGCCACCCAAGGCTCTGTCCAACCTGGCCTTGAACACAGCCAGTGATGGAGCATTCACAACTTTCTTGGCAGTCTGTTCCAGTGCCTCACCACCATTACAGTAAAGAACTTCTTCCTTATATCTAACCTAAATCTATCCTGTTTAAATTTGAACTCATTCCCTCTTGTCCTATCACTACAGTCCCTGATGAAGAGTCGCTCTCTGGCATCCTTGTAGCCTCCCTTCAGATATTCAAGGCTGCTACGAGGTCTCCACGCAGCCTTCTCTTCTCCAGGCCACAATTTTCTCTGCCTGTCTTCATATGGGAGGTGCTCCAGCCCCCTGATCATCCTCGTGGCCCTCCTCTGGACTTGCTCCAAAAGCTCCATGTCCTTCTTATGTTGGGGACATCAGAACTGCACCCAGTACTCTAAGTGGGGTCTCAAAAGAGAGGGCAGAGGGGCGGAATCACCTCTTTCAACCTACTGGTCACACTTCATTTAGCTTAGCATGGTCCACATTTTTCAGAATAGTTCTATTTCACAGGCTTTTTTCCCCACTGAAGTCCAATATTCCACTTCTTCAAGAAGTCTCAAACAAACGGGTTTGTTTTACTGCTCAAAACTTATTTAAGATGTAGGGATATAGGTACATAGAAATAGATTTTTCTCTATACTGATGCTGAACAAAAGGTTCAGTAGAGATTCTGGAATTCTGACAAGTCAAATGAATGGCACATTATCCAAATTATTTTTCTCTTCCTTTTACTTTGATGGTATTTCAAAACATGCTCAAAAGTGTTCAGTGCTTTAGACACTGTTCAACACACATTCTATAAACAAAATTGCCATGAAAAAGCTTTCTTTCTGAGCAACGTACACTATCATTCTGAGGTTAGAAACAGGAAGCAACGACTACTCCTTAAACTACCTAATCACTCTTTTAAGTCCTTTCTGTTGAGGCACGTCCTCCTAAACTGGGATTCATGAAGGGCAGGAGGTTTTGCATGATCCACCCCCATACCCCAGAACCCAAACTCTAACAAAGAAAAACTCTGACATCTTCTTTAAACATTTACCTGACAAGTTTACCAGAACTGTTCTTGACTGTACCACCTATAATTAGCTCCTCTTGCCAATGCATGTATTTTCTTGACAGTCCATAGCATCCACCACTCAAAACAGGGGCTACATCAAGAGGCTAGAAAAAGTTGTTAAGAAACAATTAATCAATTTCATATCTTTAGACAAACTCATACTCCAATTCAACACCCAGTATACCAGAATAACATGTATTAAAGACAATCTAGGAGATCTAGAAAGAGAAATGTTATCAACAAATCAAACTGAACAGATCAGCTGGGTACTTGTAGACTAGACTGTCTCCACAGCATGAAGTGACTGATAAAGGGATACATAAAACTGGGGGCTGTGACTTCAAAGTCTCCAAAAAAGTCAAAAAAATGATGCTACTTTGAAAGAAGGCTTTGCTGTGCCGCATGAGCTTATAGCGTCAGCTGTATTCCAGAAGTGGCTATGTCTAAGGCATCAGGTTTGCTCAAGTGCTACATCACTGCATTGCCATTCCCAGACAGTAGCTGACAAGTGCACTCTCAATTTAAATACATTGGCTCAAGCACTGCATCTCAGAATGAGGGAAAGTTCATGACTGTGGGCTAAGCACATGTAACAGGAACAGAAAGAATTTATCACTCAAGAATACAAACTATATATAGCTTGGAAGAAAATGGTACCTTCTTTTCTCCTCTCTCTCACCCCCACCAACCCCCGCCACACTTGAAAAGATATAGACAAGGACAATGAAACTTACTTTAGTGGAATTTTTATTGGGAGCTGTAATTGGGCAATCGGGATCAGCAGGATTCAGGCAGGGTCGATCCATATAACCATGACCAACCTCTGCTTTATTCAGCATTTCTTCCCAGCTCTCCACTTGGTAGTTTATTTTCTTTAACTCCTCCAAGAATTCTAAGGGGTCAAAGTTGATCCACTGTAAAGGAGGCTTCCCTCTGCAAGAGAAACCAGGAGAAAATGACACATACAGAAAAGACAAAAGAAGTACCAAAACAAACATACTTTAAAATTTATATTTGCACAAATAATTCAGTTATTTTCTGTTATAAGGTAAAATTTTTTCTCATAAGGTTGTTTCATAAAAGGTAACGCATGTTTTAATTAGATTTGTTTATGTACTTTTCTTGCAGCCCAGTTGCAATTTTAACAAAAATATTCAGGTCTTAAAAAGAACTGTGGAATAACCACAGGTCAAAAATACTTCCATTTACAAGCAAAGCAAAACAAATCATCAAGCACCTAAATAACAAAAAAGCAGCCAACTGCTGCTTCAAAGAATTAGGGGGGGAGGGGAGAGGGAAAAAAGAGAGGGAGCTGAGGAAAGAAAGCCTTTCTCATAGTATCAGATTACTTCTTGCTAGTCTACTAATCATCTTGCAAATGTAATCAATCAATATAACTGATCTTTGTTTATCTATAACAATGCTGCGCTCCTTCAAATGACCTGGCAGCTTGACTATCAACCATCAAGCTCTCCTGCTACCATGGCTGACACCACTACCGCTGTCAAGTCTCCCACCCCCCCGCTCCTGAATTTGTGATGTTGACAGACTAGAAAGGCTTTTGGCTGCCTTATTCTGTGATTCAAACCACACTGTATCTGCTTAACCAGGCTTAAGTCATTATTCTGAATCTCCCAACCAGAAAACACAAAACCCCTTATTTCCCCATCTAAAACTGTACACTAAAGGTTAGAAGATGGCCATTGCAAATTGCTTTTACAGAGACATGCAAACCAGGACAGAAACAATAACTTAAATGCTAACTCTTGCATAATTAACAGAAAATGCCTGCACAGATTAACAATTAACTCTTTAAAGGATTCAGGGCATATTATATCACACTTGTAAACTGTGAGAAACCACCCATAAAAGATACTATATGGTTTCTTTAATGATCTTATAAGCAAAGGATTTGCTCTTTAGTCCTCAGGAAGACTTAAGATTTAACCCAAGACATTTTCTTAGGAATTCCCAGCCAACTAATTTTTTGGGGGGAGGGGAAGTGAGAGAGGAGAAGGGTGGTGCATGCACAAAATCAAACCAAACCAAAGCAAACATCAGAAACTTTTTTGCATGCCCACAGAAAGGGAAAAATAAGGTAGGATTTAAATCAATGCTATAAATCATCTCTTAGAAACAGGAAAATCTTTTGTCGGGGGGGGGGGGGGGGGGAAATAACCAAAAATCCACGTGTATTTTCTGTAGAGACACTACACTTTGTCATTTATTTTTCTGCTGAACCAGAATCTGAGTAAACACTGGGAATGCAACTGAAAAATCATACACAGTTACACAATAAAAATCAGTCAGACCAGACTTTGTTATAACAGAAAGTTATAAAGAAAAACATGCTTACAAAAGATAGGCAGTTCCTGACTGTAGCTTTGCTCCCTCCCAGAAGCAGTCCAAAGGAGTGATAATTAAGCAAGGATAAAGATACTCTATGATCTGTCAAAATCAAAAAGGGGAAAACCACAGTTATACTAGAATATAATCAAAATGGCATAAGCTGAACCATGAAAATACATGAATCTTGTAACTAGGTGCTGACTGCACATACCTGGTCCATGTAACCTGCTTCTGTGATGAGTTCACCTGATTTGTAACACAAATGTTCCAATTTCCACTGTCTGCAAAAAACATAAAGAACAAATTTTTTTCTGCCTGGGTTTAGCTGTAACAGTTATTTTTCTCCTTCTTAGTAGCTATTGCAGGGCATTTTCTTACACAATTACTGAAAATTTATCTTTAAAATGTAACAGACATTTAAAATTGCAACTCATATACACATACTGGCCTCAAGCAGTAAAGCATTGAGAAAGGCAAATAGTATTCAGCATAGATGAAAACACCTCACAAAAAAAAGGAAAGGCCTTTCTTTTTGTAGTTACAGACATTTGTTTCAGTTATTTTCACACTCTCTGTAAAACTCACTAAAAATAATGGAGCTGCTTCTGGATGTTCAGGCTAGTCAATACATGTTAAAGAAACAAAAATCCATCTTTATATAAATGAGACTGCTTGTGACTTAAGATGCCACTCAGTGACAGAAGTGAGAGAGAAGCCAGCTTCAGCTCAGAGGACTAGACTATTCCCAGCTGACCACACATGCAGAAGAAATGAAACCATTAAGATTTCCGTCCTCCTTTTTCAGCTATGTGTCAACTTCCACTGCTATGACTTCTAACACCTTAGAGAAGGCAGGAGCTGGGTTAAAGATAATTGGAGCTCCAGCATTAGTTCATTGAGGCATCAACTGGGTGTGCTGAAAAGATGAGCTGAAAGACAGGGGGTTTCTTACCTCACAGGCAGCACCCCTAGGCAGATCGTGATGTAAGTAGTAATCCCAGAAGAACCACTTTTCAGGGAGACATCTTACTAGCCTAAAGCTGGTACCTTACTAAGGTACACCTTTATTATTTTTTGTTGGACCACACACAGCTTCCAACCTTCAGTTGCACACATAGACACTCTGAAGGCCAGCTGTACTATGTTATTAAATAGCTATTATTTCACCCACTGCTATTTCCCTTTATATGTGAACTACTGGATGGATAGTAACCTGCGCTGTTGATCACAATCGTTATGAAGATAGGCTGAGAAAACTGGGGCTGTTCAGCCTGCAGAAGAGAAGGCTACGTGGAGACCTCAGAGCAGCCTTCCAATATCTGAAGGGGGCCTATTGGGATGCTGGGGAGGGACTCTTTGTGAGGGACTGTGGTGAGAGGACAAGGGGTAACGGGTTTAAACTTAAACAGGGGAAGGTTAGATTGGATATGAGGAAGAAATTCTTTACTGTGAGGGTGGTGAGGCCCTGGAATGGGTTGCCCAGGGAAGTTGTGAATGCTTCATCGCTGGTGGCGTTCAAGGTGGGGTTGGACATAGCCTTGGATGGCATGGTTTAGTGGGAGGTGTCCCTGCCCATGGCAGGGGGGTTGGAACTCGATGATCTTGAGGTCCTTTCCAACCCTAACTATTCTATGATTCTATGATTATGTACCTCACGATGGTGTCAGCAACTGAATTCAACTCTAATATGGAGGGGTTTTCAATGTTAGGAATCCCAACCATAAGGTCCTATGTTTAAGAGTACAGACACCACTTCTTTATCAAGACCAATGCTGGATACTGTAGCGCTGCCCATAGGGGTACACTCTCACAGTCTCTTCCAACACCACTTACCCCTTCTTATTTGTTAAAAGCCAACTTGTCACCACTATGGAGCGTGACCAGCAGGTCAAAGGAGATGATTCTGCACCTCTACTCTGCTCTTGTGAGACCTCACTTGGAAGACTGTGTGCAGTTCTGGTGTCCTCAACATAAAAAAGAAATGGAACTGTTGGAACAAGTCCAGAGGAGGGCCACGAGGACGATCAGGGGACTGGAGCACCTCCCGTATGAAGACAGGCTGAGAAAGTTGGGGCTGTTCAGCCTGGAGGAGAGAAGGCTACATGGAGACCTCCTAGCAGCCTTCCAGTATCTGAAGGGGGCTTATAAGGATGCTGGGGAGGGACTCTTCATGAGGGACTGTAGTGAAAGGACAAGGAGTAATAGGTTCAAACTTAAACAGGGGAAGTTTAGATTGGATAGAAGGAAGAAATTCTTTACTATAAGGGTGGTGAGGCACTGGAACGGGTTGCCCAGGGAAGTTGTGAATGCTCCATCCCTGGCAGTGTTCAAGGCCATGTTGGACAGAGCTTTGGGTGTCATGGTTTAGTAGGAGGTGTCCCTGCCCATGGCAGGGGGGTAGGAACTAGATGATCTTAAGGTCCTTTCCAACCCTAACTATTCTATGATTCTATGATGGCACAAAGTCAAGTATCATAAACCAGTGATACATCAAAACACAGCTCAAAGTGAAAGGCTCTGAAGTGCTAACTGTTTAAAAATAGATGGAGGGAAGCACATGCCCACTTTTTAGCTGTTAGAGATGGTAAGAAAACTTTTGCTTTTTCACTCACCTGTTGTACATATAGACATGTACTCGGCTGGCCTGAAGTGCAGAGTCAAGGTGCTGTCGGAGTGCTTCTGTTGTTAGTACATTAGCACCATCTTCCTGTGGAGTCTGGATCATGAGCTGAGGGTTAAACATGGCCTCTTCTCCAATCTTCTGCCGTGTGTAATTTAACTCCTGACTCACTCGTCCACCAACTGATGGATAAATATCAACAGCTTTATTATTAGCCAGTGACTGTTTATTCTAGATTCACTTGATGAGCCTTCTCCTGTCAGAAAAACTTGACCATCATATTCATGTGCTATTTGGTCTCAAACTGATCACAGTATAATTCTAAAACAATTATTTGAGTAACACTGCAAAAAACCTATGTTCCTCATTAAAATACCATTCCCTCTACTGCATTAAAACATTGACATGTAAACTTTTGTCTACATTATAACCAATATCCCATATGTAAAAATTAAAAAAGCAAGCAAAAAAGAAAAGCCTTTTCCTTGCAGACCATGTCAAATACTACGTACAATTTCTTACGCTTGTATAAACAGTTTGCTCCAATAGCACATTACAAGATAAATGGTTTTAATTTACACTCTTCTCCTAAATAGTTTGGCAAAGGCAGAGAGAGAATGTTTCTCTTCAGTTACAGAAAGGGAGGAGCAAAACAGTGAGTGTGCAGGAATACTTCTTCCAGCTTTAAATTAAAAAAAAAAAAAAAAAAAAAAAAAAAAGAAAAAAAATACCAATTTCACATGAAGAGATGTAATTGTGAGTGCAGCAGACACTAGTTTCCCCCAGTGTTCCAGAACCTGCACAACATGCTGTGATACATAGGATCATTCATGAGTTGTTTTTCACTCCTTGTGAGCTGAAAGGTGTGCCCCGTATTAAAACATGGTGGGGTTTTGGGGGGAGAAGAAAAAAGAAAAAGGCAGAGAGAGGCTGCAGAGTTGACAGGCTCTAGAGGGAGCTATATTCAATTTGTCTTGACAGAAAATATTAGGTAAGAATTGAAAATTATCTTCCCTCTTACAAAAAAGCATTCAGCTAAAGTTCATATACTTTATACAGCCCCCCTTGTAGTGTCTCCAACAAATGCATGTGGGCGGCAGGGTCAATTAATTAGCTGAATCAAGACCACATCCAGATGAGGAGGACAAGAATACCACTAACATGTTGTTTCCATCCCTTACAATTTATTACCTTTATTGCTCTGCTAAGTCCAAGCTACAGACCTGGTCTAATTTGTTACATTTTTTTCAGTCCTAGTTAGCTTGGCACTGGTGATCTGAACTACTGCCAAGATTCAGTTCTGCAACAGTGTGAACAGAAATTAGGTATGTACATCTATCTCCTCCTGGGTTGTATAGCAGAAGACTGATCTGTAATCAGTTGGCAGTGCGGGATATGACATTCCCAACCCTGAACAGCGACATACTTTTTCAATCACTTGGGCCTTCAACCCACCCGTATCCCCTGGGGCTAAAAGGACCACCAGGCAAGAAGTTGGGCCCCTGCATGGATAAAGCTGTCAGAATGAGACCCTCAACAATTAAACCATACAGTCATTCTGGCAGGAAGCATTGCTTAATTTCTTGTTCAAGAATTCTTTGAAGAAATAAGTGTTTCCACAACACACTCCATTATTTCAGGCTGTCACATGCGCATTACCTCCATCCTCCAAATAAACAGTAACTATCTCACAGTAAGGAAGGAAAAAAGAAAAATCAAAGCACAACTTCCTTACCTAGAGTCCCTTTACAACTTCTTAACATCCCTCTTAGTACAGTGGAAGAACAGACAATCACTGAGACTGCATATGCATGGTAACAAAAAGTTATTATTAATTTTTATCAGGAATTAAACCCTGAAAGTACTTCCATTCATCAGGTTTGTGTTCATGCTGTCTTTCTCCACCAACCAGCGGTCCATAAATACTAATAAATTTTGCTTCATCTTACAGGAATATAAACTGGGGGTAAGAGAGAAGAGTTCTCCTAATCTGTACTTCTTTGAACCAGAGCTTTCTTTTTCAGTCCTTTATACTGCAAATGCTTCCAAAGACAAAATGCCTCTCTCCCTCTTTTGTGTCTCAATGCCAGCCAAGACAATAACGCCCCAATTTTATGAGGGCTGTGGAGTCTGCCATAAACTTCTGATACTATATTCTTTCCCATTCTACCCACAGTTTCCTTTTGAATTTAACCAGGACTTGAACGAACAAATCACACTTCATGCAAGACAAAGGGTGGCATTCCTGTCTCTGCTGAAAGTGACTAACTGTTTACTATCAACAGAAATGATTGCTTCCTAATCAAGGTGCTGTCAAACCACATTAACTTCACTGAACAAGGCAGATTTAGCTAATCAGAATTGCATCACACAAGTCAGTCATCAGAACAGAAGCTGTTTCTTTCCCCTTTTGACATTCAAAACAGGAATAGCAAAACCACCCAAGAAGGCAGGCATGCGTTCCAGAAGCCAGCAGCAGATCCACTCCGCATTCTTCTTAAGGCATTACACCATCTAATTATTTCCTTGATGGATCTGTTTTGTATGTTTCTTCAGCCAAATAAGAGTACAGGCAGATATAGATACTTTATCCAACGTTAACACCCAAGTACTAAGAAATTATAAATGCAGACTGCAGAGAAAAATTCTGACTGCCAAAGTCAGATTATGTGAAAACATACAGACAGACCGGAAGTAAGTGGATACATCAGTGACCTTTCAACACATGAGAAACAATAAAGAGCAAAAGGGGATTTAAAAAAAAGTTTCTACCAGTTATGTTGTCATTTATTTTAATTAAAAGTTTGCAAAGATCACTGGAGGCTGCCACACCCAGAGATCTTAAGCCTTCACAACCAGCACAATCAGCTGAATATACTCTTTTTAAAAATCAAGTCCCTTGTTGCCTTTTTTGGGCTTTTTTTCAGACTATTCATAGCTGGTGCAAAAAACTAGGAAAGAAACCACTGAAATGCACCTGAAGCCTCTAGCCTTATTGTGCTGAAGATATGCAATACTATGCTAAACACACACACTCCACACAAAGTAATTTTTTGCAATTGCATGAAAAAAAGCCCAACAGAATAACACACATTATAGTCACAGGATTTCCACTCTACAGGACAAAATGATGCAATGGAAAACATAACCAGTGAACAAAATTCTGGTGTTCTGTGATTTTCCTTTATGGAGTGTTTTCATGTATTTGGTGACAACAACATTTTACGCTTAAAATGCTACTGACTTAAATTGTACGTATGGAATACAGTACCATTATTTCCCATTTTATACCACGTCAAAGACAGACAGAACTATTTCACTTTAATATCCGGGTGACAAAATCCACATGTCAGTCTCCTTTTTCAATATATCAAAAGCCACTTGATGACATTCAAGTCCTGTATTACATGATGTTGGCAAGACAAATTCCCACAAGCCAAAATGCTGATTTAAATAACAGATCAGTAAGTTGTCTCATGGCCAGTGGTAACACAATTCAGCAGACTTGATGATCTCAACGGTCTTTCCCAATCTAGTTGATTCTATGACTCTATCCTTCCAGCAGTGTCATCAGATTCTGGGTGTCTGCCTACTACACCTGAAATCTGGTCTGCCTACTAGTCTAGAAATGAGATACTACACCATCTCAACAATTTTGCTAACAAAGTTTTTGAAAGGGGAAAAAAAATCACAACAAAGTAGTAACATCAGTGTCCTAGCACCATTTGTTACTTAATATCAGTTTCTAATTCTCAGAAATATGTTTGAAGACCAGCGTTCAATGTGAGATAGTTTTATTGACAGCATCTTTTTTGTTGAATATTACTCCTTGTTGAAAAAATGTGTGTTTTTTTCCAGAGAAGAGGAAAGTGTCTTCCCCTTCCCCCCTACCCCAGGCTTCCTTCTTAGCATTTTGCTGTAACACATGAGATCTGCCTTGAGCAAGTTAGCTCCCCATACCATGAAACACACTGCTGTTCCTCCTAAACTTCCACACCAACTCAAATATAAGCTGGTCAAGGAACTAAATTCTTTGCCCTTCTGATGGGCTGGAAGAGAGCTGTAATTGTCAGTGTGGATGCTGGATTGTTAGGAACTGTGTAAGGACCACCATGTCTCCCTCCCCCAAGAGCAATGAACAGCTGTCAGGTGGTAACAAGTTTTAGTCATCCTTAACTCGAGGCAGACCTGAACCCATGACCTAGAGGTGAAAGGCTCTAGATCCCACTACGAAGCACTGGGGTCACAGTCCCAGTGTTTCAGTCATCACACATTACAATGCCTCAGCGCATCTCAAGTGAAAAACCCAGAAAAACAAAACTGCTTGCCTCTAGTGTATATCTGAACAACATGTATGCACCCTCCAATGACATAAGAGCAAAATCATATTTGTTTTCACTGACACAAATTCTGGCAGATTTCCTTCCACTGACTTATTAATAATTTCAAAGTTACTGGGTCATTCGGTATGTGCTCATTTCCACTGTGAATGCCAGTGTCTTACGTACGCCTTTGCCACAACCAGCATTCAAAATTTACATGTCATTACATTAACATGCTTTTAAAGAACTCTGGAAACCACCACTAGGAACTGCAGTCCCTTCCACACTGAGTAGTTTCAGGAGTAAGTCTGACTTCTGCTACACTAAGAGATCAATCCTAAATCAAGCAATAAGTGATAGCTGAAAATCACTGCTAGTTAATTTACTGTCCGATACCTGAAAATGCAGGAAATATTTCTTTCTCAGAATATCTGAAATGTTCCATTTCAGGTTACTGGAATTGCATCACATACCCTGAGGTTCTGTTACTTTTTTCAGACATGAACACTACCTCTATTAACCATTCAACAGTTACCTTGCGCACAACTGAGCCACAAGTCGCTCAGCAAGCTGCCTCTAAAAAAAGAACATTATTGACAGCCAGACACTTGGGATGAAAATGTTTGCCTACCAATGTGTAGAACTGATAGGCAAGATTCCCAGAAACACCCACCGGGTTTGGAACCTAAGTTCTTCCCTTACAACACCTTGAAGTACATGAACGTAGCAAGACCTTCTGGAGAACCTCCCTTCTGAAGACTATGGGCCTTAAGGTGTTTCCACATGAACACTTGCTGGACGCCTGACGCAATTCTGCTTTGTATGAACAACATCATCTCTTCCACTTTTCCAGGACCATACATGTGCAGCAGTAGAGTAATCCAGACCAACCTTTTGACAGTGACAACTCAAAGCAATAAAATCATACATGTAATATTCACAGACACCTCACACAAACAGTGTTTTCATTTCATCCCTACAAAAAATGCAGATATTTTCTGATAAATCAGATGTGTAGATTAGTACTCCTTACAATGCTTACATTATGGTCTGAGCATTAGACAAGGCAGGCAACCTCTGCAATTTGCAGTATTTGTTACCACCACAACAGGAAACAAAAAGAAAATAAAACCCCTTCATGACCCAGTAAGCATACGCAAAAAAAAAAAAAAGACTGAGAATAATATCTCAATGTGTTCACCCAAAACTCAATGTTTACCAATCAATCCAAGGAGCAGCAGTGTGCAGAGAAAGACAAGAACAGCCCAGGCTCACAAGGAGACCACACAGCCCCTGCTGTGCGACACTCTCCACCCTGGGTGAGTACTGTGCTGCGGAAAGCTGCAGGCACCTTGTCTTCTCACCCTTCATCACCCTATCCTTGCCAGGATGGGAACAGGAAGGGTTTTTGTCTTCATACTTCTCTCCCTGGCAACCTACATAGCCTGTTTTGCTAACTTTGATTGCTATTAAGGAATTTCTCCTACTGCACTTTCTCAAGCAGTCTCTCCTTGTGCTGTTGTTGCCTTGTGCATCCCTATTACACACACATACAGGTGTTACTCAAAAACTACAAAATGAAATTAGTTTCAGCCCATTACAATGCTGCACAGATAAGCCAGTCAGCCACAGCTTTGCCTCCCTGTCCTAACTACATCCTGGGATTAGAAATGTTTGCACCTGACACACAGCAAAAGGCAGTACCTAACGACACCAATGACAACTTCTGGTTTTGTGCATCCTCAACAAAGGATCTCATGAGAAGCCAAATACTTCTCACACAAGATCAAAACCTCCTATAAAGAAACTGAGATAGAGAGCTGAAGTTCTCTGGCAGGTATGAAGATTACCCTGCCCTTTACTGGGCATGGAAAAATAATGGCCTTTTGATTTAAAGCTTCCTGTTGCTCTTTAGGGAGTTCTGTCTTTGCATTCTCTCAGATGTTTCAGCTTGTCTGTGCTGCTCTTTGTCAGCAACAGAATATAGTTTTTCTGCACACAGTCAGCATTAGTCATTATCCTGACAGAAGAACAGAGAAGACAGCACCTTCCTCAGAATTATCATTCTCTGGGCCTGACTGGCAGAGTAGAGGCGTAAAACTGTTTGCTGGAGGAAGTGCAGCACACTTCCATTGATATCTAAGTCAGTACAAAAAATGGGACTAATTGACATGTCCTTTTCTTAAACTTTTAAAATGCTGACTACTTGTAGAATCAGAGCTGCTATTGATTTACATGGTTGTATTAGTAACTAGTGACTGTTCAATATTAAAATGTATTTGATGCATCTGATACTCCAATGATACTAAGGACGGCTCCCATAAACCCATTGGGATGCCATTATAAAATATTTTCGGTTACCTGCAATAATTTCTTTTCTGCTCATTTATATAACTATGCAAAATAAAGACTTCACAGTGAGTGACTAAAATTGAGCTACTGAAAAAAAAAAATCTGTTGAGAAATCATGAGCTTACAAGAGCTAGAACACAGCGGTAAACAATCAGCATCTTAAGGAGAATACATGGTCATTCAATAGGCTGTGCAACAGCTCAATGAAAAACTGTAATCTTTATCACGCAATTGGACATGATCTCTGCCAGCACTGGACTATGGGCAGTCAGAATTTCCATGCAGTGTCTAGGTTTTCTTGCACAGCATTTTCCCTAATGAATACACATATTTTCATTTGTTTAGCTTGTATGGAATAGTGATGGTTGTATCTGCCCACGTGAAGACAGCCTGTGCCATACCATCTCCCTTCCCAATGTCCAGTTGGACACTCAATGCTGCTTCTTCTCCTCCAACAAAAGGAGGCCCTCTGTCTAGAATATTAACATATCCCAATGTGAAAATGTAATTGATTTTAATCTCTTTTTAGCACCACTGACTTCTAGGAAAATCTAGAAGCAATGAGACCATCTCAACCAGTTTTGTCACACTGAGAACAAGATAACACCAGGTTCTGTTTTTGCTTAAAAAAGGAAAGAAGCAAAGATAGAAGAGACTATGGCCTACAAATGCAAAAAAGTTACAAAAAAAAAAAACCAACCCAAGAACGAAGCACTTCAAAATGCTGGTTTTTATCCCCCAAACCATCATATGATATGAGTTAAGTTACCCCTTACACATGTGGGGGATGACTCCTGTGTTGCTGTTGCAGATTTCATTAATGCTGACAAGATTATGAACAGCAAAAATAAAAACACACATCAAAGACGGGTTTTCATTTTGTCACATGATAAAGTTTAGTGCTGTGACAAGGACACAAAGCTGTCTGCATACTTAGAAAGACAGCCCCGCAACATCTGCCTCTACTTGTAGTGGGAAACTTTCCCTGCAATTTTAGGAGCTAGACCCTTTTCTTTCTAAAAATCAAATAAAGCCTGATATTACATGTATGCATCTATATTGCCCACAGTCAGAAAAATATTATTTCTAATTGGGTAAAATAGATTGCATTGATGCATTTCTTGCTTGATGCCCCTCTGGGTTGAGAAACTGGAGAAGTGCATTAAAAAGCCCTACAAACTAACATGAACAAATTTAACAGTTCAAACACAACAAACTCCAAACCAAACCAACCAACAAAACACACAAGCAGCTTTGAAATGTACAATCATATACCAACTTGGTATACGCAATTCAAACTTTCCAGTTAAACATAAAACACAGTAGCTGCTTACTGAGCTGCATGCGACACATGTCCTTGGTAACAGGATATGAGCTGTTCACCTCTGGGTCACTGGTTCTAATCCAGCCAGGAACAATAGTGACCACAAGTTGTTTACCATCTGACAGCTGTTTGCCAGCTTATGTGAAATGAGTTGGTGGTTTCAGGCCATTTCCTAGTGGGCAGGTGTCCATATTATAGAAAACTGCCATCACAACTGGCATCCTTGTTGACCATCCCAACAAAGAGACTGAGGAATGAATGGGCATAGAGAGTGAACTATCCTTTCTTCCAAAGACATGGTCCCTTCAGGTCAGAGCTAAGCCACAGCCTTTGGTGGAGAAGGCCAACTGCTGAATTTTCTGGCTGAAGCAGCAAAGGAATAAAGGACTCTAGACTGTGCTTTTTCCTAGAAATCAAGGAGACAACCTACAATGAGGACAGGCAGCTAATACAGGCTACCACAACTCTCCATCAGTTAATGGTCATGTAACAGTTCATACCTGCTGAGGAGCAAAGCTGAATTTTTATTTTTTGGTAATTAAAGAAAATATTTGAGCACACTTCGTAACAAGCCAAAATCCTCAACTGTACACGGAAGTGACTAATTTTCCAGGAGTTCTGCTGAGAAGGGTAATGTAAGTGGCTTCAAGGTCTAAACCTAAGGATTTCAGAATTGCTGAATATAATTGTCTTAAGTTACTTCAGCTTGAATAAGGAGCTTCTGCTGGGTAATATGTTAAAAACAATTTACTGTGTTGTTCCACAGCAGTCAGCTTTCCTCTAGGCCCAACTTTTCATTTAACCTCTCAGTGCCCTTTCCTGAAATATGTAATTGTTTTCCTGTGTGGTTAAAAGCAGCATTTTTAAGTCTTTTCATCTGTACTCCTGGGATAGCACAAATTTCATCTGTACATGGAGTAGCACAGAATTTGAATGCAATTTTTTTTTAAAGGCGCAGCAAGCATCAATGAAAAATCCTGTCCATCCAGAACCTTTTAGTTTCCTAAATAGTGCTTTAGGAGATGGCAAAACTAATATATAGAAAAATTAAAGGAATGAACATGTTATGAAACAGGGTACAGTTTCTTTCAAGTATTCCCCACCAGCTGCTCGCTGTACCATCTGTTGTTGCCTAAGCAGCTTCCTACTGAATGGCTCTGCACTGAAGCAGAACTGCTCTCACTGTTGGACACAATCAGGTCAGGTCAGCACACCCCCACACCCCCCCCCCCCAGCACCGAACCTGCTGCCTCTCACTGCTCCCCCCACCTCGATGTTTCTTGCTGGCCACCAGCTCCCCAGACAGTTCTGCATCTGTCAGGAGGCCCATTTTTCATAGTTTACTTGCTATTCACACCAAGCAGCAAAGAACGCATTTCATTTTGTCCAGGGCGCAATCAGAGATTCCCGTCAGATACTCCAAGAGCATGACCATATGGCCGAGTTAATTCTGAAGCAGAAATGGTCGGGAAAGAAAGCTGAACAAATGACCAAACGCACCCCCCAACACAGCCTTTATTTCCTACTTTCGGCTACGCTGGTCATGCAGGTAATTTCACTTCACTACCAAGCCCGTCAGACTACAACAACGGTCTGTTCTCCCTTTGAAGGAGAGGTTACTGGAAGCTCTGGGAATGGGGAGACGCGCAGCTGCCCCAGCCGTCGCTGGTACGCACGGCAGCTTTGCACCTCCCCAAACCCACCGAAGACGCCGCTGGGGCTCGTGTCGTTCAGTCGCAGGGGGACCCCTTCCCGCCCTCCCCGGCTCGGCTTTCACGGAGCCGGCCTCACCTCCCGGTGCCTATCCCGGCGCGGCGGGACGGTCGCTGCCCGGTCCAGTCCCTGCCGGGGCCGCGCAAAGCGGCCGCCCCGCCCCACCCCGCCCCAGGGAACGGCAGTTCCAGCTCCGCTCCTTCCCGCTGCATCTGTGCAGGGAAACACACGTCGCTGGGAGCCACTTTCATGATTTTGTTGCGAGCGGGATTAGCTGGATTAGGGGTTGATTCATAAGGACCCCCTGCGGCTGTGAGGAAGTTTCATCACAAGGTCACTGTGGTGTGAACTATATTCTGTCAACACCACCACTCCTTATAGCCGACTACAAAAAATACAAAAGGGGGGGGGGGGGGAATTGCATGAGAAATATATGAATGAGCAGTTTATGGCAACAAAGAGATTCACCGATTTCCCCATCCGCAGCTTAAAAATATGTGTACCCTTCAACGCTGTGCTCCTTTAAAACAAGAAACCTGTACTAGTGATTTTTAATTTATAAAGAATTTAGTGGTTTAGGAGGTGGGAGGAACCTGGGGAATAAGTGTAGCAATCCACACACAAAACCACACGAGGAACTTTTGGCACTTAGTCTAAAATCAGTCATGCAGCTTGAAGATGGTTGCACTGTTGAGATTTTATTACATACAACGCTGTCACCTCCAAGAGTATTCAATTCCTAGCCCCTAAGTGCAGTCAAGAACAGAGACATTAAAAAAAAAAAAAAAAAAAAAAAAAAAAAAAGTGGGTTGGGATGCAGAAAGGAGGTCAATTAAAGTTTTTTGTTTGTTTTTGCTCCTTAAAGTTTAATTACTAATCTCGTACTCTCCCCCCACCAAAGACTCCCCTCACCCTATCATAATGACATGGCTCAAAGACAGCAACACTTTCGTAGCTGGCATGATGGAAAATAAAATCTACAGTGAAAGAGGGGGACTTTTGTTTTGCCTGTGTGTGTGTAGTTTTTTGGGGGCTTGGGTTTTTTTTAAGGAACAGTCCCTCTTGCACAGAACTGGGCTGTTCAATCAAAGCCTTATCTGTTGTATTTCTGTCCGTCTTTCTCTTCAGTTTAGCGCATTCACCAACAAGAGAAAAGGGGGTAAAGCAATGGAGGCTTTGACCTGCAGCTGTAACACAATACTTTCGCACAGCCCTGTCGACCCCTGACATAAATTTTACACCGCAGCTGGCATTTACACACTTAACATTACCATATGTATAGCCCACTCTGTGCTAATTATGCTAATCACCTGTCTAACTCTCTGCTGCGAAAAATGGTTGTATTTAGCAGTCCACTGCCTACCAATACAGCTTACTGTGTGGCTGAAATGTACATTCAGACGGTTCTGAATGGCAAGATTTTTCCACGTTGCTGGCTTCATTCAGACCACAGAAAAATTTATTCAAGTCAACTGGTTTCGGTCCGCAACAAAAAAGTTACGAGAAAAAAGTGAGTGTGTTCCTGCCCTAACATTCTAAGTCTGCTTGCAAGCAAAATGATAAATCAATTGGTGTGGGAAACAAAAAGGGAGAAAGATTTCTTTTGCAAGCCATGTGAAACTGTAGCCTATTTAAAAAAAAAAAAAAAAAAAAAAAAAAGAAAAAAAAGAAAAAGAATTAAAAAGGTCATCCTATTTCCCCAAATCGCTAGAAAGAGTAGTTAATAGATGTTTATGCCTGATCACAATTCTCTCAAGTTGCTAGCTTTTGTCTACAGCTGGAAGTCATACTAAACAAGTTTTAGTTTTGTTTCTTGATCTTAATAATTTGCGCTAGAATTTAATATTTTCCAGTATCTACCCCTTAAACAGCACCAGCTTCTAAACAGCAAAGGCCTCTTTTCTGAGTATGGGGAGACCTTCAAGAAGTCATTAAAGTAAGACTGGTGTAAATGAAATCTGAATCAGGCCCACGTCAAAAGGCAAATAAGATAAATGCACAGGAAATTGTCACCAGGAAAACTGGTGCAACAAAGTACCTCCTCTAAGTACCTGCATACTTTTTTTTTTTTTTTTTTTTACCATTACAGGTAAGGTAGCTTGGGAAGAAAAGAAAAGGTTTTGGTTTTTTTGTGGTTTTGTTGTTTTTGTTTTTGGTTTTGTTTTTTAATTTTATCATAGTGTAAGCAGGAAGGGAGATGTTTAAATGAGTTCCTAAAGCTTATTTTTCTTCTGGGTAGTCCACTGAGAAGATTACACTGAGATCTGCACAGGGATTATATGCTTGTAGCTATTTCAGTACAGTTTATCACATACCAATAAGTTCCTACAACCCCTTTCCCCTCTGCACACACCCAAGGAAGCTATGGCAATTCACAGATTTGTCAGATAGCCCAAACGTAAATCTGATTACTGTATCCCCCTAAGCAATTGCCTTTAGGGTCAGATTTGTGGAATCTCTTTTCAACTAGTTTTCAATGTTATGACATGACATGTTCATACACAAAATGGAAAAATGTGCAAATAAACCTCCTATATCCAGTACCACATCTGAAGAAGATAAGCACACTGGAAGGTAAGTCATTGTTAATACACAGCAAAAGGTATTTAATTAAAACCAAGAACAGCTCAGTGATGTTTATGCTGAGGAGATGCAGTAATATACCCAGACTTTCCATTACACAGCATGAGGTAGAGAACAACCCTATGCCTCTGCCTTCCCTACTTTCCACCCTTTGTCCACTCTGCCTCCATGTGCACAAGACTGCTGTTCACAATAAGGTAGAGTAACAGGTTTTGCCTGTCAGCAATGGCTTTTACTTTAACATTTCACTTATTACATGCCTATTTGACTAAGTTAAGCAGCCTCAGCCAAGATCCGTCTTGCTTTCTAGCATCTCAGTTTCAGTTATTATCTGCCAGTACAAAGCAATAATTTATCTGTGTTCTTTCAGCTCCAAAACACTAGTTGTGCAGCCAAAAACACAAATAACACTACAACTACTGTGCTTATTTCAGAGCATGTGGATTTTTCCCTTTTCTTCTTTTTTTTTTTTTTCCTCTTAACTAAGAGATGGACCACCCTGCTTTCACGGCACAGAACACTATTTACATTGCAATACTTGACTGTGTAATACATCTGGCATTTTTGGGCAGGATTCCTGAGCTAGGGGCCAGAAGCCCTTAAGTAATGATTTAAGGATGGAAAAAAAAAATCATACAACTGACTTAACAGTGCTCATTTCTACTTTGCTGTACTTAGCCTTTGCTTACTGACTGAAAAGCAGAAATGCATCATACTGGTAAACAAGAGAAGGCTGTTTCTTTTAATTTATCTCACTGTTAGTAAATGAAGACTGTATTACAGTTTAAGGGCTCAGCTCCAGCTTCAGGTATATGGGTGTACAACACTGCACATGTGCCTTAAAAATATCAGCTTTTCCTTGCACATGAGCAAAATACACGTGTTTCAAATACACGATGATTACTTGTATATTTGAAGCTCGAATTAAGCTCAATACAATTCTCTGAAGGAGCACCACCTTTGCAGAAAGAGTCAGGTTATGGATCTGCTCATTCCCTTACCTCTTATATATTTTGTTCAAGCACTGAAATAATGAAGTTTTCCAAAACCAAGAAGTTAAAGCCAAGACATTCATTCTAAACCCCAAAATTTAAATCTCCACACATCAAGACATCTATATGGTCAGCAGTTTCCATTAAGGGCTTTTTACCTCGTGAAACTATGGCTTCTGCCAAATTCAGGCTGTTTATAGCAACTGAGATGATACTGAATGAAAATAACAGAGAAAAAACAGTAACAAGTACATTGTATTTATAGATACTAAGCTAACATTATAGAGCAAAAACAGGGAATTAAGAAAAATAGAATATATTTTCAAATTCTGAATTCAAAGTTACTCCTCGCAACTTCACTCCATCTATTTCTAGTGCAATGTACAATGAAAAAATACTTCATGTCAAAGTCGTTCAATTAGAAGCACGGATAAACATAGCTTATTGCATCCAGTATTCATTGGTCATATTTAGCATACTGTAAGTGGATAACAAAATTGGATAGATCACATTAGAGGGGAGCAAAACATCTTCCTGTTCACCTGGATTCACAGACACAGAAAGAAAAGTGGCCATTGTAAGACAGCATGCATTTTCAGTGCAGATATCATGCTTCAAAGCACTGAGTTTTCTGTTGGGAGGCACCACCTTGGGAATCTGTTGCCCCAGTAAAGCACCACCAGCAAAAATACTAATACAGTTTCTGCAAGTTACAATGAAAATCATGTATCTTTATCTTTCTGAAATCTGATGGGGTACTATACTTCTGGCTGTAGAACTGTCACAGCCTTTAAGAAGTTTCATTGATTTCTTCAGGTTTTCCCAGGTAGAGTGACTCACAAACACATATGGGGAAAGACCTCCTGCATAATACAAAGAAGGAGAGATTAGAGAAATGAAAACAACTAAAGGCATACTGAAGATAAAAAAGAATGATTGACAAAATATATATCTAACTGTACAGTAGACACACAGAAAAATTAACTTCTTTGTAAACTTCTGCACTTTAGCTCCTGCTGAACTCCAAAAAGAGCATCTAGAACCATGTATATCCATGCCATCATTTGCAGAGAGAAAAAGCACTGTCGAAGGCTGAAAGACTGAACTATATTCCATATACAGGAGAAAATGTCTGACAAGGAACAGCCCCACAAGGTCTACAGCCAAAACGCTGTTTTCACCAATCAGAATATTCTTAAAAAGCTAGGTATGGGCACAAAACTTTACAAGCACGGTTTTACCTGAGTGCTCATAGGTTGAAGAGCATAATTCACTGTAAAGCTAAAGGGGTTGTGCATAAAAGTCCATGAGTATCAAAATAAGAACATGTTCCATTAGACACCAAAAGGTAAGCAGTTGCAGACACATTAAAACTAGCATCCTAGTGGACACAGCTCCAACAGGTCATAGGGAGGTCAGCTTTGAAGGAGAAATCCAAATGAAATATAAACATGGCATTGTGAACCAGACAAATCTCCTATAGCTTTGTCCAGCCAGCACTAATCTAGGTATCAGCTGTGGTGCATAATCTAAACAAAGAGATCAGTCAGTTCGTACATCTGGAAGCTGTCATATTTTCGAGCCTCCTAACGGTTATGTGTAGCTGAAACAGCCACTTGCATGCAACAGCCTTTCAATTTGTTGAGTGGTCAAGAACGGTTACATGTACATGCGACATAGTATCACTACTTTCTGGGGAACCACTGCAAATACTATTTAATAACAGGACTTGGACCATCTCTTCCCAGGAAAAAAATTAATCATGAAAATGCATGGAGTCTGGGTGAGGAACTAGAATTTTCCTTAATGCATTCTCTGTTGAAAGTAAGTATGAGTAGTCATGGCTTTTGGAGTTCATTCTTGTCTGAACCCAGTGTCCGCTGAGGACCAATGAGAAAGGAAGGCCCATTCTCATGAAAAAAAAAAAAACAAAAAAAAACAAAAAAAAACCAAACCATTAGTCCACTTAGCAGGTAACAGGAGCTGGTGTAGACCTCAGACTACTCATGCCACCTCCACATAACACCACAATAACAGCATGAGCCAGGTCTACAGCAGAGCTAACTCTTCTGCTTGCCTACATTCTCCCTGCTCCTGCTCAGTGGGGACCAACAATAATGAACTGTTGCTTTCAGCTGCTCTATTTCCCTCCAGGATTTTTGTGCCGAAATTTCCAAGCTCTCCTGAACTACGGAAATGCCTTCACAACCTGTTCACAAGCAGCAAAATCCCCAGAGTGCAAGATGACACTCAAAGCTCAGAAGAAGGAAAAGGGGAATGGTGCAGCCAAGGCCCTGCCCTGTTTAAATACACATTTCAACAGTGAAGGAAACAGACCCTTCCAAACAAGGATCTGTAGGACAGATTCTGCCACGGACACTGGCAACAGTGTGTTAAGTTTTGAAATAACAATGAAGACTAATTTTCTGCAGCCTTGAGTAAATTAAATGCCTCTAAAGTCTGAAAGCCAGGAGGAACTCCGCAACCATGCACTTACACCTTAGGAGGGGGTGCCAGTTCTACAGGAGATCCTTCCCTTGCCCTTCTGAGAAAGGGGGGCACCCTGGTAGTCGGCTGTGGCTTTGTACATGGTAAGGCCTAGCTACATCAAAGTCATTCCAAGTTCTGCCGCTATATTCAGCGAGTTCAGGACTTCATCCCTCCTCAATGACCAAAGGATGGTCACATTAATACCTTCATTAAAACTCTTGCAGATGAAATAGAGGAATTTCAAACACTGAAGCTGTTTTGTTTCATGTATCAGCTTTTCAGCAAAGAGCACCAATTCTGAGTAGTAATATGGACACCTGTCAAACTGGAACTTAACAGAGACTCACAGTAATTTTTAAGTTAATAGCAGGCCCTTGAGAGATGACAATTAAACACCTGTTTAACTAAAACCTTTGAACATCTTTCCTTAAAAACTTTCAATATACAGAAACAGGGGGCGTTCAAGTTCACATGAATATAACACCCACTATCCTTATGTTTTTATCCACAAACATCAAGTAAAGCTTAAGTATTAGAAGTTGATGCTATTTTCAAACCAGAAGCATGGACCCAAATAGCCTTACGTTTTGACCAGTAAACATTAAAAAGAGCATGCTGCCCAGATGACTATTCTACAGCCATCACGTGGAAACACCATTGCTAATTTTTGATTTCAGAAACCAATTCAGAAACCAATGAAACAGGACTTGGAATTTTCCAGATAAACACCTTTCAACGAACTTTCAATATGCACTGTGGAATACAACACAGTGCAAGACAGCATTCAGAGAAAACTAAGCTCTTACATCACCAGATCCAGACGAACCTAATGGATCTGGTGATGTGATCAAGACAACCTTTCAGAGTGTCACACAGCCTACCAACACCCCACCTCAGATTCATCAACAGCGTAACCTCTGCTCTTCTGCCATATACACTGTGTCAATGCGGTGATGCAGGTGCAAGCACGTCTAAAACAGTACTACTCCTCTGCTCTGCACAAATCATCACTGCAGTGGGAGTGAGGAATTATGTTTAACTGTATTCAAACCAAACACTACTCCATCCCAGTCACATATATTTGTCTCCTTGAAACAACAAATTCACACATATTTGTTTCTTTACTAAACTTCTTTGCTTCTACAAAGAGTACTAGTGTAAAGTTAACTGATGCCTTAGGCAGAACTTAAGAATAACTTTCCTCTCCACGTGCACTTGATCTGCTGGGTTAAGCAAAATAAGAATCTACGGAAATAATACCAGTTCCTGCATCACTCAGACACTTTCCTGATTTTCAACTCATGCTGATGTTGCACAGGTAGATTAATGTACTTTAAGACCTCCCGTATGAAGATAGGCTGAGAAAATTGGGGCTGTTCAGCCTGGAGAAGAGAAGGCTGCATGGATACCTCAGAGCAGTCTTCCAGTATCTGAAAGGGGCCTATAGGGATGCTCGGGAGGGACTCTTCATGAGGGACCGTAGTGAGAGGACAAGGGGCAATGGGCTCAAACTTAAACAGGGGAAGTTTAGATTGGATATAAGTAGAAAGTTCTTTACTGTGAGGGTGGTGAGGCACTGGAATGGGTTGCCCAGGGAAGTTGTGAATGCTCCATCGCTGGCAGTGCTCAAGCCCAGGCTGGACATAGCCTTGGATGGCATGGTTTAGTGGGAGGTGTCCCTGCTCCTGGCAGAGGGGGTGGAACTCGATGATCTTGAGGTCCTTTCCAACCCTAACCATTCTATGATTCTAAGATGGGTCAGCCATAAACACTATAGTAGAGTAACTTGATTTTTGCCCTTTTAGAGTGAAACAGTGCGACACATAGCTCAAATCTTCACTTACAAACTGTTTCCACTGTGCGCACTCAGGCCTAACTCACTTACAATTAGAACACACTCACTGTGTTCCAAGTACCAAAACTGAACTATGTGGCTACTGAGGCACTACGTTTTCTCTGCAGGATGTCCTATCCCTACCTGTATTACCCATTCTCTTCCCTCAAACTGTCATAAAGAAGGGACTCTGCATGTTAGAGCTTCTTTAGCTTCATGAAGAGGACTACTTAAAGAGGTAAAGGTTTGACTGAGCTACAGCTGGTGCAAAAAGTCCAGAAATCAAGAAAGAAAGGAAGGAAGACCATGATCCTCAATCCCTTAGAGAAGAAAAAGTAATAAAGAAAGTGAAGGAAAAAAAATACCAGTACAATAGTGACATGAAATGAATTACCAATGAACAAGACTAGACCACCTCTCCCCTCACGAGCTGCTTCAATTAATGCTATTCAAGGCATTGCAGTAGCCAAATTTCAAGTTCCATTTAACAGAACCTTCTCTGGAGCCACAAAACTACCTTCTTTCAGAAGCAGAGGCTGTGAATTTATGTGTGACTGCTGTTCACACACAGGATCTTAGTGTGCTTGTTGCACTGGCAGCAAAAAACATAACCAGTTATGGGCATGATTTCGTTTCCATCCAGAGTACTTTCTAGTTATGAATGGATGTTTCTAAAAGCACATCTGTGTCCAACAAAATACAGTCACAGAGGAAATCAATGCAAAGCCCTTTTTTTCCCCTCTCAAGGGCGTATGATGTATAAAGATGCTAAACACTCTCCACAACTCTAGCATGCATAGACACCCACACAAAGCAGTTCAACTAAAGCTGAATGGCTGTGGATAACAGAACTGCCACTAAAATGGCAGTCCAGAATTTGTTTGCCAAAGCAACTAAAACAAGCATCCCTCAGTAGCAAGATATGCACATGGGGATGACAGACCTGCTGATGGGCTGAGGGGAGAAAGCCGTATGTCCCAGTCAAAGATGCCAGGGACCTGGACTACAAGACAGGTGCAGGGTCTGAGGTCATACTGCGGGACACGGACTAGTAAATGAAGTGCCCTGAAGAGCAGCCAGAGGATGACTGTGGGCTGCTTTTTCTAGGGGGAACAAAGGGAAGGAGGGAGGTGGTTTTGTTTTTAATAAGTAAATAAAGCAAAAAGCTATTCTACAACACTTAATGTCAAGAAACAAGCTGAGTGGTAAGCTAATTTGGAATCAGAAGGCACAGAGAAGGGCTTCAGTGCTGGCATAAATCCTGAAGGTGAAACACTACAGAAAACTGAAAAAATGGTGATTTGGAGATCTGTTTTTCTTTTTCTTTCTTTGAAAGTTTGCCTATCCGGTGGGTTTCTAAACTTCTTATGTAAATATTTCAGTCATAACAGCTTCAGGCCTAGACTACTATTCATTTACCTTGGAATGTGCATGGCCTTAAAAACTCATTCAAAATTTGCTTCACTATTTTTAATTAATTGTGTTACGCTTTTAAAGCAACCATTCACTTCCTGCAAACTTGCACTGTATTATGTTCCATGTTCTATGGTATCCAGAAATACACCATAGAAAATCAGCCTCTTTATGTAAATACTGCCAATTTATGCAGCAGTAAGAACTGTAAAAAGCTTCAGCAGCAAATCAAAAACTGTTACTTGAAATATATTTCAGTAGTGTACCAGTGGACATACAGGAAAACCAGGTGATGAGGCCCCTCAGGGATTGAGGGAGGAGCTATTCAAAGGGCAAAAACCAGCTAGAGGGCCAGGCCCAAAGAGTGGTGGTGAATGGAGATAAATCCAGTGTGCAGCTGGTCATAAGTGGTGTTTCCCAGGGCTCACAGTTATTGAGGCCAGTTCTGTTTAATATCTTGCTCAGTGATCTGGACAGGACATTTAATGCACCAAAGTTTCCAGATGACATCCAGCTAGGCAGGGGTGTTGGTCTGTTTGAGGACAGGAAAGCTCTACAGAGGGATCTGGAGGGATCTGGACAGGTTGGGTCAATGGGATGAGGCCAACTCTATGAGGTTCAGCTAGGCTACGTGGTGGGTCCTGCACTTCCGGGTCACAACAACCCCATGTAGCACAAGAGGCTTGAGGAGGAATAGATGGAAAGCTGCCTGTTGGAAAAGGAGCTGGGAAAGTTAGACCTGCTGAGTGAGTCAGCCATGTGCCCAGGTACCCAAGAAGGCCAACGCATCCTGGCTTGTATTGGGAATAGTGTGGCCAGCAGGGCCAGGCAGTGATCATTCCCCTGTACATGGCTGCACCTGGAATCCTGTGCTCAGTTCTGGGCCCCTCACTACAGGAAAGACCTTAAGGTGCTGGAGCAGGTCCAGAGAAGAGCAACCAAGCAGATGAAGGGTCTGGAGCACAAGCCTGATGGGGAATGGCTGAGGGAACTGGAGGTGTTTACTTTGGCAAAAAGGAGGCTGAAGGGAGCCTTATCGCTCTCTACAACTACCTAAAAGGAGGCCGCAGTGAGGTAGGGCTAAGTCTCTTCTCCAGGTGACAAGAGCAAAGAGCCTCAAGTTGCATCAGGGGAGGTTTAGACTGGGTATTAGAAAAAACTTAGTCACTGGAAAGGTTGTTAGTCATTGGAAGAGGCTGTCCAGGGAAGCAGTGGAGTCACCATCCCTGAAGGTATTTAAAAGATGTGTAGATGTGGTACTTAGGGACCTGGTTTAGTGGTGGACTTGGCAAAGCTAGAGTAACAGTTGAAGCTGATGATCCTAAAAGGCTTTTCCAACCTAAACAACTTTATGATTCTGTATTTGGCCAACATTGCCCAGTTAATTCAAACTCTCAGTAAACAAAAGATAAAGGCAAAAATAAGACAGGGTCCCTTAGTATAATAACCTCCAGAGTTTACCTTCATGCTGTTAGAAGCAGACGCATACAAACACAGAAAAGTGAATTTGGTCACTGCTTTCCACTTTTGCATAGGAAGAAGAGCATTTTCCATATTATCTCTTTCCATGCCTGTTCTTACTCAAATTCTCAATCTGTAGTTCTATCTTTAGTTTAGAAGCAGAAATATGAAACTGCTATTTGTTAGGTTTATTTGTAACACCTGGCTCATGAGTGGAACATTGACAGCCTCTACCGAGAAAGCGCATTCTAGCAAGCTCTTTTGTGTAGATAGTCATGTAGTGCTAGAACAGGAAGACTAGAAGTTGAATTAAATCCAGAATACTTTATTTTATCTTAATCAGCTACGTTTTCTTTTTCCTCCAATTGAGAAATGCAAGGGTTTCTAAAAGCAGAATTTGAATACTTTTTTTTTTTTTTACACTATTTAATTCTGACATGAAAACTAAACTCACTAGATGTGAAATTAGAGAGGTCAACTCTGTACAACCAGCTGCATTATGAATTCATCTTGGCCATAAAAACCTCAGAGATCAATTTCAACCAGATTTTAAACCAGGGACTTTCCCCCTCCCCACTCCATGAAGCAACAATGACATGAGAAGAGGTCAGTGCAGCAACTGAACTAAGTGGCTATTTTGCAAACCTATTTGTCCCTTGAGAGCTTCATTTTTTACTGCTGGGCTAGTCATATAGACATCATCAGCAAGTAGTTTCTTGGTATTACAGAGTTACAGAAAGCAGGTGGCATTAATCGGATGGGATCAACCTTCCAAGAGATCCCCGGTAATATCAGGACAATAAATCTCAGGGAAGCGTGCTGGATGGAACTGCAGTCACGCATTATTTACCAAACACAGAAAAGCAGGGACAAAACATATATGAGCAAACATTGACAAAAGAAACTTTGCTGCAACAACCTCACAAGGACTTAAAAATGTTCACAATCATTTGCATGAGTATATAAGGTACTCAGGACCTAGTGACCAGTACAGACTCTAACTGCACATCTCTGCCTATAGATGAGATCCTGCACTGCCTGCTCTCTTTCTCAGGGCTGTTAAAAGCAGATCCCATCATATTTCGGGATCCTGGACTACATGGACCAAAAAACAGTTCAGTTAGTCACACATTACTTTCCGAAAACAAAACCCAGTACTCACTAAGTGACCGGTGAACCTCATCCTGACCCCAGTATGGCTGTCATCTGCAAGGGTGGAATCTGGCCATATACGCTCCAATTCATTCAGGACAGATCACCTTCCTAACAGCCGCAAGTTTGTTTGCACTCAGCAATAGCTTTTCCACACTCTCACATAGAGAGCTATTTAGTAATGATTATTTATGGAGCCTTCTATATTAACTTTTATAAGCCACATTCTCCTGCAAGCAACTTTGACGTAAACCCAGAGTAACTACCGCAGCCAAGGAACTCTGTTTTTGCATCAACCCAGCTAACGAGGAAATATGATGCTAAGCAAATTCTCCCCCAGGAAAAAGGAAAAAAAGAAAAAAGTGAGAAAACACACACACCCCCCCACTCAAAAAAAAACAAACAAACAAAAAAAACCCAAAAAAAAAAAAACAAACCCCAAACCCCAGACCCAAAGCCGCCGCGGCCGCCAGGAGCGGTGGTTCTCAGACAGGGGTACCCCGCCGGGTTTGCGGCACCACCGCCTGAAGGACACACGGGTCCACGACGGGGGGCGCTGGCGACACCGCTTTACAACCCCACACCCCGTGTTTCTGCCCTGGGTGGTGGTGCGCGCTGCCAAAGGCAGCCCCGGCCCCCCGCACAGCGGCTCTCTGTTGCCAAGCCTGCGTTCCTATGACGGTGTTCTCAGGCTAGGCCCAGAGGGACCACCCCCACCCCAGACACTGCCCGCAGCCACCCCCGTTCTCCTCGGCAGACTATTTTTCTTCTCTTTTTCGGCCCTTTCCCACCTCTTTTTCCTCTTTCACCTGATAAAAACGTGTCCCCCCCCGTCCCGTCCCCCCCTCTGAAAGCTGTCCAAGCGCAGGACCACACACAGACTCCCGCCCCTCCACGCCGTTTCCTTCACCGACCGCCCCCTCCCCCCCGCCGCGGGCGCACGCACTCCCAAAATGGCGGAGGGGCGCCTCCCGGCAGCGTGCCCACATCCCACCGCCCCTGGGGAAGCTGAGACCCGCCGGCCACATCTCGCCAGCGCAGAGGGACGGGACAGAGGCCGCGGGCTGGGGGCGGCCTGCCCTGTCCTCCCCTCGGCGAAACACACTGCCTGCCGCCGCGGTTTCTCCCCCTCCGCGGCGGCGAAGTGGTACGCGCCGCCCGCAGCCGCGCGCCGCGGCCCAAAGCCCGCCGCAGCTCGATCCCGCCGGCGGCAGCCCCTCCCAGCCTTCGGCTCACGGAGCCACGCGGTCCCCGCCGCTCCAGCCTAGCGCACCCGGCCGGGCAGGCGGGGAGGGACGGGGACGAGGCGGCCGCGGGGAGAGGGGCACTTACCTTCCACCCACAGCTCCTCCACGTTGGTCTCGAGATTAGCTGCCCTTAATCCTACAGCGAAAGCCCCAAAAATCAGGAGGCCGACAACCAAGAACTTCCCGCAGTTTTTCTGAATGTAACAGCCCAGTTTAAATAACAGTCTCTGAAACTTTGCTCGCAGCCACAGCGGTGCTTTCCGTCCCGTCGCCTTTCCCTGCAAGGCAAGAAGAGGTCAGTAGTAGAGAGGCTGCTAGGGGGGAGCCCCCAGCCCCCCTTAACACCCCTGGGACCGAGGACGGAGCCGTCCAGCCGCCGCCCCAGGCGCTAGGCCAGGATGTACCTGCGGGCAGCCATGCTGGCCCCAGCGCAGCGCTCGGGGCGCGGTGACGCCGCCGCATCACGTCCCGGCAGCCGCCACCTGCGCTGCCCACCGTGCTCCCCTCTCCCCAGGGCACTGCCCGCGGCGCAGCATCCCGCTGGCGAGAGCCGCGGGTCCAGCGCAGGAGCAACCGTTTCCGATTAACCGCAACAGCCACAAAAAAGGAAGATAAAAGCCCCTTTTCGTGTTCTCCTTAGAGCACTGAAGGGCGGGGTGGGGTGAAGACGGGACGGGGGGCCCGGTGGTGACGGAAAGCTAGCCGGTAGCAGTTTGCTGCCGTTCCCCCATTCCCGACTCTTAGCAAGGGTTTGATGCTGAGGCAGGACCCACGTGGTGAGCAGCGCTGTAAGATCAGAAGTAATTCATTTCCATAGAGTTTGGAGACGCTGTGTGATCTGAATTAGGAAGTAGAGCAGCCATCTGTAAGTTACGACAATATTTGTGAACGGAAGAGGGCAGCCACATGGATTTTCTTTTTTTTTTTTTTTTTTTTCCTCCCTTCTCTCCTCCTCCTTTCCCCCTTCTTACAAAGCCTAGAAATCCGCTCCCTGAAGTTAGACCATCCCCGCAGCAAGGCAGCTTTTCGAGCTTGTTTACTTTGAACATTTTTTGGCCAGCGGAGGTCGGCGGCGGAGGCCTTACCTCCGCCCCGCCAGGGCCGGTCCGGGCTGCCGGGGCTCTCCGGCATCACTAGCCCTTCGCGGGGACCGGCGAGACCGGAGTTACGGTGGCAGTTTGTTTATGGCCCTCGATCCGTCTCCGACCGCCGAGGGAAAGAAGCCTCTGCGAGTTTTCACTGCCGAGGGGAGCCCCTCTCCAAGGGCAGTCGCCGCGTCGGCGGAGGGGAACTTCACAAAAGCACAACTTCTGCCAAGACCGCCCGCTTTCTCCCCTGTCCCGGCCGGGAGCCGGTGTTGCCGAGATCGCAGAGCTCTACCAGGGGATGGAGAGGAAACGGAGGGGGAGAGAAAGAGCGGGGCCAGGGGCTAGCCTGGGGGGGAGGCCGGGAGCGAGCCGGGGCTGGATCGGAAAATTTAACCAGAGGAGTGCTCCGCAGCGCAGGCACGCAGCTGGGCAGGCACAGGCGAGCAAGGAGGGAAGGAGGGCACTCCCGCACTGAAGAGTCACAGACGTCCCTCTCTTTTTTCCCAGCATTTTATTGGTGGCTGTTTCATTTCCATCTCCTCCTTCCACCCCCGCGAGAAAACACACCACCCCCCTCCTCCCCCGCCGAAAAGCAGCTCTAGCGCTAACTTGTATCTCTGGAAAAAAGAGTGAGAGATTGAATGCACCTTTGAGATCTGCTCCAAGGCGAAAGCCGCATCGCAGTAGCTCGGCCGCTGCAGATACTCCCGGTCGGGCGCCGCGGCGCGCCGATTCCCTCCGGTCCTTCGCCGCCACCCGCCGCCGCTCCTCGCCGCCCGGCCGGGGTGGCCGCCGCCGCCCGCGCTGCTGCTGATCTCCGGCTCCGACGCGTTACCGGCCGAGGCCATGTTGCCGCCGCCGGCGGGACGGGGGAGCTGCCGCTGCCGCGGCGGGCCCCGGGGCCCCGGGGGCGCGGCGGGGCCGCGGGGGGCTGGCGGCCCTGAGGGCCGCGGACTGCTGCTGCTGGGGCTGCTGCGGGAGCTGCCGCCGCCACCGCCGCTGCTGGGGCTGCTGCTGCTGCTGCGGCGCGGCCGCCTCACGCGGGGCGCGGGGCGGCGGCTGCCGCCGCGGCCGCTCCGGCCGAGTCGCTCCCCGCGGCTCCCATTGCCACATCGCGCGCGGACCCCGAGCTGCAGGCGGCCGCTCCCCGCGCCCAGCAAGGGCGGGCGGGCGGGTGGGCGCGACCCTCGGCGCCCCCCGGCTGCCGCCGCCGCCGCGCTTTCCTCCGCTCCCGTTGAAATTGCCTCCTCCGGCCGCCGCTGCCTCCGGGAAGCCGCTGTCCGCGGCGGCTCTCAGCGGCGGGGCGGCGGCGCGGCGGGCCGCGATTGCTGCTGCTGTTGCGATGCCTCGCCGCGCTGCACCATCCTGCCTCAGCGCCGGGGTGCTTCCCGCGGGCCGCGGGGCCGGCGGGGCTCCGCGGTCGGCACCGCCGCGGCAGCGGGCAGCCGGCTGCCTGGCGCTCTCCCCCGGCGTGTGCGCGGCAGCACCGAGCTGCAGCCCCTCGGAGCAAGAGATGAGATGAAGAAGAAAAAAAGGACTCTCTCCATTTGGATAAAGAGGAGGAGGGGTGGAGGGGGGGGGGAGTATGAGAGGAGAGAGAGCGAGAGAGGGCGAGGGAGGAAAAAAAAAAAAAGCGCTGAAAGCCCGCCCCCGGGGCTGTCAGATGGCTTGGGTTTCTGCGAGGCGATTGGCTCGGGGAGGGCAGAAATTACTCAGCAAACATGACTATTATTAGCTGCTTAGCAACAGCTCACCAAAGTAGAGAGACCACCCAGGCCGACAACCCTTGTGTGTGCATCTCCAGCTTCAGGGGGAGCCTTAAAGAGATCCAGCCTTCCTTGCATGCAATACTTCCATTAAGGAATGCCTTCCCCCCCTTTCTTCTCCGTTTTCTTTTCAAGAAAGTTTTCTCCTCTCTCTCTCTTTTTTTTTTTTTTTACTTTTTTCTTTCTTTTCATTTTTTTCCTTTCTTTTCCGCCCGGGATGCTTGCAGACAAATACACGCGCGGGATTTTCTCGCTATCGACATATAGAAATATGTTTTCCCCTTTTAAAAAAGAGAGGGAAACTGAGGGAAAGCAGCATTAAACGCTTTCTAAAGCCCTTAAAAGAAAATCCTTTTAGAGGCACCTTGGCCTCAAGCTGCAACAAATACTGGGAGGTCCGAGCTGAATTCCCAGGCTTGCAGAAATAATGACAGGGTGGTGGATACTGCGGTAGAAAGTGCCAGATTTTTCTCCCTCTCTCTTTCTTTTTTAACTAAAGAGGAGTCTTAGTTCCTTGCAAGAAAACCACTCCGTCCAGTTAGAAAAGCACAATGAAAACTTAACACTTAAGGGATTTAAACCCGCTCGGTAGCTAGCCTGTTTCAACTTAGGACTCATTCTTTAACTGAAACCTGAGGAAAGCCAATTTTAATATGTTTTTAGTGTAAAAGTGCATGAAACGCAGCCTGCCTGGCCGCGCTAAACGCTTCTTGAACTATACTCGATTGTTTACTTTTTTGGCACCGCTTCTCCCCATCTCTGTTCTTTGAGAATCAGCCTTTAATTTCTGCCGTTACAGCTGCGCGCAGTGCCCCCAGACCCGGGGCTGCGCACCCGACCGCCAGCGCTGTTCCCCGCGGAGGCTCTGCGTCCCGGCGGACCTCTGTGCACACCGGTGCGGAAAGCAGCGGTTAACCCGCCCTGAGCCCTGTCCGGGGGGCGCTTGCGGTGGGGGGCTGCCCGCTGTGCCTTCGCTTGGCTTGGTGTGGAGGGGATAGAGAAAAGGAGGGGAGCGTAGGGAGCCGAGGTGCAGGCGCAGCTCGGCAGCCCACCGCCTCGATGCCGCGCACCTCTCCCTTTAGCCCCGCCAAGCGTGCCCGAGGCAGCTGTCATGGGCTAAACCTCCGAGCCCCTGGGCGCTGCCCGCTCCGTCCTGCTTGCGGCGGGGCTGGCCGGGCTGCCAGGCATAGAGCCCCAGGGCCGCCGGCGGCAGCTTGCTGAGCACCCACCGCACCGCCCATGCAGAGGTCCCCTCCGTGCCACTGCCTATAGGTACCCACGGGCAGGGGTTTTCTGGAGTGACAGCCGCCGGTGAGGGGGTCCCTCTTCCTTTCCGTCCCACCTCCGTTTTTCCCACTCTAGGGGAGACCTGCCTCCGGGAGGGCCCGGCCCTGTGCTCCGCGCAGGATTGTCTCCAGGAAAGCTGCTGGAAACAGCTAGCTGTCATAGCAAGCACACGTAGCTGCATATATGCGGGAGAAGGAAACCTAAAGAGGTTGGAGGGGGAAACCGTTTTCTGTTGAAGGCTGAAACCCACACCTGGGATGCAGTAGGTCACCTCCAATACAAATTTCCGCTTGGGAGGGTGACCATCGCACTAGGAACAACTGTGCCACTGCTTCTGCTCAGCTTCACTGGGTCTGGTGGGGTGGCATATCTAGGGGACAGAGAAAGAAGGCATACATGAAGAAACATTTTGATTCTTCAGCCTCCCAGCAGGCTCCAAAACCAGAGAAGAGTGTTCCTTCAAGCACCTCAAACCCCCAGAGCTTTCCTGCCTGACTCCTACTTGCTAGGTTCCACACAATAGCCCAGCACCCGTCCTTGCTCCTGGTTCCAAAACCCAGCCTGAAGACTCAAATTTAACAAGAGCTATCTTAATCTCCCCTCTCTCCCTGTGGTCTGGAGGGATTTCTTTTCTTTTTAAGCATACACAAGAGATTAATTACTGCAGGGATCTAATTGGCCTTGTTTCTGTATTTTTTTTTTTTTTTGCCTTAAGAAGTGTCAGTGTAAAAGTCTCCACTTGGGTGGTCAGAGCAGTGGCTGCCCCCAGTTTGCCTCATAGCTGATGCCTGCGCTCTACATTCCTGACGATAATGTTGTTCCTAATCAATCTGCCCTTATTTACATTTGTAAGCGCTGCTGGCTGTGATATGCATGTTCCTCCACACCAAGAGCTTTTTCCGTTCTCAGCAACTCGCAGGGATCCCACAGGCTTCTTATCTCGGTCTCGCGCTGTGTTGGAGGCCTAGGAAGCAACCTTTTATATCTGGCCTTCCCAGTTTCTGGACAGCCAGGGCTGGCGTACAAGAGTCTCAGCTTTGGCTTTGGCCATAGTGGGCTCATTTTGTAATATTCTGCCTCTTACTTAGATCCTCTTTGTGCTCATAACCTCAAATACTGCAAAGCTTCGCACTTCCTTCAGCCAGGTGAGGGGTCAAATTCAATAGAGGTCAACAGTGGGTGAAACGTATATGCACTGATTTTACTTTTTTCCAGGTTGCTTATGGGCACACCGCCAAGACCACTACACTGCTGGAGCATCCGATTACTTTAATAAACGGCACAGAGATTAAGTGCTTTGGCTCCATTTTGTAGGTGCTACAGGACAGTTGACCGTGGCAGAAGAAGGACTTGAGGTAAAATACCCTGGTTTTGTGTATTCCCTCAAGTTTTTTTGGCTATCATACACGTTTTTATCGCACAAGAGCACAGGTCTGCCACAGCCCTTGCTCCCCACGCAGGCCTGGCACTGGCTTTGACATCAGATAAGGTCACAGGGCAACACCTTCGCTGGGTTCTGCAGAGCAGCCTCAGCCTCTTTGTTTCCACTGGCAGTGCTTCGCTTACCACCGGCCAGAGGCCGCAGTCCGGGGAGTAAGGGTGGTGGGGGGGAGCGGCACCCGGGAACCGCTCCGCAGGGCAGCGCCACGCCCGAGGAAGGAGGCGGCTGCACGAAGCAAGCCCTCTCCCCCTCCGCAGTCCTGCGAGAAAGGGAACTGCTCGAGCCAACTTGTCAAAATAATGCGGCTAATTACCGCTGATCTCCTTTAATGGAAAGCTGCTCTGCGAGCCACAAAGAAGCAAATGAGGGATCTACAACACCAACCCAGCAGCGCTGGCATTTTTTTCCGCGGAGGGCTGGGGGGAAATGTGCCTCCGGAGCAGCCTCCAAGGTCCCCGCGCTCCTCTCGCTCAGCAGCAGGCTCCCAGGGGAGGAGCAGAGGGCCGGGAGGCTGCGCCGGGCAGTGGCGGGAGCGACAGCCCTCTGCCTCAGCAGACCTGGTCATATTCTAAGAGGAATTAGCTCTATAAACCCAAGTCTTCTTCAAGACAGATTCTTTTCCTGGCAAAATGCCCTGCCACTTGCAGGACATTAACGTGCATAGAGAGGGTAAAGTTACACTCAACCGTTTTTAGCTGGCCCGGACAACACCGGGTCTGCGTAAAGGTATAGCCCAAGTCTTGCATTTGGCAGAAGGGAGGTCATTCATTTTCGTGATCTCTGCCATCGGGTGTTGCAGAAAAGAAAAAAAAAAAAAATGAGCGACACAATCTCTTTGACCCACTGCTGGAGCAACAAATTTATTAGAGATATAGGCGTGAGAAATTAAAAGGAAGTAAAACAATTCAGGCTCATTGTATGTCTTTCTTTCATACTGCTAATCCGGTTTACACATCACGCCTACATGTCTCAATAGGGCTTTATACACTGTGGCAAAGGCAGAACAAAATAAAAGGTGCGTGTGTGAGTGCGAGTGCGTGCGTGTGTGTGAAATAAAAATAAAAACAGAGAAGTCCAAGACGTTTTAATACACAGTGGGTTGCCAGTTTTGTATCTACCATCTCTCGAAAGCAAACAGTTTTTAAAGGATTCCCACTCCTGCCCCTCCCTCCTCGGCCCTGACATTTCCCAGCAATACTACCTGTTGTCCAGATACAGTGTCGGATTATAATCCAGACACACAACGACCCTAATAGCCCTAACCAGAAATTAGATACACCTATCAGACCGGTGCCAAAATGATGTGGGACCCTCTAACCACAACTGGTAAATGCTCTCTGGTTAGAAGATGCCAGGTACCCATCTTGGCTCAGCATTTCTTTTAAAACCGTCCGATAACACCAGATGTCTCTCCCATTCCCCTCCCCGTTTTTATCTCCCCAGGTCTACCTCCCATACTGGGGGTAAAGCAGAGGACAGCATCCTCCGGCCTCCAGCCCATGGACACACCACTGAACATCCTCTAGGCTCCATCCCACCCCTGGGAGCAGCAGGACAACACGCATAGGACAGATGACAGCAGTGCTGTACCGGTCCCGATGGCACCGGGTACTAACTACATTCAGAGTCCGATACTAGAGCCGGGGACTGAAACCACGGTTCAACCTCACCTCAGGCACACCACGCATTTCACTGCTGTAGCAAGAGTGAGGCTGTCCCTCCTTTTTCATACAGCTGTATTTTCAGCAGTTTCCACTGGCTGTGATCATTCAGTTTCAAAGAGAGGTAAAGGATTCCTCAATGGACCTCGTTTAACAAACCCTGTTTAGCCTCTCCGAGAGGGAAGAAGACGCAAACTGCATATTCCCTGCTTCCCGTGTTCTGCGGAGCCTGGCCGGAGTCGGGGTTCTGGTCCCCGTAAGACAGGTTGTTTGGACCGCAGCTCACACAGGTGCCGAGAGATGTTGAAACTGGGGACCCGCTTGCATTTCTCCACGGGACTGCACAGCGTCACCGGAGGAGCGACTCCACATCCGCGGCGAGCCTCCCCTCTCCTCCCCACCCAGAGCTCCGACCAAGGCGCGGGGAGCCGGCCGGGAGAGGGGCACAGCCCCGCCTGCACAGGGGAGCCCCGCCACACCCTGCCCCCACCGCCGGGGCCCGCACAGAGCCCCCGCCCCACCCTGCCGGCCGTGCTGGCTCTGCCGTCCCTTCTCGGGCCGGACCAGCAGCCCTGCTCCCCTGTTCCCCGAAACGGCGTAGGCCCCAGATCGCTGCGTAGCCTTGCCCCCGACGACTGGATGAGGGTGTCCCCGTCCCCCGCCAGCCCAGGGCCCCAGCCACCAGCGGCCCCGGCCAGGGCCCGCGCAGCCCCTCCAGCACCGCCCGGTCCCCGCCCCGCGCCCGGGATTTGACGCCGGGTCCCCGGGCCCCCGGCCCCGCTGCCGCCCCGCCGTGGCCCCCCGGGGCTGCACCTACCATCGCTGCCCTTGCTGGAGCCGCTCGTGGGGAGCCGTGCTGGAGGGCTGACTGTGCCCTCATCCACTGGCACTGAAGGCTTTAATGGGACATCAGTGTTTTCTTCTCTGCCTCTTTCTTCTTTTCTTTTTTTCTTTTTCTTTTTTTTCCTTTATTTTTCTTATTTTTTCTTTTTTTTTTCCTCTTTCCTCTCTCTTTTCTCTTTTCTCTTTTCTCTTTTCTCTTTTCTTTTTTCTTTTTTTTCTTTTCTTTTCTTTTCTTTTCTTTTCTTTTCTTTTCTTTTCTTTTCTTTTCTTTTCTTTTCTTTTCTTTTCTTTTCTTTTCTTTTCTTTTCTTTTCTTTTCTCTTTTCTTTTCTTTTCTTTTTTCTTTCTCTTCTCTTCTCTTCTCTTCTCTTCTCTTCTCTTCTCTTCTCTTCTCTTTTTTCTTTTCTTCCTCCCTTCCTTCCTCCCTTCCTTCCTCCCTTCCTTCCTCCTTTTCTTCCTCCCTTCCTTCCTTCCTCCCTCCTCCCTCCCTCCCTTCTTTCCTCCCTTCTTTCCTCCCTTCCTCCTTCCCTCCCTTCCCTCCCTTCCTTCCTTCCTTCCTTCCTTCCTTCCTTCCTTCCTTCCTTCCTTCCTTCCTTCCTTCCTTCCTTCCTTCCTTCCTTCCTTCCTTCCTTCCTTCCTTCCTTCCTTCCTTCCTTCCTTCCTTCCTTCCTTCCTTCCTTCCTTCCTTCCTTCCTTCCTTCCTTCCTTCCTTCCTTCCTTCCTTCCTTCCTTCCTTCCTTCCTTCCTTCCTTCCTTCCTTCCTTCCTTCCTTCCTTCCTTCCTTCCTTCCTTCCTTCCTTCCTTCCCTCCTTCCCTCCTTCCCTCCCTCCCTCCCTCCCTCCCTCCCTCTTTCCCTCCCTCCCTCCCTCCCTCTTTTCTCCTTCTTCTTGTCCCTCTTTTTTTTCCTTACCCCAGAGGAACTGAAAGTGTAAAAAAATAACCCTCCCAGGTTGCAGGCATTCTGCAGAGTGCTGGAAAGCCTTACAATTACATGCCTGTTTCTATTAAGCAGCTCCATCGTACTCCATGTGGGTGGTCTGGCTCTCAATAGGCAGGACCTGTCAGGGTCACATGACGGACCCGCAAACGTTGCCCCTTTACAGTAAACTTCAGGGGAGAAAAAAAGAGGCAAGAAGAGCGAACAGGCGAGGGACGGGAGAGCCCCGTGCTGCCGGCCCGCACCGTCACGCCCCCGCAGCAACCCTGCCGCCGCTCCCTTCTCCCAACTTGGATTTCCACCGGAGGGAGGGAGACGGCGTGAAAGGCGCCAGGTGGTAGAATGCGGCTTTCTTCTCCAGAGGAATACATAGCTGGGTGTGTAGGGAGATGAGAGAACGGAGTGCTCTGGCTGCTGAGCGCCTGCACTGCACCTGATTTAGCGTGTTTGGTTCTGAAAGGTTTATGCCTGTCCCACCGATTTTTGCTAGAGGTCACTAGAAAGTCAGATTTCAAGTGATGTAGCAGCGCAATGCAAGAAAGCTCCAGTGAATTATACCTGAATGGGGAAGAGCACAGTGATTGCCTTTTTTTAAAAGCAACATTTTCTTGAATAGTTACAAATAGTGCAGAAATTCACTGCTACTTTTCTAGGATCTTGTGGTGGCTGAGTACCATTACTGGATCTGAGAGAAGTCAATGCTGATTTGAGATGGCAAATATTGTTTCCAGATTAGGGCGCAGTGCAAGGAATAAATGCCGTGTTCTTGGAAGACATGTTACTAATTTTTTGTGGAAGACCCTTGTTCTCTACTCAGTCACATTTGATTTGCCATCAGATTTGGTATATCTGCAACGTATTTTGAGAATAAAATATATTCCATACTGTCATAGACTTGTGTCCAAGTTGCCCAGATATTTCTGTTTGTAATGCATTTAGAAAATGTGCTTCATGATTGGGTTCAGTGATTTCACATGACTTTTTGGATACACTTTAGCCATGTTTTATCCATATTGCTCCTGTAAGAGAATTCCACTAATGGAAAATAAAGTGTATCTTACGGTCATATGTTCACTATCAAGAGTATAAAAACATTATGTAAGAAAAACTGTTAGGAAACATCTTGTGATCAAATTACATTAAACAGCCTAACTCCATACATATTATTTGCATAAAACCACCCTAGGCATCAAAATAATAAGCAAGAAGGACATTTTGCCTGCAAAACTGTTACTATTTTTACAAGACAGAGGGGCTTGTGTCAATGATAAAGAGTTGGAAGAGCAAGGGAAAAGACGTTTTGCAGGATTTTTAAAGAGTACATGAAAAAAATACATCATTTTTTATGGCCTCACTGATCAATCACAGAGTTAGATTACTGAAGACAACAGGGGTAGAGAATGCACAGATATTAATGGTTGTAATGCTCCAGTCTGTCCTCCCACCCAACACATTCAGTCTTAAATTTTCCAGAGAAGCACATAACTCCTGATGATAACTTCTAGTGGCTTCTGACTCCATATATTGGAGAGGATAGCACTCCCAGTGCATAGCATAACCGTGCCATGTAGCCGCAGCACTGTTGTATAAGGGGCAGGAGGCAAAATAGCAGAATAACCACATAACGAATCAGCAATTATTCTGCTATGGAAGAAGAGCGGGGCAAAACAATTCAGTGTGTGAGTATGCAGTTTTAGGAAGAGGTGTGCAGTAGAAACAAAACTTTAGAAGCAATGAAAAAATTGGGATGTTAGCGCATGTGTCCTTTCCTGTGGCAGGGGGTTTGGAACTAGGTGATCTTAAGGTCCTTTCCAACCGTAACTATTCTATGATTCTATGTTAGGAACCATCAGAGAAAATAACTTGAGAAATACAAGACTCCTTACTTTTTCAAAATCAAAAGTACATCAGTGGTAAATACCATAGCTTTCATTGACTCTTTCTTTTGCCAGTCTAATTCCTCCAGGTACTTCTGTACTACCCAGCAAACCCAAGTCTTTGGCACCCCAGCTGAAATTTATAATGTGTTCAGAAAAAATAGAGCAATCATACATGAACAATTATTACAAAAATAACATAATAAATACACAATTTATCTGTTTACCTTTATGTCACACAGACGTGTCACAAAGGAAAGAGTAAAATAGACATCTATGGGGATCACCCAGAATATTTCAGAAGAGGAAGGCAGAGCTGGCAGTGCCAGTTTCTTAATTATGTAATGTAGCTAGTTAAACAAAGATGATACATACAGCTGCAAGATTAAACCAGGGAAAAATTACTTCATAACCACCCTGTTTTCTGTACTATTTCCCTAAGCACCTCCTACTATACTTCTTTGGAGGCTGCATGCTGGTCAGGCTGGGGCTTTATGTGACACAGTGCTTTTGTTTATGGTCTTATATAGCAAATAGTTTGGTATTTTGCCTGTAGTTTCACTAAATTAGTATCTACTAATAATAGCTATTACTAAATGGTAACTAGCCATTTACATCTATATACGTATACCTAATGGAACTCTGGGGGGAAAAATAGATCAGTTACTATGCAACCTATACTCTCAACAGAAGTAATGATTATAGTCCATTGACAGTAACATCGGAAAATGATGGGGAGCAAAATCTGTAGCCTGGCAAACCTTAACCATCATGCTGTCCTGAATAAGTAAAAATGACTGCGTGAGCTCCTATTCACAGATTTGGTTGTCAGGAAGTGCTTACTCAAGCTGAAATCTCGAGGGCTTCTGGTAGATAGATCCCAATGGCATCTCTTGAGGCTTCCTAGCAGGGACAGGTAACCCTACAGTGGTCAGTGCGGCCACATTTGCTCTACTGGTAATTATGAATAATAATCTGGAAGTTAGTTGTGGTTCTACTTGGGTGTCAGTGCTTCACAAGGAAAAGGAAGAGAACGGAAGGAAAAGGGAAGGGAAAATGACAAAACTAAGACAAAGCTGACTTTGCTGCTGAAAACCAGACATCCACTCTTTAAGCAGCACCATGCTGAAGGATCTTATCCTATTTCATTTCCCTTTTTTCCTGTACTAGTAAAGACCATATTCAATCCAATTCGGTACTTTCCTTTTGAGGTCACTGCTGAAGGTCTTCAGCTCAAGCTATCTTGGTTATAACTACAGGTGGTGCTGCCAAGAACACTGTTCTGAACACGTGACAAGGCCACAATGTCAGTGGCCATATGTCACACCTCTTTTGGAGATGCAGTTAAGGCTAGCTAAGATTAAGAAAACTGACTCCACAGTCAGGGTAACCTCATGAAAGACATCGACTGGTTTGTTTTCGATTGTTATAGAGAGGAAGCACAGCTGTGGATGTAAGTCCGGTAGTCCTTTGCTATTGGTATCATGAGTATCTTGTAAACAGCTGGTGGTATGAGAAACCCTAAGAAAACAGATGTTCAAATGGCAAAAGTTCCTCCAAAAACACCATCAGAAGTATTAGGGCCAGCTAGGTCATTTGCTTGGTCCTCTTTCTGAAGACAGGATTGATTAATATGATATCCCTGGAGGATGGTTGTCCAGTCTGCATTTTAAAACCTCTCTCCACGATCTGTCTGCCCAAGGTGGTTCTGACTATTTGTGAGGGTTTTTTCCCAATGTCTAAACCAAATTTCCTTTTCTATAGCTTAGTCATATCACTTCTTCTCCTTTTAACAGTGAGCATGAAGTTTATTTCTTTTCTTATTATATAAACCTCAGAAAATTAGATTATCCATGTCCTTCCTCAGTTTTCAGTCTCGAGACAATTCATTCAACCTTTCTCCAGTGGCATATTTTCTAAATTTCTAATGGTTGTTATCAGTCTTCCCATGATTCTCCACAGCTGGTACAAAAAGGTGTGGAATCAAGTCTAACACACAATACTTCTTTCTACAGACCCAAGCATGGAGTTTGCCTCATTTGCAATTGTTGCATTTTTTTAAATTTTGCTCCAGATAGTATCCGCTATAGTCCCTGTATCCTTTTCTGTGTAATCTTTCCCTGAAGTCTTCACTTCAAGCTTGTCTATATGTCACTAGAAAAGAGTTATGTTCCACCTTTTTATATCATATTTAGCTGTTATCAAATCTCATTATTTTCTTACCCACTTCACTTTGGTATCATATTGCAATGCAGTAAGCTTTCCAGCAAAATCTGGCCATTGTCAAACATGAAATGTTTTACCTTGCCCCTGTTTCCTTATTAAAAAAAATTCACTTGCTAATCTTAAAAGTGAATTCAGAATTCACTGACTTATGTTAAAGATATAGCTTATAAAGTTTTGAGTAAGAGTAGTCTTACCTGGGGTGTAGTCTTAATAAGATGGGAGCTCAGCTGCTAGGAATTAGCCCATCTTCCACAAGTCTTCAATAGTATATGTTCATGGACTAAGACTGTTAATTTAGTTTGAATGTCACATCAAGGCTACAAGACCCAATGTCATATCAAGGATTCCAACCATACTAACAGAAATGTAGAACTGAAGGAAAATCTTTGCAGAAAGCAAATGAACGGTGTCCAGGCTTGGTATTAGCTCAATAAGCCTGAGAAGCTTCTTAGGCCATCTCCGCACTAATGGCCATTGCTGGCCTAAGAGGTTTCTCAAGTTTATTGAGGTAATTATCCTAGCATGTAAGGTTTCTGGTGTGTTCATGCAGGAAATACAATGGAGTCCCAGAAAGAATTCAAGTGGTGGAAGGCAAAAGAGAAGCAGATCTTCTGCATGGTCTCTTCTTCTCCATCAGCCTCAAGCTGGACCTGTGAAGTTTCATATATATCTGCAAATGTATGTGGCCTTTTGCTAATCCTCTAGGCTTAATCAGCCTAAAGATGATGCAAACCGTCTCCATAGGACGTAAGATTTCATGTGGTGCAGCAAAGCAACAGAAGCAGCATCACATATCTGAGTGACTGTGAAGAATTTATCTAGGTCTAAGAAATGAGTCATACCTTGTACCAGCTGAAACCACAATGATAAATGAGGACTTGGGATGTATGTTGAGAAGGATGTGCAGAAGAGTATGCCAGGCTGTAAACATCCTGTTTCTACTGTAGCATTTCCCACATCCATAACTCTCCATGGGAGAGACACCCCTCTTCCAAGATTGACTTGGAATTTGGTGAAAAATCCCCTGGGAACATGAGCAGGAATGGCCTTACTAGGTCATGGGACTCTAATAAGGTTTTGCTGACAGGTCATTTCTGCCTGTCTGCCACTTGAAGAAGTGTTATAAAAGACCTAAGCAGCTAGAGTTTCTCCATGTAGTGCTTCCTAGGATACTGATAGCCACCACAAACAAGGGGATGTCCTACGCCCTAATCTGCTACTAAGTGTACTCTGCTCCACTTTCAAAATAGAGTGATGGTAGTGTTGGGATGTTGGGGTCACATGCACTAAAAATACACCCAAGGGCAGTTTTGTAAGTCATGTTGATACATAAAATTGGAACAAATGGTATAGTTGGGAGTCCAGGCGTACTCATGCGTACACAAGTGTTTCTGCAGCTCTGAAAGAGAAGCATCAAACTTCAAAGTCACCTGCAAGTTAGGAACAGTGCCTGTGAATTTAATTATGCTGAGTTTAATCAGAAATGAGTGGAAAGTTACTTGGGCCTCTGGAGTAGAGAGGTGTCAGGAGGTGTTATCTCCTGAGATAGATGAGAGACAGGTAATTTATTGCCTAGGAAACACACAGAGGGTTTTAGAGGTAGCTGAAAGAGAGAACAGGGGAAGTATGCCCTAAAACTGCTAGTGAATCCAGCATTTCTAGTGTCTGTGGTGGTTACATTTCAGTTCCCAGGTGTATCTTTTGAAGGGAGTTTTTAATAACAGAATGGTTTCTGCACCCAAAAGTTAGTATTTTCCCTCAAGCTGTACAAGCTGGACTAATGAAAGATATTATCTCTACCTACGCATCTTCTCATTTTAACAAACTGGCAGCTCAGTACAGGAAGTTCAGTGCATCTGAATGCCAAACTGTTCAGAAGAAAGCCTAACTTTCCTCTTCTTGTCAGGTTTTTAGTTGTCCATCTGTAGATGGCAGAACAGACGTCTGCTTTGTCCTTTGCTGGTGTGTTTAGGATCTGAAGCATAAGAACTGAAAGACTGCTCTTGGCATTTTAGCCATAGTGTGTTTCTCCCCATATAAATGCCAGCTGCTTACCTCAATAAGATTATGATTGTGTTTTGCATGGTTTCTTTCTTTTTTCATTTTGTCAAGTACTTTCATGTTCCATTGGTGGAAGAGCAGCCAGTTAGTCTTCTCTATAATATTTAACGAGCCAGGGTAAAAATACTGTATTATAAATTGTAACCCAAGACACTCTTGTGGTAGAGTATTTCCTCTTGAATAACAATGGAAAAATTTCGCCTTTTATTTTGTAAAGTAAGGAAGGAATGCACAGAGCAGCTCTCTCCTGCTTCCCCCAAGAATCATGCATCGCAGTACACTTTCTGCATTTATTTTGACAGTTTATTAATGATATTATTTAATGTACTAATAAATGAGTAAATGAAGTCTTAGCACTCACTGTGCTATTACACTAATATAAAAGTACATTGTAATGCTCTGCTACTAAATCTTTGCTCAATGAAAACATCTGTATTAGTGAAGTTCAGAGAGATGCTATTGAGCATTTTGTATTCATCTGTAACAAATTGTTTAGACAAATAGGCTAGTATTCACTACTCAAAGACACACACATAAATGTTTATGAATCTATTTTGAATGTTTACTCATGTTTCTGTATCTTGTCATTATTGCTACTACTGCCATTGGGCTCTGTTTTGAAAAAAGGTATTTTTTTTCTCTGGACAGGTGGTTGGAGCTTCTGCCATTTGCAAAAGGCTACTTCAGCTTGCACTAGTAGTAGAGATAGCGGATCTTCCAGTTCCTTGCTGACCTATGACTTTGATTTTCTATTTACTTACAGTGTTCTTGATTTTGGGAACTGCTTAATTTCCTCCACTTTGGAGAAGGCTGGAAGTCCCTCAACGTAGAAAAAACCAAACAAGAATCCACTTTAAAACCCGTGACCTCACATAGCAATGCTGAGTGTTTATATCCTGGTAGAATTCACTCTTCTAAAATACCTGTGGTGGTATCTTTTTATGCAGTAATTTGATTGCAAACTGAGGCTGTGTGATATCTGCATGGATGAGCTTTGAAAACCACAGCCTGTTAGAACCATGGGCTTATTTCCAGCTGTGTTGATTTCACTGAGAATTAATTACTCTTGAATGAAGTAGTGCTGTTGATTTATTCGATAGAACTCTTCCATCCAAGTGAGCCCTAGAATTATGAGCTAGTTAAGGGGTTCATTGCTGTTTTCAAAACTAGCAAAGCTGCTCATTTTGACCTGTTCACGGATTGTGTAAGAGTCACAATTCAGAATTTGTGACTCTTACACAACAGAACAGAAATGTCATCTCTTTTTTTTCTTCTTTTTTTTTTTTTTTTTTTTTTGCTGTTCTTTATAAACAGTAGATTTTGCAGTCCAGGTGCCTCTATGCTACCAATAGAAGCTATCTGTCCTGAGTGAAGAGTCATGAAACATACCAAATAAAGGAGAGCAATAGTTCCAGATCTGCAGCTACTTGCTATTGTAGCCTTTTATATTTAGTTTGAATATCCTATACAAAAGCTGGCTGGACTGAGTGACACAAGGTTAAATTTTAAGCCACTATACAATGAACTGTACTAAACTCTACTTTGGAAACTGTCCTTGTCTGCTGATCTACATAATGTCATTAAAGCTTCTAACCCATATTTTCTTGGTGTATTACTTCAAAAGAATGCTTTAGAACATTAATTGCTTTAGATAATTAAAGAGAAATGAACATGCCTTTTGGCATGCACCGCAGAGTACAGCTTTGGTTACAGGAAATGAATTCCATTCTCAGAATTGGCATTTTTTATTATTGCTGCTTTGGCAGTACCATGGCCTAGAACACTGTCAAGCACCAGAGAAAGGCTGACAAAATTAGTGAATCTGACAAAAAGCCTCTTGTAGTGTGTCACCAAGCGGAAAACCCATGCTTTGGTTAAGGTTGTCACTATCAGCACTATGGAGCTTTGTAGATGAGGATAACTGTGATAGTAAGAAATAGGGCAATCAGACCTGTAAGGTGTAATGAAACCTGTACAGTCCTATGTGTGTTAAGTGCCTTTTGATTTGAGATTACAGCAGCTTCATATCAAAGTCTGCACAGCTGCTGTAGGGTAAAAAACATCCACTCCCCCAGCTTTGTCATTAGGAAATACCTCTGGAGAGCAAACAAAAGAATGGTGTCTCATTAGCGGTAGATGTCAGGGAACCACATTTTCCTTGGTTTTGTTGACACATTGCTTTTTAAAAAGCAATCACCCTCAGCTATAATGGATTACTCCACCAGGAGGAAAACTAATCCTCCTCTTCAGCTGCCAATCAGGGCCAAAGAGTGTTCCAAGAATTCCACAAGATGACACTCTTAGCAAAATCAGAGTAGTTTGGGGAAATCCTTTGCCTTGGTTGCCTTGTGAGTGAGTCATGATTTACAGGGGTTTCACATTGCTCTGTAACTGTTACCAAGATTTCAGCACCTGCGTCATAACAGCAACTCTGATTTTTTCTTCTTTCATTAAGGAATACACTGTTGACCTACCAAGCGAGCAAAACTGTCACGGAAGTTATATACGTATCACTAGGGAGTAATTGTTAACTCTTGCTATGTAATAAATGTCTTTTTGGAAAAGGCTTTTCTTATACTAAAAGAAAAGCAGGAAATACACGATCTAAAAGTGCATTCAAATCTAGAATTTCAAATACTTCATTTTTAGCTGTTACAGTAGACAGAAACCTTCTCAGCTGGTTGAATCACCCAGATATTTCTATCAGACCAAAAGGAATCTATTCAGAACTTGTGCTTTCTGATGTTAAGTTAGATATGAAGCAAAAAGATAAATGTGATAAATGTAGGTACAATATATAAACACACTCATATGAAGAAAAATTTAGAGATCATAACTTGTTACCCTAGCTGTGGAACTGAAGTTTTTCCCTCCTTTCTTCCTCAAACAATAAGCAGATTAAGGGCAGGATGCCATCATCTTCTCACACACAAAACCTTGAAAATGCTGAGAACAAGCTGCTCCTTTAGCCAACAGTGAAAACAGAAATTTAAAAATCAAGGGCTGCTCTGGTTGCTGTAGTTTTGGCTTTGAATGCTGAGAGTAGCAAGATCTTGGTTTGAATTGACAGGCATAGGTGGGAGACAGGACAGGAGCTTTGAAAACACTTTTTTCGCTGAAGCTAACACCTTTTGAAATGATTATAAGTAGCTTCCAGGCCACCCAAACCTACATGTGGTTTCCTTTTATATTTCTCCTCATGCCTATGCCCCAAATGCCTCTTCCAGTTTGCTGCTGGAAAAAAACCAAATAAACAAAAACAATCCAAACCAAAAACCAAATAGGGGAAGGGAGAGGAGTGACAAAAATATCCACAAGTATAATCGGATATGAGGAAGAAATTCTTTACTGTAAGGGTGGCGAGGCACTGGAATGGGTTGCCCAGGGAAATTGTGAATGCTCCATTCCTGGCGGCGTTCAAGGCTGGGTTGGACAGAGCCTTGGGTGGCATGGTGTAGTGGGAGGTGTCCCTGCCCATGGCAGGGGGATTGGAACTAGATGATCTTGAGGTCCTTTCCAACCCTAACTATTCTATGATTCTATGATTCTATAATTGAGCCTTCAGTTAAAGCTTTCTCTTAGGCTTCAAACCAGTTCCTCAGCTTTGTTCTTCCAGTTTTTGCTGAATTTCAGTTTGAAACCTGAGCTGTTGAAAATCTCATTTTCCTTGAACCAAGAAATTTCTGGAAAGCAGGAGAGATTTTGTTGAAGTAGAGTGTCTTCAGTAAAATGTTGACCAGCTCTTGTAAAAGGTGATATTGGCTATAAATACCTTTTATAAATTGAAGTTTTCAGATCATATAAAGAACTAAATTATCTTAAAAACTCAATTCCAAAAAAAAGCCAGTGACACTGCATGGGATTTAATACTTAGGTTGAGTTCATTGTGTCATCTAAGTCTTCAGAGGACATTATCTAGATCTATACTGGGGGAAGGATACTTAAGACCTTGAGAGCTCTTGTAGTAATCTGATGGGTAAAGGGTAGTTAAGTGAAAAATGTTTAGTTTTCGTGTGTTTCAGGAGACTGGTTTGGACAAACATCTTTGTGTTTAGGTATTAAATTGAGATGTAGGATATGGACTATCTTTTAGGGTTTGATAACACTTGAAAGTGGATTCAAATGGAAGGATCTGAATTTATGGCATTCCAGCTATTTCTGGTTTACTTCAGCTGCACATAATCTCACAGCAGAGCAAAGGAGCTTTGCTGTCTTTTAGTATACACATTTTCAGGATTAATTAAGATATCTTAGAATACAGTGTTCTTGCTTGACAATAAGGTAAAGCTATTTGGGGGGCCCACTGTGGGGGAGGATCTTGTTCAGGACCACCTTAGGAACCTGAATGTATACAAGTCCATGGGACCTGATGAAATCCATCCACGGGTCCTGAAGGAGCTGGCAAATGAAGTTGCTAAGCCACTGTCCATCATATTTGAAAAATCATGGCAGTCAGGTGAAGTACCTGATGACTGGAAAAAGGGAAATATAACCCCCATTTTTAAGAAGGGGAAAATGGATGAGCCAGGGAATTATAGACCAGTCAGTCTCACCTCTGTGCCTGGCAAAATCTTGGAGCGGATTCTCCTGGAAGGCATGCTAAGGCACATGAAAACCAACAGGTGCTTGGGGACAGCCAGCATGGCTTCACTAAGGGGAAATCCTGCCTGACCAATCTGGTGACCTTCTATGAAGGGGCTACGGAACTGATGGACAGGGGCAGAGCAGTTGATATCATCTACCTGGACTTGTGCAAAGCATTTGACACTGTCTCCCATGACATCCTTCTCTCTAAGTTGGAGAGACATCAATTTGATAGGTGGACCACTCGGTGGATAAAGAACTGGCTGGATGGCCACACACAAAGAGTAGTGCTCAGTGGCTCAATGTCCAGCTGGAGACCAGTAACGAGTGGTGTCCCCCAGGGATCGGTGTTGGGACCGGTCTTGTTCAACATCTTTGTGGGTGACATGGACAGTGGGATTGAGTGTGCCCTCAGCAAGTTTGCCGATGACACCAAGCTGTGTGGTTCGGTTGATAAGTTGGAGAGAAGGAATGCCATCCAGAGGGACCTTGACACGCTTGTGAGGTGGGCTGATGCCAACCTGATGAAGTTTAACCATGCTAAGTGCAAAGTCCTCCACCTGGGTCAGAGCAATGCCAGGCACAGCTACAGATTGGGCGAGGAGGAGATTGAGAGCAGCCCTGCGGAGAAGGATTTGGGGGTGTGGGTTGATGAAAAAATGAACATGAGCCGGCAGTGTGCGCTTGCAGCCCAGAAAGCCAACCGTATCCTGGGCTGCATCAAAAGGAGTGTGACCAGCAGGTCGAGGGAGGTGCTCCTGCCCCTCCACTCTGCTCTCGGGAGACCTCACTTGGAGTATTGTGTGCAGTTCTGGTGTCCTCAACATAAAAAGCACATGGAACTGTTAGAACTAGTGCAGAGGAGGGCCACGAAGATGATCAGGGGACTGGAGCACCTCTCGTATGAAGATAGGCTGAGAAAATTGGGGCTGTTCAGCCTGGAGAAGAGAAGGCTGCGTGGAGACCTCAGAGCAGCCTTCCAATACCTGAAGGGGGCCTATAGGGATGCTGGGGAGGGACTCTTCAATAGGGACTGTGGTGAGAGGACAAGGGGTAATGGGTTCAATCTTAAACAGGGGAAGTTTAGATTGGATATGAGGAAGAAATTCTTTACTGTGAGGGTATTGGGGCCCTGGAATGGGTTGCCCAGGGAGGTTGTGGATGCTCCATTGCTGGCGGCATTCAAGGTGGGGTTGGACATAGCCTTGGATGACATGGTTTAGTGGGAGGCGTCCCTGCCCATGGCAGGGGGGTTGGAACTCGATGATCTTGAGGTCCTTTCCAACCCTTACTATTCTATGATTCTATGATTCTATGATAGGTTCCCTACTTTATGTCTAATCAAGCTTTTTTATTTTATGCACTTGAAGAGGGTTATGATCCTTCCTAATGTTTTTTTTTTTTTTTAAGCTATAGCAGTACAAATGCTACATTACACTTTTAATATCGTCCATTGCTAATCTGAATGCTGAAACAGAAAGACTCTTTTACACTCTACCTAACCTTGTGGTACCACTTCTTTTTTGCTACAGCATAAACAAATAACAGTAATTATCAACTGATATGTGAATGTTCATCTGAAACTTTGACTGCGCTCCTCAGTTTGTAGAGCTAGGCAGAAAACCTTGCGTATGCAAGGGTACTCCTAGGATTTCTAGTGCTTCTGAGCCTCAGAACAGCCCTCCGTAAGCAGCTTTTCTTATGGCATTTCCCTACTTCCACTTCTAGACCCTGCAGGAATCAGAACATACAGCACTAGGCCAAAAAACAAAAAATAAAAAGAAGGAAAACAATGGAATAAAGCAGTTGCACTCTTGCGAACTGCCAGCAATGCCTGCTTTGAGCCTGTGTTTGTTCCGAACTGATCCCTCCAGCTCTGCTTACAATTTTGAGTGTGACACAACTGAGGGAGAGGGAGAAAGACATCAATTGTTTTCTGTGGTGAAGAAGGCAGTAGATTCCAAGGGCAAAATCCACCAAAATAGAGCAGAGGCAGCTTAGGGATCGCGGTTAAAGTTCGGAATTAGGTCCTAACTTTTAGAGGCAAATAGTGCTGACCAATGGTTATATTTGTTTAGCACTGGTTGAGTGGTTTTCAATAGTTGCCTCTGCTTTGCACTTCATGAAACTAAGCTGCAGCTTTGTAATGTAAAGTCTGCATTTAAAATAACAGCCAGTAAACATAAAGCACTACAGAAAGAAGGGTTCTTTACAATGAATTTAGGACTTATGGAACATTTTTGAAATTGTTGTGAGATTTTCCCTAAAAAAGCTTATATTTGAAAAGAAAAAAGTATTTTTTTTTTTTTGTCTGTGTCAAAGAGGTTCAGGATTAGGAATACTTGCTTTTCAACTGTAGTCAGTGGTATGGGAAAAGCAGGCATGATGTACAATGTAGCAAGTACTGAGGTGCTCACTCTTTAACTTCTCTCAGTAAAAGTCTAAAGTCCACCATGGAAAGGCCTTTCTTTACATGGTAAGTCTCTTAAATGTATTTTACTTATTAAATGTGCTTTCAAGAGTTCTCATAGCTTGCGCACTGCTGTGTAGAGGTCAGATTGGTATGTGCTTAGCCTTGGTACTTATACCTGAACAGCTAAAGTGTGTATATTCAAGATTTGAACTCTCTGCTATTCTTTCTGCCTGCTCATTTGAGCTAATGTGGGCACCATCCAGTGCAGCACTAGGTGGTTAACACTTTTAAATCTCTGGGAAGGCATTTCCAGCTAAGATTTTTAAACATAAAGGGAGACTTTTAAAAGATGCATAATCATGGAGAAATCAGAGTAATTAACTCTGATTTATTTTTAAGTAAAAATGTGGCCTCCAGTTGAAAATGTGGCCTCCCAGTTGATCTTTTATAGCTTATAAAAAAATTAGTTAGACCCTGACCCCCATGAAAAGCCACCAACTATCCTGGTGTTCCACTTACGCCCTATCAGTTGCAAGGCTTTAGATGGCAAATTTAACCTGAACTAGCTTTTATCAATAGTGACTGTAATTCAGAACCATGTAAAACAGTATTTGTCATACTGCACCCCTTTAAAATTACAGTAACTATTGTGATATATACAAAATATTATTCAAACACTATTAATGATGTTATAATACATTTAATTTATTCAAAATTTGAAAAATGTTGGGAAATATTTTGCTTTATTACTTGAAAAATGAGACTGTATTTGAATCATAGTTTGTACATACTTGGAAGTCAGGAATGAAGGCTGAAAAGTTTACACTAAATTTTGACGTTCCCTGGTCATACAGTGCTTAAAAATGTGCCTTTAAGATTCTTTTAATATAGTTTCAAAATGGTATTTCTTTGTATACTCAAACAGTGTCATGAACATCTTACAATTGTATATCATATCTGAATACTAAAATTGAACAAACACTGGGTTTTCTGCAATCTGGCTTCAAGAGCTTTGTATTCTACTGGCACTGTATTCTAGAAAATAATCTCCATCATAAGATAAAATAGAGCTAAGAAGAAGTAATGAAGTCTGTGTCTTCATCTCTCTAATTAATTTTTTCTTCTCAAAAAGCACTGGTGGAAAAGTAATTTCACTGGTATACTGAAGGAAAAATAGAGGTGCAAGTGGTTATGTTCAAAATGAGATGAAAAAGAAATCTCAGAAAACAAAAAATGCTTGTGTGACTGACTGCTGCAGCTTTTGTAGCCACATAGTATGCAAGTCAGTCCAAGGCCATTGACTGATTACTGCGCATTGCTGAAAGCAAAGCAACCAGGGAGGTGTTCTTGTGGTATGACTGCATTTAAACCAGATCAGAGCTGAGAGCTGATGATCGTGGGGCAGCCAAAGCAAAGTTCCTGAGGGCTGATAACCAGTCTTTCCTTTTTTGGTTAAGATTACCATTCAGCCAGGTCCGTTTCTTAAACTATTTCACAAGGGAGATGTATAGGCACCAGAGCTGCCACAACAAATGACACAGAGTGAGGGAGAAGCACTGGGATGGACCCTTGATAACAGCCCACGCTGAGAGCTTGCTTGGTGATGAGCGGCTGCAGATGAGTATCTAAATATTTGAAAGGCTGATATAAAGTCAGAGGAGAAAGAAATGTGGCCTTCATCATCTATAATAAAAAATCCAGCCATTCCTGTTATCCTTAAAATGCTGTTGCTGTTTTGCAATGTAGACTAACTAATCATGTGGCTTGTGTCCAGAGATGGCATAAGAGTTGTATAAGATTATGCTGTTTTAAATATCAAGGCTGCGTAAATGATCTATTTTATTTTCCTAAGGACTCATTCTCAGGTCAAATAATTGGTGGAACTTCAGTATCCACTAATATTACTTCACTTGTAGTTTAGTTTAAGATTAAATAACTCCTTTTCTGATATTTATGAGTTATTCATTAATATCAGCTACTGCACTTCAAAGATCACCCTAAAGCTAATGCAGAGAACCTATTCTGTTCACTTTTAACAACGTATGTCTGTCACGAGCCAGGGGAAGCAGGGAAAGCATGTAAAGATCAACACTGCTCCACTCTGACTCCAGGAGCTAGCAGAGCATATAGGTAGAGCTGTTCACTCTTGGGTGGCATGTCATTGCAACATCATGACTTAGTAAGAGCATTGAAAAGTAAGGAGAATCATCCCTTCGAAAAAGTACAGAAAACTATAGTTGTCATTTTAGTCGCTAGAAGAGAAAAACAGCGCAAGCAACATGACACCATAAATCAACAGGAAACTTTTCAGATGCTTCTGAGTCCTTGATCAGAGAAAACATACTACTACTACTACTACTACAAGCATACCTGCTTCTATTCCTGGAAGGCGTGCTGAGGCACATGAAAACCAACAAGGTGCTTGGGGACAGCCAGCATGGCTTCACTAAGGGGAAATCCTGCCTGACCAATCTGGTGACCTTCTATGAAGGGGCTACGGAACTGATGGACAGGGGCAGAGCAGCTGATGTCATCTACCTGGACTTGTGTAAAGCCTTTGACACTGTCTCACATGACATCCTTCTCTCTAAGTTGGAGAGACATCAATTTGATAGGTGGACCACTCGGTGGATAAAGAACTGGCTGGATGGCCGCACGCAAAGAGTAGTGCTCAGTGGCTCAATGTCCAGCTACAGAGCAGTAACGAGTGGTGTCCCCCAGGGATCAGTGTTGGGACCGGTCTTGTTCAACATCTTTGTGGGTGACATGGACAATGGGATTGAGTGCGCCCTCAGCAAGTTTGCCGATGACACCAAGCTGTGTGGTTCGGTTGATACATTGGAGGGAAGGAATGCCATCCAGAGGGACCTTGACACGCTTGTGAGGTGGGCTGATGCCAACCTGATGAAGTTTAACCATGCCAAGTGCAAGGTCCTCCACCTGGGTCGGAGCAATGCCAGGCACAGCTACAGGTTGGGCAGAGATGAGATTGAGAGCAGCCCTGTGGAGAAGGACTTGGGGGTGTGGGTTGATGAAAAAATGAACATGAGCCGGCAGTGTGCGCTTGCAGCCCAGAAAGCCAACTGTATCCTGGGCTGCATCAAAAGGAGTGTGAGCAGCAGGTTGAGGGAGGTGATCCTGCCCCTCTACTCTGCTCTCGGGAGACCTCACTTGGAGTATTGTGTGCAGTTCTGGTGTCCTCAACATGAAAAGGACATGCAACTGTTGGAACAAGTCCAAAGGAGGGCTACGAGGACGATCAGGGGACTGGAGCACCTCTCGTATGAAGACAGGCTGAGAAAATTGGGGCTGTTCATCCTGGAGAAGAGAAGGCTGCGTGGAGACCTCAGAGCAGCCTTCCAGTATCTGAAGGGGGTCTATAGGGAAGCGGGGGATGGACTCTTCAATAGGGACTGTGGTGAGAGGACAAGGGGTAATGGGTTCAAACTTAAACAGGGGAAGTTTAGATTGGATATGAGGAAGAAATTCTTTACTGTGAGGGTGGTGGGGCCCTGGAATGCGTTGCCCAGGGAAGTTGTGAATGCTTCATCCCTGGTGGCGTTCAAGGTGGGGTTGGACATAGCCTTGGATGACATGGTTTAGTGGGAGGTGTCCCTGGGCATGGCAGGGGGGTTGGAACTCGATGATCTTGAGGTCCTTTCCAACCCTAACTGTTCTATGATTCTATGATTCTATGACTCAGGCAAGATGGGAGTGTTTGAATCCACTTCATTATTTGGATGAGAAGCCATCTACATAACCTTAGGTGTTAGGAAGTTGCACAGAGCCTTCTGCAATACAGCAACTTGTGAAGCACAGAGAGATGCAGAGATAGAAATCATAGAACCATAGAATCATAGAACAGTCATGGTTGGAAAGGACCTTAAGATCATCTAGTTCCAACCCTCCTGCCATGGGCAGGGACACCTCACACTGAGCCATGCCATCCAAGGCTCTGTCCAACCCAGCCTTGAACACCGCCAGCGATGAAGCATTCACAGCTTCCCTGGGCAACCCATTTCAGTGCCTCACCACCCTCACAGTAAAGAATTTCTTCCTCATATCCAATCTAAACTTCCCCTGTTAAAGTTTGAACCCATTACCCCTTGTCCTATCACTACAGTCCCTAGTAAAGAGTCCCTCCTCAGCATCCCTATAGGCCCCCTTCAGATACTGGAAGACTGCTCTGAGGTCTCCATGCAGCCTTCTCTTCTCCAGGCTGAACAGCCCTAACTTTCTCATCTTATCTTCATAATCATCCTTTGGCAAGGTCTGCACTTGAGAATTGCTTGTGTGCTTACCTAAACTGTAGTTCTGTGCATTAAACTGTTCTTCGACCGGCAGTTACTGTAAAATACACAAGCCAGAACTATTTGCTGTGACTTGCTACCTAAATAGGTGGTGGTGTTTGAGGTAGTAAGCACATAGAAACAGGAGATCAAGAACAAACATCCAAAGGCCTTTGGCACATCAGTTCAAAACACCTGTGAATACCCTGCTGACAGCAGCAATCACACCATAAAATACTTCGTCATTTTCATCACCTATAACTTCTTTTTTCATCTTGTTGTTATTGGCTAACGTGCCATGCATACCCCCAGTAGTCTACAATTCTGGTAGCTGGAGAATGAGGTAGTGGGCAAGCAGCAGTATTTTGGGCTGTACGGATTGGCTGCAAAAGGACATATAAATATTCTCAGGCATGTTGTTGAATAACACGGAGTCAGGCTGTCACAGGTGAGGGGAAGTGAATGCAAGAAGGATAAATAAACTTCTGCACAAAACAATGGATCTACTAATTAGACTCCCTTGGCAGAGACCAAATTGCTCAAAACTCATGCTGTACCTATGAGGCATTCTTCAGTCCTGTGCCTTAAAGCAGATGATTGCACAATTTTAACACATTTTTCTGAGGAAATTGAAAGCACAGAATCATATAGTCTGACTGCTCACTGCTTTTAACTGGATTTGATGTAAATTTCATAAAATCCTGTAAATGACTGAAATATGCCGAGGAAACTAAGACTCAGTGCTTTTTTGAATAGTCCAACTCATTTTTTTTGTTTCCATATTCAAAGGCACTGTTTCTTTTGTTGTCCTATGTGACATGATCAAAAGGAAGACATGGAGAAGCTTTGCTTCTCAGCACTAGAAAGAGACAGAGACTCTGAAAAAACATACGTAAGGTAACATAGCCTTTACACAGGCTACTATAGCCATTTTGTGGATGGTAAATACACAGACTGTATCTAATCTTTTTTTAAAGGTTAACAGAATCATAGAATAGTTAGGGTTGGAAAGGACCTTAAGATCATAGAATCATAGAATAGTAAGGGTTGGAAAGGACCTCAAGATCATCGAGTTCCAACCCCCCTGCCACGGGCAGGGACACCTCCCACTAAACCATGCCATCCAAGGCTATGTCCAGCCCCACCTTGAACGCCACCAGGGATGAAGCATTCACAACTTCCCTGGGCAACGCATTCCAGTGCCCCACCACCCTCACAGTAAAGAATTTCTTCCTCATATCCAATCTAAACTTCCCCTGTTTAAGTTTAAACCCATTACCCCTTGTCCTCTCACCACAGTCCCTCATGAAGAGTCCATCCCCAGCATCCCTATAGACCCCCTTCAGATACTGGAAGGCTGCTCTGAGGTCTCCACGCAGCCTTCTCTTCTCCAGGCTGAACAGCCCCAATTTTCTCAGCCTATCTTCATACGAGAGGTGCTCCAGTCCCCTGATCATCCTCGTGGCCCTCCTCTGCACTAGTTCTAACAGTTCCATGTGCTTTTTATGTTGAGGACACCAGAACTGCACACAATACTCCAAGTGAGGTCTCCCGAGAGCAGAGTAAAGGGGCAGGAGCACCTCCCTCAACCTGCTGCTCACACTCCTTTTGATGCAGCCCAGGATACAGTTGGCTTTCTGGGCTGCAAGCGCACACTGCCGGCTCATGTTCATTTTTTCATCAACCCACACCCCCAAGTCCTTCTCCACAGGGCTGCTCTCAATCTCCTCCTTGCCCAACCTGTAGTTGTGCCTGGCATTGCTCCGACCCAGGTGGAGGACTTTGCATTTAGCATGGTTAAACTTCATCAGGTTGGCATCAGCCCACCTCACAAGCGTGTCAAGGTCCCTCTGGATGGCATTCCTTCCCTCCAACTTATCAACCGAACCACACAGCTTGGTGTCATCGGCAAACTTGCTGAGGGCGCACTCAATCCCACTGTCCATGTCACCCACAAAGATGTTGAACAAGACCGGTCCCAACACCGATCCCTGGGGGACACCACTCGTTACTGCTCTGCAGCTGGACATTGAGCCACTGAGCACTACTCTTTGCGTGCGGCCATCCAGCCAGTTCTTTATCCACCGAGTGGTCCACCTATCAAATTGATGTCTCTCCAACTTAGAGAGAAGGATGTCATGGGAGACAGTGTCAAAGGCTTTACACAAGTCCAGGTAGATGACATCAGCTGCTCTGCCCCTGTCCATCAGTTCCGTAGCCCCTTCATAGAAGGTCACCAGATTGGTCAGGCAGGATTTCCCCTTAGTGAAGCCATGCTGGCTGTCCCCAAGCACCTTGTTGGTTTTCATGTGCCTTAGCATGCCTTCCAGGAGAATCTGCTCCAAGATTTTGCCAGGTACAGAGGTGAGACTGACTGGTCTATAATTCCCTGGCTCATCCATTTTCCCCTTCTTAAAAATGGGGGTTATATTTCCCTTTTTCCAGTCATCGGGAACTTCACCTGACTGCCATGATTTTTCAAACATGATGGACAGTGACTTAGCAACTTCGTTTGCCAGCTCCTTCAGGACCCGTGGATGGATTTCATCAGGTCCCATGGACTTGTGCACATTCAGATTCCTAAGGTGGTCTTGAGCCATATCCTCTCCTACAGTGGGCCTAGGGTCTTCATTCTCACTGTCCCTGCGTCTGCCTTCCAAGACTTGGATGGTGTGGTCAGAGGATTCATAGCCTATTATTTTTTTCCATCTCCACATAACGTGAACTGAAAAAATTCAGTTAGGAGTTGGAAAGTACTGTGGGCAGATTTTAGGAGCAAGATGATCTGTTGTTGTTCAATAAATACGGAAGAGCATGATTAAAACCAAAACAAAATAGAAAGCTAAACCAGGGTGATATTTAAGTTTCTTCCAAGCTGTCTGTCTGTTAAAACTCACACATTCATCACTGAAAATCCCTGTTGGGATTGATTTGTTTTTTAAGCAAACCCTCAGTAGTAAATCCCTCAACTCTTTGAACAGATTACAGTGATTTAACCCATATTTATCCAAAAATTGCCTTAGCATTCTTTACCTCCATGTACTTGATCTTCAGAGCTGACATCCTGTACCTCTAAAAATACTGTCCCAGTGCAGCCTTGAAGTGAAAACGGGGCTAAATCATCAAGATCTGACACTTAATATTATTTTATGTGTATGTAAAAATACCCAGATTTGAGCACTTGACAGAAAGTTTCTAATCAAGCTGACTTTCAGAGAACTTTGCAGAATACAGATATTGCATGGTTTAGTGGAAGGTGTCCCTGCCCATGGCAGGGGGGCTGGAACTAGATGATCTTAAGGTCCTTTCCAAACCTAACTATTCTATGATTCTACGATTCTATGATTCTATGATTGAGAATATATTTTATAGTCCCTTCCTTCTCTTGCTATTCGTAACTGATACAGCTTGCCAGCTTAATTTCCCAAGGCTGTATAAACCTCTGCTGACTCTTTTCTGTCTCTAACTTTACATCTGCTAACTTTATACTATTTTCTTTGTGTCTGTCCACCCAAAGTGGGACGTTAAAAAGCAGAAGTTATCTGCTCCTAAAACCCCTCTAATGAGGGATCTGTAAAATTTCTGATGAAGAACAGCAGCTTGTCACCCACTCATTACTCTGGCACATAAATACACTGAGGGTGATCAAGCGAATGGGGAGCTTGTTACAACCAGCCTTCCCTTGGTTCTTACTGGAGGAGCAACACACTCACTGATCTGTCCATATGGAGAGTGCAGGATACATTAAGCTAACAAACGCAAGAGCTACTATGAGTAGAGTCAGTGAAAGTGCTCAGGATTGATTGTTCAAAAATATGAGGAAAACTGACAACAAAATGTTTATGATGATTTCTGTCTTAATTTCTACACAGAGGAGGTTAGTTGGTGAGACCTGCTGGTCATTCACACCACCTAGGTGCAAAATATTGGTATATGAAGACCACCCGATGTCTTCGCAGACTTGGTCAATGATTATCTACAAGATGGAAATGTGAATTTAAAGTACTTGAGAACCTGAAGTTAACTTGGTACATGCAGGTTAACTCAAAGCTAGGTTAGGAATTTGGGTGGGTTTTGATGCAGTCAGAAACTGCTATTTTATTTGCTTTCCCCTTCCCTCCACCACTGCCACCATCAGGGGATGGAGCGCTTTGTGCCTGTGCAGTAGCACAGGATGTTGTTACACTTGTCTGCTCAAGTTGCATAATCATAGAATCATAGAATCATAGAATAGTAAGGGTTGGAAAGGACCTCAAGATCATCGAGTTCCAACCCCCCCGCCATGGGCAGGGACACCTCCCACTAAACCATGCCACCCAAGGCTATGTCCAACCCCACCTTGAATGCCGCCAGGGATGAAGCATTCACAACTTCCCTGGGCAACCCATTCCAGGGCCCCACTACCCTCACAGTAAAGAATTTCTTCCTCACATCCAATCTAAACCTCCCCTGTTTAAGTTCAAACCCATTACCCCTTGTCCTCTCACCACAGTCCCTCATGAAGAGTCCATCCCCAGCATCCCTATAGGCCCCCTTCAGGTATTGGAAGGCTGCTCTGAGGTCTCCACGCAGCCTTCTCTTCTCCAGGCTGAACAGCCCCAATTTTCTCAGCCTATCTTCATACGAGAGGTGCTCCAGTCCCCTGATCATCCTCGTGGCCCTCCTCTGCACTTATTCTAACAGTTCCATGTCCTTTTTATGTTGAGGACACCAGAACTGCACACAATACTCCAAGTGAGGTCTCCCGAGAGCAGAGTGGAGGGGCAGGATCACTTCCCTCGACCTGCTGGTCACACTCCTTTTGATGCAGCCCAGGATACGGTTGGCTTTCTGGGCTGCAAGTGCACACTGCCGGCTCATGTTCATTTTTTCATCAACCCACACCCCCAAGTCCTTCTCCACAGGGCTGCTCTCAATCTCCTCCCCTCCCAATCTGTAGCTGTGCCTGGCATTGCTCCGACCCAGGTGGAGGACTTTGCACTTAGCATGGTTAAACTTCATCAGGTTGGCATCAGCCCACCTCACAAGCGTGTCAAGGTCCCTCTGGATGGCATTCCTTCCCTCCAACGTATCAACCGAACCACACAGCTTGGTGTCATCGGCAAACTTGCTGAGGGCGCACTCAATCCCACTGTCCATGTCACCCACAAAGATGTTGAACAAGACCGGTCCCAACACCGATCCCTGGGGGACACCACTCATTACTGGTCTCCAGCTGGACACTGAGCCACTGAGCACTACTCCGCGTGCGGCCATCCAGCCAGTTCTTTATCCACCGAGTGGTCCACCTATCAAATTGATGTCTCTCCAACTTAGAGAGAAGGATGTCATGTGAGACAGTGTCAAAGGCTTTACACAAGTCCAGGTAGATGACATCAGCTGCTCTGCCCCTGTCCATCAGTTCCGTAGCCCCTTCATAGAAGGTCACCAGATTGGTCAGGCAGGATTTCCCCTTAGTGAAGCCATGCTGGCTGTCCCCAAGCACCTTGTTGGTTTTCATGTGCCTTAGCATGCCTTCCAGGAGAATCCGCTCCAAGATTTTGCCAGGCACAGAGGTGAGACTGACTGGTCTGTAATTCCCTGGCTCATCCATTTTCCCCTTCTTAAAAATGGGGGTTATATTTCCCTTTTCCCAGTCATCGGGAACTTCACCTGACTGCCATGATTTTTCAAATATGATGGACAGTGGCTTAGCAACTTCATTTGCCAGCTCCTTCAGGCCCCTTGGTGGATTTCATCCGGTCCCATGGACTTGTATACATTCAGATTCCTAAGGTGGTCCCGAACAAGATCCTCCCCCACAGTGGGCCCAGGGTCCCCACCCTCACCGTCCCCACGTCTGCCTTCCAAGACTTGGGTGGCGTGGTCAGAGCATTTGCCCGTAAAGACTGAGGCAAAGAAGTCATTAAGAACCTCAGCCTTCTCCAAATCCAAGGTAGCCAGTTCTCCTGATAGCTTCTGGAGAGGGCCCACGGTGTCCCTAACCTGTCTTTTATCGGCAATGTACCTATAAAATCCCTTCCTGTTATCCTTAACATCCCTAGCCAAGTTTAATTCTAAGTGTGCCTTAGCTTTCCTAACCTGGTCCCTAGCTTCCCGGACAACACCCCTGTATTCTCCCCAGGCCGCCTGTCCTTGCTTCCACCTTTTATAAGCCTCTTTTGGTCACAGAAATCAGGGACCGAATGTTCCTATCTCCTGTTTGCCTGAAGACTCCTATTTCTCTGACCACAGAACTTCACAGTAAGTGTACTACCTGTGCCACGATTTACAGGTGTGCCTGAATGCCAGCTTGCTTCAGACCTGGGCTAATTTTTTCTGTATTGGCCTACATGGGGTATGGAAGGGTTTTAGAAGTTAATAAGTCCAGAGGAAATGGGCAGGCTCAAGGAATTAAGTTGTGAATGTAGCACTACTTGAATCACTCCATTTCAGCACTCTTTTATAACACTCATTTTCTTGTCAAGGAGTTTGAATGAATTTAATCAACAGGTATTTCTGGTCCTATTTAAGGAGCCAATGCACTTACTATGTGATGAATGTTAAAACATTAATTCATTAATCACAAAGTGAATACTCAGAAGAGGAAGGAAGAAATGCTTGTGAAAACATTTTTTCTCCAAGATTGACTTAGTGAAGACAGTCTTTTTTTTTTTTTTTAAACTATTCAAAACAATAAAAATAAAAAAAACTGCCTTCAAAACGCATCTTCTGTATCATTCCAGTGTATTACAGGCTCAGTAGCCCAAGTTTCTACATTATCAGACTGATTTGCTAGCCTTGAAAGAAATAATAAAGGTGTTTGTTTTATCAGTCGTGATCTAAATAAACTTAGATTTCTTGTAGCTTCTCTACATGTATCACTCTGGGAAACTTTGTGGTTAGAAGGAATAAGAGAATTCACGATATGGACAGAAAGTATCATTAACGGATCCCAAAGGAATCACAGGCTGAATACCCCTAAGCTGATTGACTTCTTTACACTAAGGGCATGGCTTACCCATGCCTGTTTTTCGATGGTAGGGTCATGTAAACGGCTTCCACCAGCTCGTTTTTCTGTTCTCGCAGTGGTGTTAGTGCATGCACTCATGAAGCCACAAGATGAAGTAATTGGGGAATACATCCAGGTTAAAAATACTGGGTTTTGTTTGTTTGTTTGTTTGTTTTTTTTTTTTTTTTTTTTTTTTTTTTGAGGATAATTTGCAGCTTGGCTCACTCATTGACTTGTTCATCACACAGAGTAGTACCAGTGTAACCTGTGCCAGGTGGGAGGGAGGGGAAGAACCTCTCCAGATGCCAAAGAAAACTTGCATGCAATCTATCACTGTGTCACTGGGGCAGTACATAATGACTGCTTAGCACAAAGCAAGCTTTGCTGCTTTTAAAGTCCTAGAACAGTGTAAGGACCAGTGGGGTTTCTTTAAATGAAACACACTGACAGACCCTGCTCGTCTGCTGCATTATGTGCCAGAGCGCCTCTCCAAGCCTGCAACTGTGTCTAAGAGGGTTTTTTAAAGCAGAAAGTCAACACAGAATCCGGTACCTTGAACCAAATGCTTTCCTGATGCTAAGTGCCATACATGGCAGTTGCTCATGGCAGCTACATTTTTATGCATTTGCAGGCATAATATGGGAAGCATAATGTAAACATGCATCACTCTTTTGGCTCAGCATTCATTCACGACTACTCTCATTGCAGTTGTAGAGCTGCAAAGCGGTGCCTGGTTTTCTCTTACAGACACCTCTAGAGTAATTTCCTTAGGAAGTAAGCTCACTCTCCCCCATGGAAGGGCTTTCAGAAAATGGGGGAACTCCTTTCAGTGCCAGACATTGAACACTGGGCCGGAGTGCATGCTTTTATTTATTTATTTATTTAAAACACCAAAGTATTTCTCTGTAACTACTTGTTAGCTAATGAGCTCTTTTTAAACATGTCTCCTAAACAGCATACACAGTATTGTTTTACTAATAGTCTCCAATTAATAGGCACTATAAAAATATAAACAGCAGGAATGGAAAAATCATTAAAAGAGTGGCTTTTGGCTTCTTTCATTCGGGCAAAATAAATGGGTTATATTGCTGCTGTTAATACTGATACTAGACATAAAGCAGATTAAAACAACGTATGTTTTCAGTACTAAACTCTGACTTGAGATGTGCATGGATACAGTCTCAAAACAGAATAAATATATTGCTGTCAATTTGGGAAAATGCCCACTCACTTGATGGCCTTTTCTCTGTACATCCCAAAAAACAAGGGACATAATGCCCCAGGAACTAGGCAAACAATGATCAGGGAGCTGCGGGAGAGGTGTAACTTACGTTGTAAAGACCAGAATAGTCATTCCATTCCTCCAAATATTTTGGCTCCCTCTATGCCATCTATTTAAATACTCCTTTTCCTCAAAGCAGGAGTAAATCATATCCTGGGCTGCATCAAAAGGAGCGTGACCAGCAGGTCGAGGGAGGTGATCCTGCCCCTCTACTCTGCTCTCGGGAGACCTCACTTGGAGTATTGTGTGCAGTTCTGGTGTCCTCAACATAAAAAGGACATGGAAGTGTTAGAACAAGTGCAGAGGAGGGCCACGAGGATGATCAGGGGACTGGAGCACCTCCCGTATGAAGACAGGCTGAGAAAGTTGGGGCTGTTCAGCCTGGAGAAGAGAAGGCTGCGTGGAGACCTCAGAGCAGCCTTCCAATATCTGAAGGGGGCCTATAGGGATGCTGGGGAGGGATTCTTCATGAGGGACTGCAGTGATAGGATAAGGGGTAATGGGTTCAAACTTAAACAGGGGAGGTTTAGATTGGATGTGAGGAAGAAATTCTTTACTGTAAGGGTGGTGAGGCACTGGAATGGGTTGCCCAGGGAAGCTGTGAATGCTCCATTGCTGGCGGCATTCAAGGTGGGGTTGGACACAGCCTTGGGTGGCATGGTTTAGTGTGAGGTGTGTCCCTGCCCATGGCAGGGGGGTTGGAACTCGATGATCTTAAGGTCCTTTCCAACCCTAACTATTCTATGATTCTAAACAGTGCTGTGCCTTCTAAAGGGCATTTATTTACACAGTGATGGGTATCCACAGTTACCAGGAGAGGTGAATGTTTCATTCAGGCCAGCACAGCACCTTAGCTACAGAGTCACACACAAACTGCACTGCTCAGTGTGTTTATCATACCCAGGTAGCCTGGAAATAGGTTATTAAGCACACCAGTGTCTTACATGACATCTTCAAGAGCTCTGGGATATGTTAACTGGGTAGGGGAAAGCAAACATTCCCCAGCCCACAGGATGCCACGTTGAAGATAGTAATACTAGTCTTGGAGAGATATCCCGAGAAGAGGCATGCTAACCTCAGATGTGATTTAGTAACCATGTGGAATTCAAAAGATTTATCTCGAAGTAGCAAGTTCAAAGGAGTGAGTTTAGGTGAATTTTACTCTCGAGTCTTAAAGCAATAATAGAACTAGTAAATTCAGAGCAATACAAATAATGCATAATCAACCGTGTCACTCCTCTACCAAAACATATGTCTTATAAAATGCATCCAAGCACTTCATCACAAGGAAAGCAAAGTAAAACACCTAGAAATGCTGCTTCCAGAAATCAAGTATTGCTACCTGTTGATCAGCCCTGACACAAATTCAGAAGTTAAGTCCTGACAACAAAAATGGTCAAAAGAGAAGTTGTAATGCAATTTGCTATCAGAAGGATGCACAACTGGGGAAGAGCTCTCCTGTTGCTGCCTCATCCCACAGATAAACTGCTTGGCTATGAATGGCAAGGGTGATACAAGAAAAGATAGAAGAAAGCTTCTGCAGTTGTGCAGGAGCTATCTACACTGAAGGTTTTAAACTGATTCTGGGGCTTGAAAGTCTTTAGCCCAACTCACATCTGATATTTTCTTGCCCAACAAAATCATTATCTTTGAAGTACAAAGTTTACTGCTTCCTGAATTCATAAGAGATACATAATTTCATGGCTCCTAGTGGAACAACAATGCCTAGGCAAAGCTGTGAACTTAGCCAAAGAGGATGTGCATACACAACTGCAGCTTCAGTAGAGAGACATCAGTTTTCTTCAGGCAGGCATCCTCTTAGCATACAAACCAGCTAGCGGTTATGTTCCTTTTAGTCTGCGCACCCCTTTCAGTCAGGCTTTGTGTCTCCTGCTTTTAATGGGGCAAAATGGCAAAGACTACCTTCATATTCCCTTTCTTTCTGCTTGTGCAAAACAGAGCAATGATGTAATTTGTAAGCTTGCAGCTCTACAAGTCAGCAAGCTGTATAGGTCATGAGTTCCTAGCAATTTGCTAGGTAAATATGTAATTTGCAATTAGAAAAACACCTTATTAGCAGTGATTGTTTTTATCCATGGAAGGATGTTTTCCAGAGAAGAAAATCAATGTTCTATGTACCATTTGAGATGTTTAAACAGATCTTGAAATTCCAAAACTGAAAAAGGCCTGTGCTAAGGGAGTGGCTCAGGTTTATATTCCTAGCCCATATAATGAGTTTTATTTAACTACATTTCTGGTTACAAATATTTTAACCCAAGTTAAGTTGTTCAGCCACAGTCAGCTTTCACACTGCAACCTGAAAAAAATATAGATGGTATTTATGTAAGTATATGTATAAATATGAGTATATATAAAAATAATATTAAATAGTAAATATGGCTCTCAGAAAAATTCATTATTAAAATATTAAACTATAACTATTTGAATTTATAACTTCACTCATAACTATTTTTTGAAGCTTAAACCTTGTTAACACCTATGGTTTTAATTACTTAATTTATAAATTTTAATTAAATTAATTGTTTTTCAGATTTTATTTTTCAAGATTCTGATTTATAGAAGTCTGTTCCTTTGCAGGCCTCTACAGACTAAAGCAGAATGAAAAAAAGTGGTAATATTTAAAAAAAATAAACTACAGTGAGGAAGTTACTTGTAGAACAGCAGCATTTCAGTGTGAAACTGCCAACACATTTAGTGCTCAATGCCTATATTTAATTAAACCAGCCTGTGAGTATAACAGAGAATGCAACTTTATGTTTTTGAAGATGGTCCAGTGTGCATTCCACATGGACAGTGTGTGTGGTCTTTTCATGGTCAGAAAACAATATTCTTCTCATGTCCCATGTTTTCTGTGGTAATCTTAGTTGGCTGTGTATTCCATCCGAGTGCTGAGCAGTCATTTGCTTGCAGATTCACAATGAAACCCTACAGTGTCCAGCATTGCATGTAATAAATGCTCTACACTTGGTATTACACTGTAACTGACTGTGAAAGCTCTGTAGATGAGCTTGTCATATCCACCCTTGAACATTAGTGGTTTTATTTTGGTGTGGGGGAAAAGTGGAGTTAGTAATGATTTATATTTTCATATATGTGTTCTAAATCTCATATTTATGCTCAGGTAAAATGGTTTGCTTATTAAGTCTTTCAGTCTAAAAATGCTGCTACAAGAAAGAAAACAGAAACACTGTTGTGAAAACACTGGTTACAAGAAGAGCCAAGGAGGGCTGTTAGGAGGCTCTGCGCTACCAAAGACAGAATTGAAGAGTTTAAGATATTTCTTTTTAAGCCAAGCGAGTACTTAAGAACTGGAGTACTGAAGAACCCCAAAGTCTAAAAACAGACTGAATAAGCTCTTAAAAGAATGACAATTCATAAGTAATACCAATTTTATTATTGGCTTACTTATCCATTTGTTTTTTGAGATGTTACGTTGGGATCTTTGAGGTTTCTGTATCATAAGACTTTATGATATCTTCAGATGATTTTCAAAGTCTCACTGAAAGGCACATTGGTCAAGGGAGTCCCAATTTAACATTCTTCTCCCTTCCCTGCCTGTCTTGTGTCTTCAACAGGGAGCTTAATTTTGTTAAAAAATAATATGAGAAAATTACAAGGAGAAGTAGCTTTTTACTGAGTATGGGACACGAACTGACAGCTATGTGGTTCTCATGCCATTAGGAGGCCTGTATCTCCATTGTACACTAACTTGGCTAATATTCTGATTTCAGCCATGGGTTCTTTACACAGAAGGAAGAGTGGAAGAATTGAAATATATTTGAAGATATAACTTTGGCCTTTCTGGACAGTCAAGACAGAGAGTGATAGCTGGGTATTCATAACTCTGGAGAGTGTTTCACCCCTGATTCGTGCAAGCTGTTCCCTTCAATGAAACAAGAAGAAGCCAGTACAATAGAGGTTTTTCAGAGTGAAGAAATGGGGAAGGACTTACCATTACAAAGCAATAAAGTGCTGTTATTATGAAAGATGTTATGAAACAGTTTGTGGTTCTAAGATTAATTTTAGCTTAAGCCTCAACTTCAGAGTGGCTGCCAGTCGCTGACTCTCAACCCCTTTTTCTCTCAGTCACAAAATGGGGGAAAAGCAAAGAACAAAAACCACTTCTACAAACAGCTGCCCTCCTGCTTACCTATGTCATGACCTCACTGAACCTTAGATGTCCAATCTGCAAAGGGTTCCAAGACTCCTTGCACTGATGGTGGACACTATAAATTCCAAATAATACAGGATTTTTCATAGTTAGTCAATTCCCAGTCCAACATAATAACTGCACAGGGTGCAGCTCCTTCCACTTTTGTGACAGATGGACATATTAGTTGAGGTTATCAGTCACCTGAAGAAACATCTATTGTGAAGACACAGAAATATTGTAATGTGTATTTTTTTTTTTTTTATTAGGCGTTTGGCTATAGTCCTTACTGCAGTTGTAGTGTGGGCGAATGTGGTACCAATATGCTTGTCCACTCTCACAAACAAAGAGAGGTTAGAATTTTGCTGAAAGCTATTTTTGATCATGCCAAACCATCAATGCACTAAAATACATTTTTATAAACACAGGACAATTGCTATTTTGATTTCTTATCCATTCTTAATAAATAGCAGCAGAAAATGTTGCAGAGGTATAACCTAAAATTGTTATAGAGAGTTTTGATATGACTGACTTCCCTCTGTCCCTGACTGCAGTCTTGGTCTTGGTCCTTCTTAGTTCTTCTGTCCTGTTTGAAATATTTTTTGGTGTAAATGGCGGACTTTGTATATCATGTGTTGGTAATGCTTTCCAACATTTTTGGTATGCAAAGCAAGCTACCTTTAAGTGCTGCAGCAGCCTGAAAAGAATGCAGTGTAATTACAACCGTGGCTGTTTCATCTTGTAACTCTACTATTTCTTTTGTCCCCCCTCCAGATTCTTTTTGATAGGGAAACAATAGAATGAGCTATTCTCCATAGGCAGCATTTTATTGCCAGAATGAAACAGTCTCAGGAGTAACATGTTTGCTAGATAAGTATGTTTGTGGTTACACAGGCCAAGGAAAAAACAGTATGAATGTGTGAGCCTCAGTATCTTGCTTGCTAACGGTCAACAAGAAAAATCTGTTTTATGGAATGGTCATGTAGAAACTAAAAGATAATTTGGTGTAAAGGAATGTACTCTGAACCCAGATCCACAGGCTCAGAGAAGCAGGCAGGTGGTATTCAATAATAACAGTAGCAGAGAACTGCTCAAAGAAAGTTAAAAAAATGTAGAAGAAATGACAATTTTGTGCTTCTGTGCATTCTTGGCACGAGGTGAGGGAGCAGGTGATGACATTTCACAGGAATGCTTTCACAGGATGCTCAAAGTGAGAAACCCAAAAGAGTCAATACTTGTAGATAACAAAATCCTCCTTACTTCCCGTTACATCTTACTTGACATTAGGAGAGCCAGAGGGTAACAAGAAGGCTGTAATCTGCTGAATAAACACGGCAAGTCCTGCTACTCTCTTGGAGGTTCTAGGGCACCTACTACTTTGCTGGACAACATCCTTGCGGCAGGGCAGATGTGATACCCTATGCTCCTCAGACCCTGCTCCTCCAAACCAGAAGAACCTCAGAGATGAATTAAAGCAGCACCTTGCCTTCTCAAGCAAGCAAGTACTGTGAGATAGGAATGCATCCAGATCTCAAACCAGTGTGCAGCAAGGAGGCAAGTGGGAAATGTACTTCTGGGCAAGCAACGCTGCCATGCCCATTGTGGATGGGCCTGTTCTACATGATGTACAGCTGATCGGCATTTTAGGTATGTATGATGATTGTTTTTGCATGGAAAACTGATAAAGATCCTCCTTACCACCTCCAATAGAAGAATCATTGTATAAACAAAGAGCCAAATCCTCACACACAGAAAAGATGACACTGTGCAAAGCCTTGCAGTTGAATTTTAGTTATCCCAGAAGTAATTTGAAATACACGTTCAATTGCAAAATCACAGCTGATTTGCATTGTGTACTTGGAATTCTCTACACTGCAACCTTTTTGGTTCAGATGTGTATTGTCTGTATGTAATTAGGCAATGGTTTAGTAACTGAGTTTGCACAGATGGCAAGCCATCCATCAGCACAGCATTAGGACCATGTTGTAAGGCCTCTAGGGGAAGGACCACCTTTTAAATAATTGTTTATATAATGCCCTGCACAATGGGAAACCAAATCCTTTTTGAATTCCTAGATGTCATCAAGACATGCCTGTAAGTATGTGTATATTACACACACATTATTTGTGCTTTATAGAAGCACTGAATGACAACTAAGTAAAAGCCAGATTCTTTGATCCTATTTACTTAGGGTGGGATTTTTAAAGAGTGCTGAACCTCTTTCTGAAATTGTATTCCAAAGGAATAATTTATTAGACTATGAATTTGTAAGAGCAAATTTTCTGGAAGAAGAGAGCTTCTTTAGTACAATGTGGCCTATCTGCCTATAGCTATGTCTTGGGCAAGGGCAAGGTCACCAGTGCTGCTGTACAGCTTGCAGAAAGACCTTTAGGCAAGAATCTGTGGATTTGTAAACTGACTATCATGAATCTCAGCCTGAGATGGAATGACATTCTCTGTAAATCCTTCAGATTATATTTGGGTGCATCTGTGATACCAGCACAACTTCATGTGGGGCTAAGAGAAAGGGAAAGATGGTTCAGCACAGAGTCCCTCATTGTACTTTGCTGGCTGGCTGGCTGGACTTCTTTGGATCCAGGCTTTTGAGAAACAGATCTGTGATCTGATCCTTAGGGACTACAGATTAAGTCTCAAAGATGAATGTTTCATGCAATAAAGATCATGAAGTCTTTTATCTTGGAAGTGGTGATTTTAATGGTAAGCCCTGAGGCAATAATACAGACAATAACAAACATGTAGTAAAATCTCTTTAACTGTCCCGACTCTTAGGAATAAAAGAATAGTTTTGTTTCTCTTTCTACTTGATATATATGTGTATATGCATGCTTTTATCTGTCTGTGTATGTGTGTATCTACACAGGTATGGATGCATAAAGGCATGTCTACTTCAAATATATACAGCCTTTAAGCAAATCAAATCTTTTTTCCTTGGTCCAGTTTTCTAACACCTATTGCAGTCCAGTGTCTGAGGTTACAACTGAAGGATGATGTGATAGCTGTCAGAATGACTGGCGTTTAACAAAGACTGTCTTCACCATCCGTTTCCCCCATATTAAAATGAAACACATTGTGTCAGGGGCCACCCTGGTTTTATAGAACTCAAGACTGCTACAAGGACTAAAAGCGACTCTGAAGCTGTGAACATAAACCTTCTTTGTTGTGTATATGTGTTAGCTTGTCATCTTTTGGGATAATCATCCAAATGTGGTGCCTATGGAGATGTGGCTGATTGAATACTTGTGCTCCCGGGTGGTCAGCCTGTAACTTGAAGATTCACTGGCCTCATGAAGATAGCCACAAATGGAACAGTAACCATAATTACAAGAGGCTGTTCCACTAATCCATGGTTAACAAATGTTAGTTAAAAGATAAATAAGCCTTATGCAAGCATTTCCTGGAGGTGTATGAGCCTTGTGTTTTCATTTGTTCTGGTTTCTCTCATCTTTAGAGAGAGGATACAAGAAAATTAAAAAAGATTTTGTAATCTGATTTTGTTTCAACTGTTAGAAATCACAGGAAGTCTTTGAAGTTAAATTGTACTTTTTTTAAAAAAAAACAACCATTATTTTTTATTTATGATACTGAGAAACAGTGCAATTCTTTTGCAGGCTAAGTTTCTCCTAACAGCTCCATTGTTTGTTCTATTGTTTATCTTGTTTCTAATCTCCGGTGTTTACAGAAGGGAACAGGAGGCTTTAGGAATTTAGCACCGATAAACAGAAAAGTCTGAAGAACTGATTTTTCTTTGTAAAAAAATCAGAGTATTTGCTGTATTTTTAGTACACTTTATTAATTTTTGCCACTTTTTCTGCAGAGTACCATACTGTTTTAGAAGTTCTGAACTATAACAGTTCTTCAAGATATAATTGCATCCATTTTCTTTTAAGTGACAAACTGTTGTCCAGTGTTAATGGAACTAAAGCAGGTCTGATTACACAGAAATAAAGGAATATAGGAATTGTATTACTATCACAGCAGGCAAGTCACATAACTCTGCTGTAACCTACTTACTGGTGAAAGTCTCTACATAGCTCCTAACTGGATAGTGGTTGCTTTCAGAATTCAAGAACAAAGACTTATTCCTTTATTTTTTTACACTGTTTAATGTAACTTTGGATGTTCTCATTATCCATACAAATGTTTAATCCTTTCTTGTATCCTGCTAAGCTCTTGGCCTCACACACAATTGGTATTCTGCCATATCCAAACATTGCTCATACCACCAAGGAGCTATGCAGTTGTGCAGGAGGGATAGAGAAGCAAAGATTTTGCCCCTAAAAAGCATCTAAAAGCAAATAAAGGGGTGTAATTTGCTGAAACTAGTCAGTTGTTTAGGTCTTCTCTCTTAAACTTATAAACATTTAAGAATGTTGATATAAACTGTATACGCTAAAGATAAGTCTAGCCAATATGCTCCATTTATTCTTAACACAGAGAGATTCTTTGTTCATAGAAGTCTACCGGGAAAGGTCATATCTTACTTGATGAGATGCTTCCGGTGGAAAAGCAGACAAAACCTTAAGATCCAGCATTCCTCCAACAAATTTGAGAAGAAGCAGGAGAGCCTAGGGTTAATACTAGTTAGGTGTAATTGCTTTTAATTGACTGTGTTAATGCTGCTTAATTAGGACACTTGAACAAGAAAGGCTCATCAAACAAGATGCCTGTGCCACGCCCAGACAAAATATAGGGTAGTAGAAAGATATGGTGGAATGGAGGAAAAAAGGCTCTAATGCTTGTGCAATGCTGAAAGAAAAGTAGGAAGACTGTATTAGGTTGATATTTCTGTTCCTAACTATCAGTTACATTCATGGCCGGAAGCTCCGCAGCTGCAGGAACGCTGATTAAACCATAAGAATACAGTTCAGTTCTGTAGAAATACCATAAATCTGTGCCTCTACTGAATAGATACAATTTTCCAGTGAAACTGTAAGATTTTTGCTCCTTCTTTGAGAGACTGGAGTGGAATAACAGCTATCAAAAATATTCTTTTATTGGTACATGGTTGTTTCCATTCACTGTTATTAATCTTGGTTGAAGGATACTTACTTCATCCACTTACTTTCAATCAGGTCACTCAATGTGCTGGAAGAAATAGGTTACATATTTTGTCTGAATAGGTCTGGGATCCATATAGAAAGTGATACATGTGCACATTTTATTTGGGTGGTAGGCTCAGAAATGTGATCTATGAGAAGATCATCTTTAGGCTGTGGTACCAAATATTCAGCATGTTCTCAAAACAAATCCAGTGGCATTTGAGAGTTTAGCTTCATGCTGTGGATTTCAGAGACTCTTGGTTGATTTTTGGGAGTGAATATATTAGCCAGTGCATTTTGTGAGCACTGATCTGCTCCCCTTACCTTACTGCCCAGCTTTCTCTTACAGAAGAGGGAGGTCAAAAGCACCTTTACCTTTGTGGTGAAATGATTCTTTGAGACTAGGCAAAAAATTAAAAAAAACCCAAACGGTAGCAAATCACTGCTGAGACATTAGAGATGGGATCTAATATTCAAGAAGGAAATATTCTCTCAATTCTTTGTTGAAATACCAATAAGTTAAACGATCATACATAAGTGACAGTCTGACTGCACTGGGAAATGGGGCTTACAGAGATCTTGCTGTCATAATTTAAATCTGTCTAAAACCAGCACCTATATCAATAGTTTCATTATTTCTGATATGACTGAATTGACAAAAATGAACAAAAAACAGTTCTGTTTTTAAAATCACAGTGGCAACAGTTTAAAGCACAAAATTTGAATACGTAAAATGAACATGTCAGAAGTGTATGAACTGGTTAAGTGGCTAAGCTTTATTACAGATTTTAAAATATCTTTCTTTCTCAGGCAATCTCTATTGGATCATATGAGATTTTCTGATGAGTGAGTTAGTTGCAAGCTAATACTTGAACATGCTGAGTGTTTTAATGAGTTAACCTGGGCCTCCACTGAAAGACTAGCTGTTTATTTAAGGTTTTTTAAACCATTTGCAGTGATACAACTAGGTTTGATCTGCAGCTGACAAATTGCATCATCCTCAGACCGTTCAGTACACACATGCCTGTCTGAATTCTGTGCTTGAGCACAGGAGTCACACAAGGCTTGCATCATTCAGCTCTGCAGATAGGCAGGTTACCCTAACCTGTCCCTCTCAGTATTTTCCAGTGAGGCTGGAAAGTTGAGAGGTTTCTTGTTTTAGTTTGGGTTTTGAAAAGTAAAGGCCACCAAAAAAGTTAGCCACTAGTTTCAATGAATATCCCTGGTAAGTATGGGTGCTTCTTTGTTACATTACTATTTGGGTACCATTTTTCCTGTAGGAAGATGAGAGCTCTTGGGGAACTGGTACCAGGGATTGCTTTCCCTTAAAGCAAAGCAGGAGGATCTGTCACTACATTTTTTCTCTCAAGGGTCACCTATTGGTAGGATCCAGTGATCTTGGTAGAGTGAATACTAGCAGGAGAAAGAATAATAACCTCCTTCAAGTGTTCTGATATGAGGGCAAAACATTGTTCCTAGTTAAATGAGTAGGAATTTCCAATAAGGTCCTGAAAAAGAAGACATGAAGACATTCCTGATTGCAGTATGAGTCAAGAAATGCATCAAATGTACTTCTCCTTGCTCTGATTTTTAAACATCAATAATTTGGAAAATGGCAAGGCCCTCTTGAGTTTCTGATGCTGAGCCTTTCCTCCTTTGCACGTGTTTCTGAATGCCTCACCTGCTAATATTTAGATTAAGTCATCTCGGCTGTGTTCTGCTCTTTTATTGATTCATGTACATCGGCATGGATGGGACGTGCAGAGGTACTGCAGCAGGTGAGTGTGATGATAGCACCTCTGCATCTTTGCCACCTGTGCAGAGACCCTGCTGTATGTGGCAGTGAGTAGGACTGGCAAACTTAATTTCTGAGTCATAGAATCATAGAATCGTAAAATAGTTGGGGTTGGCAAGGACCTCAAGATCATCCAGTTCCAACCCCCCAGCCATGGGCAGGGACACCTCCCACTAAACCATGCCATCCAAGGCTATGTCCAACCCCACCTTGAATGCCGCCAGCAATGGAGCATTCACAGCTTCCCTGGGCAACCCATTCCAGTGCCTCACCACCCTCACAGTAAAGAATTTCTTCCTCACATCCAATCTAAACTTCCCCTGTTTAAGTTTAAACCCATTACCCCTTGTCCTCTCACCACAGTCCCTCATGAAGAGTCCATCCCCAGCTTCCCTATAGGCCCCCTTCAGATATTGGAAGGCTGCTCTGAGGTCTCCACGCAGCCTTCTCTTCTCCAGGCTGAACAGCCCCAATTTTCTCAGCCTGTCTTCATACGGGAGGTGCTCCAGTCCCCTGATCATCCTTGTGGCCCTCCTCTGCACTTGTTCTAACACTTCCATGTTCTTTTTATGTTGAGGACACCAGAACTGCACACGATACTCCAAGTGAGGTCTCCCGAGAGCAGAGTAAAGGGGCAGGATCACCTCCCTCGACCTGCTGGTCACACTCCTTTTGATGCAGCCCAGGATATGGTTGGCGTTCTGGGCTGCAAGCGCACACTGCCGGCTCATGTTCATTTTTTCATCAACCCACACCCCCAAGTCCTTCTCCACAGGGCTGCTCTGAATCTCCTCCCCTCCCAACCTGTAGCTGTGCCTGGCATTGCTCTGACCCAGGTGTAGGACCTTGCACTTGGCATGGTTAAACTTCATCAGGTTGGCATCAGCCCACCTCACAAGCATGTCAAGGTCCCTCTGGATGGCATTCCTTCCCTCCAATGTATCAACCAAACCACACAGCTTGGTGTCATTGGCAAACTTGCTGAGGGCGCACTCAATCCCACTGTCCATGTCACCCACAAAGATGTTGAACAAGACCGTCCCAACACCGATCCCTGGGGGACACCACTCATTACTGCTCTGCAGCTGGACACTGAGCCACTGAGCACTACTCCGCGTGCGGCCATCCAGCCAGTTCTTTATCCACCGAGTGGTCCACCTATCAAATTGATGTCTCTCCAACTTAGAGAGAAGGATGTCATGTGAGACAGTGTCAAAGGCTTTACACAAGTCCAGGTAGATGATATCAACTGCTCTACCCCTGTCCATCGATTCTGTAACCCCATCATAAAAGGCCACCAGATTGGTCAGGCAGGATTTCCCCTTAGTGAAGCCATGCTGGCTGTCCCCAAGCACCTTGTTGGTTTTCATGTGCCTTAGCATGCCTTCCAGGAGAATCCGCTCCAAGATTTTGCCAGGCACAGAGGTGAGACTGACTGGTCTGTAATTCCCTGGCTCATCCATTTTCCCCTTCTTAAAAATGGGGGTTATATTTCCCTTTTTCCAGTCATCGGGAACTTCACCTGACTGCCATGATTTCTCAAATATGACGGACAGTGGCTTAGCAACTTCATTTGCCAGCTCCTTCAGGACCCGCGGATGGGTTTCATCAGGTCCCATGGACTTGTATACATTCAGGTTCCTAAGATGGTCTCGAACCAGATCCTCTCCTACAGTGTTCCCAGAGTCTTCATTCTCACAGTCCCTGTGACTGCCTTCCAAGACTTGGGTGGTGTGGTCTGAGCATTTGCCGGTAATGACTGAGGCAAAGAAGTCATTAAGAACCTCAGCCTTCTCCAAATCCAGGGTAGCCAGTTCTCCCGATAGCTTCCGGAGAGGGCCCACCTTGTCCCTCGCCTGTCTTTTACTTGCAATGTACCTATAAAATCCCTTCCTGTTATCCTTAACATCCCTAGCCAAGTTTAATTCTAAGTGTGCCTTATCTTTCCTAACCTGGTCCCTAGCTTCCTGGACAACATCCCTGTATTCTTCCCAGGCCGCCTGACCTTGCTTCCACCTTTTATAAGCCTCTTTTTTTCCTTTGAATTTTGCTCAGCAGCTCCTCATCCATCCAAGGAGGTCTCCTGGCCCTCCTGCTGAACTTCCTTCTAGTTGGGATGCATGGCTCCTGAGCCTGCACCAGGTGATCGTTGAATATCAACCAACAGTCTTGGGCCCCACTGCCCTCTAGGGCTGTATCCCATGGAACCTTACTGAGCAGGTTCCTGAAGAGGCCAAAGTCTGCTCTCTTGAAGTCCAGGGCAGTGAGCTTGCTGCACGCTCTTCTCACTGTCCTGAGGATCTCAAACTCGACCATCTCATGATCGCTTCAATCAAGGCTGCCCTGGAGCATCACATTTCCAGCCAGCCCTTCCCTGCTGGTGAGGACGAGGTCAAGCATGACACCTCTCCTTGTTGGCTCCTCAATTACTTGCAGAAGGAAGCTGTCGTCCACACTTTCAAGGAACCTTCTGGATTGCTTGTGCCAGGCCATACCATCCCTCCAATAGATATCAGAGTGATTGAAGTCCCCCATGAGGTCAAGAGCCTGCGCGCGTGAGGCTGTTTCTATCTGTCTGTAGAGTGCTTCATCCACCAACTCCCCTTGATCAGGTGGTCTGTAACAGATCCCCACAATAATGTTACCCATCGCTGTTCTCCCTTTAACCCTGACCCACAAACTCTCTATTGACTGCTCACCTGTCCCCAAACAGAGTTCCGTAGTCTCCAGCCTATCCCTAACATAAATAGCAACTTCCCCTCCCTGCCTACTGGGCCTGTCTTTCCTAAAGAGCCAGTAACCTTCCATTCCAACACACCAGTCATAGGTGCCATCCCACCATGTTTCTGTGATGCCTATGATATCATACCCTCGTAGACGTGCACACATCTCTAATTCTTCTTGTTTGTTCCCCATGCTATGGGCATTTGTATAGAGGCATCTGAGCCAAGTCTTATACCTGTTCCCCCCTGAGTTACTGGGAGACTGCCACACTTATTTAAAGGCGTAATCCTTTCCTTCTGGCCAGTCTATAAAAGGATAGCCTTTTTCTTTTGCACCTAGTCTGTTAATAAATCTATGATCTGCACCATCAATGTGTTTCCAGCCCTGGGTCTCACAGAAACTGTGTTGAACTGTGCAAATTCTGTGGTGATTTTGGTGATGTGGACAATTGTCGGTTAGTGCTATGTGTCTTTCTTCTTATTTTCATCCAAACAACATGATGACAAGTAAAACCTGAAGTAGTTGGATGCTGTTATTTTTCTTGCCTGTTCTTCTCCTGCATAACCCAACTCCATTTCATTATCATTTCTGTCTGATTTACAAAGTTAGGAGATTCTGAACATAATGGCAAAAAAGACTTCATTCATTATAGCTGTGCTTAGAAGGTGAGCTGAATTGAGCAAAACACTTGGGCGGAAAGTCTGTAAGACAGATCTAGTTGTGATCCAGTTTTTTAAGTCTGCACGACAGAAAACATCACTATAATTATAATTATTATAATTATCATAATCATAATTATTATTGAATATCCAAAATGTTTTTTTGGTTTGTTGATTTTTAGCCACTATTTTCATGTTCCACAGACACCTTTGTGGTTTTTTTTGTTTTAAAAGGAATCTAATTCTGCATTATCCTTGAGTTAGAATTTTGTGAGGAAAAGCTGAAGAATATCCTCCCTTTCTGTTATGTATTCAGCACTTGTCCCTGCTTGAGAAACAAACCCCATGGCCTCCATGAGACTAGAGGAGGCATGTTTGGTTGGCTGGGCTTTTTTACAGACCATAGCAAAAGTGAGAGAATATTGAGTTTTATGGAAATAATATTGAGAATTATGGAAATCATGGTCTAGGTTTTTGCAATTTCCAGTCCTATCACTGTTTAAAAATAGCTTATTTTTTCAATCTGTAATTATACCTACAATAAAATAAATAAGATAACTGAGATTATAGAGATTAAAGGCACAATAACTATTTGTCCTTTCTTTAGCAGTTAATTCACATTTTTAACTATAAGAAGAATGTTATTTTTTTTTTTTTCTACCGATTTATTTCATTGAAAGTAGGATACATATGTCAGGACATTAAGCACAAGTTGAATGTGTATCAATATTTTCTGATGCTGTCAAAAAGTGACAGCAAAGCTAAACAATAGTAATCAAATTTTACATAATTTTTCAGTGATGGCAAGTAAAATCAATGCTAGTTGATCCAGTTTTGTGTATTTACTTAGCATCTTCATTATCATAGAAAGCTGAATACGAATGAAGCAGCATTTAAACAGAAGAATAAAAAGCTGTACATGTTATACCCCTTATTACTAGTAGCTATGTTAGTTTCTGTTAAGGATATTGCCACTAGTCTTTATTAGTTTTAATTGGAATCAGATAGGAGCTTTTCCTCATGTTGTAGGAAACAGTCACACATCAGTAAGGAGAGGAACAACACCAGACCAGCTGTTGGGGCATGCACCCTGTTTTGTTAGACATCTACCTGTAAAACCTGTGCTGGAAGGCTGAACAAAGTTCTCTGCAGAAGCCTTAAAAGTGAGACAGAGTAGTGAAACGTGTGCAATATTGCCTTCCAAAAAATGGTTGTTTTTCACCCCATTAGAAGACAGCAATTGTGGTCGGCAGTAATGTCACTGTGACATACAGAGAAGGTTTCCATCTTTTTAAGGGTGCTGCTAAAATGACTTGTTGACATGAGTGTCCAAATAGATATTAGACCTACTACTACTGAGTTCAAGAAAACTCTGCTTGCACTGTTCAGGTGTTTGCCTTGTCCTGGTCTTTTGCCGTAGTTATAAGACTCTTCTGAAGAGGCCATGAGCATGTGTTCGGACCTGACCTGGTTCTGTGACCAGCCTGAATTTTTTCATGTGCCCATGAGGAGCAAAAGCAGACTGGATATTGTGCCTTTCTATTTTGACTTTCCAATAGGCAAGAGTGGTGGAACTGTTTGGTTAGCCACTGTAGCTTACCAGCCACCTTCAACTTTGATTTATGTACCCCAAAGGCTTTTCTACTCACTATAAAAATGTTAACATAATTCTTCTGCACAGACTGGTTTTAACTGTGACTGAAGGTTTACCTGTCGAGTGTACTGGTTTCTTTAGCCAGCTTAACTATGTTGAAAACATATTTAATAACTTAGGAGAAAAATGGTCTGGAATGGCTTGTAGGAAAGTGAAAGAGAAAGTCTGGTGAGATGAACCATATTAACTGTAATATCATCAACAGCAATTTAATTTTTTAAGGCTCATTGTCACTTTTTTATATTATATCTTTAAACTTCAGAGTGTTTCTTTCTCTTTTTAAGGCACAGCCTTAGTATTTAGCTAGGTAATGGGATTTATGATTTTGTTTACATCAGTTGCCATGGAGATCCACCATAAAAGATCAGTTGCCTGGCAACTGGATATTGTGGAGCTGCAATGGAGGGAGGAATTTTTTGTCTCTCTGAAGGGAGGGCTTAAGGAATAATGAAAACTTCTGCTCATACTTCTCATGAATGTTTTATTTTCAAGGTCAACCAAATGTTTTTTTTCAGGAAAGACTCATGCACTTTTCTCCAAAAGATGCACTGTAAAATGTTTCTCAAAGATTATCGTGTGTCAGAGAGGACAACCAGCTTAAGAAGTTTTTGTTCTCTCCATGCTGTTGCAAAATAAGGTTTAGAGTAACTGTGAGGCAGCCATAATGAAGCAGTTTACTTATTCTTCTGTCCATTCTGCATTTATTAACAAATGAGTTCCTGTATATTCAAAGCTATCCCTGATCCCAGAAACTACAGTAATTTTTCTTCACTGAATTCATATTTGGATTTTTGGTCACTGTAGATTTATCTCTCATTTCATGATGTCATCTTTTATTTCTCCAGCATGTAACTTCCAGTGTAATTAAAAACTGAGAAACTGGGATCTTATTATTCCAATATATAGGTACACTTAAGAAAGAAAACCATGCTAAAATACAGTTTTGCAAGATTGACTTATAGTTAAATATGTTTCATATATACTTGGATGTACATGGGATCAGACTGTCTCACTTTATATAAAATGTGTTCTGTCTACGTGCTATTTAATTATTGAGTCAACTTTGGGTGAAGTAATTGGCTTATGCAGATATAATCTGAAACTCAGGTTTTGGACTCTTTTGAAATAGCTATCTGCCTAGAATCTTTTATGACATGTTGTATCTACTTCTAAACAAACTTATTTCTTGTAATGGTCTTCTGCTTCTTGTTAGATTTTATGTTTTCTTTTTAATATTACTGTTTCTGAGCTGAATCAGTATTTGATTATAGAGTGGATTAATGTGTTTGAACTCTAAATTCCAGTGAAGTACTATGGATAAATCTACAGTGTCTTTGTGACACTGTGTGTAACAAAGATCCACCTAATTTCTTGGACGAATGGTGAAGCCTGGCTCCTGTACGCATTGTGAAATATCAGACTCTTTGGGGTTGAACAAATCCCGTCTGTGCACTATCCTAGTGAAAGCACACAGAGACAGGCTCTTCTGCCATGAGCCCTGCTCTAGCTCATGTGGCTCATGTGCACTCCACAATCACTTCAGAATATTTTACACAAATACTACCCAAAGGTAGCTCTTCAGTCTTTTCTTTGTATGTAGTCCATAGATGTACTGCTTCTTGCTGCTGCTAGTGGTCCTCACAAGGCTAAGAGCCTGGAGGAAAACTGCTGGGCCTCATGAATTTATGGAATCAACAAGATAGACAGTGCTTCGGATCCTGACCAACCAGACTGCAATAGGTATTTTGGCAGGGTTTCTTAAGAGTGGAAAGCTATGGAAGTAGTAAAGCACCTTCAAGCACAAGCAATGTCACCATATTGTCAGCTGAGAGACACAGAAATGGTGGATAACTGTAACAGCACCTTGGCATCAATTTTTATTCTTGGCTAAATGAACATAGCACACTCAGTCATGTAAACATTATCAAAGAAAGGTGCTGCTATGGACAGTAACTCAGAAAAGGGGAAATTACATATGTAACTGTACATTTTACATTACTTGAAAGTACTTTGGACTTTTCATTCATGGAAGTTTCTATGCAGGGGATCTAAAGAGAAGGAGAAAGAAAATAACACCATGATTTGTGTAATGTTGCTTTTGATCAGTGCAGAGGCATCAAAAAATGTGGCTTATATCAACGACATAGAACAGATGTGAAGCTTAGAACAATTGCAAAAATACTACTAATTTTCTAGTTCTGTATGAGTCACATATTTAATGCCTCAGTACCATTTACACAGCATAGAAGTCTTGCACTTTTAAAAATGTGCTTCATCCTGGGCATTATTCTTGAAAATCAGCATAGCTGTAGCACTATGACTGGAGTGTGGTTAAATTCTGTTAGTTTTCTGGAACAGAAAAACTGTTCCTGGTACAAAGATGCACATCTACCAAATAGCAGAAATGTCTGATGTACAATGCAGACAGACATGAGGTCTGTGGGCACTGGGCTCTCCACGAGAAGATTTCACAAGGAAAAGCCATATTTTATTAAACTTGTATTTCAATAGATTTCTCTTATAGAAGGAGCAGGTAAACATCGCTCCGCAGTGACATCTCGTAATGAATCAGGGTTTTGTAAATTTAAGGATAAGAAAAACAGTCATTAGCCTAATTCCAAGTCTTGGAAAGCTAATTTGATATTGCTGTAGCTGCAAGAGATGTCTGAATCATGAAACGCAGCTCACAGGGCAGTGGCCACTGTTTCTAAAAGACCTCTCAATGAACTTCATCCTTCCCGTCTTTCTCATCCTAAGAGCAGTCATTCATGGTCTTCCCTCAGCTCTGCTTCTTCCATCTCCAGACTTTGGCAGAAGTATGTTTATCTTTCACTCTTGGTTTCAACAGTGCATTTTGCCTGCAAGACTGTACCTTTACCCAAGATGCACTTGCAGCATCCTTGGTAAGATGCACAGTTCATAGAGTTATAGCATGGTTTGGGTTGGAAGGGACCTTAAAGATAAGTAGCAATGGAATGATTCTAAATTTCAGAGTATGAGTTGCTCCTGTGACGTAGGAGACCATAAGTGGCTTTACTATTTGACACTAATTAGTTAATTCTTATTGTTTATTGGGTTGAGAAAGTGTCCAGACTTACTTGGTGACGTTTTGTCAGAATTCAGTACTCTTTGAAGTTGCTGGAAAGATGCTTTCTGTAAGTTGGATTTGGACTGGTCTTCTTACATGATATTGCTACTATCTTAGCATTAAACCCCCAAGTATTTCTTTATAAGATTGAAGAAGAATGATTGAGCCATTTTCCCCCCTTTATTCTTTTTATCAGGGCCATTGCAGATTTCCCCGTAATTAAATTCTGAGAGTGCCTTGTTTTATTAAGTGAAGAAAACAAAAATTGAGGACTGTAAAATTAACTGTTTACAACAGTGCATTTATTAAACACCTACACATACATGCACACTGTCTTCTAGTCACTTGGAGAATCCCACTGGGTAATCTTAAATGGACACCCCAAGCATCAACTTTTCATAAACCAACTCTGAATTAAATTATTTTTCCTTTGAGCTTATTGATTAATTTTGTAAATTTTGTCTACTTTTCTAAAGAATAAGAATATTAGGAGGGGAAGACTTGCTTCTTAGCAAAGAATGCTTCCAGAATTATGGAGGATTAAATTCTGCCTATATTTACCAAGAGAAAACAAAAACAAATGTTGAAGTGATTCCATACTTTGTAAAGGCAAAACAAATATGCTTAGGCTCTGCCAGGCCCCTATTGTGATAAGTCTTATTGCTGTTTCACAAGAGTTAAAGTACTGAAATTATGTATTTCAGTTCCTCTAATCTCTGCTGACATTTATATTACTTTTCTTAAGTCTGAAACCTGATGCATTCCTGATCTTTCCAGCAGCTTTTTCGTATTCCTCTTGGTGGTCTCTGTCAACCTTCCATTGAAAGTGTAACTGCTATCACCATAGGTGAATAAAGTCCAGCTACAGTCAGCTTCACAGCATCTTTTCTCTTTCAACGCCTTTTTCTGTGCCACACAAAACTCTAGTGGGCTTCATAATCTTGAAGTACCTATTTAATCTAAAAGCGGCTCATTAGCCAATGGCGACTAACCAAAGCACTTGCAGTTTCACTGTCTCAGCTGGCAGATCTATTTTGAGGAAGTGGCTTTCTAAAAAGTAGCTGTTGCCAGACATTTTGGCAATGTAAGGTTATGCTACTCTTGCCTTGATGTAGAAATTCACATAGCTTTTCTGTGTTCAGAATTGTGGAGTCCTGTTTCTCTACAACTTCTTTAATATCATTTGGCTTCTATGATTATAGCATTTCTTTAAAATGAGCAAAAAGGTGGTTGTGTGCTTCCCTTCTGAAATTAAGAAGGGTAAAATATCCTTCTTAATTTCACAGACCTGCTTCTAATAAGTACTTCAGTAAATACTTATTTGCTTTTCTAAGGAGACCTTTCCTTCTTGCATTCTGCTCCACTTAGTGCTGTAGCATCAGTACAGCTTGGTTTTTAATTTTGTTTTTGGTCTTGTACTAGAAATACATTTGCTAAGCTATCTGGCACTGAATTCAGGCAGCACCGGGACCTAAGTTTTAGGTGTAGAATTTTTGTTACCAGTGATTACTTTAAAGTGCAGAGAGAAAGGACCTGAAAAATAGCTTTAAACTGGTCTGTAGACAGAATTTACTAATGTGATCCTAGCTTAAAATGTGTATTGATATAGACACAACGTAAACACTGGTCACTAATCACCTATGAAAAAAGATATCCTCTCTGAGAATTAAATGATGTCTGGCTTTTTTCATTATTACTTAAACAACACATTTTCTTCTTCCCTTAAATATATTTCTTTTCCACCCATGCACGCACACACAAATAGATAAATATATAATGTCCCCCTTGTAATTAATTAGCTCAAATATTGAAAGATAGATTTTAGACTAAAAGAGAACTTTTTTCCTTTATTTTTTCTTTCTTTTCTCACAGAAAGGACAGTTACAGCATATCCTTTTGTGTTTACCATGCTTCAGAAGCAGACTGACCAAGGGAGGGTTTAGTGCATTGTAAATCAGTTTATAAGTCAATTTGCCAGAAAGAACAAACTGCAGGGGCCCTTCTTCCTCTAGGGCTTCAACCAAGTACCCTTTCCAACACCCACAGACTTCTTTCTTGATTTAATTTTTAGACCTTCTTTGTAACTTCTATTGTTCAGTTTTTCTGAGTGTGGCTGAAAAAGGATTTGATATTTTTTGGTTATGACATGAAACCTCCTTATCAAACATCAAATTGGGCTACTTACAGGTCTTCTTAAAGTTTGATGAACTTATGTGTATAAACTTAACCAACAAATCCTACCTGGAGTATTTTTTGCTGCTGGCAATTTGTTGCTGCTTTTCTACCGGTTTACAGTTAAGAATTAGTGTTTAAGCAAGGTTATGGAACAAAACTCTCCATCTTAATGTACAGAAATGCACCAATCCATACTGTTTCTACATGGCATTTTTAATTTTCACTGTGTTGAAGATTCCTGCTTAATACCACCTCAGTTAAGCAGTGTTTGTTCCATTTATTTCTGAAAACCTAACACTCAGCTCTTTGGTGCCTCTGAAACACTTAAGGATACCACTAATGATGACAACAGAGGAAATATCGAATACTAAAATGGGGCTTTGGCAAATACATCAAAGCAGGACAGCTTAAAAAACCTCACAATGTTTGGCTTAAGACTATATATGCTTTTGATTTTTCACTCTACACTTGTGAAGGAGAGAGCTGTCCAAGATGTTGTATGCTCATGAAAGACAGTTTTCTGCTAAATAAATATAGTCACTTGCTGTTAACAACCACTATCCCAGGTTTTCTCTTTTGAATAAAGGATCTGATGGAGAATAGTGGGTGAAAATACCCCAAGCTGGCTGAAATTCCTGCTTTTTTTTTTGCATGGATCACTCTGCAGTTATATGTAAATTCACCCATACCAGTTTAGAATCCACCAGCTCAAAACCCACCTCAGGCTCAGGACACGCGAGGTTTCCTGGAAATCCTTGAAGACTGAAGGTTTTATCTGAAGATACTGGAGCACAGCTTATTTTCACAGTAGATTCTGAATTTCATTGCACTTACCTATACTCTTTCACTGGGGGATCAAGTATCATTACTGATCTGCAGTTCTGGTAGCAGGACAGCAGAATTTAACATGACAGTTTTTAATGGCATAGCCTCACACAAATTTCTAATCCAACAGTTAAGTAAATATGCTAAGAGTAGAATACATGCACTATGAGAAACAAAAATGAGTACTTGTTCTTAGAAGAAGAGTAATGGTGGATTTCTGGGTACCAAGTCCGATAGGTTCTAGTTGATCTCAGGCACTGCTTTCTGTGAACTACTGCTGGGGTCTAAATGGAGACAACAACAAGGAGTCATCCAGATGTTAAAAGCATTTTGAGAGGATAGGCAACCAGGAAGAAATGAAATTTAGGGGCAAGTGAGTGAAATGAAATTAGAGACAAAGATGAGGCAAAGTAAAGTAAAGAGGAAAAACTTCCTGACAGTGCAATCAGCTTGGGTATAGAGTGGTATCTCCAGGAAACAAGTGGGAGACCTACTAGATAAAAATAGGAGTCGTGGTTTATTAGTGAAAATACTGTATGGGATAATACTGCATTGGCACAGCAAACATGCCCATGGTAATTGCCTTCTTTATGGCTATTATTCTGTGACCATGGTTATTTGTGCTGTTGACTACAGAGAGAGGTATGAGGGGGGACTTTGCACTCTGCATAGAGCCAAAAAATTTCAAGCTGAAGTTAAAAAATATGTATTTCAGAAAAAAAGAGACACCTTCCACTGCCTTGTCTGGCCCAGTTTACTTGCCAACACACATCCAGCCAAATCCAGGACATTCTGATAATCTGACAGCAGCAAAAACTACCCAGAAAAATCTGCTGTTTTCCCCACTAACCTTAACTTCCAGGAAGCTAAAGCTGCTACTGAAAAAAGTTACAATGCTGCAGGTAGAAGGGGAGGGAAGGAACAAGAATGGTTGTGGAGGAGTAGGGCAGGAAAGGAAGGTAAGGGGAGGGGAAGGGATGGGAAGGGATGGGAAGAGAAGGGAAGGGAAGGGAAGGGAAGGGAAGGGAAGGGAAGGGAAGGGAAGGGAAGGGAAGGGAAGGGAAGGGAAGGGAAGGGAAGGGAAGGGAAGGGAAGGCAAGGGAAGGCAAGGCAAGGCAAGGCAAGGCAAGGCAAGGCAAGGCAAGGCAAGGTAAGGCAAAGCAAAGCAAGGCAAGGCAAGGCAAGGCAAGGGAACTCAAGGTGTCCTGAGTTTAGCAGCAGCAGTCATTTTTCTCCTTCTTAGTAGCTGGTGCAGTGCTGTGGTTTTGATTTTCAGCCTGGGAACAGTGCTGATAACACCGATGTTTATAGTTGTTGATAGGTAATGTTTACTTTGACCAAGAACTTTCTGAGTCTCATGCTCTGCCAGGAAGGACGGGAAGCTGGGAGGAAGCAGAGACAGGACACTTGACCCAAACTGACCAAAGAGGTATTCCATACCACAGCACACCATGCCCACTATATAAACTGGGGGCATTTACGTGGAAGGGTTAGATCGCTGCTCAAGCAGGGCTGGGTATTGGTTGGCAGGTGGTGAGTAGTTATATTCACTTCCCTTGTTATTTCGCTCATCATTATTATTAGTGGTGGTAGCAGCAGTGGTTTGTGTTATACCTTAGTTTCTGGGCTGTTCTTATCTCAGCCCATGGGAGTTACATTATTTTGATTCTCTTCCTTGAATTTTCATGAATTTCAATTCATGAAACTGGTCGGGCTTGTGCTCCCATCTTGACCATCGCCTCTATACATTGGGAGGTATATAATGGAAGTGTTTAGCAACTACACATCTTTTTTCCGCTCCTGAGGTGGTCAACCTGTGAAGAAGACATTCCATTACCTTCCCAGCAACCCCCCACCAGAATGCTTCCAGCATCATTTGAGAGTTCTGAAGGTTTTCAATGGCGTTTGAGTACCCTCGAGACCTGACTGCTGATTGTGATGGGGATCACCATGTTGGCATGCATACAGAGTGTGTTTTACCCATGACCATTTCATCTGATCTCAAGAGTTAAGCAGAGTCGGGTTTGGGCCTTGTCTAGGGTTAAACGACGATATAGAAGGTCCAAGAGATTTTCCCTGAGGCTGGACAGTCACGAGTGGCAGAGTGTGTGGGACAGTATGGGCAAGTATCGAGGCCAGTGGGCACCTCCAGTGCTTTGGAACTTCACCACTGAACAAGTGCAAATTTCAGAAAAATTAGTAAAACACTTAAATGAGGTGTGTTGTCATCCTGGTCACACCAGAGAGGGACAAATCATGGCAATGTGCTGGGGCTTGGCCTACGCTTACAGAGCCCTGTTCAACGCTATCCAGCACCTTCAAAGGGAAAAAAAGGTCTCTGGATCTTATGGCAAAGATTTTGGAATGTCACCACAGGAGGAGGTGATGTGTGCTGAAGAGGCCCCACCATATAATAAACTGTCAGAAAGTGAAAAGCAGTATGCCTTGTTTACTGATGGGTCCTGCCATACTGTGGGAAAGCATCGGTGATGGAAGGCAGCTGCTTGGAGTCCCCAATGGCAAGTTGCAGAAACTGCTGAAGGAGAGGGTGAATCAAGTCAGTTTGCCGAGGTGAAAGCCATCCAGCTGACCTTGGGCATTGCTGAATGAGAAAAGTGGCCAGTACTTTGTCTCTATACTGACTCATGGATGGTGGCAAATGCCCTGTGGGGGTGGTTGCAGCAATGGAAGCAGAGCAACTGGCAACGCAGAGGTAAACCCATCTGGACTGCTGCACTGTGGCAAGATATCGCTGCCGGGTGCAGATCCTGGTGGTGAAGGTACGTCATGTAGATGCTCATGTACCCAAGAGTTGGGCCACTGAGGAACATCAGAACAACCAATAAGTGGATAAAGCTGCCAAGATTGAAGTGGCTCAGATGGACTTCAATTGGCAGCATAAGAGGGAATTATTTTTGGGCTGGTGGACCCACGACACTTCAGGCCATCAGGGCAGAGATGCAACATACAGGTGTGCTCGTGATCGAGGGGTGGACTTAACAATGAACACTATTGCCCAGGTTATTCATGACTGTGAAATGTGTGCTGCAATTAAGCAAGCTAAATGGTTAAAGTCTCTTTGGTATGGAGGATGACGGCTGAAGCACAAATATAGGGAGGCCTGGCAGATTATATCACACTCCCACCAACCGGCCAAGGCAAGCTCTATGTGCAAGGCAAGCTCTATGTGCTTACCATGGTGGAGGCAACCACTGGATGGCTGGAAACATACGTGGTGCCCCATGCCACTGCCTGGAACACTATCCTGGGCCTTGAGAAAAGACTTTGTGGCGACACGGCACCCCAGAGAGAATTGAGTCAGACAATGGGAGTCGTTTCCGGAACAGCCTTATAGACACTTGGGCCAAAGAGCATGGCATTGAGTGGGTATATCACATCCCCTACCACGCACCAGCCTCTGGGAAAATCAAATGGTACAATGGGCTGTTAAAAACTACACTGAGAGCCATGAGTGATGGGACTTTCAAACCTTGGGATACGCATTGACCAAAAGCCACCTGGTTGGTCAACACCAGAGGATCTGCCAACAGGGTTGGCCCAGCTCAGTCAGAACTTTTACACACTGTAGAAGGGGACAAAGTTCCTGTGGTGCAAATAAAGAATTTGCTGGGGAAGACAGTCTGGGTTATTCCTGCTTCAGGTAAAGGCAAACCCATTCATGGGATTGCTTTTGCTCAGGGACCCAGATACTCTTGGTGGGTAATGCGGGAAGATGGGGAAGACCAATATATACCTCAAGGGGATTTGATTTTAGGGGAAAACAGCCAATGAACTCAATTGTATGCTGTTACCTGCTAGGTAGCACTTTTATAGTCCACCAAGTAGATGTCTTCAGGTCACCAGCGGCTGGCCCTGACTTCCCTCCGACCATCACCCGAACAAAGAATGAACTTTGATGAAACCAGATGAGGTCTGCAGTAAAGGAATGATCAGCATCAGCAGGCAATGATCCGACACTGCAAACAGTCTCTCCTGCTCTGGAAAACTGTTACAAGAGATGGAGCCCAATATCATGGACCGGATGGACTCAGCAGCTTTATAGGGATTGGTCCATGCACTAACGAATGATCTCTCTCTCCTTTTGTGTGTGTGTGTATGTATATATATATATATATATATGAGACAAGAGTGACGATATATTGAAAAATTTGGGATCTGAGTATGGCATGAATGATCTGAAATAAGGGGTGGATACTGTCCTGGGTTCAGCAGCAGCAGTCATTTTTCTCCTTAGTAGCTGGTGCAGTGCCGTGTTTTTGACTTTTGGCCTGGGAACAGTGCTGATAGCACCGATGTTTTTAGTTGTTGCTCAGTAATATTTACTCTGACCAAGGACTTTCTGAGTCCCATGCTCTGCCAGGGAGAAGGGGACACCGGTAGGAAGCAGAGACAGGACACCTGACCCAAACTGACCAAAGAGGTATTCCATACCACAGCACGCCATGCCCACTATATAAACTGCAGGTAGTTACCCAAAAGGGTTAGATCACTGCTCTTGTCAGGCTGGGTATTGGTCGGCAGGTGGTGAGAGGTTGTATTCTCCTCCCTTGTTCTTTCCCTTACCATTATTATTACTGGTGGTTGCAGCAGTGGTTTGTGTTATACCTTAGTTACTGGTGTGTTGTTATCTTAACCCATGGAAGTTGCATGCTTTTAACTCTCCTCCCCATCCCTCCGGGAGGGGGGGGAGGAAGAAGGGGGGGAAGTGAGGGAGCAGCTGCGTGGTTCTGGGTTGCTGGATGTGCTTAAACCATGACAGCAAGGGAAGGCAAGGGAAGACGAGGAAGACGAGGGAAGACGCGGGAAGGGAAGGGAAGGGAAGGGAAGGGAAGGCAAGGCAAGGCAAGGCAAGGCAAGGCAAGGCAAGGCAAGGCAAGGCAAGGCAAGGCAAGGCAAGGGAAGGCAAGGGAAGGCAAGGGAAGGCAAGGCAAGGCAAGGCAAGGGAAGGCAAGGCAAGGGAAGGCAAGGCAAGGCAAGGGAAGGCAAGACAAGGCAAGGGAAGGCAAGGCAAGGCAAGGCAAGGCAAGGCAAGGGAAGACAAGGCAAGGGAAGACAAGGCAAGGGAAGACAAGGGAGGAAGAAGGGGGGGAAGTGAGCGAGCAGCTGCATGGTTCTGGGTTGCTGGCTGGGCTTAAACCACGACAGGAAGGGAAGGGAAGGGAAGGGAAGGGAAGGGAAAGGGAAGGGAAGGGAAGGGAAGGGAAGGGAAGGGAAGGGAAGGGAAGGGAAGGGAAGGGAAGGGAAGGGAAGGGAAGGGAAGGGAAGGGAAGGGAAGGGAAGGGAAGGGAAGGGAAGGGAAGGGAAGGGAAGGGAAGGGAAGAAAAGGGAAGGGAAGAAAAGGGAAGGGAAGGGAAGGGAAGGGAAGGGAAGGGAAGGGAAGGGAAGGGAAGGGAAGGGAAGGGAAGGGAAGGGAAGGGAAGGGAAGGGAAGGAAAGGAAAGGAAAGGAAAGGAAAGGAAAGGAAAGGAAAGGAAAGGAAAGGAAAGGAAAGGAAAGGAAAGGAAAGGAAAGGAAAGGAAAGGAAAGGAAAGGAAAGGAAAGGAAAGGAAAGGAAAGGAAAGGAAAGGAAAGGAAGGCAAGGCAAGGCAATAAAAAAAAAAAAGAGAAAACCCACCAAAACAAGAGAGAAAAAATGAAAACAAAAAACCTTATTCTCCCTATGGGTAACAAATTCAATTATGGCTTCAGTCCCAATGGCTGGGAGATGGGTTTTCTTTTGTCTTTTCTGTTCTCTAGAGAATTGAACTTTTCTCAGCGTCAGAATCTAAATATCAGTGTGGCACTACTGCACTCTGCTTTTTCCAGAAGGATGACTGAGGTTTGTTTCCAAAGTACATTGAAAGGGTACCAACTAATCACGTATGTAAAAATTTATTGCAGAGTAATTTCCTACACAGCCCTTATTCTTTGTCCCCTCCTATGAGTCATCTTTCCAGAGAGCTGCCTTTGATGGGGGGCTGTGGCTGGAGGATATCTAAGTCTCATCGGCATGGGTATACTATCAACAAAAGAATGCTGGTTCACTTTCCTTCTTCATGCCTAACTATCCAGAGAACAAATATTCAGAGGCACCCAGTAGGACCTGGTTTTATGAGAAATCTGAGAACAGTTTTGTCATTTTGTGGGTGTAAATGTGAAAGATTTCTGAGTTGGACTAGCTCCTGGGAAAGCTTTGAGACAGCTGAAGAATGTTGATGGGAAAGTTTTGGGAGTATTGTGGGCAAGATAAGAAGGAAGAGAGAAGCGAGAAGCAAGCAGCCAATCAAGGCAACCAGTGAGCAAAATATCCACCAATGAAGAAGTGAAGAGACCCACGTGGGGGGTGTTAGTGGACCAATTGTATTAGCCGCTTGTACACGCGGGTACTTCGGAAAGCCTATATCAACCCTGGACCATCAGATAATAAAGGATTTCGTTTCATGACCAGAAACAGGGTTCATGCTTTACGTCTCCACATCATTTGTTTTTCTTGTGGAGAAATACTTAGTTTCAATGAGACTTTCTGCCTCCCCCCTTTTTCTTGGAAGGAGTATAAGACAAAAAACTGAATTGTAAATACTGTGAAATGTATTTGCCGCTGAAACATCTCCTCTAGCCTTTCTAACTTAAAACTTTACAAATGTATTTTAAAATGACAGCAAACTCCCCCTCCCGCCTTCCATTTGTTCTATTTTTGTACTGAGTAGCACTGTACTTATTTTGATAACCATGATCTTTAACAAATCACACTTTCTGAAAGCAGTTTGTCAAACGATCCCTGAAGAAAGGTCTCCAAATATTACACATGATGTGACTTTGACCTGTAGCTTTTTCTCATAACGCTTTCTTCCAAAGGCACTCCCCCAGTCCCTCTAAGCTGGTTGTACCTTCTCATCTGGTTTCCAGCAGCTGGCATTCCGGGTGTTGTTGTCTCCTGGCCAGCATGCATAAACAGCTTGGGACCGCCCACCCACATGCAGTGTGAACACCAGTTTCAGACATCCACAGTGAGACAGCTGGATTTTCTTAGCAGCTTTCCTTAACCTTTGCTAAAAATGAATGCGATCTGCTTAATCACAATCAAATGTCCCACTATCTATTAATCTGCAAGTTGCATATAATTACAAACACAGTGGTGCGTGCTGTGCGCCTACCCACCATGGGGCCAGATTTTCAAGTGTGCAGTGCTGACAGTTGGGGTCAGACGCTGTAAAAAAAGCATGGTTCCAAATACCTGGATACGGAACTCTTTTGGATATCTAGGCCTGTGTATCAGTGTATATTTGTATATATTCACTGTATTGTTGGCAACAGCTACTGCACGTGCTACAACACTTTGGAGCTCCCAAGCCCATGTTTTCCCCCTAGCCACTCCTTTAAAATCCCTCATGGGGCACACTATTTCTTCCCCTCCTCCACTCTAGCTAAAAGAGAACTTTAAAATTAATTGTGCCCCACACAGACTTTCAAAACATAGCTTTATTCTGTGCTCTCTGTAGCTGCAGATAACAACAGAGCCACCATAAATGACATTCATTTACTGTTTCTGGCATGCATCAGAGGCACATGGAATATGCTTCTAGAAGCTCTGCAAGTAATTCTTATGACAGAAACAAACTGGACTCTAATTTTTTTCATTCCAAATCTGTAAAGGAGAAAGCATAAAATTACTATATCACAACAAACACATCACATAAAATTTCTGTGCTTTGCAGCTGTAATAAAAAAGCTACCTATTGGCTTCCACTAAGGTTGAAAACAGTGACTTCCAGTGCAATTTTGCATGCTGTTCCAGTAAAACTATGATTTGGAAACTTCTTATGCTCCCCCAAAGATGATTATTTTCTTTACTTGTGAAAACTTTAACTCCCTGGTAAATAGAGATTTAAAAAAAATTAGACTACAGAAATGCAAATTGTTATGAAACAGTGGCATGCTTTGACTTGTTTGAAACAAAGTGAGACAAAAGCAAATGGAAACACACAGCACTGGTTTATTTTAGCAAGAATCAACTGACAAAGGCGAACTGTGTGTGTACCACCACCTCTTTGGGCAATATCATGTAATAAGATGAATTTTGCAGGTGGTGTACACCCAGCTTCAAACAAATGCTCCTGAAAGCTGCAGGATGGTGTCCCTTGTGCTCAAGGAAGATATGACTGAGCAGACAGGAGTGCAGATCAAATGGTATGTCCGCAGGATGTGCGCATGAAGTTGTGGTGACAACAGCCAATAATGATGACAGGTAGTAAACACATACATCTCTAGTGTTTCTATTTCTCTTCATAAAGAGTGCTTATCAGCTTCTTCTAGACATGTGATTCCTCATAGGCGGATCTTGCAAAATTTCCAGTGAAACAAGGTGGCATTCAATTTGCACTGAAACATGGGAATGCAGTGATTTGGAAGCCAGCCCATTAAAGCAGAACAGAATAAACCAGCAAAATATTTCACAGGTTTGAAGGGAATATTTTGATTTTTCATAAGAACTTGAAAAAAGACTTTATCAACTAAAAAGAAAATAGAAGAAAAATATCAAAATTAAGAAGGAATATTTTTATGTGCTTTTAAAGTAATACTACAATACTGAAATTATTTACTGGAATTCTGTATTTGTAAGAAAATTCTAAATATAATGTATTGATCTGAGTTAGAATGAAAACAAATTTTGAATAACCTAATTTGAAGTTCCCACACAGCTCCTCTTTTAAGTCTTCAGCTGTGAAGTCTATTAATGACATAGATACATACCAGGTGGCTTTTGCCAAGTGAATGCTCTAGGAACTGAAGTTATCCTTTGTCTTTCCCTTTCTATTTTTACTTTATTAGTGCAAAAGTAGGAGATTAAATTAAAGTAAAGTAAATATCAGTATGTATATAAGTAGAAGAAATTAAAGTAAATATTCAAGAGGAAACCCTAGATTTCCTCCTAGGGTATGGTGTCTAACCTTCACCAGGGACTGAGCACTGAAGGTGGAAGAGATGCAGAGAGAGACACTTGGGCCTGTGAGATGCTGAGTGACCAAATTAATCCCTACTGCAACTCTGAGCAATCATGGGCCTTGCAAAGACTCAGAACGTCTACTTTGATCTTGCACACAGTGACACCAAAGCTGAATTCCCCATCTCACTCCTCAACCCATCCAGGAATTCCTCCACCTTATGATAACCCATTGAATCTGGGAAAACCTATAGCTTTCTCCCGTTATCAGATGGATTCTGAAACCTACTCATTGCTTGGTCAGAAATGTTCACGAGATTTATATGATCAGAAGAATGCTAAATCTCTATCACAATTCTATTGTTTCTGACATGACAGCTGTTTGAGATCAGCTGGGATTAAGTGTTTACAGCAGCATTGATTTGTCTGTAGCCATGATGTTTTTAGACTATTTGATAGTTTCACATACAATTATACTGTATAAGAATGGCAACTTGTCCTGCAGATCTCTGTCCTTGGGGGGAAGGTTGAGTTGGGGATTTTGATAAGCCATATTCTTCAAGACATTATATCTTACTTCACCTTTGTGTGTGAATTAGTTTCTGTATCACTATAGGAATGTGTGCTGTATGATCCTAGGTAAGGTTGACCACAGACTTAATTTGATTTGTTCAGCTTTCAGCAATTAACTGAGAAGTAATAAATTTTTTTCCCTGCCTTGTTTAAGTCTTCATTTAGTTTTCTGGGTACCAGGTTATTTTTTTTTTCTTTGTTGAAGACACTATGAGATTTTATGTATCATTATCATACCAGTAATCTAAATTTCAAGTTTGAATTTTTCTTCTGCTTAATATATCCTTCAAGATGTCTAGTTCATTTTCATGTCTAAAATTTCTCTCTGGCTTGGAAAACTCATAATTTTTTGATGGCTAGAAACCATATCTTATTTGGAGAACCTTGTAGGAGTTCCTCTGTACTCTTTCTAGGCTTCCAGTCTCTGACTACCTAGCTTCCAGGAGTTGAGACTACACAAACCGTTTACCTTATGATAAAGACTCCTATTCCTCAGGCTTACAAGGGGAGAGACGATGCTGATTCCCTTTGAATTCCAGAGCTGTAATCCAAACCTAACACCTAAATATGGTTTTAACTTTCAGTTTCTCAGTTGTTCTGTTGACTGTTCACATGTTTAAAGTTAAGTGAGTTTGTAACACTCATGTTCAAGTTATTTGCTGCATGCTCAAATTAGAAACAGTTTTGAGGATGCTTTTAAGAATATGTTTCACCCTTCAAAAACAGTGCTGTGAAATCCACAACGAATGGAGTATGCAAAAGCAAAAAAAGTTGAATTTGGCTAAAATGCATTTTCAAACATAAATACTTTCCAAAGAACAAAATCTTGCTGCTGACAAAACCAGTTTGGAATGGAGATGATTGTTTTGCTGTAAAATTGTTTTCTGTCCTAGCATAGTTTTTATGGAGGTTATTGCTGCTTCATTTGCACATTCACAGAATCATCCAGGTTGGAACGGGCCTCTGAAAGTCACCCAGAGCAGCCTTCCCAGAGCAAATTTCATAGAGCTTTGCCCAAATTTTTGCCTTGTTTTTTTTGCACTGCTAAAGTAGACGTAAAAGCTCTCCTTGTCTCCTGTTGCCAGTTACAACTCTACATAAACCCAGCTCTGAGCTTTGGCTCATGATCAGGGGCAAGACCATCCCTGCATGCCCGAGCAACATTCCAATATTGGTTCCTCTTTTGTGGCCTGTCTTTATTTTTGTTTTGAATCCTAAGAATAAGGAGTAAATGTTTCAAAAATAGCCATAGAGTCCTACAGAATTGAAAGGACTGGATGAGTACAAAATCATGCAACTTCTGCTTTAGTTTTAGATTATCCCCCCTTCATCTGTATTACCTTCTATTACTGTTTAAGGAATTAAGTTTTACTGGCCCACGAAATGTAAGTTAAGATTCCTATTCACATCTATTCATGGCAATGAACATTGAAATTGCAAATTTCAAGTATTCGTGTTGAAAATATTGTTGCATACTCACATAATCTGGCACCAGCAGCAATGTGATATGAATTAGCTGAAACTTACCAGAATAGCTGAAGTAACACAGCTTTTAGAGTGTGATTCATTAATGAATAGCTAAAAAACTAAATTGCTCATAATTAATACATATTTTTTAAAATAGCTCAATGCCTTGTACTTTAAAAGGAAAGGGATTTTAGAAAATAGTTAGAAGACAACTATCACTATTTATGGCACAGCTACTATGCAAAAGACATTTAAACTATGAATAAAGCCTTAGGTGTAGCTATTCACACATTGTGCAATCATGAGCGACAGATTAACACCACTCAGGAAGCCTGCTCTATTGGATATTATTTACATTTACATTATGTCAAAAAAGTTGGTTATGATAACTCCTGTTCCACATACATTTCTCATACTTTCTATTTGCTGATTTACTGTAGTGTCTGTCATTATTTACATGTCATAGCAGTAACACAGAAACTGTAACTTTTACTAAGCAATGTATGCTTTTTACAGGACAGAAAAACATTAGATTGACCAGAGTAATGCATAATTCTGGGTGTTTGTGTTCATAACATTTTTGTTTAAATGTATAAAACCTTCTCTTTTTCTTATTTCCTAGTCAAATATTCATTGTGCAAATAATAGTTCTATCCAACAACATCAATAATAATCACAAATTTTTCATCACCACCTATTGGCCAGCTTTTCATAAACTGCTAAGATTAACCTGTCTGATAGTGCCCAAAGTAGATTAAGGACAGCTTGCACATTTGTCAGGTATGGTAAATTCTGACAGAGAGATAGCAGGAAAAAACCCACAAACAACAAAACAGAAAAAAACAAAAAAAAAGGAGGTGAGGCCATCTTTAATTCACTCAGATCTGTCAGAAACTAACAATAGGCTTAATCTGAAATAACTTCTTAAAATACTCTTCATAACTTCATTACATTTAAAATGACCTTGAAAATATTAACTGGCATCTAGTAGCCTACAGAGAGAGTGGAAACATAGAACAGAGGCACGCATTTGCACATGGAGATAATTATTATTTTGATGCCGCTTCTTTCTGCTTGGAAATAAGACAAGACTGAAAAATGAGTATTAGTGGAAATTAAAATTGGAGAGTCAGAAATAGGTAAAATTGCAGTAGTTAGTGACTTGACATTCACAGGAAAATATATGCTTATTCTGTTGATAGACAATAAATGAAATTTTTTTTTGTTTCTCTTGCAGTGCTTCAGATTTTTTCATTAAGACTTACAAATCTATATTTGCTTCATGAAGGACTGACATCTGACCATACCTAGGCAAGCAGCCAACTGTGACCCAGTGACTACAGAAATCAAAATTAACTTTGTGCAAAACTGATGCGCGTTTGCTGTCTTCTTTTCTCCTTCCTGCTCTTTACCATGCAAAACAGCATTAATCACCATCATCTTTGGAAGCTTCATGCTGCTTTAGAGATTTTATTGTAATAGGGTCCTCTTTCTGGGTTCTGAGGTATTGTTGCAATAAAAACTAACTATTTTTCTTTAATAAAATAGGTACCAGGTTGCTGAGAACGCATTTATGAATTTTGAAGGAAGGAGCATTTTCTGAGTTAAAAAGAGAGAGGAAATCAGAGGATGGATGTTACTGTTATCACCAAGTAAGTGTTTATCAGGTCTGGGAATTATATGATAATTAAACTGTATTTTTACATAAATATATAATTTTAGTATGATAGGAAAATGCGCATCCATCCTAAACAGTAGGGTCTCTCGATAAACTCTGAACAAGATATTAAATAAAAGGACAGATTTATTAAGTGTGGAAAAGATTTAAGAATCTCCATGAAGTTTATCACCTCCACAGTCCCCTCCAACCATCCCAAGTTTTGCTTCTCATCTCACAGCAAGGAAGAAATTTTGGCAAGAGGCAGCAAACATAAATAAAATGAAAAGGGTTTCTGGAGTAAGCTAGGAATGGACACATTCTTACCTCTCCTGATGGGAACTTTCCATTTGATTTCATTGGAAGTGATTTCCTGAAAAAGACTAATCTGATTAATAAGCAAAAGGACTACTCAGAAGAATTGTTGGTATGATTAATCATTTAGAATCAGTACAGAATGACACGCTTTATTCATTCTCCAGAAAAAATCCTCATGAACACATCCATTTCACTGAATTTAGTTAGAGGTTTTGCCCTTCCTGAAGGAAGATCAAGCCCAGTATTTCCCTTATTTACTGTCCACTTTACAGACTTCAGCGGGAGCTCTGAGACTGCAGTGAAGGCAGACTCTAATTTTAAAATACACAGCAACCATTACTTGAATTACTTCTCCTTTTAAGTTCATTACTACTTACTTGAGTCAGACACCATATCTGTCTCAATCCTTGGATTTGCAGAGTCCTCTGAAGAAAGGCTGCCTCTTGTAGTGCAAGAAGGTCACGCATTTCAATCAGTCTACAGTTGCGAACAGAAATTAGAGTTGGTGACATTTACTCTTTTTAGTTTTAACTGAAGTCCTTGAATGGTGTTCTAGCATGGAATACTATGTTTTTTTCATGGCGAAGCATAACCATATACCTTTAGTCTAGAGATAATTTCCTCTAATTTCTAAAATAAAAGGTTAATGAAGAGCTATTGATTAAGTCTCAAACTAAAAATGAACTTTCAGGCTCTTTTAAAGCAAGTGATTTCTCTTGTTCTTCTGGTAACAGAAGAAAAGCCCTGGCTCTTCAAAAATCATAAATGTAATCAAGCTGTCGTCCTATTGCTCACGGTAACAAAGAGAGAAAATGCAATAAAGACAGCTTTGCACTGCAGATTAGTGGGGTCCATTTATCCTGAAAGGCCATTTGTACAAATCCCAGCTGAAGCGTAAGGCATCTGAGAAATGTGTTTACAGTAACTCTATGATCCTTCTTTTCTCACTGACTTCTTGCCATGAATTACAGACTGCAGTCTATCTTGAATCTAAAAAAAACACTTTTTTTTTTTTTTTTTTTTTTTAATGAGAAAATGTTGATTGCTCAGTTGGTTTGAAGGCCAGCACGAGAAGATCAATATTTTACCAGTTATTAGGTATCACATGTTTGGAAATACCCACAAAACTGTACAACTTTTGTTGTACTCAGGGGACTTTTGTCATCTGAACAGGAGGAAAAGCCTGAGCTTCAGGTTAGAGTTCTGCCTGTGGTCCACAGCTGTGATCAGTGGCCTGCAAAAGCATCAGATTAGCCAGGTCCAGAGAAGATGACAGTCTGGTGAAGGACAAACATCTCACATTTTAACTTGAGAAGCAAAATCTGTTTTGTCTGATTGCACCTTGTCCAACACATGACCAAGCTCAAGCTTAGACATTTTTAGCTGGGATTGAAGAAATGGAGGCCTGCTGCTGGCTCTTGTCCTGGCTGTCACCACAAAGCTACTGCTGGCAGTAGAATACGTGAAATGTCCTCCAGCAAACAGCTAGGTCTGACTGGCCACATTTGAATGCAGATGAAATCAATATGAGCACTACTGTTGACACAAACACCATTTAATTCTCACAGTGTAGTGAAAGGGATCCACACAGATTGCAAGCCATGGTAATGGAAACTCCACCTGCATCTTGCTGATCGGGAAGTGTGGAGGCACATAGTGTGGGTGAAAAGATCCACTTCAGCTCAAAAGGATTCGCAAAATGAATTGTAGAACAGCTGAAGGTTGAAAGGATTGGGATCCGTGAAGAGGTGGTTCTCGACTCCTGCACCAGATGCTCTGAGAAAAACTCAGTCCCAGTGTCATCCTTGTTACTCCACTGGAATTACGGTAGGACCAATTTCTCCCTATACTTGAAAATTTATTGCTGCAATGTATACAGTGGGTATATGCATCTCAGGTAGAAAGACAATATATTTGTAGTACTATAAAATAACAAGGAGCTTTTGTACTGTGCACTACATGCATATGCACATGATAAAACCTTGAAGGAAAAGGTATATTCACCATTGCCTTTGACTGCAAAAGGATGAGGATTTCTCCCACAGTGTTCAAGAGGAAGTAAAATGGCTACACAAAAATAAATGATAAGATGGAGAAGAACATAAAAAAGAAACAAATATCTAGTGGAATCTTTAGAAGTTGTCTACTGAATTATTTGGTTTAGTAATCTGAAACAACATGGGCACTTGTTAGCCTAATTAGAGCACATTTTCGTTTCTATTCCTATACTCTGTTGTAAAATGAAAGACAATAAAGATTAATGAAGATGATCGCTCGAGGTTTTTGCCCATTGTTAACTGGAAGGAAAATTGACTTAAGGCGAGCTTACAGCCCAGGCTACTTTGTAATAAAGAACCACCTAAATTGGTGTAATAGTTTTTCATATTATAAAAATACAGAGTGCTAGCAGGGTTCCTGTCCTTATCCAGAGCCAGAAGCTGCAGCTCTCTGTGGAGGCACATATGTAGCTGTTGGAAAATGGCTCTACTGTTTTCTTTTGAATAGCTTTTCACCAGGTGCAGATGCCAGATGCACAGCTTTCTGCACTGCAGAAAGCTTTGGATCACTTCTGTTGCACAGGGACTTCTTCACATTAATGTCATACTCTAAGTAGATCCCAGTGTTTCAGCTCGCACTAGGAAATAAAGTCTGCGAGCACTGCAGTGAAAAAAGACACAGCAAGAAGAGGGATTATGTAGAAGATCCATGAGATTGTGTTTCATTGTTAATTTGGAAGACAGTTTGTTGATAGTCATGGCTGGACCAAGAGATGTGATTTAATGGTCTGAGCAGTGAATTAAAACCTATAAATCGCTAATTTGGGTCTGACGCGTCATTTTCTTGTGGTCTGAGCCAAGTTACTTAATCTTTCTTCACCTGTAAAATGGGGACATGACTATATATTTTGCAGAGCTATATGGATGGCTTGTTAGCTTAAGATTTTAAAGTATTTCACAGACAAAAGAACTTAGACATCCTTTAAATATGTAGACAGATGCTTCAGTTCAGGTGAGGTCTTGAAATTCTAGTGCTTTACCTACATTATCTGAGTTACTGATCTTAATAAATTTCAGGAAAAAGGATATTTTCAAATTCCAAAACAATGATGTATTTTCTTTTCTCCAAAAGTGTCATGGATCATGCTTTTTTTCCTCTTGATGCTGATGTTTGCTCTTTATTCAACCACCCATATTTTTCCTGACACCCTCTGGTTTTGGTTGGGTTTTGTTTTTTTTTCCTCTCCTCTCTTTTTATGTTCTCCTAAAAGATTTCAATCTTTATAATTTTTTTTGCTTAGATCAGGATGGAGCTGTCTTCAATTTCACACTGCCCAGGACATGTTCAGCTCAAGCAAACCTCAGTACACCTGACAGCCCCTATTAGAGTTCTTACAGTTTCGACAGTGATTATCCTGACAAACACAGTCAAATCAGCTAAAACCGTATACCAGATTAAGAGCTGTAATAAGTATCAGAGAGGCCTGTGGAATATTAGAAGGGATTCTGGAATCGATAGGATGCAATTACTTCAATCAAGAATGACTTCTAAGAATCAAACCTGGTTTGAAGATGGAAATAAGATTTAATCTTAAATTTATTTTTCTAAAGTTATTCACAGCTTTTAACTTAAAGGAGAGGGTACTAACTGTTGCTGTAGCTACTTTGAAAGAGGTAGCTGCAACATCAGTCATTTAGATTAAGAGCATGAAAGGCTGAAAAACAGAAGGCTACAGCAACATCTCAATATTCAGGAGCAAGCGCAAAGAATGAAAAGAGGCTTCAGAATAGTTTTTTTTATACTGCCTTATCGTGTCTAATGTGGAAAAAAATTTAAGAATATCCTTTTTAGAGTGAAAATAGTGTAAAACCAAAAATACTTATGCAAAGCAAGATACAAATCATGTACTTACTGCCTTGTAATTAATAGCAATATCTCTCATTATCCCTACTTTAGTAACATTCTTTAAATTATAAGTCTTACAATTTCTTTTTATTACTCCCAAATACTTTAAATACATGATTTGGCATAAAATCATGATTTTCTTGCAATCGCTAAGGTGAGCACTTGGGAAGGTGTATAACAATTTACATATACTGCGCTACATTTGCTTTCTACCGGGGTCAACAGCAAAAGTTTCATTTAATCTCATTAAAAGGAGGATTCAGTCCATACCCTTGCTAAATAGCAAATGAAAGCACTCATGTTAATTTATTTAATTAGTATTAGTTTTTAATCTGAGCTATTGACGTCTTGTTCTGCTGTAGGAAAAATACCAGATTCTGTTTTGATAGAAGGCTGCATCCAAGTGGAATTCTGTTTAAAAGGTGTCAGAATCAGAAATCCTATTTTAAATAGGGGCAAGAACCAGGTCTGTTAAGTCTTCTAGAGAACAAATTAACAAGTGGGAATGATTAAGCCAGAAATGACTTGGTGTTCTAATTGAAGAAGTCATGCAGCATGATGTCACCCTCTGTTATTAGTATTTAATTGCTTTCAGAGAGAGCTCAGTGTGCCTCTCTTCTCTCTCCCACAAGAAAACACTCACAGCATTTAAAATGCATCAAGTTATAGAAGAATGTTGCTGTTTGCACACACTTGGTCTGTTTTAAGTTCATGTAATTAAATTAGCTAAATAAAAACCACGGAGCTGTTTATAGGCTCAGCTTTAGATTTTTTTGTTTTATGCACCCAGGTCTGTTTCCAGTCTCATTGGCTGGTTTAAAGACTATTCTTGCAGTACATCTAACAAAGAATGGTCACATCCTGTAACTGCACCTGGTTTGCTGAACTGGCTATTTGCATTTTCTTCAGCAAAGTGTTGGTGTAAAATGGTCATCATGCTGTAGAAACCGAGACAGAGAGGAAGGCACTCTGCTTGCTACTTATTCACGCATATCAAGTATCCAAAATCTTTTTGTCATCAAAGTGTTGGGTCAGATGAACTCGACTTTCACATTGATCGGTGTTGGGACCGGTCTTGTTCAACATCTTTGTGGATGACATGGGCAGTGGGGTTGAGTGCACCCTCGGCAAGTTTGCCGAAAACACCAAGCTGTGTGGTTGGGTTCGTAAGCCGGAGGGAAGGAATGCCATCCGGAGGGACCTTGACATGCTTGTGAGGTGGGCTAATGCCAACCTCATGAAGTTCAACGTAGTGAAGTTCAAGGTCCTGCACCCAGGTCGGAGCAATCCCAGGCAAATCCCCAGAGCAAATGCACAGCTGCAGGTTGGGCAGAGAAGATTCAGGGCAGCCCTGCAAAGAAGGACTTGGGGGTGTTGATCAATGAGAAACTTCACATGAGCCAGCTTCAGTGTGCACTCGCAGCCCACAAAGCCAACTGTATCCTGGGCTGTGTCAAAAGGAGCATGACCAGCAGGTCGAGGGAGGTGATCCTGCCCCTCTACTCTGCTCTCGGGAGACCTCACTTGGAGTATTGTGTGCAGTTCTGGTGTCCTCAACATAAAAAGCACATGGAACTGATGGAACAAGTGCAGAGGAGGGCCACGAGGATGCTCAGGGGACTGGAGCACCTCTCGTATGAAGATAGGCTGAGAAAGTTGGGGCTGTTCATCCTGGAGAAGAGAAGGCTGCGTGGAGACCTCATAGCAGCCTTCCAGTGTCTGAAGGGGGCCTATAGGGATGCTGGGAAGGTGTCGTGGTTTAAGTCTATAAACTCACACAGCCGCTTGCTCACTCACTCCCCACTCTTTCTTCCCTCCGCTCCTGGAGGGATGGGAAGGAGAATCAAAAGAATGCAACTCCCACAGGTTGAGATAAGAACAGTTTAGTAACTAAGGTATAACACAAACCACTGCTGCTACCACCAATAATAATAATGACAAGGCAAATACAAGGAAAGAATACAATTGTCTCACCATCCAATATCAAGCCCGCCCACACAGTACATCCCCATCAGTGCACCCCCCACCGTGCACCCTCACCACCCTTCCGGGTCTCTGCTCTCCGTTTCTACATCCTGGACATGATGTGCTGTGGTATGGAATAACTTCTTTGGTTAGTCTGGGTCAGATGTCCTGTCCCTCCTTCCTCCCGGCTTCCCCTCCTCCCTGGCAGAGCATGAGACTCACAAAGTCCTTGGCCAGCCTAAACATCACCAAGCAGTAACTGAAAACACTGGTGTTATCAACACTGTTTCCAGGCCCAAAATCAAAAGCACAGCGCTGCACCAGCTACCAAGAAGGAGAAAAATGACTGCTACTGCTGAACCCATGACAGAAGGGACTCTTCATGAGGGACTGTAGTGAGAGGAAGAGAGGTAATGAATTAAACTTAAGCAGGGGAAGTTTAGATTGGATATAAGGAGGAAATTCTTTACTGTGGGGGTGGTGAGACACTGGAATGGGTTGCCCAGGGAAGTTGTGAATGCTTCATCCCTGTCTGTGTTCAAGGCGGGGTTGGACATAGCCTTGTGTGACACGGTTTAGTGTGAGGTGTCCCTGCCCATGGCAGGGGGGCTGGAACCTGATGGTCTTAAGGTCCTTTCCAAACATACTGTCCTAGGTTCAGCAGTAGCAGTCATTTTTCTCCTTCTCGGTAGCTGGTGCAGCGCTGTGTTTTTGACTTTTGGCCTGGGAACAGTGCTGATAACACCAGTGTTTTCAGTTTGGCTTAGAATGTTTTGGTCTGACCAAGGACTTTCTGAGCCTCATGCTCTGCCAGGGAGGAGGGGAAGCCGTGAGGAAGCAGAGACAGGACACCTGACCCAAACTGACCAAAGAGGTATTCCATACCACAGCACATCATGCCCAGGATGTAAAAACAGAGGGCAGAGACCCGGAGGGGTGGGGGGCGCACTGCTGGGTCGGTCTTGGTATTGAGTGGTGAGCAGTTGTATTCTCTTTCTTTGTATTTCTCTTGTCATTATTATTATTGGTGGTAGCAGCAGTGGTTTGTGTTATACCTTAGTTATCAAACTGTTCTTATCTCAGCCTGTGGGAGTTACATTCTTTTGATTCTCCTCCCCATCCCTCTGGGAGAGGGGGGAAGAAAGAGTGGGGAGTGAATGAACAAACTGCATGAGGGGCTTAAACCACGACACCTGCCTATTCTATGATTCTACCAGTTGCAGGTCATTTAGCCTGCATTAAATAATCTGAGAAGAACACCATACGTGACACACACCACAAAGAAATAAAGAAAGACTTAAATAAATGACATTTGAAAGGAGAGCATTGCACACTGAAGGCTAGCTTCTACTCCTTGCTCACAGAGGTAACCCCTGTCATGGCAGCAGAACTGCGTGATGCATCATTACCATGAGATTTGTATCTAGCTTCTTTTCTACATCTCTGATTGCTTCTTTTGTACACATAGCATACATGGTCACCTTCTATACATTTTCACCAATTCAATAAGGTTACTATTCAAGGAAGAAATTTTAATTAATGACATTTAACACAATTTTGATGGACTTCTGACTTCTTCATCACTATATGTTTCTCTAGATATATGCAAAACAATGATCCTGAGAAATGCCATGCACTCTCAACACCTCTTCCTTGTCATCTTGAAAAGAATGTTCAGCTCATATGTTTTCTACTGGACAAATTGCAAGGTTGAAAATATATGTCTTCAGTAATGCTTTAAGGAACAGGTCTCTGTGTGGCTTTTGTCCCACCTTTATCTACCCGTGCTCCAGCTTCTCAAGGGGGGAAAAATATCTCAGTTGGGCCTTCTGAGAGAAAAGGTATGCCTGAGGGTTTCTCTCTCTTGTACCCAACAGATGAAATATGAGTTACAGAAATAGAAAGCTCTTTTTCTCCAGACACAGGGATTGCTCTCTGTCCTGGGTTCAGCAGTAGCAGCCATTTTTCTCCTTCTTAGTAGCTGGTGTGGTGCTGTGATTTTGACTTTTGGCCTGGGAACAGCACTGATAACACCGATGCTTTTTGTTGTTGCAGTAATGTTTGGTCTGACCCAGGACTTTCTGAGCCTCATGCTCTGCCAGGAAGGAGGGGAAGCTGGGAGGGAGCAGAGACAAGACACCTGACCCAAACTGACCATACCACAGCACATCATACCCAGGATGTAAAAACGGAGGGCAGAGACCCGGAAAAGGGGGTTTACTGCTGGGTCGGTCTTGGTATTGGGTGGTGAGAGGTTGTATTCTTTTCCCTTGTTATTTCCCTTATCATTATTATTATTGGTGGTAGCAGCAGTGGTTTGTGTTATGCCTTAGTGACTGGACTGTTCTTACCTCAACCCGTGGGAGTTACATTCTTTCGATTCTCCCCATCCCTCTGGGAGAGGGGGGAAGAAAGAGGGAGGAGTGAGTCAGCAAACTGCATGAGTTACAGCTGGGCTTAAACCACGACACTCTCCCACTTTGAGGCAGCCTGATGCAGGGGTTTTTCTGTCTGACAATTTCCTTTTTTGCTACCTAGTATGCCCCAGTTGCAAAGCAGAACATTGAAAGTGCAAGAAAAGAAACCTTTGCTTCCTGGTCTCATGTCCAGGTGATGACTCCAAAAGTAAACTCCCTATCCCAGTGCAGGAGCTAATCCCTTCTAATAGCAGACATTGTGTTGCTTTTTCTTGGTTCTGACAAATGAAAACAGACTATAATGTACCTCAAATGACTGTGCACCAAGTAAGCCAATTAAAAACTGCCTGAATCAGAACTGCTTCTTGGTCACTTTTCCAGTTCTGGATCTCAAAACACTGTTTTATGTAGTTTCTTGTCTCTAGGTATGTTTATGGTGCACTACCATGAAGTTACAAAGTGGGAGATACAGATGAATAAATTCTCAGAAAAAGACACATAAAAATACAAGCTATGAAGCCCATGAAGTGAAAGGATTTTTCTTTTTTTTTTTTTTCCTAGAGGAACCTGATGGGAATCCAAAAACTTTCCTGGAGCCCAGTGTCTTAGTTGTTTCAATCCTCTTATGGGTTTCTCTTCCTGTGCTCAAGGCTAGTTCTGATACGGCGCAGCTGTGTAACCTGGGATGAGGCTGCTGTGAAAAGTATTATCCATGAGCAGTGAGAGCAACGCTGTTTCACTGGGGAGCTGCAGACCAGTTCAGGCAGTTGGTCATTGAATCATACTGCAGCTATGGTCAGTGCCTGGCTGCGTGCTTTGCTGATTCAGACCCTCACTAGACTAAACTTCATGGTTTTTTGCCTGGGGATCACTGGACTAATGACTGATGAGGTTACCAGCATCAGACCAGCATCACCAACATCTGGGGCCTTGCCTGTAGAGCCACCATCCCACCTGCTTTGCCGTTGCTCTCAGCTCTGGGCTTACCTTTCCATATGGAGCAGCCAAGTCTTGTTGTTCTTTTTTGAAAACTGTTTGGTCTTGTTAGGGATGTCGGGATTTTTTGGTTGGTTTGTTGAGGTTTTTTTTTATTTGTTTGTTTGGGTTTTGTTTTGTTTATTTGGGTTTGTGTGTTTGTTTTTATTTAGTTTTTATATATTTTTTAAATTTTGTTTTTTATTTTCTTTAAAGTAATGAAGGGAAAAAGATAAAAGAAAATTCAAGCCAAGAAGTGAGATAAATTTTTTATCTGTCCTGTAAAGACACCTCTTATTGTTGCATAGAGAAATGGTATTATGATATTATTTGTATGCATACCTTTTTCAGCCATCCAATATATTTCCTTATGAAAACACAGTTGTTCTGAAAAAAATCAAATTTATGGAATAAAAGTTTTGTGCACATATATATCTTGGCTCTCTTTTTTCGTTTCTCTCACATTTCTAGTGACTTAGAATGTCACCATTTACTATTCAAAACTCTCTCTATGCCACACTTCATCCACTCTACATGGAGATTAATTCAACTGCTTCATGCTAAAGGATTTTTATGTTACATTTCCAGGCAACTTGTGCTACATGAAGCCTCAGAGAATATTTATGATATTGATGAAAAAAAAAAAATCACAGGTTAGAAGTACTTTTCCATTTGAATATTATTTTTGACTCCTTTTTTTTTCAGAGAAATCTTAGTGTCATAGGTTTTTTTCTCCTCCAATGATGTGATATCTTCAAGATCCTTATTAAAAATGTGCAAAGGCAAGAAGTTAAATCTTATACACTAGTGAGAAGGACTAGACCTACTCTCCTGTAGGATGATGTCTATTTTTGTACAGATTAATAGTTAATTAATTAGTTTAAGATAAAACAGTTTAAGATCAAATAAGAGTTTTCCATATTGTTTTTTATTATTAAATTAAATAATTGCATAAATATTTTTTTAATTAAGTATTGCTTTCAGAAGTGAGCCCTATTACTGTTTCGTGTTTGTGACACAATGAAGACATGAAGACATTCTGTACTTTTAACAGCAGGACTATAAAAGATCAGGGCTTTGCTGGCTGTCCTGTTTCCTATCATCATGAAAATGGACGCTTCAAGAGCTGGCTGTGGATGTGGGATATTACCTTTACGGAGAGGTTTTCTAACATAATATAATGTACATAATAAGAGGTCAGAGGATCTGGGCAAGAATGAAAGAATGGAAGTAGGATTAAAAAACTGGAGAAAAAAAAGGAAGGATTTGGCTTTTCTTTAATATGGTAGATAACTATTTTATGCTTTCTCCCACAGCCTTGTTAAAAATTAGATGAACAATGTGGGCAATATATATAAAAGACAGCATGAATTTGATAGCAGAGACTGGACAATATAGACTAAGAAAAGAAGGCTGAAATCAGTGAATTATTAAGGAACATTAAACCACTCTTGTCTGCCTCTTTAAATTTATGAACACAGTGACAGAGCATTTAGTATCATTAGAACAGACAAAACATCTGACATCCATTAAAAGTCTACACAAATACAGTATATTAACGAAAGTTCAACCTCCATGGAAATATACCAGTGCAAATAACTTGAGAGCTACGCATTGGTAACACCAAAATATGATTTTTTCAGGACAGAAGTTAGATTCAGAAAACATTATTCAAACAACTTCACCTGTAGGAGGAATGGGAAATGCTTGGCAGCAAACAGTATTATGGGAAAAAGACAGCCTATCCCTTTACCGCAGGGCAAAATGCACACCATGATAGACACCATGAGTCATGAGACAGTGAAGGCTGCTGCCAGGAAGAACTATGCTGTTTGCTGGTTTCTTACCAAACTTTAAATCACCACTTCTGGAGCTGTTTAAATTTTTCCAAGACTCTGGCTTTGGGGGCAATTGATTACTTAAGAGGTAGGTGAAACAGCAGGCTGGAAAACCAGTTTATTTTGCCTAAACGTAAGTTTTCTGCATTCAAGAAATAATGAGAAAAAAATACAGAAAACTTCCAAGTATGGACACAACCTTGTGAGTTATACAAGAAATGAGTGATATACAAGCAAATCCACACAATTTTCCCAGAATTTTTCATCTGAATATGAGTGACCTGAATATGAGTATATTAGAATATTAATACTATTAATATTAGAATATTAATACTATTAATATTAGAATATTAGATACAGTGTGATCTAAATATGTGACACACGTTATTTGTTTTACTGATAAGCCTTTGCACTATGTCATTAACAATATCCTAAATATCACAACTGAAAAGCAGATTCTCTTCAAACCTATTCAGCTCAGACAATTTTTCAACTCAAATGCAAAAGTTTTGTAAACTCATGTTTTTTTCAGGACCCTCGGTCTTAATTGAGAGGAAGCAACTGCATGTCTTGAGTGTCCAGCAAACCTGGTTCTACTAGATGAGCGACGGTAACAAAGTGAGGTCTTTAAATAAAAGATCCTGTGCTGGGGATCTGAGTGAAGAAAATTGTAAGCATTTTAGGTTGGTAATCCTAAGAAAACAGATTTCCTGCTGCAAAAATATAAACATTTTTAAAATCATTCATGTCAGTTGTTACCTTGGAATGTATACTCTACGTTCTTTCGGCATCATATCGCGCAGAGCACACCACCTGTTTCCTGCATGCATGAAATCACAAAGGCAATGCAAAAATAGGGTACCAGCAAATGAATCAAGGCTTTCGACTAGCTACACTGGAAGAAAGACAACCCAAAGACGGAAGTAACTGCTTATATTTTCAAATACTGTGGAGATCAAGGCTCATAAATGCTTATTAGTGGAGAGCTAAATGAGATATTATGACACACTTCATTTAGATTTGAAAGCACTGATCAGTGACAGAATTCAGCAGCTGCTGTCGACTGCAAACTTATTTTGCTTCATTACCTGTACACAAATCCTACCCATTACTGAAATTCCTATTCAAATCATATTGTATTGCATTTAACTTGAATTGAGCTTGATCAATTCAATCGGTTAAAAGACTGAGCTTTCTCAGACATGCATTCCCTTAGACAAGAAACCACCTAAGATGCTGAGAGTTTTGTTCACAAACAGGAACAAATCCCTGTTGTAGGTTCTGAGTACATGTGAGGCAGGACTCATGGTATTCTTAAGCTCTAAAGAGTACTCCCTCCCCGTCCTTAAGCCAAAAGGTAGTGCTGTCAAATTCTTACTTTTCATATGCGGTCAGATTTCATTGCAGAAATAAGCATTAATAAGCCAAGAATTTCATACTTCTCTGCTGGCTTTCTACCAGTAAACAGGTTGCTATTTTCCAACAGAGTTCTCCTTGACTCTTTGGAAAATGAGAATGCTAATGCGTTCAATTATCCTTCACCATTTGTATAAATTTCGCTACCTTCTTCTTTCACTTAAGATTCTGAAAATTTAGTGGGAAAGTAATTTTTATGTTGTATGAAGTCATAGATGTCTTCTATTACTATACATAGCTTTTTCTCTTGTAACTTTCTCTTCAAGCTTGTGTGACGTTTTCGTTCCCCTCAAGTCTAAACTGCAGTGAACAGTTTGTGTGCTTACACTCTCTTTCACTGGCTTCCTGCATTCACCCTTGGCACTTTCAGTCCCTGGCTTAGAAAAAATATGCAGTGTGGTATGGCATAACAACATGTGCTGTTACATACTATAAGAAGTCAGAGAAATTATTTTTTTCTGTGGAAGCGCTAGCTTCAAGTCTTATTTAATTATTTTACTTAACACTGGAGCATCTTTAGCAGAAAGGATAGAAAATCCCATTTCTTATACAGTATGCTGGCGTTGCAGGCCCTATGCTTAGGCAAAGAATAGAATCATAGAATCATAGAAAGGGTTGGAAAGGACCTTAAGATCACCTAGTTCCAACCCCCCTGCCTTGGGCAGGGACATCTCCCACTAAACCATGCCATCCAAGGCTATGTCCAACCCCACCTTGAACGCTGCCAGCAATGGAGCATTCACAGCTTCCCTGGGCAACGCATTCCAGTGCCTCACCACCCTCACAGTAAAGAATTTCTTCCTCATATCCAATCTAAACTTCCCCTGTTTAAGCTTGAACCCATTACCCCTTGTCCTCTCACCACAGTCCCTCATGAAGAGTCCCTCCCCAGCATCCTTATAGGCCCCCTTCAGATATTGAAAGGCTGCTCTGAGGTCTCCACGCAGCCTTCTCTTCTCCAGGATGAACAGCCCCAACTTTCTCAGCCTGTCTTCATACAGGAGGCGCTCCAGTCCCCTGATCATCCTCGTGGCCCTCCTCTGCACTTGTTCCATCAGTTCCATGTTCTTTTCATGTTGAGGACACCAGAACTGCACACAGTACTCCAAGTGAAGCCTCACAAGAGCAGAGTAGAGGGGCAGGATCACCTCCCTCGACCTGCTGGTCACACTCCTTTTGATGCAGCCCAGGACACGATTGGCTTTCTGGGCTGCAAGCGCACACTGAAGCCAGCTCATGTTCATTTTTTCATCGACCAACACCCCAAGTCCTTCTCCGCAGGGCTGCTCTCAATCTCTTCCCTGCCCAACCTGGAGCTGTGCCTGGCATTGCTCTGACCCAGGTGTAGAACCTTGCACTTGGCATGGTTAAACTTCATGAGGTTGGCATCAGCCCACCTCACAAGCATGTCAAGGTCCCTCTGGACGGCATTCCTTCCCTTCAATGTATCAACCGTACCACACAGCTTGGTGTCATTGGCAAACTTACTGAGGGCGCACTCAATCCCACTGTCCATGTCATCCACAAAGATGTTGAACAAGACCGGTCCCAACACCGATCCGTGAGGGACACCACTCGTTACTGGTCTCCAGCTGGACATTGAGCCATTGAGCACTACTCTTTGCGCGCAGCCATCCAGCCAGTTCTTTATCCACCGAGTGGTCCACCTATCAAATTGATGTCTCTCCAACTTAGAGAGAAGGATGTCATGTGGGACAGTGTCAAAGGCTTTACACAAGTCCAGGTAGGTGACATCAACTGCTCTGCCCCTGTCCATCAGTTCCATAGACCCATCATAGAAGGCCACCAGATTGGTCAGGCAGGATTTCCCCTTAGTGAAGCCATGCTGGCTGTCCCCAAGCACCTTGTTGGTTTTCATGTGCCTCAGCATGCCTTCCAGGAGAATCCACTCCAAGATTTTGCCAGGCACAGAGGTGAGACTGACTGGTCTGTAATTCCCTGGCTCATCCATTTTCCCTTTCTTAAAAATGGGGGTTGTATTTCCCTTTTTCCAGTCATCGGGAACTTCCCCGGACTGCTACGATTTTTCAAATATGATGGACAGTGACTTAGCAACTTCATTTGCCAGCTCCTTCAGGACCCGCGGATGGATTTCATCAGGTCCCATGGACTTGTGCACATTCAGGTTCCTAAGGTGGTCCCGAACAAGATCCTCCCCCACAGTGGGCCCAAGGTCTTCATTCTCACTGTCCCTGCGTCTGCCTTCCAAGTCTTGGGTGGTATGGTCAGAGCATTTGCCCGTAAAGACTGAGGCAAAGAAGTCATTAAGAACCTCAGCCTTCTCCAAATCCAAGGTAGCCAGTTCTCCCAATAGCTTCCGGAGAGGGCCCACCTTGTCACTAGCCTGCCTTCTATTTGCAATGTACCTATAAAATCCCTTCCTGTTATCCTTAACATCCCTAGCCAAGTTTAATTCTGCCTGGGCCTTATCTTTCCTAACCTGGTCCCTAGCTTCCTGGACAACATCGTTGTATTCTTCCCAGGCCGCCTGACCTTGCTTCCACCTTTTATAAGCCTCTTTTTTTCCTTTGAATTTTGCTCAGCAGCTCCTCATCCATCCAAGGAGGTCTCCTGGCCCTCCTGCTGAACTTCCTTCTAGTTGGGATGCATCGCTCCTGAGCTTGCAGCAGGTGATCCTTGAATATCAACCAACAGTCTTGGGCCCCCCTGCCCTCTAGGGCTGTATCCCATGGAACCTTACTGAGCAGGTTCCTGAAGAGGCCAAAGTCTGCTCTCTTGAAGTCCAGGGCATCTTCCTCTCTTTTTTTGGGCACTGCAACTCAGACACCCAAAACTAGCACAACAAGATCCAAGAGCTGGCAATGTTCTTAAAAGTTTGGCACTGAAGCTACCAACATGCTGTAGACCTTAGTCTCTTACACTGCTAGAAGCCTTAGTGTGAGAGGGTGTTTACTCTTTCCAAAGGCTGGTGAAACTGTTGTGTGCTTTGTTGCATGCACAGCTCTGCTGAATTTTGACAGCGTCAGGCAAGATGTCCTCTGGAAATCCACTTTGGTTATGATTTCCCCACACTGTCCCTTTTAGTTTATCCCTGACCAAACCACATAGCATCATCCCATTGATTCTGGTGAATTTTTGCTTGACTAAGAAGTTTTCTAAGAGCGCTGAATCCTTTGTGGGTTCCGCTCTGCTTTTTCCTGCAAATATTTTGAAGGGGGCATGGTGAAGTATTGTTACATTCTCAGTAAAGGTTTTAGCTGTGAAAATTAGTGTGTTTTTGTGGGCTTGGGTATGCATGAGCAGTATGTTTCATAGTCTTTGAAAATTCTGTAAAAGCGAAAAACACAAAAGAAAATACACTACCTAATCAGATCTCTGTAGAAGCAAAATCTATTTATGCAAGGAAAAAGAAAAGAGTTATTCTCTTCCTTGACAAGAAATTCTTTTCCTTGTCTTTTGATAGAGATAATGCCTTGTAAATGCATAACCTTTCTGTGATAGCTTCCTTCCACCTTGGAGGGCTACCAGCAGTACAGGCTTTTGCTGACACTACTTTCATATGGTGAAACCATGCTCATCAGCTCTTAACTACTTTTAGCAGCTGGTGACCAATGAGAACTTCCCTTTTAGAAGGCTGATCAGGCCAGCAGTTATTACATGGTGCTAATAAGAAAACAAAAATCTCCCTTTTCCTGATGATATATTTTTGGGAAATAGGTTGATTTGCGCTTATGGGTGATGTCTGACTTTTCACTAGAGAGTGACAGCTGATAATTGCACTTTTTCTGGAATCATCCCATTCACCAATAAAGGATGAGACATATCTTTAAAATGTTGTGCTAAAACCAGATAGCATTCTCTTGAACATGTGCTGCTCTCAGTAAAGTTTTACTGTGAGGGATAAGGGTCAAAGCATCTTTCTTTTATATTTCTCTATCTACTCCTCTATTTATATAGAAACTTAAATTTACCTCAAAAACCAAACGATGTGTGTTGGCATTGCAGGCACCTTGTATGCATATGAGGTGCATGAATCTGTCTGTAATATCTGGCCGTACAGATTACAAATGCTCACTAAAATTACCCTTTAAGTAAGTCCAACCTAAAATACTCAATAATAGTTACAGATTACAACAAGCCAGCTCCTCAAACTTCTGGCACCACATATACATAAATCTATCCGTGGGGCTTTTGATACACCATTCAAACTGAAACTATTGAAATTTAGCTGACTATTAAGTAATTTTAATAACTTTCCTGTGAAATGAACATGAAGTATGAAAGTAATTAATCCTGACTATGAGGTAAGGACGTTTCTCTGGATTAGAATTATAAACATCATGGCCTTAAAGTCTGAGACAAATGTGACCATAGCAATTAAACCAGTTTGAAACTTCAGTTTCAAAATTCTACCTCCCCATAATTTTCTGGGGGTGTTTTTTGCTCTTTCAGTTTCATAATAAGAATCTTTCCACTTTGTGACAGTAAGGTACATGAGAGGTCTTCTGATCTGAAAACTATTAAACCACACACACACAAACCCATACACAGTCACACACATAATCCGAGACGTGTGTTACCCCATAGATCTGGAATGCCTGGAAAAGCTGCACATAATGCCAGTGAACCTCACAGCTTCTATTCCATGGCAAGCTTCCCTTTTTTCGCAAAGTCCTTTGAAACAATTGACTAGGATGGTTACATTTGATAGGCTTCAGATCAGACTAGCAACAACCTGAGCTGACAGAAAGCCCTTTATTGTTCTGGGGGGAATAAAGCATCTCTGTGCTCAAACTACTGTATTTCCTTGGCCTTTGACACTGCTGATCATATGCTGCTAATGAGAAAAATTGGATGAAGAAGAAAATTTATCTTAGAGATCATTTAATTCATATGCAACAGATGTCCATTTTCATGGAAGATATCTGTTCATTAACAGACATCAAGCTTGAGACAAGCATTTTAACCAGAGAAAAACAGGATGACTTATGAAGATAGGCTGAGAAAGTTGGGGCTGTTCAGCCTGCAGAAGAGAAGGCTGCGTGGAGACCTCAGCGCAGCCTTTCAATATCTGAAGGGGGCCTATAAGGATGCTGGGGAGGGACTCTTCATTAGGGACTATAGTGATAGGACAAGGGATAACGGGTTCAAAATTGAATGGGAAGTTTAGATTGGATATGAGGAAGAAGTTCTTTACTGTAAGGGTGGTGAGGCACTGGAATGGGTTGCCCAGGGAAGTTGTGAATGCTTGATCCCTGGTGGCGTTCAAGGTGGGGTTGGACTTAGCCTTCGATGGCATGGTTTAGTGGGAGGTGTCCCTGCCCATGGCAGGGGGGTTGGAACTCGATGACCTTAAGGTCCTTTCCAACCCTGACTATTCTATGATTCTATGACTCTATTCTGCTGACCTGAAACTCTGCAAGATAGACAAACCTGTAAGCCTGGGCCATACATATTATCTTAACATTGTGAGTCCTTACAGCATCAAGAAAAGATATTAACAGTCTTGAGAAGCAGATTATGTGGTGCTGTGGTTTAAGCATAGCCAGGAACTCAGCACCATGCAACCACTCACTCACTCCCTCCCCGCTCCCATAGGGGTGGGTAGGAGATTAGGAAGAATGTAAACCCCATGGGTTGTGATCAGAACAGTCCAGTAACTAAAGTATAACACAAAACCACTACTGCTACCATCAATAATAATAATGATAAGGGAAATAACAAGGGGAGAGAATATAAAATCAAAAAGCGAAGGGAAAAAAGCAATAAACGCAAGTGATGCACAATACAATTGCACCAAACGATACCCAATCTGACCTGAGCAGTGGTCGGGGCCTTCTGAGCGATTCTTCGCTGTTTATATACTGGGCATGATGTGCTGTGGTATGGAATACCCGTTTGGCTAGTTTGGGATAGGTGTCCTGTCTCTGCTTTCTCCTGGCTTCTTGTGTCCTTCCTCACTGGCAGTGGATGAGAGACTGAAAAGTCCTTGATCAGAGTAAGCATTACTGAGCAACAACTGAAACATTGGTGCATTATCAGCATTGTTCTCAGATTAAAGCCAAAACAGCACAGCACCAGCTACTAAGGAGAAAAACAATTGTTACAGCTGGACCCAGGACACATGGACAATGGAGCTAGATTGCACCTGACATCTATGATATATCATTAAAATTCTGCCTGTGATATCTCTGGCACTGTCTTGTGGACTACAGTACACACAGTCATAGCTCTGCTTCCAATATGGTTAACACTGTCTTCTCTTTTTTTTTTTGACTTCTTTGTGACATCACAGATGGAAACCACTGGGGATCAGAGTCTCTAGTACCACCACTGTGGACATGAAACTAAGTGTCCTTTTCTCTCAAGATGACACTCACCTACTGCATAGTTTGCCTGTACATGCAACACAGCTCCTACGCTGGGCATATCCAGTAACTGCCATGCTTAATTGGTAGATGTTTCTCAGCCTTTCTAGGTAATTGCCTGGTCCTGCACTTCGAGAGTTTGCAGAGGCACCACAATTCCTGCTATGACCCATGATTTTTCCACACAGCTTTTTTCCTTTCTTTCGAGCCAAGCAAAGTAAAACAGTAGCCCAGAACTGCTGGGAGACTTCCCATTGGCAAGGCTCCAACTACAGCGCCTTGCAGAAATCAAGCAGACTGAAGCTAGAAGTACTGCATTTAAGACCAACTGCAATGATGTACATTTTTTATTCACAACTATTTCAATATAGATAACATTATTTTTTTTTTCTCCTGCCTCCATGTCATTAAATGCAGGCATCCCTGTTCAGTTGGGGCTGTTTTACATTTTTGTTGTGAAATCTCATTTTTCAGTTTGTAGGACACTTTGTTTCTGCATTGGACATGGAAGGAATACCCCAGACATCAGCATTTTAGATCAGTTTACATTCACAATGACAATAGGTGGCAACTTCTAACTTGCGACTTCTGTTTTTAATTTCATCCTTTTCTTCATTACATTTCATAGACGATTTATGAACTCAACTGATTAAATGTTCTGCCAGGCTAAGCACAAGTTTGTATACAGAGAACTACACAAATGGTGGTCTCACTCACTAGTTTCAAAAAAGGGAGGAATGCTGCCTGATGACAGGCAATGATGATTTATAACTGGCTTTTTTAGGGGATGCATATACAAACTTTGGTCTGTTCAAACACAAACACCAGAATCAACTTTCCATATGTGACAGTTTCTGGATTATTTTTTGGAAATAATTATCATAATAACCATATTCACTGCAATTTAAATGGAAAATTTCAGAGTGACACATTTATTTTAACCTGTGTATGTAAACACATGACTCTGATCTTATTCCATGGATGACTTCTGCTTAGTATGCAGAGTGTGCCACTGTACTTACTGAGGCTGGAGTAGAAAGGCAGAACTCACAGTTTTCTGAAAATGTCCCAAAACATGCTCAAGACACAGTCAGTGATTTCCCAGCCAATAACATGCTGGTCCTTGTGTTTGCAGTCAACATCTCTTTACTTGCTTGTAAAACAGCAGGTTGTTTTATGGATTCAAAATTACTAGGGTGACTTTGCCTTCTCTGTGAACACTGCTGAGCCTGCAAGACAGTCTCTAATGTTTTTTTCCCACCAAGTACTAACCACTTAATTTTCTCCAGGCGACTGAGTATGACGCAGCTCACTTGTGAGTAAAACATAAAATACAGTTGTACTATATTGGGTGTGTTCAGGATATGCCATGCTTTATTTCTAGATATTTCGGGGCCTTTCTAGGTAATTGCCTTACCTTGCACTTTGTAAGTGTGCAGAGACACAATAACTCTGCAATTCTTCTCCATGGTGCCTTTTTCCTTTCCTTCAGATGAAGAAAGCAAAATACAGCAGTGTGAAGCCTGTAAGTTGCTTCCATCCTGAACTGTTCTCAGGTTCTGGACAGACGAGGCTGTTTTATTCCTTTTCTATGAGTGAATTTGCTGTTCCATATTAGAAAGACCTCTTCCTGTGAAATGGTTAGTTTGTGGGCTTTTAGCTATTAAATAAAAATAATGCTTGAAGGAAAGAAAGAGTTTCAAACAACCACAATGTGGACTGTGAACTTGAATGCCAGTTAAAACCAATCCTCAGCAGTATTCACATTGCAGTAATAACAGACAGTAACCAGAAAAGGCTTCAAAGAAGGAGGCCCCCAACCCACTTTAAAAAGCTGGAAATAGAATCACAACCTTTAATCTCTTTCGGTTGGGGTCACAAAGCTAAGAGCCAATGTTAAAGCTTTGCGAAACCAGCTCATGAACTATTAATGCATTGCACAATCTACTATGAAACTAATGTGACATTTGAAAGCCAAACTCAGACTAAGTTAAGTGTTTTCAACTGTACCGTCATGTGGAAAAGGAGAAAATAGGAAAATATGCAAAATGGATGGTGTATTAAAGCATTCTTTGCTCATTCTGTCTCAATTACTTAAATGTTAAACTTAGATTACAAACTAAAATGTTTATCCTGACTTTCAAGATTGCAAAACAACTGGACATTCACAGCAGAATATTCTGCTACCTGCACTGTCATTAAAAATAATAATAATACACTCTGTAGATAGACCTCAGTTAACATGCTATTGTTGCATAAGGCAAAGGGTTATCTATCTGCCTTGCTGCCTAGCACAGTAGAGCTAGTACCAGTTTAATCAGTGGTAAAAATCCAGGTAAAGTCAGAAAACCTATTTGTAATCACCATGTATTTCATGTGCAACGCAAACACTTCTCTTTGCTTGCTGTTTTGAAGAGAAAATTCAGAAGGATTTGATTTTTTCATAAAATAATTCTCTAAGGAAAAATTTGTATGGTAGTATTATGAATAGAAAAAAATTAATATAATCCATGTAATATTTATTTTTTGTTTTGCTTATCTTGCAATCTCATATCCGAAAGGCAGGATGTGTTTCTCAGTTGCTGAAATTTACTATAAAAGTAAGTGGTTTAAACCTAAAGAAAACACTTAGAGTGCGTCAGTGTACAATGATGTGCTCACTGCATGAAGAAATGACTTTTTAAGGTTATAAAATGCCTGTATAAGATAATGAATTTCAAAGTCAGTGGCATTTATTTCATATTATAGGGGGAACCATTTATAATGATTTTGGTTACCAATCGCGTCAGTCCTGGAACCCTCTTGCAAAGATAAAGTACCTAAGTATAATTCTAGGATCTTCCCAAAATTTTAGTACAAAATGCATATTGTTGCAAAGTATTATTTACTTTCTGAATTGAGAATGTTACTTGCAATGGAAGGAAAAACCAGGTTCATAGTAATGGTGAAGGACTTTATGCCTGATTTGTGCACAGGGAGTACTGGGAGCACTCTAATCCCAACAGAAAACAAAATTCATTTTCTCCTGCAAACAAAACAAAGTTAAAGTATTTTTCTGCTCTATCTTTTTTGGACGAACATTTACAAAACATTGAGAAAATTGGGGCTGTTCATCCTGGAGAAGAGAAGGCTGAGTGGAGACCTCAGAGCAGCCTTCCAATACCTGAAGGGGGCCTATAGGGATGCTGGGGAGGGACTCTTCATTAGGGACTGTGGTGAGAGGACAAGGGGTAATGGGTTTAAACTTAAACAGGGGAAGTTTAGATTGGATATGAGGAAGAAATTCTTTACTGTAAGGGTGGTGAGGCACTGGAATGGGTTGCCCAGGGAGGTTGTGGATGCTTCATCCCTGGTGGCGTTCAAGGTGGGGTTGGACATAGCCTTGGATGACATGGTTTAGTGGGAGGTGTCCCTGCCCATGGCAGGGGGGTTGGAACTCGATGATCTTGAGGTCCTTTCCAACCCTAACAATTCTATGATTCTATGATTCTATGCAAGTGTTTTCTATATCTTGTAAAGCATGACACTGACCTTTTTCATTTTTGCTAAGTAATATTCATTGCTTTTAAAGATGTCAAACAAAGTGTTTCTTTTAAACACACAGCTGTGAGTTTACTGCAGCAAGCCATTTATTGATGTAGCTGTCTTTGTTTAGGCCAGATAGTTTAGCAGAACATATCACTAAATACCTGCCACAATTACATCACTATTGGTTCATCACAGCATAAAAGTATACAAATTTCAACTTGCTATTGATCAGCATCAAAAATATGAATTGGGCTACAATTAATGCTTATATACACAAAATTAGAAAATTGAAGCAGTAGCGAAGGCATCAGCAGTCATTGTCCCTGGGCCCCCATTTATTTTTTCTATTGCAGCACATTTCCCTTTTGGAACATCATACATTTTACCATGTATTTTTTTAATGGGCCTTTCTCTCTGTATTTTGTGTTTCCTTACTCAAATCAACCATATAGGTTGATATTAGGAAATATAAGCAGAATAAAATATCTGGGAATCAAATAATCTTTTTCATATAGTTCCATCTATCACTATTCTCTCTCCATAGCATATCAAATTCAAAGAGGGAAATTATAAAAATCCTGAGTCTAGATTATGTTGCACCTTATCAATTGCAATGATGATCATAGAATCATAGAATCATAGAATGGTTTGGGTTGGAAGTGACCTTAAAGACCACAAAGTTTCAATCCTATTGCCTTGGACAGGGACAACTTCCACTAGACCAGGTTGCTCAAAGCCCCATCCAACCTGGAATAAACCTGTTTATTTTCATAGCACGTTACACTCATTATTCAAAGCTACAAGAAATTTGAGCAATGAAAGAGGCAGACTGATCTCAGTGTTACTTATATAGTTAGTAACAGACACATGGAGAACATACTGGTTACCCAACTGCTATTAAAGTTACTTGTAGTCCTGACACTGACAGTGGAGTACGGCTGCAGAGAGTATTCTTGCAGTACAGAAGAAAATCTGAACTGATGCTTTTGTTCTCATTGTGACTGACATTATAAAGAGTTGAAATTCAATATTATTATTGATTATTGCTTATGTGTGTTGCTCATTCTTGGGCTTTAGAAGAACGTCTGTGTCCAGACAAACACAAGGCAGTATCTACCACTTTCTTGTAAACCATGATATTTCAGCCATTAAATATGAGTTCAGATATTAAAACATATTCTACAGAAAGATTTTATTTTCTCTATAGATTATTTGAAGGATGGTAGAGTAGGGAGGATAAATGTATAATAACTGAACATAATGCTTTTTGCCTGATTTTCAAAGCTATTTGAGCCACATAATTATAATAAAAATCATAATATTCATCCCTGGTTTTGCTTTTATTAATCCAAAAGTTATTCCAAAGAATAAGAAATTTGCCTTGAATATGTCAAGAAGAATGGATCATGAAAAATCCCTTAAAGCAACTCTTTTAGAATCCTGTCACCTTTGGCCACTCTAAATGGCCAGATTCATAAACTTTTTTTCCCCACTGAACATACACAAAAATTGCATTCTTCTATGATTAAGAGTTTAGGATAGCATGATATAATTCCCAATAGCAAAGTTTTCATAGCAGAATTACAGTCTAGGAAAATTAGTGACAAGCAGCAACATGCTCCAGGGATGCAGTGTAATTATTCTCATGATAACCCACACCCTGTATTTGCTTTATTCCCTCTGTCTCTCTTCTCGATTGTATTTTTTCCAAGAACTGTTCAGTCTATCATTAAAACATGAAGGTTTACAGAAGGAGTTTCAAAAGGCTTAAACTTAATTGATATCCAAACCCTCTCAGTCTGCAAATCAACAACAAAAGACATTTTGCCTCCTTTTTGCAAACAGAGCAGATGTCTAAGTAAAACATCACCTCTGGAACAGAAGTAGCTGACTTTTATGTTCTCATCACAAAAATGGAAGTTCTCCACTGGTGGCCTTTCTTACTTACACCACACACATGGCAATCTTTGACATTCATTTCCTTGAATATAAACAGAAGATACAGCCTTCCTCTCATGAAGTTAATGAATTGAATGATAAAGCCTTTCTATATAGCCACTTAATTCACGTGTCTAATAACTCCATAGTACTTTCACAGTCCTGAAAAGACAGTGCATTAAAATTACATTTAGATTTCAGGACAAAAAAGAAGATTGGTGAAATAGCAACTTTCTCCTTATTAAAGACCTGTTCTCATATAGCTTTAACCCAAATTAAAAGTATCAATTTTAATACTGGCTAAACTTACATTTTCATTTGATTAAAAGCCAATTAAAATGGCTGGAGCACTGTGGTACAAGTGTTACAGCTAATCTATGGAATCCTTTAATATGAACAAGATACCTAATGAAAGGACATTAACAATATTAAGACTCAATAGAGAACAATAGCTGGAAAGCTTTAGATGTAACATACATTCATTAGAACTAGCCAGATATTTTCAGGTGAGCTATTTTCTTCTAAAAAAATCACAAAAGGAGAAACATTTGAATGGAGGACTTAAAGCTGTCCAAGTCTCCTGGGGTAAGCAAATGTTCTGGCGTAAAAAACAAAAATGTGCATAATGTTTGTCTGTCCTACTGTAAGATGACAATTTTTCTTTTTTTAAGTTTTGAAAAAGGGAGAACGCAGCTTCTTGTCCAGCTCTGATATTATCGTACACTGAACTCTTGTGTATGAGACTTACTTGGTGCACATTGTTGACTTAGCATTAAGTTTCTTGTAAATTCTTAAGTCCCAAAACACAAAAACTGGTGGAAAAAAAAAAAAAAGATCTCCCACAAAATGAAGAAAAAAAATTTGCTTTGTTGTTGTTGTTATGGTTGGTTTTTTTTTCTTTTATTTTTCTTTTTTTTTTTTTTTGTTGAGTTTGATTGTTTGTTTTTTTAAATACTAACTTCAGTAAAGGACTGTTTTTAATTTTTTTTTTCCACTTTAATTTTTCATATAAATTTGCTCCCAAGTGTGTGAGAAACTGAGCATTTTATATGATGAAATCATGTCTCCAGAGCAAAGGCAAGTCAAACTATCAAGCCAAAACACTTCAATCTATTTTTTTGTGTCGATCATTTAGAATTTGAGGAATTATTTTCCTAGACCTCTGATAGCTACTCTTCTAAAACTTGGTAAAGTTGCTAGCTGGGGCTTGCTTCTCTTTGAGATTTGACAGAATCTGGCAATCCTCTTTCAAGGTCAGAGATAAAATCTTTCAGTCACTCTCTATCAAAATTGAACTGTGGATAGTTTTACATATTATTTCCTAATGGAAATCTTTTGGTCTTTGTACCTCTGCATGGTGTTTTATTCTTGAAATTCAAGATCAGATCTGCTGTTACTAGCACCTCATGCTTTAAGGAAAACTAATTTCCAGTAAAATCTACAGGCTTCCCATAAGTTTTTCACGTTGCTTAGCTCCTGAAATGAGAAGTTGTGGATCTGGGCCTTGATAAAATAAGAAAAAATGCTTTGGCCTGTCATAGTGGCAGGTTGAGACTAAGTGAGCAAAATAGTCCTTTCTTACCTTGAAATCTATCAGTACATTGAACAGTTAAACTGAACACTGGGCAAGATGACAAGGATATGTTCGTGTGCTTGGGAAAATTAACATCTTTTTGTGGAGTCTCTTTATTCAAACTCTCAGCAATTCTGTTCTGTTTCAATAAAGTTGTGAAGTACATGTTTCATAAGTAGCCCTAAATGAAAAAAATGGAAAAAAGCCACAAACTGAATTTCATACAGGTATGAAGTATATTAGATTGATAGCAGAAAATAGAAAGGGCTGCTCCCTTTGTCCGTATGTGCAATTGTTTGACATGACCAAGCATTAAAAAAGAACCCCATAATTCTGTCCATTAGCAGGCTAAACATAAAACCCCTATAAATTTCTACAAATAAAAATGTCATTCACTGGAAACAAGATCTGCTTCACTCACATTTTTAGTGAGTATTTATATAGCCTGGAACACATGGCTGAGGTAAGGCACAGAATGGGGAAGAGGACTAACATAATACAGGCATTATTTTATAAGACTACAGAAACTAACCTTAAATTCACCCTGCACTGAGATACACTGCATTCCATGGTTGCATCCCATGTATTACTACTAGTGATATTACAGAAATTACAGAAAAGGTTAATTATTTGAGAAAAGCAGTCTTATGCAAAGAAGATGCCAAATTAGGAGGCAAATATTTAACCTGTATCACAAACCATGTGACGATAGTACTTTACTGAAAAGTAGATCTTTGAGCATTGCTAATTATTTCCCATTTTCTCTGTTGTTTTTTTGTTGTTTCCCCCTCCCACCCCCCAACACCCCCACCCCCCCCACCCCCCCATTAGAATTAAACTTGGCTAGGGATGTTAAAGGTAACAGGAAGGGATTCTATAGATATATACAGAATAAAAGACAGACTAAGGACAACATGGGCCCTCTCTGGAAGCTATCGGGAGAACTGGCTACCCTGGATTTGGAGAAGACTGAGGTTCTTAATGACTTCTTTGCCTCAGTCTTCACCGGCAAATGCTCTGACCACACCACCCAAGTCTTGGAAGGCAGTCACAGGGACAGTGAGAATGAAGACCTTGGGCCCACTGTAGGATCTGGTTTGAGACCATCTTAGGAACCTGAATGTGCACATTCCATGGGACCTGATGAAACCCATCCGCAGGTCCTGAAGGAGCTGGCAAATGAAGTTGCTAAGCCACTGTCCATCATATTTGAAAAATCATGGCAGTCCGGGGAAGTTCCCGATGACTGGAAAAAGGGAAATATAACCCCCATTTTGAAGAAGGGGAAAATGGATGAGCCAGGGAACTACAGACCAGTCAGTCTCACCTCTGTGCCTGGCAAAATCTTGGAGCGGATTCTCCTGGAAGGCATGCTGAGGCACATGAAAACCAACAAGGTGGTTGGTGACAGCCAGCATGGCTTCACTAAGGGGAAATCCTGCCTGACCAATCTGGTGGTCTTCCATGAAGGGGCTACAGAGCTGATGGACAGGGGTAGAGCAGTTGATGTCATCTACCTGGACTGGTGTAAAGCCTTTGATACTGTCTCACATGACATCCTTGTCCCTAAGTTGGTGAGGCATCAATTTGATAGGTGGGCCCCTTGGTGGATAAAGAACTGGCTGGATGGCCGCACGCAAAGAGTAGTGCTCAGTGGCTCAATGTCCAGCTGGAGACCAGTAACGAGTGGTGTCCCCCAGGGATCGGTGTTGGGACAGGTCTTGTTCAACATCTTTGTGGGTGATATGGACAGTGGGATTGAGTGCGCCCTCAGCAAATTTGCTTATGACACCAAGCTGTGTGGTTCGGTTGATACATTGGAGGGAAGGAATGCCATCCAGAAGGACCTTGACACGCTTGTGAGGTGGGCTGATGTCAACCTGATGAAGTTTAACCATGCCAAGTGCAAGGTCCTACACCTGGGTCAGAGCAATCCCAGGCACAGCTACAGGTTGGGCAGAGAAGAGATTGAGAGCAGCCCTGCGGAGAAGGACTTGGGGTGTTGGTCGATGAAAAAATGAACATGAGCTGGCTTCAGTGTGCGCTTGCAGCCCAGAAAGCCAACTGTATCCTGGGCTGCATCAAAAGGAGCGTGACCAGCAGGTCGAGGGAGGTGATCCTGCCCCTCCACTCTGCTCTTGTGAGAGCTCACTTGGAGTACTGTGTGCAGTTCTGGCGTCCTCAACATGAAAAGGACATGGAACTGATGGAACAAGTGCAGAGGAGGGCCACGAGGATGATCAGGGGACTGGAGCACCTCCCGTATGAAGACAGGCTGAGAAAGTTGGGGCTGTTCATCCTGGAGAAGAGAAGGCTGCGTGGAGACCTCATAGCAGCCTTCCAATATCTGGAGGGGGCCTCTAGGGATGCTGGGGAGGGACTCTTCATTAGGGACTGTGGTGAGAGGACAAGGGGTAATGGGTTCAAGCTTAAACAGGGGAAGTTTAGATTGGATATAAGGAAATTCTTTACTGTAAGGGTGGTGAGGCACTGGAATAAGTTGCCCAGGAAGTTGTGAATGCTCCATTGTTGGCGTTGTTCATGGAGGGGTTGGACATAGCCTTGGGAGACATAGTTTAGTGGGAGATGTCCCTGCCCATGGCAGTGGGGTTGGAGCTAAATGATCTTAAGGTTTTTTCCAACCCTAACTATTCCATGATTCTATGATTCTAAAAATGCTTAAAGAAAGTCTTACCGATCTCTAAGAATTCAGTTTTATCTTATCCGTCAATTAGAACAATATGTTAGGAATAGAAGCCCCTGGTAAGGCTGAAAGAATGAGTTGCAAAATCTGACATATTTATTTTTGTGTATATCTACTCGAAAATTCAATTCTATTTTTGATATTCACTCCAAAATTATGTGGGGGAGGAGAAGGAGTTGCAGCCTTGATATTCTGTGTTTGGCTGCCATCTTGCAATACTTGTGTTTGCCACCTCAGTCTGACAGAGTCCCAAGCTCCTCTACAAAAGCAAAATCTGTATTTTGAGGTCAAATGATGTCTATATTCCTTACATGTACCTCGTACTGTTTATTTTCATCATGCTGGTTGACTCAAAAATGTTTTAGTAGACAGCAACAGGAACACCATGGCCATACTGACAAACTCAGTTTCTAGGCTGTAAAGAAGCAGCAGAGCAGACAGGACTGTCTGCTAGCATAATGTATGGTCCCTCCTTTAATTTTCTGAAGTAACTAACCCTCATTATGTCTTACAGTCCTTATAGGACAGATAAGTGTACAAGGAGGAAAAAAGACCAGAAAAAGCACTTTATATGTCTAATTTTTCATACTAGCACACAAATTGAAACTACAGATGAATGACCAAGATAGCAAATGATCTCCAGTTATTGCTTGCTGTCAATATTCCAGTTCAAATTCCAGAAGGAAAGCTCTCTTATTTCCTTTAATGTTAATAGAAGAGAAAATTAACTTTAACAAACTTGATTATCAATGGCAATACTACATAAAGAAGGAAAAATAAATTAAGCAGTTGTATATTTTTGGGCAACTAATGTGTGTCATTTGATCCTGACTTTCAAAAATGGTAAAGCCTTGCAGATCCACTAACCCAATGTGATGTTGTGATAGCTTAGCAGTTCTGCAGACCCAGATCATGGTATCACCACATTCCACCTTAAATGTAAAAGTATCCAGGACAGTGGTCATTCAGGAATTTTTTGCTTTTACATTCAAATTGCCAAGCAGCCCTCTGCCCATCTGCTTGGGAGCCCAATATTTTATAAACATTTGTATTTCAACTTGGTGTTTCAGAGAACTTATGCTCATTGATTTACTCTATTTAAAGGCAATGTTCAAAAATTGAGATTTTATGTATTTTTATCCATTATCATCAATGTTGTGTGAATGCTTCTACAGCTGGCATTATTTATACAGTTATGTACACTATGGCTAGGCTTCTTTTCCCAAGCTGAAGTTCTGAAGCAGACGACAGAACTGGCTCAAAAAGAAAAGGAAAGAAAATATTTCTAAAATACACAACAAACCCCTCCTTCCTCCTACAGACCACTGCAATTTTCTGAATACCATGCAGCATTTTCATACTGATTTCCTGATGCAAGCTGGGATCTCCACAGAAGCTAACTCCATACCATTGTGGCAGGAAGGCTGGAACTGATGATCTTTAAGGTGCCTTCCAATGCAAACTATTCTGTGATTCTATGATCATCTTGTACAGGGGGCAACCTATATCAATGCACGTTTTAGGACAAACATGGTTATATGCTGTGGCTACACATCAAGCACCCTACTACTCATTCAATGAGCAAGGTCCTATAGGTGGAAGACAGAGCTCAGTCTTTATTGCAGGGAGCGTTTTATTGTTTGGTTGGTTGTTGGGTTTGGTCTGGTTTTCCTCCAAAAGAAGCCTCTCTTTAGGAAAGTTAAACTTCTAACATCCTCACTAGTAAACATATAATCTGTTCCATATAAAACACATCTCAATTTGTTTGTTTTCCAAATTTACTCCACCAGTTCTTAGTGCCTAAACACACACACACTCATGGAGATTTCAAAGCAATTTTTACAATCATGTAGCCACAATGTAAGTGGTGTCATCTGAGCTTAAAGAACATCTGCACTGCACTTCAAAATTCAGTTTCTCTTTTCTGTACCTGATCCTTGTAGCTTGCAAATATGTAACAATCCTCTATTTCTTTTATAAACATTATTGCCCATCATTTCAAAGGAAGCTTGAAAACTTAGCACAAATGTAGCCCAATGCTTGAAAGGTAAAAACCAAGCAAAATCAAAATATCTCAATAACTTTTTTCTCCTTATGTTAACATTGTAACTTTGCTGAAAGTGCTGACTTCTGCATTTTTTTTTGTTATTATTTTTAATTTAGGGTTAAGTTTCAGTGTTAGCTGTCTGCAGAAAATTTTGTGCTTAATATTAGAATTCAGTTACAATTTATACCATTGACCTAACAGGTTCTGTTGCCTGATGATAATGGAACTTGAAAACTGAAAGCAGTAGATAGAAGCACGTGGCAACATAAATAGCGCTCATATATTTCAGCTTCTCCACACCTGCGTATCAAAGTAAGAAGAAAAGTCATGAGAGGAAAGTCATCAGGAAAGTTACTGGGAAGATCAGTGGCACAGACTTTCCATGAGTCACCTTGTGTCCTAATGCACAGGAAAATTTAGGTAGACACATTTATTTAACATCAAGCCTTTGAAAATCTGGTTTCCTTTCCTTATTTTCTGCAAGTGTCTGGAGCCTTCAGTACACATAATCCCCACAGCAGTAGGTAGAAAAAAGGGCTTGTGTTAGGTCACATTTATCTCTACCTTTTTCTTTCACTTTCATGAACATAGACATGTTCTCAGTGTGAACTGTCATGGGGGTGTGCTACAACTACAGCACACATTGCAACGCCATCATAGTCCACTGTGTCCATAATCTTGAATTGCATTAATGAATTTCATCCTTTAAGAACACAGAATTACTGCTGTGATGATAGCACAAGCATAAGAAGTAGTCTAACACTTTCTGTTATGGCTCTATTTTCATTTCCTGACATTGAAAACTGAATTATTTGAACTGAAATTTCCTGTTCTCGTGTTCACTGTAAATTGAAATTTCTTAAGAAAAGCTTAAATGAAAAAAAACCTTACCAACATGCAAATAATGGAGAATGGAAATGAAGTGCATTAAGTGCTGGGTGGGGACTTCTGAAATTTTCACCAGGTGTTGTGCTCACTGAACAGTATCTGTTGTGTGCACTGATGTGCCTAATGGAAAAAACCAACCACTCAAACAAATGTTTTCTTAACAACTTTTCAAAAGATTCCTAAACAGATGTAACTTGGAGACAGCAAACACTTTAATTCTGCCACTTACTTATTTCTGGACATGAGATTTTGCAATCTCAAAATATTTTCAATAGTCAGTGCTTGATATCGGTATGAAACAAAATACAACACATTTTTGTGTCAGAAAATGAGAATTTTTTTCTTTTTTCTAAAATGCATTCTGAAAGGGCAAGCTAAAATTCTAATATAAGGTCATGCTGAAAATGTCAGAACAGTATAAATTAAAAAAAAATCTTGTCAAGTACACAACCATAGTCCACTCAAAACCTCTCTCTTCATTTGGACAAATCCATTCTTGTAAACTCAGACAAGTAAAAGAGCATACCAAGCTGACACTGAGATGTAGATGTAACAAAAAAGAGTTTGCAGGGTGGGTTAGCTTGACAAAACTGATTTCATGGTCAAACAGCTGAAAACTGATATCTGCAGTAATTCCAATATATTTAAGTGTGAGTTGCAGGCGTATCTTCCGGTGTGGGTTTCTAGAATAAAAAGTTATCTGTATTGTCATGCACTAACTGACTTCCAGGATTATTTGCAACAAAAATTGGAAGAAAGGAAAATGCAAAACCTGCAATTAGTCCTTGGGAACTTCAGTACAGTGATCTCAAGGTATATTGCACTTTGCTGGGTCCCAAACAAGTTCTGCAAAGGCCACGCAGTTAACCTTTCCAATATGTATAACCATACACATACGTGATCATAGAATCATAGAATATATGAAGTTGGAAAGGACCCATACGAATTATGGAGTCTAACTCTCTGCTCCTTGCAGGACTCCCTAAAACTATATCATATGACTCAGAGCATTGTACAGGTGCTCTTTGAACTCTGACAGGGTGGTGATATGAGCACTTTCCAGGATAGCCTGTTCTAGTGATAGATTACCCGTTCAGCGAAGAACCTTTTCCTAATGTCCAATCTGAACTTCCCCTGATGCCGCTTCATTCCTGTCACTGGTCACCTCCTTTCAAAATTATTATGGTTCATGCACTTTTTATGTCCAGACCTGCTACCCTTTTCCCACCTCAGTCAATAGTACTGGAAACACAAACAAGAAGCATTTTGATAAACTGCGTAGACCTGTTGTTGAGTTCCTCTTGAAATTATATGTGTTGTAGATGAAAGAGAGCCCACTGTACTTAAAATGTTTGCTAGAATGCATGCTCTTTTTCTGGAGGTTATGACTGCACATTAAATGGGAAGGGGAACTGGATAAAAACAGGCGTGTTGGGAAAGAATAATGATACAGGAACGCAAGACTGCACCATCTGTAGAATACCCTCTTTATTACTTCTTTGTTCCTTTCAATTCTGAGAAGGTTATTTCGATGTCTGCTAAAATCCAGGATGTGCATCCCTACTGTGGCTTTAGGGAAAATATTTGAAGCTATTGTTTCTGTATAACAGCAAATGCCACCTGTCACATCCAGATGCAGGAAGGCAGTGGAAAACAATGTGAGTTGGACTATACCCACTGGTGAGAAAGCCCTACACCACTTAGACCTTCCAAAGCAAAAAAGCTCTTAGCAAAAATGGCATTAAAACTTGAAAGCATTTCAAATTACAAAAAGCCTTTACTCTCATTAAAAGGCTTTATACATGCAAGTAGTAATTTGCAAGATTTTACCATTGGTTTGATCCTTTCTTGTTTGGAGATTACTGATCAGAAAACTATGTTCTTGTTTTGCTAAAACAAAAATCTGTATTCTGAATTAGGCTGTGCTCTGCCTCTAAAGATGGATATTTCTTACTGAATGTGAAGAATTCACAAGGAATCTCCTGGAGGATATATTCATGATAAAGCTGCAGAAGGGTTTTACCCTTCTTTGCAAAGAAAATTAAACAACCCTTACTAATTTACTTGAGGACAGCCAACTTATTCCAGCAAGGTTTGCTACAAAATCTCTGAAGGTGAAATGGTAACACACGGCAAAAAACCCCACTTCTGCCTTGGCCAGCATATCACTTTCTGAGTCTTACTAAGACACCAGCCTTAGAGTGGAATACTGGAGAGGTACGCAGCCTTCCTACTTACACATGCAAGATTAAAAAATATTTTGTGATTTACTTTGAGTAAAGTTGATCTTAAATGTAGGTCTTGAAAATTCTGAACTTTTAACCCTTTGATAAAGCTGTTTACAGTTCAGAAAGACTCCAGCTGCTGCTAAGGCAGTACTCAGCAATGGAGGCTGATAATCTGACTTCGAGACATTTACAATGCCTTTGCATGTGGTCAGTGGCCTTGCAAACCAAGAGACCACACACAAGCAAACAGAGGCTCTAATAATTGCCTAACATTTCCACCACCTGTTCTCAAGCCATGTTATCAGATGTGAAGCAATCAGTAAAAAACAGTTTATAAGCTATAAATGGAAGCAGCTATGTCAGAGAGCTGATAAACATTTCATTGCAAATTATTTGTGGAGCAGACTCTGTAATTTACACTGCACTAAACTGATTTAAAGTACTGGTTTCGAGTTACAGGATGTCACAGTTGCTGTTTTGAGGCGGGGGCTATGTGCATTGAGGGGATAAAGGAGAATACAGGCACGTGATATTTCTTGTTTAACAGATCATGTCACAGATAATGCTGTCTCTTCCTTGTCTTTTCTGCTTCATCTGTACCCCAGTCTGCTGCCTAAGTGTGAAAGCTTGGTTAGTATAGATAAAATGTGTAGGGGTGCCTACCATGTTCAGTCATTTCACAGTCTTCAGAGATGTCCACTTAGTGTGGAATTGCTGTTATCTCTATCTCCAGTAATGTCAATAAAATTAATCTTAAAAAAATGAGTAGCTTTGCCAACACTAGTAGTTTAAATAGGCTAAAACTGAGAGGAAAATATATTTTGTATGTACAGCTCAGATGATTATGAAGCAGCGGAAAGTATCTCCAAATCCAATTACAGCTGTATATTTCTACATTATTCCTTGAAGGTGCTTGCTTTAAAACTTCTTTTAGTAGTAGCTCCTCTATCACTGCTGACCTGAATAAAAATTACTTGTAATCAGCCTCTTCAGGAACTGGATATTTAGTATGATATATGATGTAAACAAAGTGTTCATTGGGGATATGTTGAATATGTTGTGAATATCAGTCTTATTTCCCCCTGACTTAAATCTATTCCTATTCGTTATGTAAGGCCAAAGATCAGAACTGGCCCATTTCCAAAAGAGAAGAAAAAGTGAAGTTAACTGCTTACATGCAGTTAGCCCTGTTAGCTTTGCATATCTTATTCAAGAAAACAACAGAATTCTAGTTCTGGTTTTCAGTAAACTTATCCTTGAAATTCTATTCATATGTACTGGTCTTTTTTTGGGTGTGGTATAAATTGTCAGAGGAGTGAATTCTTGCCTGTAGCAGTCTTTCACCAGTAAGATTACATAAAATATATATATATATATAAAGATGAAGTCTGATATTATGAATGTATTAGTGAAAAGCTTGTTTGTGATACAGAGGCATCTACTATAAACCCTGGACAATTACAACTGGTAAAAAATTATGTTGAAGAATTTTCCATACTGCATCAGTTTGGAAATTTCAGTCCCTCCAAAGTCACCTTTCTATATGTATAAGCCTATTCGCACCTAGAAATCATGTGCAAGCTATCTGCTTTCACTCTGCAGATAAACTGTCAAGGTTAGTGTGATTTAGCACTGAAAGTATTCTTTACTGTTCCATATTCTCAGCTATGCTATTTTCTTTTTCATTCCTTAGGCAGAGCATGAGTACTGATATGAGTAATAATATTTACAAAACAGTCACTCACTGGTCGCTCACTGCACAGTGTATGACCAGTGCATTTATTTGTGATGACTGCATGAAATTTTAACTGGGAATTAAATTCTCTAGTTTTGCTCTCAGATCATAATCCAGATACCATAAGAAGTGTTACACTATACAAATCTATGAAGTATCCAGATGTGACAGTTTTGGGCAGTTTTGGTACTGCTATCTCAAAATTGCCATTAGAGCACAAGAAAAAACCACACATAAATAAACCAGACATTTTTCAAGACTGTCTGTAGGCCTAGGTGGACTTGGGTCCAATGTGTTGCAACAGTTCTGTAAGTTGCATTGTTTTACAAAGGTGGTAATATTGTTTTTCAGTGTGGAAAATTTCTATTTTGCGCTAATTAGCTGAAGAATGAAAATTTGAGACTTCATGCTTGCAGAGATCACAGGAGACTCTTACTAATTCTCCCAGCTAAAGCGCTTGTGCTATGCTAACCTTTGTAATTTCAGAAGTACTTTCTGTTCAAATCAACCTCAGTTTTCCTGAAAAGGAGATATTTTCCTTTAGCAAAGCCCCTTTTTAAAACATTCACAAAATAAAACAATGTTTTTGGCAAGATAGGCTCATTTAGAGGCTAGAAATGAAGTGTGAAAGTTGCTGAAAACTGTTACTTTTATTGCAAATACTTCATATGTTTCTAACAGAACACATTCAGTTGTATCAGGCAATCTATTTTGATGAAACTACCTGAAAAAAATCAGAACACTAAAACCAATTGTTTGACAAGTTTGTTTTTTGGTTTGGTTGGGTTTTTTGTTTTGTTTAGTTTTTTTTTGTTTGTTTGTTTGTTTTTTTTGAGGGGGGTGTTCACTGCTGTTGTTGGTTGGTTTGAGTTTTGTTTTAAAGGTGGCTTGCTCTGTCTTCTTGTATACACTGCCTCTCCCCTCTCACTGCCCCTTCCACTAGCTTCAACCGGTTGACCCTTACTTGGAAGGATATCTTCTACTTTCTTTGATGGCTGACTGTGCTTTGAAAGTATTTTCTAATGTGTTCATGAATTTCAGAATCTCCAGAATGCATTGCATCATTATGTGATTTGGAAAGAATCAACAAATTCGATATGTTTTCTTCTACCGAAGAGGCTTTTTCCTTCAGGCTACCCGAGCCATCTGCTTCCCTGACAGTCTCTGGCAAGGGAGCTTCTCCCGCTTCTTACTATCCTTGATTTATTGTAATAACTTTAAATATCCCCCATCAAACATTTATGGTGAGTATATCCTCTGTGGCTTTGGCAAAGCTCTGGAATTTTGCTTCAAGAGCACTCAGACAGCAAGTGCTGAACCCACATAGATTCCAGTATAATCTGATAAGAGTCAGGTGGAAGGGAGGTTGGAAACTGAATGTAGTTTCTGAAACCTAAGAGTTTTGCATTTTTTTTATTTGTTAAGGGGTCAGGCAGATTCTTACTTCTCAAACAATTGCTAATGTAATTTCTCATTAGTATGTGCAGCAACAGCTAAAGCAAAGGGAAAAAATCCAAAACCCAATCCAAAACAGAACTAATATCCCTTGGATTTACAGATTTTTTTCTTATGCAAACCTGGATGTAAATCTGTGTCCTTGAGCACGCAGATGTAGAAAAGAATTGATAACAAATACTGAACTTTTATAGCTGTGAACTGGATATAGATAATTCAGATAATCAGCTTGGATCCAGGCCAGGATAGCAGTTGCTGAAGCTCTGTGTGTCATGGAAACAATTGTGTGGTCTGTTAAAGATGGGTTAAGGAGTATAGAAAGCTTTTCATTACCTGAAACTATGTGGAAATGCTTGTGGAATGGAGGAGAAATACTATGACTTACTTAATTTCTCTTTCAGACCTTCTTAAGAGCCAGCTTAGCAAAGTGGAGACTAGCTCTGCTATTAGCTGCAGTGTATCACTTGTAAACAAAAAGGGGAACATCAACCCTTACTAATTATGAAGAAACATAGCTATATTGGCAGTGTATCCATCCGCTACATATGTCCCAACCTCATCTTCAATTAAGTGTTATGTGGATTCCATTCAAAGAGAGGCTCCACTGGATTCCATCAGAGGGATACCAAATAATTGTGTTGCGCCTTTTGTACTCTTGGGGTATTAATTACTCTAAAGAAAATTAATTGTTTGCATGTTTTCCGGTTTTTCTTCAGGTGGTAGGGAACAGTCCATGACTGTCAAGGTTGAAGCTCTCTGGTCATCTGAACAGCCATGCAGATCCTGTACATTACTATTATACATTACTCAGTGCGGCTGAGCAGGCTAGCAATAGCCTGGTTACTATGGCCTTTCAGATGGGCATTGCAAAGCACCATAGTAAAAGCGTGTAATCAGCTCCACACATGAGGAATAACTACATTTGTTATGAGTTACTCCAGAGTTCTGGTGACATCTTCTTGCATGGTCTGTTGCTAATACTGATTCTGTGTTTACTACAATTGCACAAAATTTGCCTGTTTGTATCATGAGGCAAAAAAAAAAAAAAAAAAAAGTAAATATATCACATGTACACTAAGTACATACCTCTATTTACCTCAAAAAATCACAACTCTTTCAGTCAATCCGCGTGTATTTTCTTTCCTTTAATAAATGTGTATGAACTGAACAATGCCACAATCTATTTACACAGACAATACAGGATAAATGCCTATTTGTAAGACTAATTCTCCCTGTATCTACAGCAGAGAGAAGTAAATCTGGCCTATAATATCCACAAGATAGCTGTGAAGTGATCATAAACAGTTTTGCAGTTCCACATACTCAGCTTTATGATTCTTTAGCTTGAACAGAAGTAGTTCCCAGCTCCCAGCTGCTGGACGCATGAGAGCTAGGCAGTGAACCCTAGGTGACCATCTTGCCATGTAGTTCTTCCTTCATTCTTCAAAAGCAGCAACAACAAATCATTGCAACAAAAAGGTAACATTGTTAAATCCGCAGTCTTTTTTTTTTTTTAAATAGTAATACAGATTTGACCTAAATTAAATAAGCATTAAGGGGCAAGAGCTCAGAAGCTGACGTATTGAACTGAGGTACACAAACAAGTTCAAATCCTAGCGTTACCAATATCCCCTGATTATCAGCTGTAACAACCCCACCTTGAATAACCAATAGCTCTTTCTCTTGCTTGGAAGGTGGGAAATTTAGGCTGATGTCCCTGTGTCAAGTGCTCTGCCACTTGGTCTGCTCTGGTTCAGAAAGGGCTCTGTTTCAAGTGCAAAATCCCACGCAGGCTGGAGCTGGGTGTGGGCTCTCAGGAAGAATGTTCTGGAAAAGAAAAAGATGCATTTTATTAACAAACTCCTTACTAGTCTTCTCTAAGTGCTGACTGTGGAGCATGCGCCCACAGGTTCAAAACTACAAGAGAGTAGGGGGACAGTAGTCAGGGAGGAACATGCAGAAGACACACAAAGCTTGAGCCCCACTCAACCCACAGTTACTGAGTTCAATGTTGCATTAGAAAACTAACACAGATAAATACTTCCTTGTGTCTCATTTCGGGTAACTCTGGGAAAGCATTGTGTCATAAGAGCCAAAAGGAAAAAAAACATTCTAAAAACAAAAGTGATCAGGCTCTCACTCAAAACCTCAAAATGTTGTTGGGCTTTCCTTCTTGCAGTTGGCTTTATTTGCCTCACATGCAACTGACATAGGAGTAGGCTCTTTAGCTTTACTACCTTTTCTAGTTATAGTACAGACACACAAAGGTATGCCTAGCTTAAGGCCTGCAGGGTAGAGTTAACGATAACACACTATTACATCTACATGGAAAAACTGAAATAGGCAGAGGTATATCCCCACCTCTTGAAATGCCTGGAAACCTACCTCTCCTAGGAACATTTTGCATATGCAGCAAGCATATTCTGTGATATATTTACTTTAACGTAAAGTTTGTGCCTTGCATTTCTTTTCTTCTCTTTCTCTGGTTGACATGGTATGTTTCTTGATGTCTGCAGTGATGCCTGAACAGCAAACATAAAGGTCCCAAAGCATCCTCCGGCACTGTGGTTAAAGTGCAGATTTTTCAGATGTTTGCTGAGACAGCCTGTGCAAAGGATTTGTTTTTGCAAGTGTTTATGTGCATATATGCGCACAATCCCTGTGTGTGGCCTGTGTGAACACTGAGATTTACCCTGAAGGCTCTCAAAACCACCCTCTCTGCCTGTGTAGAAAACATATCCCTACTGAAACTAAGGAAAATTAAAATAGCTCTTTCTCCATTCTTTCTTTCATATGCACTCACTCTGGCCTTCAGTGAACCTCCTTCACAGCTTTGCTGCAACTTCTTAGCAGCAGCTGAAAGTCCCCTCATGTCAGCACACCGGCACAGCGGAGCTGAGTATAGAGGAACAAGGCACTGAAAGCATACTACTGCTCTTTGTCTCGTACAGCAACTGCATCACACTCCTCCACTACACCAACAATTGCCAAAGCTGCTCCTTCCTGCTTCTCCCTCCTGCACTATATTGCTGCTCCATTTACTTAGTCTCCCTCACCAGTGATGCTCTTTTCCAGTATTTTTTACTGATTTAATTCTCTTATTCCTTGGAGGCTGCACGGCTGAACTTCTTCCAGTGTGACATAGCAGCTTTGCTGCATGGGCCATGAAAACACCATGTTTCTCTAGCCTATTAAACTGTTCCTTCTAAACAAATAAGAAGGATGTAAAATAAAACCATCACAAACTAATTACTCACAGAACTGCCCTCTTAGTATGATTGCTATATAACTTTGGAAGTGATTTAATTCTTTTCTCTCCCATGCAAGATTGCTGCTAGCAATCCACAGAGCTCATTTAAATCTCAGTGCAAGCAGTTTTATACTTCATTGTAAAGTTTTGGGCTATTAATCTCATAATTGTAGAGACGGTTTTAGAATTATTTTTTTTTTCAATATTGTTGGCATATAAAGTTCCACAAAATACAAAATTCCAAAAATAATGCTTCTCTTCACTCCTGGTACAGTGAAGAAAATTAATTTTTTCCATCTTGGAATCTGAGAGAATTGTTTATCACTTTGCTGTGAAATAAAAAAAAAAATAAAAAATAAATCCTGTTCCAGAGTACAATCCATAATATTTGGACACTGTCTTTCTTTGAATTTCATTATCACAGTAAGTGGTGTTTTATCCCCATTTTTCTGCTTGTGAAACTGTTATAGAGGAAAGATAAATGACTCTCAGAAGGATTTGAGAACCTTGCTGGGCTAGCGGCTTTTCATTAGCCTATATTGCTTCCAGTTTGGGAAGGCAGATTGCTCAGATTCTTTTAATGTATTTATGTTACCCACCTCAAAGCCACTTTGAAATGATTAAGCACATGGCCAGGAACCACAAGTTCTTCCTCCTTCCAAAGCTGGGTGCTCATTATACTTTACTATTATGTCAAACTCCGCACACAGCGTTTACTTTTGTGAACGAAGACAAAAGGACTAGAAAGTGTGAAGGATGCACAGTCATCTAGGAAACTGGTATCAGTACTTCCACATCCCACTACAATATAGATAAGCACTAGACCACAATACCTGTTGGTGAAACTGCATCAAGACTTTTGGTGAAACCTAGACCCTTTCACCATTTACCCTGATGAATTCCAAACTCCCCTTTTTCTCTTAATTTTTTATAACACAGGATGTACTTATGCATCCACATTTAAAGTAGTCTATGTCTGTGTACCTTCAGACAGATGACACTTATCACCTTTATTTCAGACATTTCTGGTTACAAAGATCAAAGAAATTTTACCATAGAGAATCAAGAAAGCATGTCTGTGAGAGGAGGGCCAGTGCATGAAGAAGCAGACTGGGACTGAACAGCGTCTTTTAATCTTCCCTTTGGCAAATTAAATATCCCTTACTCTTTGAGAAATTGTGAAAGGAAGGCACCTCAGTAATTATTTTTCAGTCATTGAAGTAAACAACTTCATAATGTAAATGAAACTAATGTACTGGAGTCACCATCTGAAATTTTACTACACTTCTTTTTCAGTTCTAAACTCTTTTATGTTTTAAGTACACCAAAGAAAGAATTTAACTTTTTTATAAGTCAGAGGTAAATAAACCTCTCAGAATCCCTTTTGTGTATTTCAATGGAAAAATGCAATGTTGTGGAAAGGAAGTAAAAATAAAGAGTAATCTACCAGCATAATCTGTAGACTTTTCCGGACATTGCAACATTAAAATTTCCTACTTTTGATTTAAAATTTTTAATTATAGGCTCATATACAAGCTTAATTACAGTGTTTTAAAATAATTTTTTTTATATTCAATGTGAGTAATTATGATACAAATCTTTGGCTTTACAACAATTTTAGAACCCTAAAGTGCTGATTTTATATTTTTTAACCTAATTTATGAAAATTATTTTAAATATTTTTGTTATGTTTACATTAGATTCCCTGCAAAATTATTCTGCTTCCTGACTCACAAATGCAAAATAAAATAACAATGATAGCTTATGATTATAGAAACCAGCACAACAAGGAGCCTAGGACAAAAGTCTGCTGTTACATGCACTACAGTTCAGTGGTTTACACAGATACATCTTGTCTACAGCTGTATTTCATGACAAACACATCCCTCTGGAGAATAAGGTTAGATGTTTTCTGTCTTCCATCTGTGTAAAAAAATATGGACTAAAAGTGGTGGTGTTGATTTCAGCAGATAGATAGCACTTATTTGTGTTTATACAACAGGTTTTTAATCTGTTATACTACATCACTACACCTGATGAGTAGTAGCTGTGACTGTAGAAGATGCAGGAGGATTGGGCAGGTTAATAAATGGTTAGAAGGGTGGTGCTATAGTCAGGGGTTTGGGTACCTTGAACATGGGACTCAATATAGTAGGCCAGGTCTACTGGGGGCTGGTGGAGCTGGTCTGACAAAGAAGGGGAAGAGTGGATTTGGTAGGAGGCTTGCCAGACTGGTCAAGGATGCTTTAAATTAGATGTGTTGGGGGAGGGGGGTGTCATTCCATCCCAACACACCCAGTCGGTTGCCAGCACCTACAGTAAACGTTCGGAGCAATGTAGAGATATTCCAGCTGCTCCAGCCAATGAGCCGGCTTCAAATGGATCTCGGCTCAAATGCCTCTACACAAATGCCCGTAGTATGGGGAACAAACAAGAGGAATTAGAGATGTGTGCACATCTACGGGGGTATGATATCATAGGCATCACAGAAACATGGTGGGATGGCACCTATGACTGGTGTGTTGGAATGGAAGGTTACTGGCTCTTTAGGAAAGACAGGCCCGGCAGACAGGGAGGGGGAGTCGCTATTTATGTTAGGGATAGGCTAGAGAGTATGGAACTCTGTCTGGGGACAGGTGAGCAGTCGACAGAGGGTTTGTGGGTCAGGGTTAAAGGGAGAACAGCGATGGGTGATGTTATTGTGGGGATCTGTTACAGACCGCCTGACCAAGGGGACTTGCTGGACGAAGCGCTCCATAGGCAGATAGGAGCAGCCTCACGCTTGCAGGCCCTTGTTCTCATGGGAGACTTCAACCACCCTGATATCTGTTGGAGGGATGGTACAGCCCAGCACAAGCAATCCAGAAGGTTCCTCGATTGCGTGGAAGACAACTTCCTTCTGCAAGTAATAGAGGAGCCGACAAGGAGAGGTGCCATGTTTGACCTCGTCCTCACCAACAGGAAAGGGCTGGTTGGGAATGTGATGCTCCAGGGCAGCCTTGATTGCAGCGATCATGAGATGGTCAAGTTTGAGATCCTCAGGACAGTGAGAAGAGCGTGCAGCAAGCTCACTGCCCTGGACTTCAAGAGAGCAGACTTTGGCCTCTTCAGGAACCTGCTCAGTAAGGTTCCATGGGATACAGCCCTAGAGGGCAGAGGGGCCCAAGACTGTTGGTTGATATTCAAGGATCACCTGCTGCAAGCTCAGGAGCGATGCATCCCAACTAGAAGGAAGTTCAACAGGAGGGCCAGGAGACCTCCTTGGATGGATAAGGAGCTGCTGAGCAAAATTCGAAGGAAAAAAGAGGCTTATAAAAGGTGGAAGGAAGGTCAGGCAGCCTGGGAACAATGCAGGGATGTTGTCCAGGAAGCTAGGGAGAAGGTTAGGAAAGCTAAGGCCCACTTAGAATTAAACTTGGCTAGGGATGTTAAGGATAACAGGAAGGGATTTTATAGGTACATTGCAAGTAAAAGACAGGCGAGGGACAAGGTGGGCCCTCTCCGGAAGCTATCGGGAGAACTGGCTACCCTGGATTTGGAGAAGGCTGAGGTTCTTAATGACTTCTTTGCCTCAGTCTTTACTGGCAAATGCTCTGACCGCACCACCCAAGTCTTGGAAGGCAGACGTGGGGACGGTGAGGGTGGGGACCCTGGGCCCACTGTGGGGGAGGATCTTGTTCGGGACCACCTTAGGAACCTGAATGTATACAAGGCCATGGGACCTGATGAAATCCATCCGCGGGTCCTGAAGGAGCTGGCAAATGAAGTTGCTAAGCCACTGTCCATCATATTTGAAAAATCATGGCAGTCAGGTGAAGTTCCCGATGACTGGAAAAAAGGAAATATAACCCCCATTTTTAAGAAGGGGAAAATGGATGAGCCAGGGAATTACAGACCAGTCAGTCTCACCTCTGTGCCTGGCAAAATCTTGGAGCGGATTCTCCTGGAAGGCATGCTAAGGCACATGAAAACCAACAAGGTGCTTGGGGACAGCCAGCATGGCTTCACTAAGGGGAAATCCTGCCTGACCAATCTGGTGGCCTTCTATGAAGGGGCTACAGAACTGATGGACAGGGGCAGAGCAGTTGATGTCATCTACCTGGACTTGTGTAAAGCCTTTGACACTGTCCCACATGACATCCTTCTCTCTAAGTTGGAGAGACATCAATTTGATAGGTGGACCACTCGGTGGATAAAGAACTGGCTGGATGGCCGCACGCAAAGAGTAGTGCTCAGTGGCTCAATGTCCAGCTGGAGACCAGTAACGAGTGGTGTCCCCCAGGGATCGGTGTTGGGACCGGTCTTGTTCAACATCTTTGTGGGTGACATGGACAGTGGGACTGAGTGCGCCCTCAGCAAGTTTGCCAATGACACCAAGCTGTGTGGTTCGGTTGATAAGTTGGAGGGAAGGAATGCCATCCAGAAGGACCTTGACACGCTTGTGAGGTGGGCTGATGCCAACCTGATGAAGTTTAACCATGCTAAGTGCAAGGTCCTACACCTGGGTCAGAGCAATCCCAGGCACAGCTACAGGTTGGGCGGGGAGGAGATTCAGAGCAGCCCTGTGGAGAAGGATTTGGGGGTGTGGGTTGATGAAAAAATGAACATGAGCCGGCAGTGTGCGCTTGCAGCCCAGAAAGCCAACTGTATCCTGGGCTGCATCAAAAGAAGCGTGACCAGCAGGTCAAGGGAGGTGATCCTGCCCCTCCACTCTGCTCTTGTGAGAGCTCACTTGGAGCACTGTGTGCAGTTCTGGCGTCCTCAACATAAAAAGGACATGGAACTGATGGAACAAGTGCAGAGGAGGGCCACGAGGATGATCAGGGGACTGGAGCACCTCCCGTATGAAGACAGGCTGAGAAAGTTGGGGCTGTTCATCCTGGAGAAGAGAAGGCTGCGTGGAGACCTCATAGCAGCCTTCCAATACCTGAAGGGGGCCTATAGGGATGCTGGGGAGGGACTCTTCATTAGGGACTGTGGTGAGAGGACGAGGGGTAATGGGTTTAAACTTTAACAGGGGAAGTTTAGATTGGATGTGAGGAAGAAATTCTTTACTGTGAGGGTGGTGAGGCACTGGAATGGGTTGCCCAGGGAGGTTGTGGATGCTTCATCCCTGGTGGCGTTCAAGGTGGGGTTGGACATAGCCTTGGATGGCATGGTTTAGTGGGAGGTATCCCTGCCCATGGCAGGGGGGTTGGAACTCGATGATCTTGAGGTCCTTTCCAACCGTTACTATTCTATGATTCTATGATTCTATAATTAAGGGTAATTGTTGCTGTTTAATCTAAGTGATATATCTGCACCTGCCAGCGTAGCTTGCGTAGCAGATTTCTCTCTACAGTCCAGCCTCTGTTTGTACTGTCACCAGTCTGGAACCTGAACAGCTGGGAATTCATTGCTTCTTCATTTGCAACCACTGGGTAGGTACTGAGCTGCTGCCTCACTATTATACTGCTCAGATTTTTGCTCTCGAGGCAATACCAAATAATGAAATGTTTTAGTTAAGGTTTTGTACTGCTTTTTGCAAGAGGTAGGGCACTAGCCTCATTTTACTGCTTGCAGGGAGTAATTATAGCGTGTCATTTCCTCTGTGCTTTCAAATTGTTATGGCATTCTTCGCAACCTGAACAAAAGGTTGTGTAGCATTTCATGTACTGTTAAATAGCTGCACTACACCCTATGAACACCTGTATTTCATTGTTGGTGAGTGAACCAACCTGTCCATTTCCCCTCACTGTGGAATGTGCTTTACGATTTTTTTATTACAAGGGACATACCTTGTAGGCAAGAGCTGACAACTGAAGCACATCTATCAAAATCCTTATCTTTAAGATTCTGTCCTGTACTACACCCATACCAGCTCATCTGAGAGGAAAACATCACTTTCTGAGGCAACAGTATCGCACCAGCACCAGCAGCCAGGTACCCAACAGGCACACTAGCAGCTCTGAATTCCTTAACTAGGTATGAGTAGTAGATCTCTGGCTGTTCTCAAGCTTACTTTCATTAAAATGAATTGAAACAAATTGTCAAGTTATTTTGCCTTTTTTTTCTTTTCTTCCCTGTCACAGATGTAAAAAACCCACACAGATGGACAGAAAAAGAGGATGGCTATATGAACTATGAAACTATCCTTGATACACTTTGTTTCCAGCAGAGCTATAAGGAGAAATTTCTTGTGCTAGTAGTCTTGATTCAATGTTTATCTAACAGTAGTCATACAGCACAAGCAAGGAAGAAGAAATGGGTACAGATTCTTTTTGAAAATAACAATTTTCAGAAAACCAGGCATAACTGTCATCCACTATTATTTTCTGACAGTCAGCACTGGCTTTTGCTTTAAGAAGTGGCAAGCAAGTTGTTTGCTTTTCTGGCTTTTATATTCTTGTGATGGGAATCCCAGCATTAAGTGCGATGTTACCTGCACTGTACTGCTTTTGGAGCTTCAGTAGGCAAGTTCAAAAGCTTGGTCCTACGGAGCTGTCCATGCAGAGTGCTCTGTTTGTCCACCAGGTAACTCCAAGGTAACTCAGGAATTTGCATGGAATTACACATCGTTTCACACTGCAGGAAGCCTAGAATACTTAATTTTTTAAAATGGGGCCAAGGAACACTCAATTTTTGAAAACAGGCTGCAAGAAATGTTTTGTAACACCTATAGTTAGGCACCTAGTTAAATGATTAAGTCCTCACTATGGAAACATGGCTTGGGGGTTCAGGAAAGCACAGAACAAAATTAGGTGCAAGTTAGAGCCCTGGACTTCTTCCTATGCTATCACCTTCCCTACCTGTCATTATTTTTACTACACTTATTCGGTACAGGTAAGCTTCTGTGGTTAGGAACATGTACTGGGCCTGGCTAGGATGGAGTTACCTTTTTACAGGTGCCATGTTTTGGAATTGTGGCTAAAACTGTTGACAAGACACCAGTGCATTGGTTGTTGCTGAGGTGCGCTTGCACAGCACCAAAGCTTCTTTTCACCCCCTCTGCTCTCCCAGCAAACAGGACAGGGGTGGGCAAGAAGTTGGGAGGAGATGGAATCTGGACAGCTGACCCAAACTAAACAAAGCTTAACTTAGCTGCTGGCCCCACTGAGTCAACCCGCCCCTGAGGTAATTACATAAGTGAGCAATTTAACTCTTCAAGATAAAAGAGATTTAGAATAGGAAGTTCTGATTTTGGTGAAACTGGAAATGGTCACTACAAAAGCACAGCTATTCACAGAAGAAATTAATGTATCATTTATTATAGCAGATACCAGCAGCAAATTTCAGAGAACAGTGAATAATCAAAACTGATGCTAATTTGTCTTGAATCATAGAATCATAGAATCGTTAGGGTTGGAAAGGACCTTAAGATCATCTAGTTCCAACCCCCCTGCCATGGGCAGGAACACCTCACACTAAACCATGCCACCCCAGGCTCTGTCCAGCCCAGCCTTGAACACCGTCAGCAATGGAGCATTCACAACTTCCCTGGGCAACCCATTCCAGTGCCTCACCACCCTTACAGTAAAGAATTTCTTCCTCATACCCAATCTAAACTTCCCTTGTTTAAGTTTGAACCCGTTACCCCTTGTTCTAGCATTACAGTCCCTAATGAAGAGTCCCTGTCCAGCATCCCTATAGGCCCCCTTCAGATATCAGTGCATTATACATGCATTTTGTGTTTTTCTCTGTATTTTTCAGATAATGATTACTACCCCTCCAGATCTTTACTCCAGGTATTAATAGCAGCTCTGATTTGTGACTGAGCGTTCCCCTTGCTCTTGGACCCTATCAGCTCATCTAGTTACTATGGCTACTAATCATAGAATCATAGAATCATAGAATAGTAAGGGCTGGAAAGGACCTCAAGATCATCGAGTTCCAACCCCCCTGCCATGGGCAGGGACACCTCCCACTAAACCATGCCATCCAAGGCTATGTCCAACCCCACCTTGAACGCCGCCAGGGATGAAGCATTCACAGCTTCCCTGTTGTACTTCAGACTTCTCTAGCTTTTTCTCTATTTTCAACTGAAGAGCACAGAAATGCCTTTTTTCTCTCCACATACACTTTCCCACAGCCATGGCCACAAACACAGCCCATCTGATGTGTGTTCTTCAAAGCAGCCACACTACAGCTTGGAAAAAGGCAGAAGATCCGTAGTTTTTGTAGATAATTAAACTACCCACCAACACTTCAAAGTAATTTTTAATAAGCATTTTGCATTTTATTCCAGACTTCAAATGTTTCATAAATTTTAGCCTGGGTTAACAGATTACACATTATTTAGAAAACAAAATTTTGACAGGTTTTAATACCAGAAAATTATCATTTAGTGAAGTATTTCAGAGATGCTGAAAATTCAAAAATATCAAGCTATTTTTTACAGAAAGACTAAAACAAGTAACTATTTGGCACTGTGGTAATTGAGAAGAAGCCAACTAGTACCTGTAGGTCAATTCTCAGTACAAAGCTTAAAAAAAAAAAAAGGTTAAAATTGTGCTGCCTCTGGTACTCCAGTTGGGAGTCTGAAGAGGGAATGGTACAGAATGAGAGAGATATGGAAAGATAACTTGTTTTCTCTGTTTGCTTATCAAAGTCTTAAGATTTTGACATCCCAGAGTTAAAAGGCACTGCCAAGAACAAGGGCAGCATCTTCAGAAATAAAAGCTTAAATGTATTTGTACTCTTCCTTCCCTCAGAAAAGATGGACACTGATGGTTCAGGAAGGCTTTCCTTCCTTCATAAACCTAATGCTCTTAAAATCGTTTATTAAAGCCCACAAGAAGTTCTCTTGAAGCATGTTTGTATCAGTACTAGCAGCAAAAATTATGAAGTAATTGTATCATTTAGTCAGATTCAACTTTTACTGCAGTTAATTTCTAAGAAGTCAAGAGCAAATTCAGCAAAAGGTTGTATTTCTTGCTGCAATTTCTGCATAAATGACACAGGAAATTGGCTCATTTTATTTAAATGGATGTCAGATGTGGTAGAAGACAAGAAAAGTCAGTCATTGGAAACAACTCCTTAGTACAGCAGGGTACTCAGAAGGCTTGTCATAACTGCTGGCTAAATATATAGGCAGTGAATTTTCCAGCCAGGGAACAAGAAAAAAATTTCAATTTCCAGCCTTTTGAAAGCCCTTTTCGGGAGGCATGTCTTACATCTCTAGGTGATTTGTGTTATTTCTGCATAATCAAGGTCAATGCACCAGTATTAGTGGCCTGGCTTAACACCCTGAGCAGTTAGAACAATGGTGTCAGTAAAAAAAATAATCAAATAATCAACATCCAGCAATAGGTCTTTTTTAATTTTTTACTGCAAGGAACTCTAAAAAATGTTTTAAAACTTGATTAGTTCTTTGACTTAGTAACGTATCCCTCTGGAGCATGTTTCTTAAGGAAAAAGTTGGAAATACCTCTATGTCAGAAACGCCCAATTTTCCATAGCAAAGAGCATTATTTTCTTTTACGTATTGCAAACCTGTTCTATGCAGACTTCAGTGATGCAATTCATGGAAGCAGAAGATACAGGAGGCCCTAAAATGGGCACACGTAAGCTAAATTCATGAAACAGGTAAGAATTCTAATTGAAAGCAAATATTCTGGTTCAGCTTTTATGGGCAGGCAAAAGAAGAGGGGGCATACTCAGCATTCTGCTCACCATACTACACACCAAAATCTTAGGATTTTAGGTGCCTAGACAGCCTGAGCCAAACTGTGTCTGTCTCATTTTTAAGATCATAGAATTATTTTTCTGTGGCCATTCCATGGTAACTCAGTATTTATCTTTTAATGACAAAAAAAATATTTCTAAAGTACAAAAGGTGGTAGATTGAATTCATCCAGGTTCAGTCAGACATTTGCTATGATGGTGTATCAGAAATTAAATAGTAATTTTAAGAGAATTGTAAAAGGTGAAAACCATAATGAGTTACGCTCAAAGGCTAAGTACTTCACTAAAATACTACTGCCTGCTGTAGGAGAAGATTAGGATCAAGCTCATCTAGGGAATGTGAGGGTGCACAAGTACATGGGACCTGACAAGATGCATTTGCAGGTCCTGGGGGAACTGGCAGATGTAGTTGCCAAGCCATTAACTATCATACTGAGAAGTTGTGGCAGTCTGGTGAAGTTTCCACTGACTGGAAAAGGCAAAAGCATAACCCATATTTATGAAAAGGGAAACACGGAAGACCTGGGAAACTACAGGGCAGTCAGTCTCACCTTGGTGTGTGGCAAGATCATGGAGCACACCTTCCTGCAAACTGTGCCAGGATGGATAAAAAGGGGGTGATTGGTGACAGCCAACATGGCTTCTCTCAGGGAAAATCGTGCCTGACAAATTTGGTGGCCTTCTATGATGGGGCCACAGTGCTGGTGGATATGGGAGAAATGACTGATGTCATCTACCTGGACTTGTGCAAAGCATTTGACACAGTTCCACATGACATCCTTGGCTCTGAACAGGAGAACCATGATTTCACGAATGGACCACTTAGTGGGTAATGAATTGGCTGGGTGGTTGCACTCAGACAGTTGTGTTCAATGGCTGTGTCCAAGAGGAGATCAGTGATGACTGGTGCTCCCCAGTGGTCAGTATTGGGGCTGATCCTGTTCAACATCTTTGTCAATGACATGGGCCCTGGGATCAATGGTGCCCACACAAGTTTGCTGATGACACCAAGCTGTGTGGTGTGGTCGACACACTGGAGGGAAGGGATGCCATCCAGAGCGACCTTGACATGCTTGAGAAACGGGCCTGTACAAAATTCATGAAGTTCAACAATGCAGACTGAAGGTCCTGACCTGAGTCAGGGCAATCCCAAGCACAACTACAGCCTGGGCAGAGAGTGGATTGAGAGCAGCCATCAGGAGAAGGACTTGGGAGTGATGGCTGATGAAAAGCTCAACATGAACTGGCAGTGTGTGCCAGCTCCTTGTCTCTGTGCACTTGTGTCGTGGTTTAAGCTATAAACTCACACAGCCGCTCTCTCACTCACTCCCCACTCTTTCTTCCCTCCGCTCCAGAAGGGATGGGAAGGAGAATTGAAAGAATGCAACTCCCACAGGCTGAGATAAGAACAGTTTAGTAACTAAGGTATAACACAAATCACTACTGCTGCCACCAATAATAATAATAATGACAAGGCAGATACAAGGAAAAGGAGAATACAATAGCTCACCATCAAATATCAAGCCTGACCACCCAGTGCACCCCCACCAGTAACAATAATGACAAGGCAAATACAAGGGAAGGATACAATTGCTCACCACCCAGTATCAAGCCGTGCACTCCCACCAGTGCACCCCCCACTGTGCACCCTCACCACCCTTCCGGGTCTCTGCTTCCTGTTCTACATCCTGGACATGACGTGCTGTGGTATGGAATAATCTCTTTGGTTAGTCTGGGTCAGGTGTCCTGTCTCTGCTTCCTCCCGGCTTCCTCTCCTCCCTAGCAGAGCATGAGACTCACAAAGTCCTTGGCCAGCCTAAACATCACCAAGCAGTAACTGAAAACACTGGTATTATCAGCGCTGTTCCCAGGCCCAAAATCAAAAGCACAGCGCTGCACCAGCTACCAAGAAGGAGAAAAAATGACTGCTGCTGCTGAACCCACGACAACTTGTTCCTTGCCTCTGAAGACTGCAGGGAGTTACTCCATCCATAGCACTAGGAAAGACTCTATAGTTTGTGCTTCTGTCAGTCTAGTTTAGATATATAATTGTAACCTTTACAGTTCTCATCCATTAATTTACATGGAATCAAAAATGAAGGTCAGGTAAAGAGAGGAGGACTTTCTCCTTCTCGTTATGAGAGCTTGTGAATACAGAGGCTGGTGAGCTTTCTATACCTGCTGATGGTTCTTGAGATGAGTCTTGATTCTCTTGGTTTTAGTGTTTCCCATCACCGAATAAATGGAAGGAACAACGATGGAATCACAGTCAATATAACCAGTGTTTTTAAGCAAAACATAAGGGGTGATACTTTGTGTAGTTCATCACAGATAACACAAAGTGATCTTTTTTCCTGCTTGATAGGCAGTAATGGAAGCAGCTTTAGTATTTCCTTTCGAAATTCAATAATCATTTGGAAATCAAAGTGATTTATCCTAGTGCTCCTCTACAAGGGATTCATTTTCCCTCTTACTCAGATTTCAGGCAATAGGACTTCACAGTATTGTCCTGGTTTCAGCTGTAACAGTTTATTATTTTTTCTCTTCCTCCAGTAGTAGCTGGCACTGTGCTGTGTTTTGGCTTCAGTTTGAGAATAGTCCTGATAGCACACAGATGTTTTAGTTGCTGCTCTGTAGCTCTTAACCTGATTAAGGTCTTTTCAGTCTCTCATGCTCTGCCAGTAAGGAGGGGCACAATTAGCCAGGAGGAAGCAGAAACAGAACACCTGACCCGAACTAGTCAAAAGGGGTAATCCATACCACAGCATGTCATGCCCAGTATATGAACTGGGAGGAGTCACCCGAAAGGCCAGCTCACCACTGTGGTCAGGCTGGGTACTGGTTGGCAGGTGGTGAGCAATTGTATTGTGCATCACTTGTGCTTATTGGTTTTTTTTTTTTGTCCCTTTCCCTTTTTAGTTTTATGTTCTCTCCACTTGTTATTTTCCTTATCGTTATTATTGTTAGTAGTAGTAGTAGTAGTTGTAGCATTCATATTTGTATTATACTTAAGTTACTGGACTGTTCTTATCTCAACCTGTGGGTTTTGTGTTCTTTTGATTCTCCTCCCCATCCCACCAGGGGAAACAGGAGGTGAACAAGCAGCTGTGTGGTGCTGAGTTGTCAGCTGGGCTGAAACCACAACAAGTATGTTCTTTATTTCTCAACACATAGTAAATTAACAGAATTGGGTCATACGCTTATGTCTGGATTTGGCCAGCTGTTCCGTGTAGTCAACCTGTATGTGTTCTGAAAGTCCCATTGCTTGGAGAACCAACTGTTGAGTTTTTCTGAAAATACACAGTCTTTTGGCTGTAGAATGCATTCTGCAAAGGGTGAATTCCCTGCACAGCAATCTTCAGTCTGCCATTATATTCCACTGGCATAGTCAACATACAACTTTAAAACAGGAACCACCAGTCTATAACTTAGCCATTTACAGAGCAGACAGTGGTGGTGACTTCACTGTTAAATTTACAATGTTCCTAGTTTATATTCCTTTTTCTTTTTTATATCGGCAAAGCCCTGTTTCTGCCTTCAGTTGGCTATGTACAGCCCATAGGCATTTGGAAAATGTCATTTTAGTTGGTCGGTGAGTTTTCTGAGAAATGGAGCCTTAAGTAAAATGAAGAACCCACAAACAAACAAAAAAAATCCCACATGTCCATATAGAAAGACCTCAAGTCTTCCAGTTAATGTTAGTACTAAACATAGTCATAGGTATCCATAATACCTTTATTGACAGCTATGACTAATGTAGCTATATGGATAAATATATTCTATGGGTGTTGAGAGAAAATGCAATTGATTTCTACTGAGTTTGTCAATTCTATCAAACCGTTAAGTATAGATCATGAATTGAGAGCAACTATGAATTGAGGAGAAGGACTTGGGAGTGTTGGTTGCTGAGAAGCTCAACATGAGCTCCCCAAGTGTGCACTTGCAGCCCAGAAAGGTAACTGTATACAGGGCTGCACCAAAGGAAGTATGACCAGCAGTTTGAGAGAGGTAATTCTCCCCCTCCACTCTCCTCTCATGAGATCCCACTTGGAGCACTGCATTCAGTTTTTGGGCCCCCAAAACAAGAGGGACGTGAACCTTTTCAGGCAAGCCCAGAGAAGGGCCATAAAGATGACCAGAGGTGCTGGAGCACCTCTCCTATGAAAACAGGCTGAGAGAGCTGGGCTTGTTCTGCCTGGAGAAGAGAAGGCCCCAGGAGATTTTACAGCAGCCTTTCAGTGCCTAAAGGGGTCCTACAGGAAATCTGGAGAGGGACATTTTACAAGGGCATGTAGTGACAGTACAGGAGGAATGACTTTAAACTGACAGAGTGGAGATGTAGAGATTAGATGTTAAGGAAAAAATTCTTCACTGTGAGGGTGCTGAGACACTGGAACAGGCTGCCCAGAGAAGCTATGGCTGCCCCATTCCTGGCCATGTTCAAGGCCAGGCTGATGGGGCTTTGAGCAACCTGGTCTGATGGGAGGTGCCCTTTCCCATGGCAGGGGGGCAGGGGGGTTAGAACTGGATGATCTTTAAGGTCCCTTCCAGCCCAGACTGATCAATGTTTCTATGATTTTATGAAAATAAAACCATTCAGTGGACAGGAATTATTTCTGGAAATCCATTCCAAGGATAAAGTCAGTATTTTTAAAATGTATTGGACGATCACTAATAGGTGTAAATTTGCTGTTGCCCCAGGCATGGGGTGCCAAACATCCAGAGGAGAAACAGGACATAAGAATTAGGCATGTCTGGGGATGCGAGCCACAGGATAATCTCAACAGTACAAAAACGTGCATTTAGCATCCATTGTAAAGAATTTCCCCTGTCTCAAAAGGTCACTTCTTGAAAAAAGAACAAAAGGAAGGTATGCCAACTGTTCTGCTGTAAGATAGTGAAAAGATCTGATCTTTTAAGAAGTGCTCCTGTTTGTCAGTACAGCCCAAGTACCATACTCACTGCAGTTCCTCTCCACTGTGCTTCCCATTAGCCAATGCCAAAAAAATGGGATAGGGGAAGGGAAAAGGGGAGAGGGGACAAGATGGAATGAACATTTTGAAATAAACATTTCATGAGTAGGCTTACGTTAGTGTGAACTCAGACAGAAACTGAGCATAGCATGTCTGAGTCTAGTAGACTCTTGCGTGGAATACTCACTCAAACTGATGGCATTCCACCCAATTTCAGATGTGTTAGTGTCTTGGCTGTAGCCAAAGGAGACTCCATAGTCTTTCATACACAGACAGAAGAAGCAGGCAGTTATACTCCCTGGCTGGCATGCTCACTTTGCTAAACAAAAGGTCTCTGTATGAGGTCATTGTGTAATGAGCTGCAGTTCAGTTGTAAATACATTTTCAGTGTTTCCATCCCAGTGCAGAACAAACAGGAGTGCCCCAATTCAGGTCAATACTTTGCAACATCATCATTTGAGGAGAAAAATAATTTTTGTCACCAGTTGTCTTGGTATCACTGTTTCATGGGAAGCAGGCTTCTTATACATTTGACACTGGCTGTGATGTTGAATGCCTGTCACTGCTCCCTGTAATATTAATTGGTGATCTCTGCTTTTAACTTTGTTGCACTTATGTACACTCAAAATTATGTGAGTGAATCCTGTTTTGTTTGTTCTTCAAAATTACACTTTTGGTTTTCAAAGGTTTCCCTTCCTGGGGTGCTTGCAAGTACGTAAAATCTGAGCTGCAAAACACCAACAAAAGACATGCTGGGCTAGGAGCAGGAAGGTTGGTTTGTTCTTCCATAAGAGGGCAAACTTTCAGATTGGTCTACATGGTTTAATCCCTCTCAAGGATGACAGGTCTGCAGGTTCGTAACATAGTGCGTTTTCACCAATACCTTCCATATGGACTTTGTATTTTGATTTTGAAACTGGCTCAAAAAACTGTATTTCTTCTAGTGTCTGGGTTGAAATTTAGAATTTCAACTACTGCATGCTACCTTTCAGGGGAGTTAATGCAACTGTTTTCAGACAGTATGATTTTAGGATTACAAAATTAGATTTGCTTTCACAAACACCAACAAAAAATCAGAAAGGCTTTTTTTTTTTTCTGAACTGAATATTACAGTAGACTTCCTCCTAATCAGCTAATTAAAGCTGTGAACTAGCATAAAAAATAATTTATTTTCATCTGGAGATCATAGAATCATAGAATCATAGAATAGTTAGGGTTGGAAAGGACCTCAAGATGCCCACATCCCTCTTACTACAACTAACAGGCAAAGCAAAATTACATGTTAATTTAAAATTATTCAGCCTTATTTAAGTGTTTCTTCAGCACAACAGGATTTAAAGAAGCCTGTTGGATTAAAAAAATAAAAACTTTACCTCAAAATCTTTGTCAGTTTAGTTACCTTGAATAATCCCAGCTCTTCAGCACATCCTGGTTCTGGGTTTGCTCTCCTCTGTTCTTGTCACTGTATATACACTGCTTCTCAAGTTTACAGGTACAAATGCATACAGACAAGTGATTAGAGATTGCAGTAAGTGTTCTGAAGACCTTAGTAGTATCTTCTTCTTTTTCTCCTGGAAGTGCTTAATTTATGTTTATATGATGTTGGCCTGAGATTGCAGTAGAAGTGAAAAATATTTTTGTGTGCCACATTTCCAGTATAAGTCTTTGCAACTACACTATTAAAATAAAGCACTTGGAAAATATACCCTACTGGGTTCCCAAGTAAGGAAACACACAGACAGATTTTCTTGGCAGATTCTAAAACCAACATACCAGCACATTAACAAGGTAGTTTACAGTAATATATGGCCAGGTTACTGTGCAAAATATTTAGTTTTAGAAACATCAGTACCTTTCAGTATAACACTTATGCTTCCTCTCTTCTGAGTGTTTTGCATGCTTTCACTTACTCCCTTCCTGGACTTCCAGAACATGTCTGCATCTTCCCAGGGCTTTGATGAGCCAATCTCCTTTTCTACCTCTGGTAGGAAATTCCTAGTGCCTGGTGATTACAGCTCCTTTGGAATTAGATTTTTCTTCTTTTAGACAAACACCTGCACTTGCAGTGCATTGTTTAGACCCAGTCATAATGGTAGGGTTTCTAGCCTCTCACAAGTGCTACCTCAAAAAAATGTCACCAAATGAGGCAGAACATGAAATATTCCTTGAGTAAACAATTAACTAACCTTCACCCCTGCTCACTTCTCACAAATCAATCAAGCCTAGGTGTTCTGCATCTTTGCTTCTTCAGAAGCGGTAGTTTCTGACCCACCAGAGTGTTTTCTAATTACATAGTAGCTTATCAACAGGCATCATGCCAAAGGAAAAAAAGTTCCATGGAAAACACTGCAATCTGGCTCTTCCGCAGCTGTGCTCGTGTTAGAAAATGGAGATAGCTTTGGAGAATGAGTGTTTTTTCCTCCCTTTCCTCCTCTGGCTGGCCAAAGCAGGGAGGCTTCTGACTTCTGTTTTCAATTGAGATTTTATTTTCTTTGACTATTGTTAAAACCAAAAAGATTCTGAGAGGGGGGAAAAAGCTTTGTAAAGAACATGGGTGTGGCTTTTGCTTCCCCTCTCAGGCTGGTGACACAGCCGACATGGTTGTACTTTGAAAATGCTTTTCCTGAGGGGGAATGAGGAGCCTGATTGTCTCCTGCAGTATAAAAGGATTCTCCCTCCATAATCACAGCAACAAAGACTTGGTCAAATTTAAGGATTTCAGAGATTTGTCAGGATGATTCATCATGATGTACTGCAGAATTTAACAAGCATTTTAGATGTAGAGCTGATTTCTCTGATCCTACCCTACTACTGCAAAGACAAATCCAGTAAGCATTTCTTTTTCCATTTATGAACCTACACCCCTTCATAATACCTGCTCAAAAAACACAAGAGCTTTAATATTTAAGCATACCTGAAAAAGCAGTAATAAAAAATAATCTTAAAGGAAAACTTCAGCTTATCCAGTCAAAAGGTCTATTTACAAGGGGCTCAGGAACTCCAGTTCCATCTTCATGGAACAAGATGTAGAATTCAACCTCCCTCTTCTGGACACAGTAATACCACAGTTGTAGAAGAGCTACAACTTTTCTATTCCTTTGGATTATTTTTTGTTTCTAAACAGAAGACTTTATTCCAGAGTGATGGAATAGGTAGAAAAGAATAACTGGAGGAACTCCTTAAATTTCTATATTTCATTCAGGCATGATGCTGGACGGCAAATAGATCAGATTAATGTCTGCCTCATAGCTGGTTTTCATAGACAGTTCTGTACATAATTCAACTTCATCCAAAGCCTGTTTTCAAGAGATTTCTTATTTTACAAACCCAACTACACTAGCAAGAAATACAGATGGGCAAAACTGAGTATTTGGAGAACAATCTAAAAATTACGCTACTGCCAAAACAAATAAACAAATACAATACCAAAAGCTTTGGTTTTGTTCTGCTAAATGGTAATCTTATTTTGAAAGTTGGTATGTGTTTTGTCATTTTTTTGTTTTCTTGTTATGACAAATAACAGCAGTCACTGGAGATTTAATTCACTTTAACATGCTCTTTGGGGAATTTTTTTTTGAATAATGATAAGAAAAAGCCTCTGCTTTTTATCATAATTTAAATTTTTCTTTAAATTCTGTGCTTTTTTATAACATTTTGTTTATTAATTTTTCATTTGGAAGAAACAGAAAGGGGTGACAAATGAACTTAGGTGGCTTTTAACACAGATGTCATTATTTTAATCTTTTTTCCTTGAAAAATCCATTGAGCCAAATCCGACTTTCAGTTGTAGAATATAGTTTCAAAAGCTTCTAATAAAGTCAGTTGATTCTCTCTAGTTTTACAGGTGTAACAGTTTAGGCTTTGTTCATATATAAACCCTATGAACAGCTTTATCTAGATATAATCAGTACATCTCTATTCATGACAAAAACCTACAAATGGAAGTGTCTCACTCTTCAAAAGAATGCTTGTTTTTCTTCTAAATTTGGTCCCAATTTCATATGGAGTCTTTTACTTCTTGTCTTCAAAGGATTATGATTCTGCCAAAACTATTTAAAAGGTTTTTCATATATTTACAAAATAATCTAGGCTGTCTTTCATTCCACAAGGTACTGTTTTTCTCTCCAATAAAAATCTGCTCCTGAAAGTCATATATTAAATACTACTCTAATTTTTGGATTACCAATTGATTTTTGCCTAATGTTTCATAAATGTAGCAAGCCAATAACTTCTTAACGGAGGCCGTAACATGCAAAACTGCTTGCTACATTATGCTATAATTCTATTTAGAATCAGAACATCACAGAATAATTTTGGTTGGAAAGGACCTTAAAGATCATCTAATTTTAACCTCCTTAGCACAGGCAGGTACACCTTCCACTAGGCCAGGTGCTCAAAGCCCCGTCCAATCTGGCCTTGAACACTTCCAGGAATGGGGCAGCAACAGCTTCTCTGGGCAACCTGTGCCAGTGCCTCACCACTCTCATCATTAAGAATTTCTTCCTCATGTCAAATCTTAATCTATCATCTTTCAGTGTAGAAGTGTTGCCCCTTGTCCTGTCACTATTGGCCCCAGTAGAAAGCTTTTCTCAGTCTTTCTCATAGGCCCCCTTTAGGTACTTGAAGGCTGCTTTAAGGTGTCCCTGAAGCCTGCTATTCTCCAGTCTGCACATGCCCAACTCTCTCAGCCTGTCTTCACAGAAGTGCTCCAGCCCTCTGACTATTTTTTTCTGGCCCTGCTCTAACACTTTCTTGTGCTGGGAACCTCAGGGCTGGAGGCCCCAGCACTAGCTGCAGTAATCTGAGTGAGATGTCACTGCAGTGGAGTAGATGGGGAAAATTATCTCCCTCCAGCTGCTGGCAACGCTCCTTTTGATACAGCCCAGGATATGGTTTGCTTTCTGGGTTGCAAGAGCACATTGCCAACTCATATGTAATTTTTCACCTACCAATATTCTTAAGTACTTCTCCTTAGGGCTGCTCCTAATCCATTCTGCCCCCGCCTCTTACTGATCTCCATTTGGACATTGAGCCATTGACCACAAGTCTTTGGATGCAGTTATCCAATTCCTTAGCCACTGAATTGTCCATCCATCAAATCACTGTCTCTCTAATTTAGTGACAAGGATATTGTGTGAGACTGTGTCAAAGGCCTTACAGAATTCAAGACAGACTACATCATTTTTCCTCCCTTATCCACCAATGTCCTTAGTCCATCTTAGAAGACCACCAGATTAGTCAGGCATGATTTTCGCATTGTAAATCCATGTTGCCTGTCTTTAGTCACTTCCCCGTCACCCATATGCTTTGACACAGCTTCCAGGAGGATGTGCTCCATTATCTTCTGGATGCAGGGTACAGAAGTGAGGATGTCAGGTTGATAGCTCCCAGGGTCCTTCTTTTTACCCTTTTAAAAAATTGATACGATGTTCCTCTTTTTCCAGTCACTGGGAACTTGGCCTAACTGTAATAACTTTTTACTTTGTGCAAACAATAAATATGGTGTGGTCAATAAGACAGTCTTCTAGTCTAAAGTTGCTCTGCTATCTACCCCTTACACAGAATTATAAGGAAATCTAAGGAAATGTCCTTGTCTATTGATAAAAATAACATGAACCAAAAGTTATCTATGTCAGAGAGCAACAACATTTATTCTCTGTCTCCATTTACAGTATAAATGCTTTACTATTGAATAAAATATTGCATTTCCCAATTTTGGTAATTTTCTATCTCTTACTGCAGTTATTTTTGGTTTTGACCATGAGCAAAAAATGCTATTTTTGCAAATAGATGGAGAATAAGTTCATAATGTAGCTTTAAGATTCATAATTATCTCCTTTATTTTCTTTTCCTACAGTTTTTCATATTTAAAAATTAAAATCCAGTAGGCAGGATTATTCTTTCCTTGAGATGGGGATTCCCATTGGTATAGACCCCAAACTCATTTACCTCAACTTTCAGGAGAAATTCAGGGAGTAGACGATCTGTATTCCATGTTTCTTAAATCAGTGAGCTTGGAATAGCTTTAGCAACAAAAGGATGAAGAAAAAGTGCATCATCAAGTTATAGGTTTAGAAAAAGGAACAATTTCAGAAACTAGAAAATCACAGAATTTCTAATCTTCATACAGTGAACTCTATGTGGATATGAACAGTTATGTCTACAGCTGTTATTACTGTAGGTTTCTAAGTAGTTTGCATGTAATGGAAAAGATTTTGTATTTTGACCTAGCTGTATATTTTAAATGAATACCATAGTTTACTCCAGGTTAAGATTACCATAGTAATCCAAACAGGAGAAGGTAAGACCACCAGTTCCTATCAGAGAAAGATAATCATAAACCACCAAAGATATTAAGGAGATCTTGACACTGAGTCTGTGCCAGTGAAGTTTGGGCCACAGATGTTTCAATTTAGTTAATGAAAATAGTATGACATACTTTCTCCCACATAATGGGATTAGATATTAATTTAAGAACACTAAATATCCTAAATTATCAGAAGCTGTTAGATTTATAAACAGGAAATCTGTGTACAGAACAGTGATGCAGCAGGGTGAGAAGTTACTGAAAACTCAAATTCCAAAGAATTGTTCAGGGTTCTAGAAAGACACCTGCAAATGCCAGAAATTTATCACATGATTATGTTCAAGACTGATTAACAGCTCATGGCAATGGTGATGAGAGCTTGGATTTTTTTCTCTGAAAACAACTTTTTTGTCTATCACAAAATCCTCCTTTGATTGAAAAGTACTAATTCCCAGATTTGAAACAAGTAAGACCTGTTACACTGATTTTAAAACTAGGTTGGACAGAGGGAAGAAACTAGTTTATAATAACTGGATTTGCTTAAATTACTTTAGCAGATATATCAACATGAGCAGGAAGGCTGAAGACACAAAGGTATTCTGAAACAAAGATGGAGAATGATAAATTACTGATATGTCAATAGAATTATGCAAGAATGAAGTAGAATATTTATTAGTAGAGGGATTTCTGATGATTAATGCTAGCCTGGTGGGCAAATTCTCACTAGAAGTATCACTAAAACTAATACTTCTGTCTCAGAAAACTGAGAAAGAGCTCATAGCAGTAGCAGCACAAACTTTGGCAGTTAAGACATTGGAGGCAAATGCAATGTAAGATAAAAACAGGGGCAATTATCCACACTGTTAGATACAAGAATCAGGGTGGCAGATGACTGGAGGGTCATTTGTCAACTAAATATGTCAAGTGTGATAGGGCCTTGGTCTTGTCTCTTGACAAGACCCAGCTCTTCTCCTTATGTCTCTCATTGCTTCCACACTGCATCATGGTCCAAAAACTGCAACCATACAAAAATGCTTTTAAGAATAGTAAAGAAATCAAATGGCTCATCTAGAAGAAATAATTCTTCTGCACTTTAATAGGGGCATTTTAATGATTATACTTGCTATACAAGTGAAAAAAGAAACTCATTTCAGAAACTGTGAGCATTCAGTAGATAGACTACCTATTTAACTCAAAAGCAGTAATCTTAATTATTATATGCAACTGCTTGCAGAAATCAGGTTGCTTGTTACTGATATTTCAGCTTTCTTGATGCACTGTTTTCATAGTTAACACGAGTATCTGAAGTTACAATCAGACCGCAGGCCTTAGCTAGACATGTAACATTTTGGGTTTGCAGATGCAATGGGAAAAAATAGTTTGATTTCTGCAGAATTCATTACCAAATCTTATATTGCTCTCCTTGGCATATTCTTTAGTTTAATACTTTAAAGGACTCAGTATTCCATTCTGAATTTCTGTAAAAAAATCAAGATCAAAACATCGCTTTAGCAGAACCTCATGATAGTCCCATGAAATCTAGCAGAACTCCCAGCAAACATTACGTATAAGGATAAACTAGATTTTTTTAAGAAAAGTTCTTGTCTGAGAATAACAATTAAAATTTCACACCTGGAGAAATATAAAAAGTGAGCTCAAACAGAATGAACAGTTTTCCCGTTAATTGCAATTTAAGGGCAAGTGGCTGAAACAAAGGCTCTGAGAATGGTTCTTGGGCTAGCTCAACAGAGGCAGATGAATTATTTAAGAAAAAAATTCAGGCAAGGCAAATTTACTTCCCCTGTGAAATTACACTTCAGATCCTTACCCTGACCTCCCACTACCTTCATCCCCATATTCTACCCTTTTCCCTCAAAGTGAGTGCACTGTAAACTGTTACAGGTCTTAAACTGACTTGTCACATTTGGCATTAGTTTAATTAGTTTTGGCAAATGCTTTTTGGTGACTCATGGGAGAGTTCCTTTGGTCTCTTTACTAACAGATGTACCATTTCCTGTGCTAAAGCAATGACAACAATGTCATAGGGCTATAAAATTGTAGGAATTCACTACTCATAGTCCAATAAAAACAACTTGCTTAAAATAAAGATATGGAGCAGATAAGACGGAAAATGCACATTAGCAGAAACATTTGGGCATAAAAGATTTGATCCTTTGTCACTTATCTAAACTTTGTAGGTTGAACTAGAACTACATAGTATACAAACCATTAACTTGGTGGCAACCATTACTTTGTGTGCCAAAGAACCCCACTTCATTGCAGAAAGCTGCCTCTTCCTGCTACGTGCATGGAGTAAAATAGACACATATAAACAACTATCACTATTATCAGCTCTAGTACAATTTCCTAGATGTTCCCTCATTTATGCCAGTATGTTTCTCCTGGTTAAAGTTTTCTGATATGAAAAGCCACCTCTGTGGAGTAATACTAGAAGACCAAAATACTCCGTGACAATTTCTAAATCATGATTTATCTGCTTACATGATCTTACTCTCCTTCTCTGGTTAGTTTATGCAGTAGAGAAGCCCCCAAAAGAGACAATAAAAAGTCTAGTGATTGGACTATGGCAACTTTCGGTTTTGACCCTCAATCTCCCTTACCCACTTGCAAGCAGAGGGGGATGACATCTCTTGTAGGGAGAGAAGGGAAGCAGCACCCTGCCGGCATGCCATCTTCTTTTCCCAGAGAGAACCCTGGAGGAGTCCACTAGATCTTTGTTAGACTCTCCTCAAGCTTTCAGGAGAAAGGAGATTAAACTAGCAGTGACTGTAGATAGGAGGGGAGTGTCCTGCCACATGCCACTCACAACTAATGTTTCAAGTAAAGCCCCACAAACACGAGTATATATTTGATAATAAATTCAATTAGCTTTTGTAAACATTGTGAGATTTTTATATATATATATATATATATATATATATATATATATATATATATATATATATCCCCCTCCAGGACAGGAAAATCCTGTAAATCATCAAGAAGAGAGATTTCCATGTGAACATTTGTCTGGCCATTCTGAAATATTTTTGAAATGCTTGTCCTATGGAGAACAGACAAAACTATGTGGCTAGTGCCCAGCTGTATTACACAAATAGCATTTCAGTGTGTGGTTCAGATATATGGATACAGGTAAAAACAAAAGACTCTCCTGCTGTTACTAACCTGTGATTTTTAGACCTAGCTTAAACATTTTTCAGGAAATTCAAGAAAAAAATAGAAGTTAATGAAATAGGTTTTGAGACATTTCTTAACCAGTTTCAATGACTTCATTCCCCTGTGCAATTTATCTGTCACCTTTATCTGAGCTGAATTCACCAAAACAAAACAAAAATGAAGGGAATGTATGCATCACTTAATTACAATTAAAGGTTCAAATTTAGACAAGCTGCCACAGGGAGATGTAATTTGCACTTCCTAACATCAGCCAACACTTCTATGCCAGAGGGGGCGATTCATCACTGTGGAGGGGTTTTGCTGGTTTGTGAGAGCTCTGCTGGCAGCAAGCTTCAAGTCAACACCTTTGTTACACATAGAATCATAGACTTATAGAATAGTCAGGGTTGGAAAGGACCTTAAGATCATCTAGTTCCAACCTCCCTACCATGGGCAGGCACACCTCCCACTAAACCATGCCATCCAAGGCTATGTCCAACCCCACCTTGAAAGCTGCCAGGGATGGAGCATTCACAACTTCGCTGGACAACCCATTCCAGTGCCTCACCACCCTTACAGTAAAGAATTTCTTCCTCATATCCAACCTAAACTTCCCCTGTTTAAGTTTGAACCCGTTACCCCTTGTCCTCTCACTACAGTCCCTAATGAAGAGTCCCTCCCCAGCATCCCTAGAGGCTCCCTTCAGATATTGGAAGGCTGCTATGAGGTCTCCACGCAGCCTTCTCTTCTCCAGGCTGAACAACCCAAATTTTCTCAGCCTATCTTCATACCGGAGGTGCTCCAGTCCCCTCCCGGTTATGCCCACTTTCTGGACAGTACACACCTTCAGCAGCCTGCAGTACCTACAGCTCTGCACAGACATAATTTATATTGAACCAGCAGTCTGCATCTGCAGCTTCCCCACACATCACAAAGTGGGGAGAATAAAATTCTTCAAAATTAGAAACAAGACTTTATGCCACAAATATAAGAGCACACACACATATTCTTTTATGCCTATCTGTACTCATATATGGGGACAAGAAAAGAAAGCTCTTAACAAAAAGGCGGACATAAAAGTGAGACTGCAATTAAACCTGGAATTCAAATGGTCTCAATGCATTTCTTCAATCACCTTCTTTCATGTTTTCATGCTGCTTACCATGTTGTTACAGATAGGACCTCATCCTGTAATATTTATCCAGGCCTCAGTTAATCAAAGTTTTGTATATCTCACCTATCACTTTAATATTTTAATAACATGTTCAGTATTTGGTGAAATACCGGTCTAGATTCATCAAATGATGTATTGTGGAAAATCTTTTCAAAAAAGAATCACAGAAATTAGATGTTCAGTGTTAGGGATTTTTAAACATGTTCAATTTTCTTTTGTATGGAATCAAGGCTAACCTGGATTTACTTTTTTTGGAGAAGACTGTTTTTGGAGCCTCAGGACTAAGTGTTCTTACACTGTTCAGTGTTTTAACACTAAATGAGCTACTTTGCTAATAAAGAAAGCCTATTGTGACTTTTACATTGTTTGTGATATGAAAAGCTCCCACCATAGCAGAAAGCAATGTCAGATTTAATTTAATTCCTTGCAATTTGAACTGTCATCAGTGATAAGTTCTCCCTCATCAGCAACAGGGACAACATGTCCAGTAGTCTGGAAAAGTGTGAAAACCTTTCATGTTGATGAAAGCAAGTTGAGTATTGATTTTCAGGTTAAAGTTTTGGTTGTATTAACTGAAGATGACTAAGCACAATTTTAACAGAGTAATAATATCTCCTGTCAAAAGACTTCAGACCACTTCAGGAGAACTTTAAGTGGCAATGATTTTGCGGTGGTAATGTAGATCAGCGTAATTGCCTCCCTTTAGAGACAGACAAATTGACTGAAGTTAAGATTCTATTTTCTGAGAGACCTTCCTGGATTTTTTTCTTTTTTTTTGTGGGCACTAAATTGGAAATAAGAATGCCTTGCTGATATGAAAGAGAAGGCCTGGGTGTCTCATGTGCATGTTAATGGCTATTTAGATCAGTATCTAGTGGAATGACTTGAGTCTTGCCCTATAATTAAGTCTCCATTCATGTTACTCTGTTGCCTTCTCAGGAATTTGTAGCCAGGGAGTTGAGAAGGTCATTATTTACAAAATTCCTGACAGTGCTACATAGTTCATATTGTCTCCAATGAACTTACAGGAACATTCATTTCATTACCATCTTATCACCACTGAGCAGAAAAACAAAACACAAGGCAGTTTATCCTCTTCCTACCAAAAAACTCCTGCAATTAAAATTTCAGCTTTTAAAATGCATATATTTCATGAATGCATGGTCATTATAACTCCTATAGCAATCCTTTCTTCTGTATTTCAAATCTATTCAGTAAACAGAATGAATACTAGTCACAGAAAAAGGATGCATAACTTTAAGTAAAGAAAGAACATGACTTGTATTTTCATTACTGTTTAGATAGCACACTAGATTTTACATAAATTACATTGTAAGCTTTGCTTCTTACCAATTTTTAGTAGCAGTTTTTCCTTAGAAATTGTTTATATCCATCAAACTTGAAACTTGTTCAGGGTGGCTAACAAATTTTTGTATAAACTGTAAAAAAATCATAAGATATCACATTGGAAGTCTGAATTACCACCCAACATGTATCTTATTTTTAAAAGTCATTACTCATGCGTTTATATTTTTTAGATATTCTTTTGGCTTGATTTTCAATTTTAAGTCCACAACTAAGCTTGATATATATAATAGGAAAATTTCTTCGCCAAGAGGGTGAGTAGGTATTGGAAGAGGCTGCCCAAGGAACTGGTGGAATCACCACCCCTAGAAGTGTTTAAAAACTGTGTAAATAAGGCCCTCTGTGACATGGTTTAGTGTTGGTCTTGACAGTCCTAGAGTAATGGTTGGACTTGATGACCTTAAAGGTCTTTTACAACCTAGTTGATTCTATGATTCTATATAATCTGCCTAGACCATTGGGCAGTTGTTTTGCAATTAGTATCAGTTATCCACTCCTCCACCTCAGGGAAACTGCACCACTGTAATAAAAAACTTTTCTAGTGATTTTTGGATTTGCGTGGCAGCATAGTTTGGGAAAGACATAACAAGGGTAACAGTGGTAAATTCAATCCAGTAGCATTACTCTCCATTGCAGGTGAAAAGAGAATTCACATCAGTTTCCCACTAAAAGTGGCATGAGATCTGACATGAGGATGAGGACTGTGTTGACAATCTATTACAGCATTAGGCACTAGGAATATTACTGAAACACTAGACTGAATAGTGATCAAGTTTATTTAAAAAAATAAATTTGAGAACACAGGAGAAGTCACCAATTTTGATCAATATAAATGGCAAAAATTTCCACTGTATATTCAGATGACAATGGAGAATTTTACTTCTGTAAAATTTTGAGAAGAAAACTTATTTAGCAGAGTATAGCTCTTAATAAATGGGAAAAATTTTAGCATGAATAGTCACAGAAGATTATTTTGCCCACCTTGTTGGATGATCAAGTAAGCACATAATCAATATCTTTTACAAAATAATGAATTTGGGAATGTGCATTTGAGTACATGGATGCATGCACAGCATATACAACACAGACAAACTCTTTGAGCCGTATTTCTGTACCCAAAGATTTAAATGTCTTCTGTGTAGTGACCATGTAGTGAAAAGAAAAATGAAATCATAATTTTGATGATCCTTCTCATTAAATGTCCTGCACACAGCTAGGATAGGTATGCACAGCCCTCTAAAACAACTCTGAAAAAGAGTACAATGTTTTTTACTGTACTCTTACTCTTGGCAGGTCCCTGTGAGAACCTTTTTCTTCTTGATCTTTCAGCTTACACATCTGGACTCCAGAACAGCTCTCGTACAGGGTCATATAAATCCATCCCTTCTTGGATATATATATTTTCTTGATCATATAAAACTGTCCAAAGTCCAAAATAAGCACAAAATACCAAATTCTTTCACCAGTTTTGGGCCCAGGCTTCCATGAGCCTCTTCATGGGTGATAGACTCTGGTAGACAAATGCTTCTATACTGTACTTCTATACTATACTTCAGGCAAGCCTAAGCTGGTTTTGGGCAGCTAAGTACATAATCATCTCCTATTAAGCTTTACCTTTCCACAGAGAACAATCTTCCTTAGGTCCTGACACTCAGCCAGTGCTTATACTCCCAGAGTAAGAGATTAAAAAAACCTCTCTTCCTCCCATTATCAAAGAAAAAAAAACCCACCAAAAACCCAAACCAGTGCTTCTCCCTTTGAATCCTCCAAGAAGATTAACATTGGTCTAAGTTGCTCCAAAGCTACTAATTAAGATTTCTTGAGGTGCACTGTAAATCCCCTGTGCAAGGATGACAAACCTCAGTAGAGTTGTCTAAACCTTGGAATACCAAATTAAAGAAAAATAAAGATAGGATGCCTTTTTTTCTAGAAGAAAAAAAGAGGTGAAAAGGAAGACCACATCATCATGCATTGTTCACACCACAGATTTTGACTCAAATAGTTTCAAGTGTCTCAAAGTGTATAGATTGTATCCATAACATATACACAAACATACTGGGGGAATGTGCAAGAAGGAATGGAGGAATAAGCATTTCAAATACTTCATTGTACCAAGGAAATGACAAACATAGACATGTGACATTAATTAGACCAAATAGCTTTCATCCTGGTGTTACAGAATTATAGAGTCAACTAGGTTGCAAAAGACCTTTAAGATCATCAGTTCCAACTGTTACCCAGCACTGCCATGTCCACCACTAATCCATGTCACTGGGCCTCATCTACATGGCTTTTGAACACTTCCAGGGATGATGATTCCACCATTCCCTGGGCAGCCTCTTCCAATGCCTGACTACCTTCTTGATGAAGAAATTTTTCCTAATATCCAATCCAAACCTCCCCTGATGCAGTTCAAGGTCTTTACCTCATGTCCTATCGCTTGTTACCTGGTAGAGAGACCAACCCCTGCTTCACGACAACCTCCTTTCAGGTAGTTAAGAGAGGAATAAGGTTCCCCTGAGCCTTCTCCAGGCTAAACACCCCCAATTCCCTTCAGTTGTCCCTCATAAGACTTATTCTCCAGATCCTTCATCAGCTTCATTGTCCTCTTCTGGACTTGCTCCAGCAACAAAATATTTCTCTGGCAGTGAGGGGCCCAGATCTGAACACAGGATTTGAGGTGTGGCCTCACCAGTGCTGAGGACAGGGCTCGTCACTGCCCTGGCCCTGCTGGACACACTATTTCTGATACAAGTCAGGATGCTGTGGCCTTCTTGGCCTCCTGGGCACAAGCTGGTTCATGTTCAGCAGTCAATCAGCACCTCCAGATCGTTTTTCACAAAGCAGCTTTCCAGCCATTCTTCCCCAAGCCTGTAATGTTGCATGGGGCTGTGGTGGCCCAGATGCAGGACCCAGCACTTTTCCTCGTTGAACCTCATACCACTGCCCTTGGCCCATTGATCCAGCCTGTTCAGATCCCTCTGCAGAGCCTCCATATCCTCCAGCAGATCAACTCTCCCACTCAGCTTGGAATTGTCTGCAAATTTACTGAGGGTGCACCCGATCTCCTCATCCAGATCATCAATGAAGATACTAAACAACACCAGCCCTCACACCGAGCCCTGAGGGACACCACTAATGACTGGTCACCAACTAGATGTGACACCATTTACCACCACTATTTGGGCTTGGCCATCCAGCCAGTTTTTAACCCAGAAAACAGTACACCTATCCAGGCCATGAGCAGCCAGTTTCTGCAGGAGAACACTGTGAGCGACAGTGTCAAATGCTTTACTAAAGTCCAAATAGACAATGTTCGCTGCCTTTCCCTCATCAGCCAGGCAAGTCACCTTGCTGTAGAAAGAGATCAGGTTGGTCAAGCAGGACCTGCCCTTCATGAACCCATGCCGACTGAGCCACATACAAGAAAGCTCTAATGGGTAAGAGTATTGGTTCATAGGTAGGTGCACAAAGGCAACAATCTAGAAAGATTTTCTGATACTGTGATTGCTGCTTGCTGTTTCAATCCTACTGTAAATTAGAACTAACACATACGGTGGTCTGAGAAGATGTAACTATATGCCAATACTCTGCCAGGAGAAAACTCCAAACAAAAGTTGTACCACCCAGTAAGATCCATTTATGCTGACATTTGTTGACACCACTGTGCTGATTTGCCCTAAAAATGGCCTAACAGGTCAAGTTTTACTATGAATGTTTATTACGTAGAACAGTGCCTCAGGCCATTGGTACCTTCCATATCCAACTTAGTATGTATGTTGTGGAAAAAAAAAAACAAAACAACAAAAAACCTCTCCCTTATATAGATCTTTCCGTTTGTTTATTTTGCTCCTTACGGAAAGATTTACTACGTATTGGCTGTGTCAGCACCATTGCAGATCCCAGTATTATGTCACTGTTGATTCTTACATGTAACTGAATGTCTTGCATGCTTGTTCCTATCGGTTGACAACTCTGTAATGACAGGTACAGTAGCAGGAAGTATTGCAATAGTAAGAACAAGTTCTGAGATGCCAGGAACATTACTGTTAAATGTTTTTGCCAAGCTATCCTACTTCCATACAACACACATCTTTCAAATAATAGAACACAGCCAAGAGGGTTAAGTAATGGCCCTCTGGTGTTGGTTGTGTGATGTAATTGTGAATCACAATATACTACAAAGTTACTCAGTCTCAGGAATAGAACAGTTTCTTTTCATGCATTCTGTGAATTTTTTCCTATATAATAGAAAAAAAAAAAAAAACAACAAAAAACAAAAAACAAAAACAAAACAAAACCAACAAGAACCCAGCACAAACTTTTACAGTGAATTATATGCTTGTGGTATTCTTAGCCAAAGAATGATTTTGCACATACTACCACAGATCTTCACCAGTACTAGGAGTGCAATGCCCTATTACAATTCCTATTTATGTATTAAAAATATTCTGCCATTGCTGATGCCACTTTTCAAATGAGAGTGAAATAGTACATTATGACCAACTGTCATAACTAAGGGACCTGTCAACTTTTTTTCTTTGTAAGAGTGGCATGACTGCTATGGCGTTCTGACCAAAATGCAGACAAAAGTATCTAATTATCTGATACCTACTGAATAATTTATTGAATTTAATTATCTGGATGCAATATGGACTTCCTGACATATATACTTATAGCAAGGAACTTCTAAGCACAGAAAAGGAAAGACATACACAAGAAATTTTTGCTTTCTGTCATCTGTCGCTCATGCAGTGTACTGAATGGGTTTCTCAGGAGAAGTTTACATCCTCTTCTAGTCTATGTTTCAAAGAGAAGTTCTGGAAACTGGTGCATCATAATAACCAAGGTTTATCCTTTTTCTCCTGAGTTACCCATTCCTCCTGGAAGCAGATCTTGCCTTCAGCTTTCCATGCTTTCTTGTGGCTAACTTTGACATCTTTGCAACCCATATATGATAGGATTATCCTACAATTGGACATAGGATATAATGTACCTAATGACTCAAATTCTCCCCTAGAATTAATGGTCCAATATCCCAACAAGAAGAGACTACATTTCAGAGACAGACAACATGTTCAGTTGTTATTCTAAAAGACACTGAAGTCTATGGTGAGAGTCTAAAATCAGTAAATATTTTAAATGTGCAAGTTCTCCCTGAAAAAGCAAACAGGAACAGGAAATATCAGACGAACATGCTGAAATGGAAATTATACCCATGCCAAAGGCAGGAGTTTTATCTAGAGGGGAAAAAAAAAAAATAAAAAAAGGAAAACAGACTTGAATTTTTCAAAGACTAATCCTTTTTCTTCTGCTTAGTTGTTGGTTTAAAACATGGTTAATATAAAAACCCATCCTTTCATTTACAAATCAGACTAAAAGGATAGTGAGATCAAAGGAATATTCCTGTCTCCGTGATCTCTACGTCTTCCATTACATGAACCTTCTGTTCCAGATAAAGATTTTGGTTTTAGCACTCACTTTTCCTTTCCACTCATTTTCACGGCTTGTTTACCATCTTTCAGAAGATTAATGTGGCATGGATCTACTGAAGGATTGCTTTGAAGCTTTTTCTCCTTATGTTCCTGTACTTAGAACTTCCATGTTAACCCACCAAGGCTTTCTTCTACAGCCTAGGCTTGTGCTTCAGCACTCCACCTTCAAAGTGGGAGTTGCTTGTTAAGGAAAAAGAGCAGGAATTTCAAACCAAACCTGAAAATTTGCTTGACAAGATGAAGAAAGGAGTAGTAAGATCAGATGGTGCACTCTAGCTGAATGGGGTGTTGCCATTTCCTCTCACTTGACACCTAAGTTGCCCTCCCAGGTCTTGGTGTTAAATATCAAGCAAGTGTAGAATGATTTCTTTCTGCTGCTGAGTTGAATTCCTCTGGAGGCTATATGGCATAGATTATGAAAGATGAGTGTTGTGGTTTAAGCCCAACTTGTCACTCAGAAACCATGCAGCCACTCACTCACTCTTCCCCCTCTCCTCCCCCCAGCTCCAGGAGGGATGGAGAGAAGAATCATAGGAATGTAACACCCATGGGCTGAGATAAGAACAGTCCAGTAACTAAGGTATAACACAAACCACTACTGCTACAACCAATAATAATAATGATAAGGGAAATAACAAGAGAAGAGAACACAACCACTCACCACCCGCCAACCAATACCCAGCCTGACCCGAGCAGTGATCTAACCCTTACGGGTAACTGTCCCCAATTCATATAGCGGGCATGATGTGCTGTGGTATGGAATACCTCTTGGGTTAGTTTGGGTCAGGTGTCCTGTCTCTGCTTCCTCCTGGCTTCTTCTCCTCCCTGGCAGAGCATGAGACTCAGAAAGTCCTTGGTCAGAGTAAACATTACTGAGCAGCAACTAAAAACATCGGTGCTATCAGCACTGGTCCTAGGCCAAAAGTCAAAACCACAGCACTGCACCAGCTACTAAGAAGGAGAAAAATGACTGCTACTGCTGAACCCAGGACAGTATTCACCCCTTATTCCATACCATCCACGTCATGCTCAGATCCCACATTTTCAATATCCATCACTCTTATCTCATATATATTCATATATATACATCCACAGAGAGAGAGAGCAAGAGCGATATCATTCCTTAGTGCATGGACCAATCCCCATAAAGCTGCTGAGTCCATCCAGCCCATGATGTCAGGCTCCATCTCTTGTAACAGTCTTTCAGAACAGGAGAGGCTGTGTGCAGTGTTCACACTCGTGAATAACTTGGGCAATAGTGCCCATTGCTAAGTCCACCTCTCGATCATGAGTCCATCGGTATGCTGCATCTCTGCCCTGATGGCCTGAGGTGTCATGGGCCCACCAGGCTCAAAATAATTCACCCTCCCCTCCAGCAGTTTCTGCAACTTGTCACTGGGGACTCCATACAGCTGCCTTCCATCTCCAGCACTCCCAAAGCACTGGAGGGGCCCAGTGGACTAGATACTCGCCCACCCTGCCACTCATGACTGTCCAGCCTTGGGGAAAATCTCTTCATCCTCCTATATAGTCATCTAACCCTAGACAAGACCCAAACACGACTTCACTTAACTTTTGAGATCAGATGAAATGGTTGTGGGTAAAACACACTCTGTATGCATGCCAACATGATGATCCCCATCACAATCAGCAGGCAGGTCTCAAGGGTACCCAAAGGCCATTCAAAACCTTCAGAACTCTCAATTGACGCTGCTGTACTTGTCACTGGGGCTGGTGTAGCTGCTGTGCTTGGAGCTGGAGTAGCTCCACTGTCTGCTGTGTCTGGAGTTTGAGTAGCTGCTGTACTTGTCACTAGGGTGTGTGGGAATGTCTCCCTCTGTCCTGGGCCCAGCAGCAGCAGTCATTTTTCTCCTTCTTAGTAGCTGGTGCAGTGCTGTGTTTTCAATTGTCGGCCTGGTAACAGCGCTGATAACACCCATGTTTATAGTTACAGCTTAAAATGTTTGGTTTGACCAAGGACTTTCTGAGCCTCATGCTCTGCCAGGGAGGAGGGGAAGCTGGGAGGAAGCAGAGACAGGACACCTGACCCAAACTAACCAAAGAGGTATTCCATACCACAGCACATCATGCCCAGGATGGAAAAACTGGGGGCAGGAACCTGGAAGAGTTCAGTTCACAGCTCGGTCGTCAGGTGGTGAGCAGTTGTATTCTCTTCCCTTGTTATTTCCCTTGTCATTATTATGATTAGTGGTAGCAGCAGCGGTTTGTGTTATACCTTAGTTACTGGACTGCTCTTATCTCAACCTGTGGGAGTTACATTCTTTCGATTCTTCTCCCCATTACCCTCCCCCCCCCCCCCCCCGGAGTGGGGGGGATGAAAGAGGGGGGAGTGAGTGAGCAGACTGTGTGATTTACAGCTTAAACCACGACACCCTCATAGGTTGACCACCTGAGGAGAGGAAAAAAGATGTGTAATTGCTATACACTTCTATTATATACCTCCCACAGTATAGAGGCGGTGACCACACTGGGAACACAAGCCAGATCAGTTTCGTGATCGACGAGTCTATTGTATTAAAGTCATTACCATAAAGTACAGTGAAACAAGAACCTTAGCCCAAGGCCCCCATCTAATAAACACTGACACAGCAAATACCGGCTGTAAGTAAGGTACGACAAGTTGAAACTGTGAGATTAAGAGCAACAACTCTGAGAGCCAATAAATGAGCACTGTGACGAGTGACTATTAATCTGAAACATTGAATGCTTCTCACAAATGCAATTAGACACACTCTGGTCAGATCTGTCATTATCTCAACCCTTTGTGCCCCATGTTGGGCACGTAAAAGAACTGTCATGGTTTAAGCCCAGCCTGTCACTCAGAAACCACACAGCTGTTCACTCATTCCTCCCCCTCTCCTCCCCCCCGCTCCAGGAGGGATAGGCAGGAGAATCGAAAGAATGTAACGCTCATGGGCTGAGATAAGAACACTCCAGTAACTAAGGTATAACACAAACCACTGCTGCTACCACCAGTAATAATAATGATAAGGGAAATAACAAGGGAAGAGAATACAACTGCTCACCACTTGCCAATCAATACCCAGCCTGACCTGAGCAGTGATCTAACACTTACGGGTAACTGCCCCAGTTTATATAGTGGGCATGATGTGCTGTGGTATGGAATACCTCTTGGGTTAGTTTGGGTCAGGTGTCCTGTCTCTGCTTCCTCCTGGCTTCCTCTCCTCCCTGGCAGAGCATGAGACTCAGAAAGTCCTTGGTCAGAGTAAACATTACTGAGCAGCAACTAAAAACATCGGCGCTATCAGCACTGTTCCCAGGCCAAAAGTCAAAAACACAGCACTGCACCAGCTACTAAGAAGGAGAAAAATGACTGCTACTGCTGAACCCAGGACAATGAGTTATTTGACGCAGAAATAATCTGTATGGGTTAAGCTTCCATTCTGAAAACAAATCTTTATCTGTAACACTTGAATGCATATCTTGAAAAACTTGTATATTCAAGGGGGTGTAACTGTGTATGAAGTCTGGGCCTAAGACCTGATAAGATTTCTAACGAAACACACCTAACTGAAATCAGTAAGTGCATTTCATGACTTCCAATAAACTTTAGATAATAATCCTCCTCAGCTACTAAGGAAGCCATGAAGAACTGGAACAGTGCCGACACAAAATTTTATCAATTATCATATTTTCTTAGACTGCTTTTCATTTTATATTTTAATAGCACAGATCAGCTTCAAGCCCTCTATAATAGGACCTGTATGCATGGAGAAGTGTTAGACCAAAATAGTTTAGGGAATAAAAGGCAAGCTGAGACACATAAGACTACAGTGGTTAAAACTGCAAACAATGTAAGTTGGATAAATGATGACAGACAGTATATTAGTTCTCTCTAGTTAAAGAGCAAACAAACTCTTCAGTAGATTGTGGGGACCAAGGATGTGCTAAATATTAGAGAGGCAAGCAAAAGGGAAAGTAATTAATTCTTGGGGTTGAATCTGGCACAGCAGATCCTTCTCCCGCTTCTGACAGCTACTTTTATTTTGTAGCAGTCTACTTTTTGACAGCATCCAACCTTCCAGCTAGTTTATACACACTGTAAACTTTCCAAGTAGTACCCACAGGAAACGTGCATAGCAGTGCCAGGATCCTGATGAAGACTGCAGTCTTTTTCCCCAACCAAATCAAGAAAAAGAGTGCAAAGTATACAGAAGCTGCATGCAACCTGCTTGTCAAGTTTCAATCCTTCTATTACTCAGTTCAGTATCCTCCCTTTTTATAGGCTGCCTCTGCTGTTGTAGGAGCTTAAAATCCTTGATGTATTTCCTAAAGGTACTCAGAAATAAACTGTCCACTACATAGCCTAATGCCAAGATGGGGCTTACAGTCTCATCACCAAGTCTGATTCATTAGCCCTCACAAGACTAAGGTTTTATGGCCTTTCTATGAACTTGAAAGGTACAACTCTGAAATGATAAATAACAGTGCCCCAGGCAGCAGGGAGAAGGAAAGGCAGTGTTTCCTTCATCATATTCAGGCATTACTATTAACAGAAAACAGTATTCGTTAAACAAGAAAGAAGGAAGTCTAAGGCCGACATCTCAATTGCATCATAAGCCTCTTTTTCTGGACAGCTTTCAGTACAGCTGGAAGATAGCATTAATTTTTGCTTTCTGAGAATGCCCTCAGTTCTACATTAGAAGCACATCCCTGAGGGACAAAGCTTTATTATAATTTACATAGAAAAGAACCCATTATCAACACAAGCTGCCTTTCAAGGAGCAAAATACACAACTTTTTACCATCAAATTATCTTTGGTTCATTTTCTCCATATACCTGTCAGAGAAGGCTCACTGTTGCTGTCAAGAAGGACAGACTTTAGTGTATGGTCAAAAGGAAGAACTGGCTTAACTCATGACGTATAGGATGGAATATGGAATTTATGAAACAGGCTTCATCTTTTCAGCATGTGAAATCTTCCAAAATCATCATTATACAGTTATGAACTGAATCTCTCAATCAAGGACAACTTGGAATTCAGCTATTAGATTTTTGCTGATTCCATTTAGAAAAGCTTGTTTTCCACAGAAACTAATTTCCGTATTTCCAAGTGTTTCTCTGTTTGGCTTCACAAGCACAAGACTAACAAGCCTGTATGCCCAAATGGTTCAAATGTAGTCCACCAAGAAGCATTTTTGTTATTTTTAAGTACAGAGAGCACTTTGGAGGCCTACCTCAACAAACAAGGAGCATTTCCATTGTTTGGAGAGTGCCAGATAAATAGTTGTTGGCCACAAACAGATCATCTTCTACAGTAAGATGGAAGTATTTACCATACAACACAATGCACGACCTGCAGTCTAACATTACCACCATTGTAGATCATAAATTCAGCTAGAAATTATTCTCCCTAATATCTTGGAGGCCCTGTGCCTGTATTCTTGATCAAAAAGAATCTCTTCTCCATTCCTGAATCTCTCTTAAGCCCTTGGGGTTTAGGCAAAACTAGGAGTCCCCAAAATGTACTTGTAGGGCCTCTGGCACAGGATTTTTTTCCAGTGTTTTGCAGATGATGAACACAACACAATCAAATAGAAACCAACACTAAGCAAAAGAGTCCACCTTTATATGAAAAAACCTTTGACAGGTGGTACTCTGTTAGGATACAGTACTTTGTTTCAGGGCTGAGGAGCACCTAATCTCTACTATTGAGAATCTACTTGCACAGGTCTTACAATGTGGCTGATGTAGGGCTGTATGTGATTAAGAAGTCCCAGTGTACCAACAAAAGGTTCGCAGCTATTAATGCGTGACAAACTTGCGCATTACAATTATTACAATAATTTTAGGACACACACATCAATCCACTGCCCCCTTATTCTCTTTTTTTTTTTTTTTCACATCTGTGAACATGGTTAATTAAAATGCAGTGCTGAAATCTCAGAAGCTGTGTTTGAATTATAGTGTCCTTTGAGACAGGAAAAGTCTTCCAGCTCCAATCCATTTCTCATGAGGAAAATAAAATGGAAGCCCTCCCATGGCCCATGGAGTGTGTCTGGACTGTGTCCAACTGTGGCTAGATTTGTTTGTATTTATTAAATGTAGCAATGGAGAACACTGCAGAGAGCCAAAAAATGTGTTTTGGAGGGCGGAAGACCACTATCAAAATGCAAAGCCTGCCAGTATCATTAGACTATTGATTCATAATGATGTTTACTATTACTCTCACATTACGTGACAGGGAATACTACTGAAGAATCTTTCAGCTAGCAGTTGTCAATTCGAAACTCCCTCAAACCACAGATTTTTCATAGAAGAGGAATTGTTGAGTTTGTCCAGTTTTAAGGGAAGAATTATTCACCCTCAAAATCCACCATGCAGCTAATTTAGTTAACCTAATTAAATAATTTAAGTTGTTCAGTTACACACATGAGAAGGATTTGTCAGGAATGTATTGCCTGCAACTTCAGCCACTTCATAGGGGCCCTCTGTCCATGGTGCCAGCCCAGGCACTCTCTTACTGGCAGGCAGCTAGGTAAGTGGCACAATAGAAGATCAGAAATTATGAATACATAGGGATAAAGTATCTGAGAAGCCCGAAAGATACAATTTAAGATGTCTCTTTAAACTTCTGGAGGACTCCAAGAAAAACAAAATTGTAGCCTTTTTTCCTTTTTCTAAAACAAAGGCTTTGAAACACTATTCATGTAACCTCATGTGGAGAAAATGGCTTTGGTCCCAAAAGCCTGCAATATAGGCAGATAAGAGAAAAAGCAAAATAGCAAAAGACATGCAACAAGAGCAGAATGATATAGCCATGACACTGAGGCTGTTTGTTTGTCTACTTTCTTCAAATAAGTTTGGTTTGGTTTTGTTTTTTGGTTGTTTTTTTTTTTTTTCATTCTGTATAAACTGCTATATTGGAGAAAGGATTGAAGGAAGTAGGAAGCTAAATGCACTAGCATTAAATGGGAATAAAATGAGGCTCAGTCACCTCAAAATTCAGGTGTTTTTGTTGTGCTTTTTTTTTTTTTTAATAAAACTCAACCTAGCTGTACATTTTAAACTAATCTTTTCTGAAAAATACTTACTCCAGAAAAAGACAGGTAAATTGGAAATAAAACATAAGGCATTTAAACAAGAAGCCCACTTATGGAGATGCCACCCTTGTATCGGCTGCGAAAGGAAACAGGCCTTTACAAACTGCATTATAGCTCCATCTGTAGGAAGTTTGGACATAAATAATTTTAAGTCTGCAAATACACATATGGATATGTCTCTCAGCCCTGCGAGTTCTTGTACCTGTTTTTAAAAGCCCACAATCTACAAGTTAGGTCTCTTGGTTTTAGTTCCCCTCTGGTCCTAGGACACCTTCCTGAAGTCAGAAGGAAAACAGGTGAAAAGAAAAGTGAGAAACAAAAGTAAGTGAGATTCTATATAACCTATGTCTTCACTGCAGTTAACGGAACTGTTTTATATTACTCAAAAAGTTAGAAAAAGCCTTTCTGTAAAATGTAGGATTGTAATGTGACTGGAACACTTTTCAAAGTTCACTTCCTCTGCCTTAAGTATTTTTCTTTAAAGTTAGCAAATGTGATGCACATCTACAAGAAGGGTTGGAAGGCGGATCTGGGGAACTACTGACCTTGGTGACAGGGAAGGGGATGGAGCAGATCAGCCTGAGTGCCATCATGCAGCATGTACAGCACAACCACGTGATCAGGCCCTGTCAGCATGGGTTTATGAAAGGCAGATCCTGCTTAACCAACCTGACCTCTATTTATGACAAGGTGAACTGCTAGGTGGATGACTGAAAGGCTGTGGATGTTGTCTACTTGGACTTCAGTAAATCCTTTGACATCATCTCCCACAGCATTCTCCTGGATGAGTGTACTGTTCACTGGGTAAAAACTGGCTGGAGAGCTGAGCCCAAAGAGTGGGGGTGAATGGAGATAAATCCATTGCACAGCTGCTCACAAGTGGTGTTCCCCAGGGCTCAGTACTGGGGCCAGTTCTGTTTAACATCTCTATCAGTGATATGGACAAGGGCATATAATCCACCAACAGTCAGTTTGCAGGTGATATCCAGCTAGGCAGGAGTGTTGATCTGCTGGAGGGTAGAAAGGCTTTGCAGAGGAATCTGAACAGGCTGGACTGATGGTCTGTGGCCAACGGTATGAGGTTCAACCAGACTATGCGCCGGGTTATGTCATGTTGAGACATGGGGTCGCAACAATCCCACTCAACACTACAGACTTGTGTAAGAGTGCCGAGAAACTGCTCAGATGAAAAGGACTTGGTGGTGCTGATAGACAGCTGAACATGAGCCAGCTTGTGCCCGGGTGGCCAAGAAAGCCAACAGCATCCTGGCTTGTATCAGAGATAGTTTGGTCAGCAGATTGGAACAGGCTGACCAGGGAAGTGGTAGAGTCAGCAACCCTGGAGTATTTAAAAGACATGCAGATGTGGTGCTTAGGGACAGGTTTAGTGGTGGTTTGGCAGTACCAGGTTAAAGGTCAGGCTCAATGATCTTAAAGGGCTTTTCCAACCTAAATGATTCTATGGTTGTCAACTCCAACATGAATGCAAAGTTCTAAAGTAGCAGCCAGTTATGACTGTTCAATTAGAATGTTTCTGTCTTTAGAGAAATAGTAGTTCTGTGAGAACCAGCCACACTGACAAGTATTCTCTTCCAGTCTAAATGCTGGCCCTTCACTCACGCTATGAGGCCACAGCTATGACACAACTGAAAGTAAACACACAGCAATATCAATAAACTAGGTAGATATTAGCATACTCTTCTAAGAGTTCTGCCAATGACTGGATACTGAATAATCTAATGAACCTTTAAACTGGCTTGTTTGGATCAGTATCATTTCAACAAGACAGAGCACAACATAGGCTACAAAGCTTACTGGAAATAACATGTGGAGAGCTATTTGGCTGTGAACGGGCATGTGAGCAATCCAGACAATTGCTTGACAATTGCAAGGTAGTGACCCGCAGGCACTGAGGCCTCGCCTGAGGGTTACTAAAGTTCGTGTATGTGCAGAAGCCTTGGGAAAAGTTAGCACGGAAAACTACTGAGAGAGATACGCAGAGAAGGAATGTTAACTGTAACCTTGAAACGTATGCTGTCATAGTTAACCAATCATTAAACTGTTGCTAGCACTCGGCTAAGTGAAGTTAACCAACCAAGTGTTATCGAATGTTCTACTGTTCTGAAACTTTCCTATAAAAGGCACGATTGCGCACATTAAATTGTTCAGCGTGGATCACATTGATCTGTGTTTCATTGTTCCTAAACCCCCGCGAAGATAACACACAAAACTCCACCCTTGCTGAGATCTTTTCTGGTGTGGCTGAACTCCTACTTGATATCAAGATCAGCTAATTTAAACCTAGTTCACTGCAGACAGTGTTCTTCACTGAAGAACACAATTCCTGGTACAATCACTATAATACAGCTACACTTGCAGACTCTTAATTTAAATAATGCCCACCCTGGCAAGACACTACTTTTTGGGGAATAATTTCTGATATTTCTCTAAACAAATCAATTCAGTAATTTCTTACTCAAAATACATTGTTAGAAAACATACCACTTATACTACAATACTGGGAAAAGTTTTCAGCACACATGCGGACTAGCTGGTTTTGCCAAATAAAACTGTTATATGACAGCAGCTAGGTTTGGTAGTGTATTTTCATCAAAAATGGTATGTAAACTAAGTAAAACAGTACTCCATTTCCTTATCTTAGAGACACATCCATTCCAAAACAAAGACTGCAGAGCCAAGCACTAAGTAACATAGTCTTTTCTTACTTAAATGGCCACACCCACCCTAGCTGATATAGGAGAATGACATCTGTGTTTATATAGGATTATTTTCCTGGCATGAAAAATCCTGTTTCACTGCAGATTTGTATATGTTGTGTTTCTACAGCTAAGCTTGCAAATGAGTTAAGAGTCCTTTAACTTCTCTATGAAACTCAAGTTTTTTAGTAGAAAACAACATGCTACCAATAAAATTTGATCTCAGAATTTGATTTTAGCAGTGCAAAACTGGAGTTTAGAAACGAGAAACTAAGAATCAAAGGACTACTCTTGGCTACAAGGACTACAAAGGACTACAAAGGACTAATCTTGGCTACTCCAAGAATTCTTCTTTTCTGTGGGGCACATCTTTCACTCAGCCCTCTCATATTTGCTTACTTAGCTGTGAAGTACTTTGCTACCCTCGGTATATGCTGCAATACGTTACTAATTAGCTATTAGAGATGCTGGGACAGAAGGCATTGTTACTACTAAGTGATGTACTTGAAGGAAATTAATTAGCAACAACTTCATGCAGTTTATGGTATATTTGGTTTCCAGTTATAGGTTCACTCTGTCACCTATTTTCACTAGTGTTTTTAAGAACGGATAATACAGCAAAGTGGAGAATTGGGTAATCACACAGTTGTTTCTATAACATACTGCTCTTTTTTTTTTTTTTTTTTTTTTTTTTTTCACTGTAAGCTACAGTGTCTGACAGCAAATTGAAAATTCCTCAAGAATTTTCCCCTGCAGTTTGGTTTGTTTCTGGTGAGCAACTCAAAAGCACAAGATCTCTTTGTTTTCTTATTGAAATGTGAACAGCACATTAGCATCAATCCTTGATCCCTGAGAATACTGTAATCCAGACCTGCTCTGCAGGAAATCCTGTCTAGTGAATAAAATGAAAGCACTTCATTTCTCAGGAATAATCATTCCTCATCATTTATGAAGAGGGAACAGAGGGCCAAATATGATGTATGAAATAAATTGTACACCAGGAGATTTTGACTGACTTGTCCAGATCATAACCTTTAAAGGACCCCTAATAACAACGAATTATGGTTGTTCCAGTGTGAGCTGCACAGTGGTTCGCAGGATGAACTAATATTCAGCTCTGTGCACTCTAGACTTAGGATCTTTCTTGGATATTGCACCATATGTGTTGTAAACTTCCATATGACTTTGACAAGAACATCTACAGGTCTCCTCTAGTAATTCCTAAATCTTTGGACCAATTTCAACTACAGGGAGACAGAATCACAGGATATTTGACAACGCTATTGTCAAATAGAAATATAGAAAAATAGAAGAGGTTTTGGGTGACCATGTATCCAACCTCTTGCTGAAAGTAAGACTAATTTGAAGTCAGAATTTCAAATTAGAAGCCTAATTTCAGTTAGAAGCTCAGCATTCTGTCCAGTCCAGTTTAAAAAAAAACCAAAACTCTAAGATGAGATTATCCCTTTTTAGAATTTCTGTAATTACATTTCTAAAATTTAATTTTTTTTAATCTTTTTTATAATCTGAGAGGTCAATGAGTGGCATTGTCAACGGAAAGGCAGATGGGAGGCAGTTAATATACATTTTGCTTGGCTTTTTCTAGTTAGCTATTCAGCTGATAGCTGAGATTACTATGGTCTACAGAGGAAATGGCAAGAAAGAACCCGGTGAACATATCATGGATAAAAAATAAGCTTTGTTTAGTTTTGTGTTAACAGAATAGCTTGGAAATGGAATAAACACAAATTGGTAAGCAGAATTTTCTTTTTTCAACTATTTTTTCACTTATGAAATGTAGTTCTACTTATGTACAGCATTTTCACTTTAGAGATATAAAATGTGTATATACATCAGTGGCCCAGATTAAGAAACCTTAATTGCAGACCTCTTTCAAATAAATGTAAACCAACTAGAAGGATTTTATCTAGAACTTACTTAAATTTTGAAGGCTGGATTCAGGTGGGTAGGACTGTTTCCGTTATATGCTGTCTAACCCTGAAATTGTTTCACAAATCCATATTCTTACTTGATATAGCAGAGTTCATTTAGAAATGCATTAGAGAGAAAAAGCACCAATATCTACAGAATGGAGGTCAGCATTTCAAATTAGGCTGTAACACCTGTCATTTTGTGGATTCATACAGATAGAGACTACTGGCATACACTCAGCACTGATGCACTCAGACTTCTTAATCTAGCTAAACCTAGATTTATGAGCAAACATCATGGAAGAGGCAAAAAATGTCTGCTCTGTTTATGATTTTAATCAGAAATAAAAACATTATAAATGTAATATATTCTTATCATATCTTAGAGAGACTGTAGATTTCTGGACCTCTGAATGTCCCATTACAGTAAGAAAACATACAGAAGTTTATTGAGTGTGGCTGGCATGCCAGTTGTCAAGCAATGGAATACAAAAGTCTTTCTAATGAAGTTTTTATTGCACTCTATCAAACATATCTGTCAATAAAAAACCTTTATATGATATAATTTAGTATATTACATCGGAAGCATTAACAAAGTTGAAGACCTATCCAAAACAAACAGTTTTGATAAAATATGCGGTTCAAGCTGATTTCATTGTTGTTTAAATTGGTATCTAGCCTCTAAGTATTAAAGAAAAATAGACTAAAATGATAGAAATAATTCTCAGTATAGAGGTAAATGCTCACATGCAAACTAACCCAAGAAATCAGTTGCTCGTAAGTATGGTAACTGCGGTTTCTGTATAGCTGTTGAGCAATACTTAGCAATCCAGCACCATATATTCTTGAGTGTGACATCAAAACTGCTAAGCGTTTCAGGGAACCAGTAATATAGACTGATTTCTTCTTATTTCAGATGTGGGCATTTGTTTAACTGACAAATTGTATTTTATTTCCTACTCAACTCTATCTTTCAATGACTGATCATCATCCAACCTTGAAATAAATGTTACCTGATTAAAGTAGCAAAGGTTGAAACATTCAAAACACATGCTGTAGATCTCAGAAATCAAGTCAAGATGTGTAAGGGTAAGAATCATTAGAGCATTTATGAAATCTGCCCTGAACAAATTAATTCATCAATTTAGCCAAAGGCCTGTCAATGAATTCAAGAGCTTTTAAAAAACTGGAACATCTGTTGTATATTTAAAGGTTCTCTTTACATGCAAATGCAGTGGATGACTCTTTTTGAGGCGGAATACACAGTTTACATAAATGTATCTGGAAGTTAATTTGGAATTGCTCTCATGTCCTTGAGGATCAGGGGTAATCCATGGAGTGATTGAGGAGAATTAGATATTGAGTGAAGCTGAAAGGTACATCCATAACTCTGGATAATGACATTGTCAAAACAACCCATTACCTCACAGGAGCTAATAGTAGCCTTCTTTTTTTTTTTTTTTTTTTTTTAAGTAATCAAGATTATGTGGCTTTTTAGAAAAAGGGTAGAATTCTTCTGCATTCTGTGGTCCGTCCGAGGTGAAGTAATAACCTATGCTGTCATTTGTCCTAGCATTAAGTATTAACTAATCTCATTCTGGTTTAGAAAATCATTTAAGCTAAGGCTTAAGTCCACCCAGCTAAAACAATTTTGTTTATCGTCTTTGTTGTGAAAGGATGGTACTGGTCAGAAAATGTGCATTAAGCAAAAGTTTAAGAACTTTGGGTTTTTTTCTTCTGTACATCTATGCAAACATTCTGTTGTAAATGAACAGCCCAGTTTTTGTAGAAAACTGGATTGATTGTGCCAGTTTGTAAGACCTATGTTAACTTCATATACACACAAGCATAAATGAACACAGCTAAGTTATTCTAAGAAAACACTACGTGAATGCAAATAAATGCAAACATTATTCTTACAACGTAGAAGATGCAGTACCTCGACAGTTTGGCTTAGGAGACCTCAACTCTGCCTCATTTTCTATGGAGGCTGCTGCTACTCCACTTCTTTTTATGGCTCCAGTAATTGTAGTAGTTAGATGATAAACATCAGTGAAGTCATAATAACAGCATATCTGTCTTAATACAGAATTATTCCCTCCCACATACACATACAGAGCTGGGTTAATCTCTTCTTTGAGGAAAAAAAATACAACAAAACACAACCAAAACCCAAAAAGAAAAAAACAAAACAAAACAAAACAAACACACAAAAAATCCCCAACCAACAATCAAACAAAAGTAAAAAAAAAATCCCAAACCAAGACGTGCGATATGAGTAACTGGGTATAATAAGAATGCTCTTGGGAACTTTTTTTGTGGTAACCTTTCCCCTTTAAATTATACCTGTGAGTGCAGGTTTGGATTTTTAGAATGCCCTTTCTTTTGGTGAAAGTCAATGGAATACATTTGACAATTGGCCTACCGATTCAGTTACTTGTGCCTCATATTTCCAACCAAAGTACCACAAGGAGAGAACAAGTCCCTAGGACTGACCAAAAGGGACAAATGAATTTGGACAAGCAGTAATCTTGAACGTTGTGGAAGGCAGGCCAGTGCAGAAAGCACAAGCAATTGAATGCTGTATATTTTTTATTTCTCCCTGGTTTTTGGTTCGTTGGGTTTTTTTGGGGCTTTATTTACTTACTATACTTCAAGCATGAATCTTCTGTTAGAGGGGAAAATGAAGCAGTAAGCATGAGAGTGCCATGCTGAAGAAGGTTGGTCCGTCGCTCAGTGCTGCTCTGTGTCAGTGCAACTAAGTTGATTACAAGTCTACTTACAAGTCAGCAAGCAATATCCTCAGAAACAAAAGTACTTTTCCAAACTCCAATAAATACTCCCCTTCTTTGGCCCTAGTCTGTTCCTTAAAATGAGCTAGCAAACCCAGTATTTTAAAACTAATTTAATAGCGAATATTGAAAACAAACAAACAAACAAACAAACAAACAAAAAAAAAAGGGAAATCTGTGCTGGTTACAGTAATAAAAAAACCCCAAACATTAAGGTTGGAAAATCCAACCCCAGAATAAGGCTTAATATTCATTTTTTTTTGGTTTCAAGAGGTTTTTTTTAAGGAAGCCTACTACCTGTCTTTGAGATAAATTGCAGCTAGAAAAAACATATATGTCTTTAACAGTGATTCTTTTTTTAAGCTATATATTTTTGTTGTGTGGTGTATAAGTAACTTTTATACACTACATCTTGAAAAAATGTGGTTTCAACTCAGAATTTACTGGGTAAGCTGGATCAGAAAATAGATCAGAAGTAACAGAAAATTTGTTTACAGATGAGGAAGCTACATATGTTTAGTTTGGACAGAAAGACTTAGCTATTACGGCATATGAATCAAGTTTGCTATTTTGTGGTTTTATTAGGTTTTAATTGTTGATACTTGCATTTGTACACCCTTAAATACAAATTAGGAATGGGTTTCAGCTTGTCTGAGGGCCAGTGGCACAGTGGATGCATGTGTGCACATAGAATCATAGAATAGTTAGGGCTGGAAAGGACCTCAAGATCATCTAGTTCCAACCCCCCTGCCAGGGGCAGGGACACCTCACACTAAACCATGTCACCCAAGGCTATGTCCAACCCCACCTTGAATGCCACCAGGGATGAAGCATTCACAACTTCCCTGGGCAACCCATTCCAGGGCATCACGACCCTCATAGTAAAGAATTTCTTCCTCATATCCAATCTAAACTTCCCCTGTTTAAGTTTGAAACCGTTACCCCTTGTCCTATCACTACAGTCCCTAATGAAGAGTCCCTCCCCAGCATCCCTACAGGCCCCCTTCAGATACTGGAAGGCTGCTATGAGGTCTCCACGCAGCCTTCTCTTCTCCAGGATGAACAGCCCCAATTTTCTCAGCCTATCTTCATACGGGAGGTGCTCCAGTCCCCTGATCATCCTCGTGGCCCTCCTCTGCACTTGTTCCATTAGTTCCATGTCCTTTTTATGTTGAGGACACCAGAACTGCACACAATACTCCAAGTGAGGTCTCACGAGAGCAGAGGGGCAGGATCACCTCCCTTGACCTGCTGGTCACGCTCCTTTTGATGCAGCCCAGGATACGGTTGGCTTTCTGGGCTGCAAGAGCACACTGCCGGCTCATGTTCATTTTTTCATCGACCAACACCCCCAAGTCCTTCTCCGCAGGGCTGCTCTGAATCTCTTCCCTGCCCAACCTGTAGCTGTGCCTGGGATTGCTCCGACCCAGGTGTAGGACTTTGCACTTGGCATGGTTAAACTTCATCAGGTTGGCATTTCTGAATATTAAATTATAGTAACTTCTAATGTAATTGGCTTAATAATTCCTTTGAAACTTAAGAAACTATACCATAGTCTTTCTCCTATTTTATCTTCAATTTTATTTATAAGCAAAGGCTTGAAAAAATCTACCAGTAGTTTCACTGTTACTGTAATCTGTTGCTGGTGTCACAGAAACTCGTATTTTTTTTTACTTAACCTTGAACAATGAACAGGGGCTCAGAATTTGATTTAATAAAAAATACACTTTGCAGTGCAGTTCCCATTGTGCTATGAAATGCGTCTGTGCCTGGGTTAGTGGTTTAATACATTTGTTATATTGAGAGCTGATTCAGCAGAAATAATCTCTGACATACTGGTCCCAGACGTTTGTGGTTTCTCGCACCAACAGCAGTCTGATCCTCCTAGTAAAAGAGGTTAACTGACTTCAGAGTTGGGGAAAAATCCCCCAGGAGCAAAAAATGTCCTTGCTTTCCATATGAACATGCAGCATTCTTATATGCTTTAGGGGAACTGACTGGTGAATTGTTTGACAAGCACCCAGTTTAGCTTGTCTAGCCCCAGTTTACATCTTTAACATATCTGTACACAGCTACAGTACTCCCCTAAAAACTGCCACTTCATCAAGCTACCCTATTTTGCTAGATGTGTTGTATAGATAGCACAAAGAAGAAACACAGGAAATGACTTTGTATAAAGCACTGCATTCTTAATCACAATACCGGAATAGGATTTTTTTGTTTAAACAGGAGTAATATATTTTAATAGAGCTTCAGAGTGCTTCCTAATATTTTTTTTTTTTTATTTTTCTTTGTGTATGTATGTGTGTATGCCTCTGCACGTTTCCTTGAAAGTGTAACACATCAGTTTGGCTCACACAATTACTGAGGTAAACTGCCTAAAAGAGATCAGAAAGGAAAAAAAGTTTTTAACTTTTAAGAGGAAAATTGCATACTGCTTTCTTAATTTTCAGATCATTGCATCAGCCTAACAATTCACAGCTGGTATCACATTTCCAAAATGACCCTATAGTTTCATTTGATTAGAGATGCTATGATTATATTTGACCTGATGATTAAGTTAGATAGCTATTTACAAGGGCTGTGTGCTCAGGTTTTGTGGTTTTAGTTATGAAAGCTGTAAGTCCTAGTTTCCCGCACCAAGATCACATTTGCTTAGGAGGCTTTAAGTGACGACTTTCTTATCTCTTCAGGACAGCTTGCCATGTTACCCCTCACGAAAGAGAAAATAAACCCCTCTAGCCTAACAGTTTTAGTTTTTTTGCTCTTTGTATGTACACTGCTCTTACATTTTTCCCTCCATGCTTTGCTGTCAATCAAAAATCAAAAAAAGTGAAGTCAAACCTGAGGAAGCAAATACTTTTTATTTTTTCCTTAAGGAAAAAAGGGATTACGGGAACCAAACTTGACTGTAATCTCCATAAACCAAACTACTACTCCTAATGGAAAGCTCTGTTCCATTTCTGAAATAATTTTTATTTGTAAAGTGAAATGTGTAACACATAATAAAAGATCCTCTGAAGAACAATTATGCTGATTTGGTTTAACCAGACCCAGAGCATAACTGAGGCTGGTCCACAAGCCTTTTGAATGTTCACATATTTTTCTGAAACATTCAGAACTGCTCTACACAAATACCCACTGGAAATCCAGTGCAGCTGACAAGTCTCATTATCCAGTTCCCACTCCAGGCAATCATGAAATCTGAGTGTTGCTGACATGATCCATTTACACACAATATTTATTCAAGGGCAAAACTTCACATTTTCCTCAAGTCTGCCTTTAACCAGACACTCGAAGGAAATTAATCAATACTTTGTAACACCTGTGGAATCAGTCTCCTAGGTTTATTCAAGCTGAGTAACACATCGTCTGGCAGATGAACTTTAAAGGACAATTTCGCAGCAGGTTATAAGAATTATACTGCCCTGGCTTCTAAGAGTAGGATTTAGGATTAACCAGAATCTTTCTGAGAGAGAATGAGTTAACAATACAAGGGATATCTGAAACTTTGAGTTAAACTCTCAAGTGTTGCTTATTTTTTATGCGTTGTGAACATGTTTAAGTGTTGTGCAGCATTTTCAGACATTCTTACTTAGCATTTTCAGGCTTTTATTTTATGATTGATAATACAAAAGAGAAGTATGAATTGAAGATCTTGTGAGTCATTGAGAATAACTGGAAGGCAAGACTGGAAATAAGCGTACAGCTAGGTAAGAATTGGTACTGTCTTTTGGCACTGGGTTACAGGATAAACTGGATTTCATCTGGTATGTATAACTCTTATTTTTAAATAATAGACAGCATAAGCAGTTAGTCCGAACTTGGTTTGTCTTACAGACTTCTTCAAAGAACCACAGAATGGCTGAGGTTGGAATACTCCAGAGCACATCTACTCCAGCCTCCCCTACTCAAAGCACATTCACCTCGCACAGGTTGATCAGGCTTATGTCCAGTTCGGCTCTGAGTATCTTCAAGGATGGGGATTCCATAACAACTTTGAGCAAACCTCAGCAGTGTTTGGCCACCATCATAGCTGAAGTGCTTTTCCTTATCTTTAAAAGGAATTTCCTGTCTCAGTTTGCACTGGTTGCCTCTTGCCTTGGGTATCGTTGAGAAAGTATGGCTCCATCTTCTTTATACCCTCCCATCAGGTATTAGTGCACACTGAAAAGATTTCTCCCAAGACTTCTCTGGAGGTTACACAATTCCAGCTCTCAGGCTCTTCTGGTATGGTCAGATGCTCCAATCTCTTCATTTTCATGGACTTGGACTTTCTACAGCACGTTCATTTTCTGTCTTGTGGGAAGCCAAGAACTGGACATAGTGCTTCAGAGGTGGTCTCACCTGGGCTGAACAGAGAGGAAGGATAACCTCCCTTAATTTGTTGGGCAATGCTCTTTCTAACATAGCTCAAGATGCCGTTGGCTGCTTGTGCTTCAGGGGTGCACCACTGGCTCATAGCCAACTTGTTGTCTACCACAACCCACAGGTCATTTTCTGCAGAGTGTCTTTCCAACTATTTGACCTCCAGCCTATACTACTGCACAGGGTTATTCCACCCCTGGTGCAGGATGGTAACTATTCTATGATTCTATGATTTTGTTGAACTACATGAGATTCCTACCTGCCCATTTCTCCAGGCTGTCACAGTCTTGGATAGCAGCATAAGTGGTCTGTCAACCACTCCCCCCAATTATGTACCATCTATAAACTTGCTGAGGATACACTCTGTCCCACCATCCAAGTCATCCAAGCCCAGTACTAACCCCAGTATCAGACCCCAGAATACTCCATGAGTAATGGGATTGCAGCTGGACTCTGTGCTGCTGATAATGCTTTAAGCCCAGAAGTTCAATCAGTTTTCAATCCACCTCACTGCCCATTTATCTAGCCCATAATTCATCAGCCTGTACATAGAAGATGTTATGGGAGAAAGAGGTGAAAACCTTGCTGAAGTCAAGAAAACAACATACACTGGTATCCTCTAGCTCCCCAAAGCAGTCATTTCATTGTACAAGACAAGTGGACTGGTCAAGCACGAGTCTGAACTCTTGAAGTTCAGGGTTATGACCCTGCCTTGTTCCCTTCTTTCAAGATCCTAGACTTAGCCACTTTATGGTGACTACAGACCAGGCAGAACTTCACGTACCCCGGCTGCTATCTCACACAAAATGCCAGTTCTGCTCCCCACTGTTGTGGCCTGTCCTTACTAAACAGTCCATATCTGCCCACAGCTATCCCTCCACATCGTGATCCCAAAGAGACTGCAGCTCTGCACTCTAGGGCTCTAATGCCTCTTTTTTGTTCCCTATGGGTGTGCATCAGTGAACAGACACTTCAGAGTACCTAGTTAGGCTTATTTCCACAAAGAACTCTCAGAGTTTCTTCAATACTGTTAACGGGTAATGTGTAAAATACTGTGGCAAATGAACTGCTGGAGAGACCAAAATCTTTCCAACACGCTAATTCAGTGCACATCCCATTATAAACTCTTTGTAGCACTCTTAATGCTTCCATGCTTAATTCATACCAGTGAATTGAAGAACCTATTCTTTCTTCTAGTGTAGAATTACACGACTGACATTTTCAAAAATTCTAAATGCCAGTACTTCCAAGCGTTTCAGTTAGACTTGAAAATGCTGAGTGCATCTGAGAATCACCAGCTTGCTTTGTTTTCAGACATACTGACGTGCAGGATGCTGCAAATGTAACTAAGCTCCTCTTTTTAGATGCACATCAGTTAATTTATCTCCTCTCTCTGTCAAAGAAGAGTGAACAGGAAGGCCACAATGTTACATGTGAAATGCTTTCAGGGATATAGCACATATTTAAAAAGTGCTTATCTCCATCATCCAATTCATTTTGGTTGTTATCTGAGCCTGACACTCCTCTTATGAAATCTAAACTAAGTCAAATATGAGCAGAGTTCAAATTTTAATATGGGTTTTGGATATACTCATTTTTCAGTAATGGCAACAACTTTTCAAAATGAAATAGTTTTACAAATCTTTCCCTGAAGGAACACAGTGCCAGGCATTCTTTGCATCCTAGCAAATAACTTCTAACTTGTTCTAGAAAGATTCCTGAAAGATGGACTTTAATACCACAGAAACTTTCAAAGGCACGTGACATCACTAAAGAATTCTCTACCCTCTGAAAACATTTTTGTTATGGGCCTGGTCCTGTAAGGGTACTGCATGAAAAAAGGCCTGATATCACTGGGCCATCTTGTTTTCTAGGTTTTTTTTTGTTTTGTTTTGTTTTTTTGTTTTTGTGTTGTTTTTTGGTTTTTGTTTTGGTTTTTTTTTTTTTTTTTTTTTTTACAAAGCTGAGTAAAGACACAGAAACTGCTCTTAATTTGGGAGAGGAATTGTAATGGTCTCCCTCCTGAGGGGAAGAGCATCAAGAGTGTACCTAACAACTGTAATGGAGACTCACCCTAGTGACTTCATTGGGATTTCCAGGTGCAGTTCCCTTTCCAGCTAATCAACTGAGGTTTTAGCACTGACATAAAAGCAGAATGGGATTTTTGGAGTGTAGGCAGAATTTACCTGCCTGTTTACTGAAAAATTATCATGTTTGAGCAAAAGGTTAATAAGTTTCTTATTTCCCTCTATTGTGAAGTTGTAATATTGTATCTGTGACTAAAATAACAGCTGTACTCTGCATGAGAATGTCCTTATTAAGCACAAATATCTCACTAGGAGTCAAACGCAATATAGCATTCATTAAATAAACACCTTGTAGTACAAACACACCTTTATCTTCAAACATGATTCAGTTTAATAGCTTCGATAGCTTGCGTTCGAATTGGAGCCTATGTTCTTGCTGATTTTAGCAAGATGCTCTGAGGGCCGAGATATATTAAGTACCTGACGTCATGGTAAAGTTACATTGTGTTTATTTTGCCAGATTTTTAAAATCTTAAATGCCATCCTGCTTTCTGCTTTGGTTTAATGTTGGTTTAGTTCTTCCCACGTTCTTTAGGCATGAACATAATTAAGTGCATGATGACACGTATATTTTTAAAACAATGTAATTTATTGGTACTATATAATGTTTTATTGTTGAACAACCTCCCCCAACATATGCAGTGCCCAATATTCATGCAGTTTATTGTTGTAGCAACTATACTAGTGTTTTTGGGCTTGCTATATTCCCATTAGTCTAATATAATTCGTTGATCAAACACTATCCATCTTTCACTAACTTCTGTTAGAACAAAATTCTGGCTAACAGCACACAACTTAAAGAAGCAACATAATGCTGCTCCAGTTTGCATAAGGCTTCGTTATTCTTTCAGCAGGCAGCTGCCTGAATGTTAGCTGCAGGCAGAAACAGCGTGGAGACCCCCATATTAGAAAATTTGCCTTGCCTTGTTTCTGAAAATACTGTAGGATGTAGAATTTTGATTAGCTAGTCCGACTATCCATCTTCATTGTATGCAGTTTTACTGCATATGCCAAAAGGATCCTAGCTCTTTTCTTTAATGCTTAATCCCTCCTTAACATGTCATTAAAATGATTGAACTTACAATATAAGTAGAAGCAACCCCAAACTAATGTCTTCTGTACTACAGGTTTAAAAATATTTCTTGCATTATATTTGCACATAATACACCTAACTCTCTTAAGTGAATCTACTTAGTAGTTCACTGCTAGACCCATCTGAATGCATTTTGCCACGGACCCGCGCCAGTAACACGGATCTGAAAATTCTGTCCTTCATGTACTTTCTATCAAGTTCCTACGAGATGCGAAGCAATCTGGGTGCTTTTTGGTGGGTCTGAATTTTTTCAGCAAGAGCAAGATGTTTGTTACAGATCAACTTTACAATTTGCAAAGCGTTGCTATGTCCAGCCAAGCTCTCCTGAAGATAGACAGCAGAAGAGTCACTGGCATCAGCGGACCTCTCACTTAGGCCTGTTCCCCAAGTGCCCATCGGGTTTTACTGTACTTTGACCACCTCACCGCAGCTACCTCTGTCCACCACGCCGGCGTCATCGCTGGGCTCTGCAGCGTCTGCAGGATATCAGCTTCCCTCCCTACTTCCTTACCTGTGCAAATTCTTCATGCAAAATAACTTTTGCTCTTGGCTTGTTTTTCCTCCTTTGTTTGCAGCAACATCCTTTCCAGTTGCTACAAACAAGGGCTACTCCAATTACGAGGAAACTCACGTTACAGTATAGCAGCATGGGTCAAGATGCCAAACCACTCCACCTCGGGTGGTTCTGCCCCGCTCAGCAGCCAGAGTGAGGGGCAACGCCGCACCCTGCAGCAGCGGCTAGCTCGTACGACATCGCTACACGTACTACATACACCTCGCTGCGCTCCTGCGAGTGTAATACGGAACAGAGACGACTTACTCCCAGCCCTCTGCGCGGCTCTCCCGGAGGCTCGCCACCCTCGGTTCGAGCGCCCCTCGAGCCGCAGCACCGCGGCTACGGACTGCCCTAGACCGTCCCACGACCTACGGGCGAGAATAGTGCCCCGCTCCCGACTACGCACACAGCGCCACCCCCGCCGCGCCAACCTCTCCAGACAAAGCCAGCAACCCTCACAATACTTCCGGCTCCACGCACTTCGCCGCCGGCTCCTTTAAGAAGGAAGTCCCGCCACACCGCTCTTCTCGCGATAACTCCCTCTCCCCAGTAGACTGAAGTAGCACCTATGGCCGGCGGTGATGAGGATTCGGCCCTGTGACGGGTGCCGGACTGTGTCCGCACCCGCCAAAGCGAGGGGAGCGGTGAGGCTGCCCGGCCCTTGTTGGAGTCGGCAGGAGGGTGAGCGCCCTTCCCTTCCCCGGCATGGTGTGAGGTGCCTGCCAGGTGTCTGCTCTGCGCCTCCTAGTTTTCCTCAGCCTGTGCCCTCCTTTGTGGTGCCCAGCGAGGCGCTGTGGGCGCCAGGCCGGGCCGTATTCGCTTCCTGCCGCCGTAGGCTGCTAAGGCTGCGGTCCGGTAGGCCTAGGGTCTGCGCCCGCCCCTGGGTGGCCTCCTGCCAGGCATGGGTTTTGCACGGCCAAAGGTTAAAGTGGGTGTTGGTGTCCCAGGTAAGCATCTACAATTTTCCCGGAGTGATGTGCAGGCATTGAGTCACGTTTGCCCAGGTGAAAAATGAAAGCAGGTGTGGTAGTTAGAAGGCGCTTCCCTGTACGGCGCGCCTGTGGGAACGGGCAGTGCCCCGGGCACGTTTCGGTGCTGTGGTGCTGTGAGGCCTTGCTAACGGCGGAGCTGAGGTGCTGGAGTGTGCCCGTGTGTGTGTTTTAGAAATAGTAAGGGAGAAAACGCTCTTAAAATCGGGTCTGTTACCAGAAGCATACATTTTGAGTTTGGTTCGTGTGGCAAGTGGAAACCTGTGGTTGTGTGAACTCATAACATCCTGCTTTGACATCTTTTGGAGGACAACATTTTTGAGGTTTTTAGCCTGTTTGTTTATCAACTTCATAGTTAAGCTTTACAATTGAAGGATGGTAGTGCTTTTGCTTGACGCTATCCTTGAATTTTGCTTTGAAAAGTAATTTACTGGAGTGCACAAAACTCCATTTGCGATCTACATTCTGTGATCAGCCCTCAAAAATTAGAAAGCAGTCATGATAGTTTCATTTTTTTTTTTTTTTTTTTTTTTTTTTGTGGAGGAGTAATTGTTGAAAGGAGCTAGTGTGTGACAGTAGGTTCAAGAAGGGTAAGTCCTGCTTGACCAGCCTGGTCTCCTCCAGCAAGGTGACCCACGTGGTTGAAGAAGGGAAGGGCGTAGACATTTAATAAGGTTTATTTGGACCTTATTAAAGCATTTGACACTGTCTCACACAGCATTCTGGAGAAACTGGTTGCCCATGGGGTAAAGATTAGACTTAACATTTCCAACCTAGCTGATTTTATGATTATGATTTAATACTCTTAGTAAATATATAATGGCGCATTTTTTTTTTTAACGATAAGTAGATGCTGACATCTTAAGTATTAACTTCCTTTGTTGATGACAAATGTACTGTATCCATGTTAGAAAGCCATACCAGATGATTTTCTTCGTTTTTAAATATAGTACCTGACAAATATAGTTTTGGTTCATAACCCAAGAAATTAGTGAATCAGTCTGGTTAACATAGTAATTCTTGCTTTGGCTTGTACAGCATTATATTCTGTAGTTTTGTAGTAATAGCATCCTTACTACCATTGCATTTCTTTTCTTTCCTTTTTTCTTATTCTGTGCCTTGTTTCTCACAAGGTTTGGGGTTTGGTGGCACTGGAGCATGCGATTTATTCCACTTTGCACCTGGAACTCTAATTCTGACAAGTTTTGTGCAACTTATTAAACTCAAGTAAATGCTTAGTTAAAGACAAAGGTGCTGTCATTTGAAATCCTGGTTTTAACTTGCGAGTCTATACTGTCACATGTCACTTCAGGTATTACTGTAAAAGAAAGTAATTATGGAAATGCTGTCTTATCTTAAACTTTGTTTTGCATATTTAGCAGTGTGTTCTTTCATTCTTTCAGTATTGCTTCTTGTTTTTCAGAAATCGCTCAAAGACTTAGATGCTACTCAGAGAAGTTCGTGTGCATGTTTTTTGCATTGATTTGGGCATGTGTGTGACACAGTACAGATGCCTTAAATTTTAAGAGATTGGTTATGTGTGATATATTGAATATACTATTTGTTCTTCAGCCTTTGCCTCAAAAAGATACTTTTGAGCTTCAAGTCTCTGAGAAAATCATCGGGAATGGCCGAAGGTATGGGGTAGTTTATGTACTGGTCATGGGGTGTGGGGCTGAACTTCTCAAGTGAGGGTGATGGGAGGCATTATGAAAAAGCCTTCAAAATAGTGAGTCTAATGGAAAGGTTGTAAGTTATAATCCTGTTAGTATAAGAACCAGGCCATCAGTTTAGGTTGTGGGATGCAAGTTCATAGCAGGCAAAAGCTTGACAGTGCTAAAGAGCATACTTGTAAAATTTGTAGCCATAAGACCCCAAATGCAAGGAATCTGCCTGTGGTAAAGAGGAAATTGAGCTATCTGAAAGGCAGGAGTGCATTGGAGTTCGCTACATGCACAAGCTATACCTAGCCCAGGATGCCTCCGTGGCTAAAAGAATACTTTAAGGCCGAAGAATTTTAGAAGAGTGATATTTTGTGTTCTTGTTTTATTTTTACTATTACCTAGATGTCAGCTTATGACCACTGCAGTGCTTTTTGTTTTCTTTAGCATATACAATTTAATTAATTTTTTTAAATGAGTAGTTATCACTGATCTAATACATTGTGGAGAATAATCCTGTAAGTGTACACTTCCAGTAGCTCAGGAACTGGTGAGAAGAACCTGTCTTTCTCCATGATTTTTTTTTTGCACTGACGCCTGAAAATGGGGGAAGGTGGAATTTCTTGCCTTCAGGACTTCCTGTTTTCTTTTTGTTCCCTCTGGAAAGTAGCTGGGTTGAGAAGCCCAGAAACAGTGGACTACCAGTGGTCATAGATATGAAGTACAAATATGTGGTTTGATGTAAGATTCTCTCTGACTTGCTTCTTTCCATAAAAAGCTTAGGTGCCTCTCACTGCTACTGATAATGACTTCCTCAGAAGTAGCTGGGCTTATTCCAACAAATAGATAAGAAATAACAAAAGTGCTAAAATTAATCATACATCCCTTTCTTTGTTTTGGGGTGGCAGAGCTGAGGAAGGTTGTAAACTGTTTTCACAAATTTGAAAGGACGAGAATTCCTCAGTTCAGATTTGGAAAACTGCGTGCAACCGTTACTTACAGGGTCTTTCTCTTTTTATGATGAAGAGTGATGGCCTTGTTTTTTCTGATAGAGGTATTTTGTTGGGTTTTTCAGTGTGGATTGTTTGGACTCTGATACACTGCTGTTCTTATCTTGCCTGTTCTTTTTTGGAAGCATACATTATAATTTAACAAAAATTGTCTTTGTTCATTAAATGTAAAAATGAAATAGCTGAAAATGAAGCAGGTCAGTCATCTGTGTTGTTAATATTGGAGACCTCCTAGCAGCCTTCCAATACCTGAAGGGGGCCTATAGGGATGCTGGGGAGGGACTCTTCATTAAGGGCTGTAGTGAGAGGACAAGGGGTAACGGGTTCAAACTTAAACAAGGGAAATTTAGATTGGATATGAATGAGGAAGAAATTCTTTACTGTAAGGGTGGGTTGCTCAGGGATGTTGTGACTGCTCCATCACTGGCGGTGTTCAAGGCCAGGTTGGACAGAGCCTTGGATGGCATGGTTTAGTGGGAGGTGTCCCTGGCCATGGCAGGGGGGTTGGAACTAGATGATCTTAAGATCCTTTCCAACTCTGACTATTCTATGATTCTATGATTCTGTGATATGCTGCATTAAGGCTGTAGTGAGGCCACCTAGAGGAGGGGATTTTAACAGTTCCAGACATGACAGCTGTAGGCAGTTCACTGAGTAATTAGCCACTTTGAGGAACAATATAGGCAAATGATACACTACTGTATGCACTTAAAGTACACTTCTGTTGTTTCTAAACATAAGCTTGTTTGTTTGTTTTAACCTGTTCCAGACTGTGTTATGAGAAAGGTGATATTTTTCTATGTGATTATAATCATGAAACAATTTACTAACACTGCAGTAGTAAATTCTGGTAGATCCAAAGTGTCTAATGTAGAAAGTCACGTAGTCTTTTAATTGGACACTAAACCTGCAGATATCAGTGTATCAGTATTTATATATGTGAAGCCACTATGTAACAACTATGTATCAGAATTTTGCTTTTACATGGGATTTTTTTCAAATGCACTTCCAGATCTTCATAACATAGCAGTGTTTCAGCAACCTGTAATTTTATATCTACCTCAGGATTTAGTTCTAAACAGTAACAGGTATCCTGATTCTAGTGCTACTTTCAATAAATTATTTTATCTGAAGTTGTATGCATTTTGTCAAATAAATTTATATCCAATGTTTTATTAGTGTGACCTAATGAAATGCTTTGTACATCTGGCCAGTTTATCACTCTGTGTCTTTGTGGTTTTTTGTAGATAATTGGCATACTGGGGAGAAGTGCCTTGCCCCTTGTCTTGAAAATGGGGAACTTCGTGAAGGAACAATATCTTCTATTGAAAAGAACAAGAATGGAAAATCATTTGCTGTTGTATCATTCTCAGAGTCTGAAGAAAGGAAAATATTAATAACTAAACTTTGTAGAGTCAAAGACAGAAGAGGACCCTGGAAAAGCTTAATGTTTGATCATGGTGATCTGGAAAAGCCTTATTTTCCTGACCAGAATCTTCCATCTCCTGCAGTTGCTTTTAAACTATCTGACAATGGTGATTTTATTCCATACACAATTAACAGATACCTGCGTGATTATCAAAGGGAAGGAGTCCAATTTCTGTATGGACATTATGTTAATAAAAGGGGGTGTATTCTTGGAGATGATATGGGCCTTGGAAAGACAATACAGGTATTCTTTAAATTTTTTTTGGCAATATGTTTTCTATGAGTTTTTAATCTTTATAAAAATAACTTATGTAAGAAAAGCCATGTCAGTGAGGTTAGATTCCCTTTGCTGTTGTGGAGTTGGAGAAGGCAGGATGTGACTGTCCAGGACAGCATGTAGAGCCAGGAGCCATTGCTGATTTAAGTTTCACTCCTGACAAGTATCAGAACTGGGCTGTGTCCCCTTTTGATGTAAGCGTGGATAATTACGGTGGTTAAAATGTTAGTAATTAATTTTATGTTGAATTTATATTTAGGATTACCTGTACATCATGAAAGCAATCTGCACTGGAGTATGCTAAAAGAACTTACAGCCCTTATCTGACCCCTCTTTCAATATATTTTTTTCCCTGAAAACAAATAGTTCAGCTGTACTGCGAATGAATAGGAGCAGCCACATTTGTTCCCATTTCTGGAAAAAGTGCTTAGATGTTCTATGTTATTTTTATTACTCTTTTGGAAATACAACTTGGGTTGATGAAAAGACAAATATAGCAGGATTTTTCCATTATGCTTTGAATCAGTGTGGCCCAAATGGTGTATTTATTTTATTAAAATTAGGGTGATTTTACGTTTGAGAATTCTCTTTAATCTTTCTGGTTTTAAGCTAGCAGCTTGAATCCTATGGTGGCTAGTGTTTGTCCCCCTCTCTTTTCTCCCTCGGTGTGTCAAATGCAAGATCATTCCTTCATTGACGAATCTAGGCTCTAGCTTCTGTTGCCCTTCACCCTTCCATTTAGGAGGATGGCAGACACCCTTCAGTGCAAAGAAGTATTGTTCTGTAGCAAGCTTGACAAAAGGAGTGAGTAAATTAAACTGGCAAAACCTCTGTGGATGTAGCATTTAGAGGTCCATCACGAATTTGTGTAGCTGCTGCTGATCTGTTGACGTGTTTATTGAAACTAAACATCCATTTACCTTGTGTTTTACTTAAGCTTGACCATGTTTCTTGTCCATGGCAGTTTAAGAACTCTGTACTTACGGAAGTTTGTTACTACTCAGAACTGCAAATAATCTGGTTTCATGTAGCAGGAAGCATCTATATAAGACAGTAAACTGGGCAGGAGCAAATGAGTTGTCTTGCTTACGTCTCATGTATTTGTACCTCAGAGCTGATTCTGTAGCAACTTGGTCATATTTGTCACACAGTGACTGTGTTCCTGTGTGGAATTCAGATCTAGTGGTTATTTCTTTTCCTCACAGTGTCAAGTTTTGAAGAGTATTTTGTGTATTTCTTATAAAACATAGTATTTATGTTTAGGTTCAGTAGGGGAAAGGCAGTCTGGTGGATATGAAGTGAAAGAGGATTTCACTTAGTTAAAAAAGAAGTGTTAGTTAAACTTCAAGTAATGATTTAGTCATACAGAAAACTTGTCTTAATGTTCGTCCGTTGCGTAAGCCTTATTGTTTCTGAATTATAGGGTGATTTATGACATAAATGCTTTTCTAGACAACTTCTGCTTTTTAATGTTCTTTGTACTTCTGAACTGATTTTCGCTTGAATTGTCCTGACTGTATGGCTCTTTAATTTCAAGCTGAAGTTGAGGTAGAGGCAAGTAGAATCATGTTGTTTCTTAATGTGATTGCACTAAGTTAGTTTCCTATCGAGGCCTTTAGGTTGCTTTGTGCTTTATCTGGACAAGCCAAAGGTTTCTTATCACAGTCACCCTTTTATAGTCTTTCCTATTGTTAAATTTGTGATGCATAATTCTTCCAAAAATGGAGGATCTGGAAGACACATGGAGATTTTATGTTCAGTTGAATTTCATTCTTATTCTCAAAAGGATTAAAGAAAAAAAAGTCAAACGTGCAAACTTGCAGCTCCTCTTAGCCTCAGTTTATATGAAATACTATATATGCAAATGTTTGGTTTTCTTTTCTCCTGCATATCTTTTTCTCACCCTGTGGCCCCATATGTGATAGATTTCTTCTTTCTTCTGCTTATCAGCCCTTACTCTTCTTGGGTATTTTTCCTGGACTTCTGCACTACTGTCTGGCTCTTTCTTCCACACCTTCTCCTCTTCCCCCTCCCATTAGGGGGAGAAAGCTCTGGAAATTTGCTCTTTTTTGGAAATCAACAGCTGATAGCTTTACTGCAACCCTTCTATGAACAGCTGTGTAGCAGCTGCAAAAGGGGGGGACTGGAGCTGACTGCTCAGAGTAAAGGGGGCCTGTTGAATTTTCAGAAGAAGGGCACCCCTCTGACGATGCATCTGGTCCTTGCTGCTGCTTAGCCCCATAGATACCATTTATCCCAAGTGGATTTTATTGATATGCACGTACTGGCCAATCTCTGTGCCTTCTTCCTGTTTTGGATTGCCATGGGAGCAGTTTGGAATAGCCTATGCTGGGATGTTTGTCCTTGCTGTGGTGTATAATAATGAGCGTCTTATCATAATCAAAGGAAAATCACCTTGACTGGTTTGGGACAGATAAGATAGTGAAGCCCAAACACAACAGAAAGAACTGATTTTGAAGTTAGTGACAGGAATTGGAAGGAATGGAGTATACAGGAAACAACATACTAGTGAAAATTGTTAAATTAAGCTCTAGTTTAAACCTCTTGCTTTTTCAGAAGTATAGTGGGGAGTATACTTCTCCCTAAGAGATACTAAGCAAGTATCTCTTCCTTCTGTTTTCTCTGTTTTTTTTTTTATTGATGCTAAGAGTCAAGTGTCATCCTGAAAATGCAAAACTGCAAGGCATACCTCAGTTTTAGCTTTTCCGAGTTCATTTGTAATCTCTTCTGTGTTTTGGGGACTTTCCCACTTTGAGGATGAATGAGTAAAATAGAGCAATTAATTGCTCTTACTGTGAATTCAGGATTCTCCAAGGGAGGGCGTTCCTATTTTAAAAACGAGATCGATATAACACAAAACCCCCAAACAAAATCCCAAGTCTTCCCCAAACTGCTTTACAGCATCCCATCCAAGATTTTGTCCTAATTTTTTTTTTTTTCCAGTGGATCTCACTCAATTTCTGTTTGCATTTTTGTACATAATCACTGAGAATTGTTTTCTTCCTCAAGGTCATTTCGTTTTTGGCTGCAGTGTTGCACAAAAAGGGAACACGTGAGGATATTGAAAATAATATGCCAGAATTTTTACTGAGGACAATGAAAAAAGAACCGAAGTGTAACCCCAAGAAGGTACAGCTTTTAGTGATACAAGCTTAAGGATTTTGGTAAAAAACAATACTTTGATTTTTATTTTTTTTTTCATTTGTTTGCTTGCTTTAGGAGTTTATACGTATTTATTTTAAAAATTCAGCTAATTTGGCAGATTAAGGGCTCATGGTCTTCTTAGTAGTATTAGGGAAGCCTTCAGTTTTCCAGACTGTCATAGTGCGTTATTTAACTGTTATTGCCTAATCTGGTAAAACTGTTAATCAGCACTAACACAAAACATTTGGAAATACCTATATGAGATCTGTAGCTAGAGTAATTTGAAAAGCCTGTGTCAGTAAATAGGAAACTACAGTTTTGCGTGATTGTGTTTCTCAAGTAAGAAAAGCATGTGCGCCTGTATTAGCAGGATGTATAAATAATTAAGGTGAATGCATATATTTGGAAAATTTATTGTTAATATTCTTGTGACTACACGTATTTTCTTGAATGACTGTCATAATTTCTGGAGTCAGACTGATGATCTAGGGAACTGTATTCGATTAGAGCTAATCATAGAATCATAGAATAGTAAGGGTTGGAAAGGACCTCAAGATCATCGAGTTCCAACCCCCCTGCCATGGCCAGGGACACCTCCCACTAAACCATGCCATCCAAGGCTATGTCCAACCCCACAAAGATGCATGTAAAAGTTCTATGTGAATGAGAGAAATTTGAAGATCATTTTAATTTTATCCAGCATAGGGCATAAGCAGTTTTTGGTTTTGAGTGCTGTGGTTGTCATATTGAAAAAATTGGAATATTTGGCAGTGCTGTTCATATGACTGTGGCTCTCTGAGGAATGGATACAGGTTTCTCAGGACATACAGGCAGAGAGGAAAAAGTGAAGGGGTAGCACTTCACATAAAAGAAGAAAAACAACCAAACAAATAAAAACAAACTAGGAACACTTCTGACTGGTAATAAGAGAAAGAGTTTCACTTTGAGGCCAATTAAGTATTGGAAGAGGTTACAGAGAGAGGTTGTAGACCACTCCCATCCCTGTGGGGTTTTGAAGACCTGGACTAGGAGAGCCCTTAATACCCGTTCTTAATTCAATGTTACCCCTGCTTTGACCAGAAAGTTAAGACTAGAAACTTCCTGAGAGCCCTTCCCACCTCACTGATTTTATTATTTTATGGTACTAAATGAGTTGTATGAGCTGTCTTACATTTTAAAACCCTTTTCAGGTCTGTCTGTTTTGAAGTCATATGATGACTTGTGGATTGGAGGAAGCTACTTACCCTCTTCATCCTTTTGTTTTCTCCATCTATAAAACATTTTGTGGTATACAGATGCTATAGCAAAGCAAAGTGATAGTATCTCATGTCTTACTGCAGTTTTTAGAGTGTAATTTGAATAATTAACACTACTTTATGGTGGTTTTTTTAGTAATACAGTACATTTGTATTATTCACATACTCTGAGTAAACTGATTACTTTTGAATTTGTAGTGATTCTTCTGGTATTTTCTGTATATGCTTTAAAGTGACAGGATTAAACGTGTTCTTCAAAGTGCTGAAATCAGTAAAATAGATATCATGCTTTTGGTTGCTGTTAATTGAGGAAGAAGTGCTAAGTTGCAGTTTTTCCAGTAATACTGTAACATCTATTTGTTTTCAGGCTTTCCTTATAGTGGCCCCTCTTTCAGTGCTTTACAGCTGGAAGGATGAGTTAGACACATGGGGGTACTTTAAGGTGTGCGTCTTACATGGCAGTAAAAAAGATGATGACTTCAGTCGCATCAAGCAAGGGAAATGTGAAGTTGCCCTTACAACGTATGAGGTACTTCGCCTGTATTTGGATGAATTTAACAGGTAATGATTTTAATGTATCTTTCTACACACAGAATTTTAACTGTATGGTTTTGCATTGTTCTTTGCAAGTACTTATTCTTTCTGTGTGATATATATACTGTTAAATTCAATGACTCACTGTGCTGAAGAGGAGAATCTCATTTAACTGTCTTTGCAGAGTTTACCCTGTTATCTTTGCTATGGGATGCTTGGGAGAAGTAACTAATTGAATAGTTTTCATGAAGGTAGTCTTCACCATTCATGAAGTTTCTCTAAAAGATATAGGAATTGCTTGTCTGAAAACAAGTGGTAGCTAAAAGATATGCAGAAGATATTTTGTATCTTTCAGTGTAAGGAATGAATCGGTAATTTTTAGCAAATGCTGAAAAGATGCATTTTCCTTGTTACTTGCATTTTTCACCAGCTTCAAGAAATTCTTGAGTCCAAAAAACCTTGAGATAAAAGATGTATATTTGTGTGTGTATAGTTTTAAATACCTGATGGACTTAGCAGAATCAAGGTCTTCCTGACAGCGGATGTATTAGACATGCTACTTTATTTGCTCCGCTTCTGTCAGCATTTTTAAACTAGGAGTTTTGCCTTTCCTTTGGCTATGTTCAGGAAATAGGCGTATATGCGGAGCAGTCTGACCGACTGCTTGCAAATACATTGCTGCAGCATACAGATTTACCCATACTCTGTTTCTACAGAGCATGTGACTGGATGAGCCTATGACCTTGATGCTGGGAGAGGTTAAGTGTCTTGCTTAACAAGAAAGATGGATTGGTCTCAACTGGTCTTCAGTAATAAAGTATTGCAGAGAAGAATACATGAGATCAGTTATGCATGTGCCTCTACGTAGTGAGAAGTTAAGTTGAAAGAACTAGCGTATGATAGTTTGTTGGACCCTTTTTAGAATCTCCAATTTTTAGCAGATCTTAGAAACATAAGGAACTCAGATATGAAGGAATATATTTAACAGGCATCAAAAGTGCCACAAGATTGTCTTTCAGATTAGTGAACTAAATGCAGCCTGTTCAGGAGAGAGGTTTCTTCCTAAGCATGTCTGTTTCAGCTTTCTGCAGTCTCAAGTATCATTGAAGTGGATATGATTTTGTCTTGAAATGTGCATTCATATATACAAAGCAGTCTCATACAGTTAACAAATCTCTTCCTATGTACTTGATGACTTACATTAGTATCACAGTATACATACAGGTCATTCTACGTCCAAGTTCTATGCTTGAAATTGTCTGCAAAATACCTTTCAGTTCCTGCTTCTAGATATGTTTCTCCTAGTCTCAAAATCACAAAATATTTAAACTCCTTTGCCATATTGATATCGTACACATACTGAAGAAGTTGAGTGATGTGGGACACCGTGCAGATTGAAGTGCTTTCAGTCTACTTCTAGTTACACTGGATAGTTTTCACTGGGAAAATGAAGCATACCTGCATTAAGCATCTTTCAGTAGTTTATCTTCAAAGATTTATTTAATTTTTCTAACTCTTACTTATGAGCAAAATTACTGCTGGTGAGATGTGCTGGATTGATTGCTTCAGATGTTGAAAGCTGCTTTCTTCAGAGAAAGCATTTGATACATTTAGCATTAGTTCATTTATTTGGCTGTGTAGTTTAGCCATTGTATTCAGCTATGGCAGTTGAATTTATTAAACAAACAGACTATAGAGAAACTGAGTAGTGTAATGCAATCAAAAAGTAATAGTGTCTTATAATAATCACAGCTGCTTGTGTGGCTGACTTCATGTAGAATGGTGGGATAAGTAGTTTCAGTTAATACAGTATTTTTTGTTGATCTGTAGTGCAGAATGGTCTGCTGTAATAGTGGATGAAGCACATAGAATCAAGAATCCAAAGGCTCAAATAACTCAAACCATGAAGTCATTAAAATGCAGTGTTCGCATTGGTCTTACTGGAACCATTCTTCAGAACGATATGAAGGAACTTTGGTGTGTTATGGACTGGTAAATAAAGTATTTTTTTTTTTTTTTTTTTTATGGACAAACACCTCTATATGTTAACCATGTAATAGGGCTGGGAAGGAGATGGATGATATGGACCCATCTGTGTCAGAAAACCCAACAACAAATCATAACCCTCCCCCCAAAACCCCAATGTTTTGTCAGCGTATAAGTATGTTTTTCCAGTGCATCTACTGAGGTAAGCTCCTGGTATGAATTTTTCCGTTATTTAGTACATTTGGAGCTCCTCAGATCTGGCTTCTTTGGGGAATTTGGGAAGCAGTTAAAATGCTACCCATTCCCCTCCCACCCTCCATGTTTATGTTTCTGTTCCAAGGACAGACTTTTCCCTCCTTCTTCTGACCTCCGCAGGGTAGATGGAGAATTTTTACACAAGTTTGAATGCTGTTGTGCATTTGCTCTGTCCAATATTTGCAGGTCATTCTGACTTATTTAGAAGATGAAGGTAATGATATCTTACTGTTTTCCAAAATGTGCAAGTGAGCATAATTGCAAAGCAATAGTCTTATCCAAGAAAATGGAGCAGGAGGGGTGGAACAAGCCCTAGATAGAAATTGAAATGTAGGAGACTTTCTGGAGATGCTCTGCAGAGGAGGAACAGAGCAAACATACCTTAATTATAGGGATATACATAGTGAATTGAAATATGGGGAAGAAAATATTTTAACAGTAAGCTTAGTGTTGCATCCAGTCCATTAAAACTGTGCTGATATTGTTAATAAATTGTTCCAATATGTAAAGCTGCCAGTGATTACCAAACCCTTTTTGCTGTAAATAAAATCCTAAGATTTTATTTAGTAAATTGCAATATCTGCATGATCTGTTTTTAATAAAAACAGTAAAAAATGAGAACATGACTGCTTAGCTTCCAATTCAGGCTCCAGAGCAATAATGGTCTTATAGTTTAGAGATTCTATATACTTGTGACTTCTGTTCGTCTGCTGAGCTTTTTTCTGGAGATAGCAACCGTTTTCTTAAGGGGAATCTCTTAATGTTTGAGGGTCACAGAAAGTAGATTAAAAATATGGCATATCTGGAAGTAGTATATGTTTTTATCTATATACACAATTTTTATTCATTTTTCTAAGATCTCTTGCTGTTGTCCTGAAACAATTTATGGTATGCTTTTAATTAATGGAAAAGGGAAGACTGCCTTAAAGAAAATGCTGTTATTCCTTTGCACGCACTCCACCCCCCCAACCCTTTTGTTTTTTTATAGGGCTGTACCAGGACTTTTGGGTAGCAGAGTACACTTCAAGAAGAAATTTTCTGATCCAGTGGAGCATGGCCAGAGGCACACTGCAACTAAAAGAGAGCTAGCAACAGGTCGTAAGGCCATGGTGGAGCTAGCAAGAAAAATGTCTGGCTGGTTTCTGAGGCGAACCAAAGCACTTATCAGTGATCAGTTGCCAAAAAAGGAAGACAGAGTAAGAGTGCCTGCACATTTCAAATACAGTGTTAATGAATATATATCTTCTTTTTTGTTTTTGTTGTGTTTTCTCTCTTTCATCGTGTGTGTAGTAGTTTATGTTTCTGTCTTGGACTTACAAATTTCAGAATAATCCAGAGCCTTGGAAAAAATGCGCATGCAGTAGTGTGCTTTGTTCACATAATTACTATGATTGCTTGTTGAAATGGAGTTAATCAAGCATGAAAATGCTCAGCTAGACTTCTGACTAGTGATTTATACATCTATTTTATGTGCAGTTTTGTACTTATCTGTGCAAACCCAGTACAATGTATGTAAATTCCTTGAAAGTCTATGTAGGACTTCAGAATTTGCAGCTTAACACCTTGTGCTTGGAGCTATATGTTTTTAATTTTTAATTCCCTCATTTTCAATAACTAAATAAAAACCTAAACCCTGATTGTTGATAGGTCTGGAATCCTGTTCATTGTAATCATTATATGAAGTGATAATACTTTATGACTATAGGTAAGAGTTCTGATAAATTCTTTTTGCACATACTTGTGCTTTCCTTCTAAGTAGACAAATAACATTTGTTTGCAGCTGGTTTTGTTTTCAAAATTTGGTATTTATCCTTCATCCTTAGTGTATAATAATGTCATCTGAACTGTCTTTGGAAGGAAAGATTAACACAAACATCAGTCAGTTGCTTTTTCTAAATCTAGCAAGTTTTATTCTTTTTATTTAATGTTTGAGTATATGTTCAAGTTACTGCTTTATTATTGTAGCTCAGCATGGTGCTGCTGCTGTGTGGGTAGCCTAGGTTAAGGAATGATCTTGGGATTTCTGTCTCCTGCTGCTAAGGCTAAAGATGTCATGGAGATGCCACCCATGGTCTCTAAGAAGAGGGATAAGAGTTTTGGCCATAGCACTGTATAGATCCTTGCCTTCTCATTCCTTATTCTGTTTGTCCTGCCTGTGGTAGTGCCGTACAGCAGCTAGTGCCTAAAAAGAGGAAAGAAAGGGCAAATTAAGCAACTGTCGAAGTAAAGGGAAGTCATAAACTGTAGTTACATGTTCATTTCTCTCACTTTTTCCACCTCTACAAAAGCCATACTGAAAGGTTTATAGACGCCTAGCAGCAAGTTCTTCTAGCTTGAAATTGATACTCTGTAGAATTCTGGGAGGTGATAAAAGAAGTATGTGTGCATTTTTGGCTACAATTTAATGCTGTTTTGATGTCAAGATCCACATTTTTTCATTTGGTGATAGAATAATTTCCTGTAACTACTTGTAACTATTCTTGTTTGCTACTTTGTCTTCTATGGTGTCTGCAGTGCTCTTTTGCTTTTCATTGCATGCTGCATGGAATTGTGTTTTTGGGGTTTATCTTTGGCAGATGGTGTACTGTTCCCTGACTGAATTCCAGAAAGCAGTGTACCAGGCTGTGCTAGAGACAGAGGATGTGAGCCTCGTATTACGAGCAGGAGAGCCCTGCAGCTGCAGCAGTGGTCGTAAAAGGAAAAACTGTTGTTACAAAGTAAGAACTTGAACTGTTTGGATTTTAGAATGTAATCTTTCTGGGTTTCTCCAGAGACTCACTGCCGATGAAATGCTAATTGAAATGGCTGCATGGTCATAAGCCATCTGTTTGAGAAGTCCTGACTGGAAACAGGGGTGGGTGCATCAGGGGCATCATGGTGTTATGCACTTGGGATCACAGCAGAGCTGTTTTGCGTGCCCCAAGCAGGTGTTTATGCAGTAAATTCTGGATCTTTGTCTTAAGTCCACCTGTGATATAGTTGATGTTGGCATGGGTATTTGCATTGGCACGTTCAGGATGTGTCAGGCATACTGCTCGCGTGTGCCTGAGGCAGTCTGTGCAGGAGCTGCAAACCAGAGGTGTTCTGGACCTGGCAGTTTGCTGGGCTTTGCTTTATAACTGCAGTTGGATTGTCTTTCTGTGCCAATAAACATGCGCTTTGCTTTGCATCACTGAAAGGAGAACTCTGACAGTAGCCGTAGAGCACAAGCAGAACTTTGTTCAGTAGTAGCAGCTTTGCAGATTTCTTCTCTCTTCCATGGACTTCTTTAGCATTCAACGAGTCCAGCTTTGGGTTTGTTTTGCCCATGTCACTCAGATTAAGCACATCTTAAACATTTAGAAGCATATGTCTCATAGTTGCATCTCCCTGTTTTCCTTCTGGCCTGTTTTGATCCTTGTGTTGTGGGTGTGTTGATTGTTTTATGTTTGGCTTTTTTTTTTTTTTTTTTTTTTCCCAAAATGATGTAGCTTATTCAGTCTTCACATCATTCTTTTAAAACAGTCATCCAACCAGGCTGTTTAATATTTCATGGTTACAAGCATTAGTTCTTTGCAGACTTTTGTTTCTTATGATATCTTGTAGAAAAACTAAAATGCTATTGAACTTGATTCACAAAGGGCAGTAGGCAGGCCTGCGAATACTTAAGTGCTCTTAAGGACTGTCTTATTCCAAAGTTAACCATGAAATTTAGTAACTTGAGAAAGGAAAGGAAATCAAATATTGGTTGAATCAGGCAGCCATAACCAGAAAAATAGCTGATGCTGTTGCTGCTGCATTGTAGAATATTTTGTTTGAATTATGTTACCTGAGATGTTTATAAAACTTTAAACATTTCTGCTGTAAAGTTGGCAGTCATAACATAAGAATTCATACGAACACTTCTGGTTTGATTTACCTTTGCATCAGTTGTAAAGTTTGTCTTTTTTTTTTTTTTTTTTGTCTGTTGAGGAATTCTTGGTTATTTTAGTAATTTCTGTAAATACCACGCTATCTGAAGTGTTTCTCGAACTATGAACATAGCTGTGGGGTTTTTCTTTTTGAGAAGATGTTTTCTGTTAATGGTATCACAAAGCTGAGTGGAAAAAAAAAGCCATTTAATTTTTGTTAGAAATACAGTATACATCTATTTGGGAACAATTATAGTACTACTTACAATCGCTAATGCATTAAACCTTGTAAGAGAGCATTTATTGTAGATGTTTTCTTATTTTCAGGTGTATTTGTTTGCATAACCATTCTTTTCTGCTTTGGGTTTTTTCTTATGGGGAGTAGGAAAATGCTTATGGTGAAACAATTAAGTCGCTGCGCTTCAGTTACCTGACAATTCTACAGAAGGTTGCAAATCATGCTGCACTGCTGCAGACAGACAACACTAGCAAGCAGCAGGTTAGTCTCGGAAGTATGTAAAGGATGGTCTAGTGGAGAAAAGGATGAAAACTCTTGAATGAAATTGCTGCTGGCCTCCTTTTTAAGTTTTATCTAACTGACATTGAAATATTTTGCAGAATTCCATTCAGTAATTTAGAATGCAGCCCGTGTAATGTTGTGTAACACCTCTCTATATATCATTTAATCGATGCATATTTTAAAATAAGGGTTATAGACACACTGGAGAGCTTTAAGGCAGAGAGTAATTTGTACTGATTTATAATATTGGCATTTCTGTTCCATTTATGACAAGTACCTAGTAAAAGGAATATATTTGTGCAAATAAATAAATAATAGCAACTAGAATGTGTTGCTTTTTTTCCTGTGGTACTTCATATTCACGGTTGAGTTCCTTTAAATGGTGGGAAGCATTTTTTAGTAGAAAATACTCAGTGAGAGATCAGTATCAGTTTACCTGGTTGCTATGGCAGCTAACCTACAAGACCCACAGTTTTAAAAATGATTGTATGTGAGCCTTAAAATCCGAGAATGAGCAGAGGGATCAAGGAATGTTGCCACTTTCCCTCAGAAGCCACAGAGGAATGGAAATGAGAAAATCCTAGGTAATTCTGGCAAGTTTGTTCCATTAAAGCAGTTTTGCTTTTTTAGGGAGTGTTACTGTTAGTATTCATGGTCTTATATGCAGTATATACCCAAATGTTTTCAGTGTTGGTTTTGTTTTGGTTTGTTTGTTTCACTGGTTGGTTGGGTTTTTTTTGTACTGTGTATGTAGTTTTTTTGATGTAGTAACATTTGAGAGTTTAAACAGCCACAGAAATAACAATATAGGAGTATTTTGAGATTTAATATCTTACGTTGTACATAATTATTAACCTCTCAAATTTACTGAAGAAACTGGTATTTTGTAGTATTTCTTACCTTTAGGATTAAAGTCCATCACATGTGCTGTTCTTAGGCTAGTCACAAGACCTTTTCTGTTCATGTGGAAAGGTAGACTTACAGTATGTGGTCATGTTCAAGATCTGAGCTACCCAAATTCTAGCAGTGGCTTTTGAACAGTTTAAATGTGTTCCCCGTATCGTTTTTTTGTCATATTGGTAGAAAAGTATGTAATTCCCATATTGGCTTGTGCAAGAGGGTCAAGAGAAATGCTGGTACATACCTGTTGGGTAGTGCAAACCTCAGATCATCAGGGTTCTTGAGACTGATGATTCTGGCTAGTCCTATTGCTGTCTCTCTCCAGGAGAAGAAATTTTGGACATCTCTTACTGTAGTAACTAGAATCCATGGTTTCAGATTAAGATCCTTTTTAAGTGAAGCAAACTGAAACACACAGGAGATGTTTTATCCAGCACTCTTGCAGAGAACTGAATAAAAACACTGGAGTCATTCTGCTAGAGTTACTTCAGTAGATCACTTGTTTCAGCCTGTTTAACTCTTTGTATGGCTTATTGGTTTCCCAGTATAGTTCTGTAATTTTTAGTGCTTACTCAAACTTTCTGCTTCTTTTCCAGGAAGCGCATATCAAACGGGTGTGCAGCCAAGTATTTTCCAGTTTTCCAGATTTTGTGCAGTTAAGCAAAGATGCAGCCTTTGAAACAATTTCAGATCCAAAGTACAGCGGAAAAATGAAGGTAAACATGTTCTTTAGAGGAAAATTAAGTGTTGGTAGTAGTAATAGGTCTGCTAGCGTAGTAGATGCTCATAAGAAGGCTTGCACCTAATGGTTGTTGGTTTTTAAAAATTCTGTTTATGAATAATATATGTCATGCTACCATGACAACAGGTAGCTCTTGTCGTGGGGCAGGGTGTCTGTGGGCAGGCTGGAAGGAGTTATCTGTGATACTGAGATAATCTAAGATGTAAGCTTCACATATTCAGTGACGGGCACAGAAATGACCCTTGCACTCAAGGGGTTGGGGTCATATTATGACAGAGTTCCATGAAACCATTGACGCAGTGGCAATCAGGAATACCTGGGAAATGGAGCAAAACAAAATCATTATGGGCTTAATGATTTCTGTGCACCTTCAGTATTGTGGGTAGTTCCAGTCCCTTCTTTCAAAAAGCATCTGTTAGACCTTGAAAAAGTTCAGAGAAAGGTTCAGGAAAGGGCCACAGAGGTGATCAGTACAGTGAGACAGAAGCAACCAAATATGATGGGGCTCTTCAGCCTGGAAGAAACATCTTAGGATGAATTTGAAAGGGGCCTACACAATCGTGAGTAGCATGGAACTACTGAAGGCGTACTGAGTGCTTATTTTGCTTCTAACCCTTCAGACATCAAATGAAGCTAGTAATAGCCACATTAAAGAGGAACAAGATAAATGTGTTAAGTCTAAACCTGTAAAACTCCTTACCTGAAAAATGGTGACTTTTTCTGGTTTCAGAGGGGAACAAGATGAATAATTGGAAAATACATTTAGTATAGCTAATTAGAAAGAAAACCATACTACGTTTAGGAGCGTTCCTGGCCTGAGAGTAACTGGAGGTGAGAAGCTGTGCAGGATTGAATGTACTTTATTTTTGTTCTCTATAAATCTTCATATTTACAGTTGCTAGTTGGGACTGTCAGCGAAGCAGTGGCAGGGCCACACTTTTCTAGCAGCAGTAGTGGTTATCACTTGTTATTATGTGAGCAACATCTTTCTTTTCTATTACTACATACATGTGAGAGGCCTGCATATTAGCTTGGTTATAAACAGTCATCTCATGAAAGGCAACTTTATTGTTAAATTGCCAGCAAATATTTAATACATACTTGTAAAAACCAAGTCTGTGATCTTCAGTAGGGCTTATGAAGATCTTTTTTTATTGGTTAAAAATAAGTCTAGAAATTTGTCTCTTAAGGCTGTTGCATCCTTCACTCCAGCACTGCCTTACAACATTTTGATTGTGTCTGTTTTGGTGGAGTAGCAAACAACACAGGCCAAGCGGAAATGACTGAGTTAAGACAGAGGTCCCAACATCGTCTGCCTGTTGAGAGGAGTCTGTTCCACACCATGGCTGTAGGTCTGAGTTGCTTTCGGGACAGCATAGACTGCAGTGACTTCTCGGGGGTGCAGCTGGCTGTGGCTGTGTGGGTTGGGTGTAACCTTGGCTGGTAGCAGTAAGGTTTTTCTCATGCTTGTGTATGGTGATCTTGGGTGGTAAGGAAGAAGGTTCTGCTATTGCAGTGCCAGAGTATGAGTGTAACTGTGGTGGCAAGAGAGCAGAGGCTGTGATCTTATTTATTTTTACCTAGCATATTATCATTATTTCAGTAGAAATATGTATGTGTTTTGGAGCACCTTGCAAATTATAGTAACTTCTGCCATTAAACGTAACCTTAACCCAGGCAGGTGTGGCTCTGAAGCCTAAAAACACTGTAGGCTAACTTGAACATGCAAACAAAGTGTTCTTAAATGTGATAGGTACCACTTCATCACAGACAACTCTCAGTGTGTGATAATGGAGAGATATTCATTTAAATCCGTGTGGTCTCTTACAAAAGTAGAGTGCTCTTTTTTTGAGTCTGATCAAGTGTGTCTTTTTCAAACTTAACAACTTTCAGAAGTTGGTGTGCAAGCATAGGATTTATGTCTTTTTTTTTTTTGGTGCAAAACCATTATTTTTCCTTGCTAGTCAGAGCTGTTCTTCAGAATACCTGAAATCCCAAAGGGCATGACATTGATCTATTTTATTTGAACAAAATGGGTGTATTTGTTTGTGTATCTTCTTAAAGGAAATTCATTATTTGACCTGTACTTTAATAGCAACAATACAGTAGCCACATTCCTTCTACTTTCAAAGAATGTCACTGGTAAATTGACATTCAAAGGTAGCTAAATTGAGATGCAAATATAAGTCATTTAGCTCATTTAAATTACCTGATACAGAGTTTTCCCAATAAAATAAATTCTGGATTATATCTTTTTGTACAAACCAGGCAAATGATCTTGTTTGTACCTTGTTTTCACTTGTAACTGGCTGCATAACACATACAAAAAGGCTTGTAAGTGATGTATAATTAATATTTTATAGTCTAGATACCATCCAGGATTGTAAGATTAATATAAACTCTCATCATTATTTGGTTGAGAAAGATTTGTTAGACTTTTAGTGAAATCAGTGTTGATTAACAGTTATATATTTATTACTGAGTAAATAAATTTTTTGAAATATTTATTGCCCAGTGGGAGAAGACTGCAGGCCTGGTATAGAAAATTTCGCTTTCCCCTGTGTGTATTGCTTCTGCGCGGCACTCTGGAGCTGCCGTTGCCAGATGTGGACATGCTTCCTTTGAAAATAACAGTATTACTGTTATACGTAAGTCTCTGGATTATTTGCTTCCCCACCAGAGCAACGTTGTGTGTGGGCAGATTATTGGCATTTCAAGGTCCGTGCAGAGTCTGGGAAGCTGGATCCTACTGTAAACAGAGCAACAGGCAAGAGTGGGAATGAGGAGGGGCGTACATCTCACTGATTATTTTAAGAAGACAAGTTCCAAGCAGTTCTGAGCTCAGATGTAGTACAGAAAGTTTAAACAGGCCTTCATGTTTTCAGGGTACTGTTTGCATTTGTGAAATGCAAGAATTCATGAGCTGAGCTAGCGCATGAAATAAGGAACATTTTTTGCAGTCTATGCACTGACACAAATAGCTTCTGAATTTACCTGTTAGTGGTATGATTGCCTTTTTACAGCAGGAGCTCCAAGTATATCACTGAAAAAATGTACGTTTGGCACATTTATTGTGTTAATAGAGTTTTTTGTTATGCCTCTGGCTTTGCAAATAATTAATTATGGTGTAGCCAATTTAAAGGTTGAAAACACGAGTAAGTGTGCGTGAGATGACCTGTAGGTAAAATCTCTGGTTCGTTTACAGGTCCTTCAGCAACTTTTAAATCACTTCCAAAGGAACAAGGATAAAGTTCTTCTTTTCTCCTTTTCCACAAAGGTGAGCTCCTTGTGATTTTTGTCAATTAACTGCAGTAGCAAGTTCTGAAGTGTAAAGCCCTGAGGTCACAGCTGTCAACTACATTCTCTTTCTCTCTGTGCTGCGGGTAATAATGATGAGGGCATTGCAACATACTGCAGAACCACACTGAAACCTCATGTTCATGATAAAAATGGTGATAGCAAAACAAATGAAAAACTACTGCCTTACTTAAGAGCTTTTCAAAACTGTTGTACTACTTCAGGTGTAGATAGCTCATACTGAGTTCAGCTAGTGTGTCTTGAGTTAGAGCAGTGTCACAGCAAAGTACAGCTGAAGGATCCCACAACCTTTGTGTTACCACTGAAAGTAGGTAAATTTTTCTGCTTTACTGGCTTTTGAGCATTAGCAGTCATGAGACTTCGTCAGTTGGTTTGAACTTAAAACTGTTTAACTAGAGCAAGAGGTGTATGCACATTTTGCTTTTAAGGGACTTTCTTCTTGATTTTTTTTGTTAAGGAATAATGTGTTTCCTGAAATGGTGCAAGCTAAAATACATATTTTCTTAAATATGTGTGATGATAGTGCTAAAAAATGTTAAAAATAATGGCATCAATGACAGTTCATAGCCTTCAATATTTAATATTTTTTTCAAGAAAGATTGCAAGTTCAATATTTGGATGCAGTAGCAAAATGCTCACGTCTTTTAGGCTATACTTCATGGTGTTCAAGACCAGACTGCCTGCTGGTTACTGCAGTCTCTTTCACTTCATCCCTCTGAACTCTGGCTGTGCATAGCAGTGAGCTGCTTTGCTGGCACTGGTGCTCATTTACTGTATTTCAAGCCATTGTAGTTTGCTAATATGGTAGAAAACTGTTTAAGTTGCCTTCCAGTTTATTGGGCTGAACTGATTCAGCATCCCTTAGGGATGGGACAAGAAGTCAGGGTTGGAGGATTGAGTGAGACCACAGCAGACCAATGCTGATCACCTTGAGTGCTGTAGAATCACAGCTAAAGAGAGTCAAGGATGTTGATATCAAAATTATGCCGATTTATTCTCCTTTTCAATTCTTGATCTCTTAAAAATAGAACATGTCCTTTTGTTTCGGAAGCATGTCTTCTGTAATTCAGTTTAGTTAAAAAGGTAATAGTAAGCACTTCATCCTTCTGTTTGGTTTTTTTTTTTTTTTCTTTTTTCCCACCCAGTTGCTAGATGTACTGGAGCAATACTGTATGGCATCTGGGCTAGAGTACCGAAGACTTGATGGAAATACGAAATCAGAAGATAGAATGAGAATTGTAAGAGAGTTCAACAGCATTCAAGAAATTAACATATGTCTTGTATCTACAATGTAAGAGAATTTAACTTGAAATCAGTTTCATTCTGCCTTCCTAATGTTTGGTAAATAGGCCACTCTGCATTTTGTTTGACCTTGTGAAGGATTATTTTTCTGAGAAAGTGAATTGTTCTCACCTGCTAGTTGACATGGACTCACTGCTGTGCTCTGAAGCTTCCTATAATATTTGGAGGCTTCCTCCCTTCCCTTGTTCTCTGCTTAATGGATTTCTAAGATCTGAAGCAAGTCTTCTGAATCCTAGTTTAAAATGTTTTTACTGATTTGTTTGTAATCTCAATCAAATGTGGAATCTGGCCATCAGCTTCTGTAAGACCTTCATGAATTCTTGTTCCTTGTCTCTAAAGACTACAGGGAGTTGCTGCATCCATAGCATTAGGAAAGACTCTATAGTTTGTACTTCTGTCAGTCTAGTTTAGATATATAATTGTAACCTTTACAGTTCTCATCTATTAATTTACATGGAATCAAAAATGAAGGTCAGGTAAAGAGAGGAGGACTTTCTCCTCCTCGTTATGAGAGCTTGTGAATACAGAGGCTGGTGAGCTTTCTATACCCGCTGATGGTTCTTGAGATTAGTCTTGATTCTCTTGGTTTTAGTGTTTCCTGTCACTGAATAAATGGAAGGAACAACGATGGAATCACAGTCAATATAACCAGTGTTTTTAAGCAAAACATAAGGGGTGATACTTTGTGTAGTTCATCACAGATAACACAAAGTGATCTTTTTTCCTGCTTGATAGGCAGTAATGGAAGCAGCTTTAGTATTTCCTTTCGAAATTCAATAATCATTTGGAAATCAAAGTGATTTATCCTAGTGCTCCTCTACAAGGGATTCATTTTCCCTCTTACTCAGATTTCAGGCAATAGGACTTCACAGTATTGTCCTGGTTTCAGCTGTAACAGTTTATTATTTTTTCTCTTCCTCCAGTAGTAGCTGGCACTGTGCTGTGTTTTGGCTTCAGTTTGAGAATAGTCCTGATAGCACACAGATGTTTTAGTTGCTGCTCTGTAGCTCTTAACCTGATTAAGGTCTTTTCAGTCTCTCATGCTCTGCCAGTAAGGAGGGGCACAATTAGCCAGGAGGAAGCAGAAACAGAACACCTGACCCGAACTAGTCAAAAGGGGTAATCCATACCACAGCATGTCATGCCCAGTATATGAACTGGGAGGAGTCACCCGAAAGGCCAGCTCACCACTGTGGTCAGGCTGGGTACTGGTTGGCAGGTGGTGAGCAATTGTATTGTGCATCACTTGTGCTTATTGGTTTTTTTTTTTTGTCCCTTTCCCTTTTTAGTTTTATGTTCTCTCCACTTGTTATTTTCCTTATCGTTATTATTGTTAGTAGTAGTAGTAGTAGTTGTAGCATTCATATTTGTATTATACTTAAGTTACTGGACTGTTCTTATCTCAACCTGTGGGTTTTGTGTTCTTTTGATTCTCCTCCCCATCCCACCAGGGGAAACAGGAGGTGAACAAGCAGCTGTGTGGTGCTGAGTTGTCAGCTGGGCTGAAACCACAACAAGTATGTTCTTTATTTCTCAACACATAGTAAATTAACAGAATTGGGTCATACGCTTATGTCTGGATTTGGCCAGCTGTTCCGTGTAGTCAACCTGTATGTGTTCTGAAAGTCCCATTGCTTGGAGAACCAACTGTTGAGTTTTTCTGAAAATACACAGTCTTTTGGCTGTAGAATGCATTCTGCAAAGGGTGAATTCCCTGCACAGCAATCTTCAGTCTGCCATTATATTCCACTGGCATAGTCAACATACAACTTTAAAACAGGAACCACCAGTCTATAACTTAGCCATTTACAGAGCAGACAGTGGTGGTGACTTCACTGTTAAATTTACAATGTTCCTAGTTTATATTCCTTTTTCTTTTTTATATCGGCAAAGCCCTGTTTCTGCCTTCAGTTGGCTATGTACAGCCCATAGGCATTTGGAAAATGTCATTTTAGTTGGTCGGTGAGTTTTCTGAGAAATGGAGCCTTAAGTAAAATGAAGAACCCACAAACAAACAAAAAAAATCCCACATGTCCATATAGAAAGACCTCAAGTCTTCCAGTTAATGTTAGTACTAAACATAGTCATAGGTATCCATATGTCCTGTGTTCAGCAGTAGCAGTCATTTTTCTCCTTCCTAGTAGCAGGTGCAGCTCTGTGTTTTTGACTTTTGGTCTGGGAACAGCGCTGATAACACCGATGTTTTTAGTTGCTGCTCTTTAATGTTTAGTCTGACCAAGGACTTTCTCAGCCCCATGCTCTGCCAGGGAGGAAGGGAAGCTGGGAGGAAGCAGAGACGGGGATGCCTGACCCAAACTGACCAAAGAGGTATTCCATACCACAGCACGTCATGCCCGCTGCATAAACTGGGGCCAGTTACCCAGAAGGGTTAGATCACTGCTCAGTCGGACTGGGTATCAGTCCGTGGGTGGTGAGTGGCTGTATTCTCTTCCCTTGTTATTTCCCTTATCATTATTTCCTTTCCAACCCTAACTATTCCATGATTCTATGATTATTATTATTGGTGGCAGCAGTAGTGGTTTGTGTTATTCCTTAGTTACTGGACCTAGAGGGCAGGGGGGCCCAAGACTGTTGGTTGATATTCAAGGATCACCTGCTGCAAACTCAGGAGCAATGCATCCCAAGTAGAAGGAAGTTCAGCAGGAGGGCCAGGAGACCTCCTTGGATGGATAAGGAGCTGCTGAGCAAAATTCGAAGGAAAAAAGAGGCTTATAAAAGGTGGAAGCAAGGTCAGGCGGCCTGGGAAGATTGCAGGGATGTTGTCCGGGAAGCTAGGGACCAGGTTAGCAAAGCTAAGACCCACTTAGAATTAAACTTAGCTAGGGATGTTAAGGATAACAGGAAGGGATTCTATAGGTACATTGCCAATAAAAGACAGGTTAGGGACACCGTGGGCCCTCTCCAGAAGTTATCGGGGGAACTGGCTACCCTGGATTTGGAGAAGGCTGAGGTTCTTAATGACTTCTTTGCCTCAGTCATTACCGGCAAATGCTCTGACCACACCACCCAAGTCTTGGAAGGCAGACGCGGGGACGGTGAGGGTGGGGACCCTGGGCCCAGTGTGGGAGAGGATCTTGTTCGGGACCACCTTAGGAACCTGAATGTGCACAAGTCCATGGGATCGGATGAAATCCATCCGCGGGTCCTGAAGGAGCTGGCAAATGAAGTTGCTAAGCCACTGTCCATCATATTTGAAAAATCAGGGCAGTCAGGTGAAGTTCCCGATGACTGGAAAAAGGGAAATATAACCCAAATTTTTAAGAAGGGGAAAATGGATGAGCCAGGGAATTACAGACCAGTCTCACCTCTGTGCCTGGCAAAATCTTGGAGCGGATTCTCCTGGAAGGCATGCTGAGGCACATGAAAACCAACAAGGTGCTTGGGGACAGCCAGCATGGCTTCACTAAGGGGAAATCCTGCCTGACCAATCTGGTGGCCTTCTATGATGGGGCTATGGAACTAATGGACAGGGGCAGAGCAGTTGATGTCATCTACCTGGACTTGTGTAAAGCCTTTGACACTGTCTCACATGACATCCTTCTCTCTAAGTTGGAGAGACATCAATTTGATAGGTGGACCACGCAGTGGATAAAGAACTGGCTGGATGGCCGCACGCAAAGAGTAGTGCTCAATGGCTCAATGTCCAACTGGAGACCAGTAACGAGTGGTGTCCCTTAGGGATCGGTGTTGGGACTGGTCTTGTTCAACATCTTTGTCCGTGACATGGACAGTGGGATTGAGTGTGCCCTCAGCAAGTTTGCCGATGACACCAAGCTGTGTGGTTTGGTTGATAAGTTGGAGGGAAGGAATGCCATCCAGAGGGACCTTGACATGTTTGTGAGGTGGGCTGATGCCAACCTGATGAAGTTTAACCATGCCAAGTGCAAAGTCCTACACCTGGGTCAGAGCAATGCCAGGCACAGCTACAGGTTGGGCGGGGAAGAGATTCAGAGCAGCCCTGTGGAGAAGGACTTGGGGGTGTGGGTTGATGAAAAAATGAACATGAGCCGGCTTCAGTGTGCGCTTGCAGCCCAGAAAGCCAACCGTATCCTGGGCTGCATCAAAAGGAGTGTGACCAGCAGGTCGAGGGAGGTGCTCCTGCCCCTTTACTCTGCTCTCGTGAGACCTCACTTGGAGTATTGTGTGCAGTTCTGGTGTCCTCAACATAAAAAGGACATGCAACTGTTAGAACAAGTGCAGAGGAGGGCCACGAGGACGATCAGGGGACTGGAGCACCTCCCGTATGAAGATAGGCTGAGAAAGTTGGGGCTATTCAGCCTGCAGAAGAGATGGCTGCATGGAGACCTCATAGCAGCCTTCCAATACCTGAAGGGTGCCTGTAGGGATGCTGGGGAGGGACTCTTCATGAGGGACTGTGGTGAGAGGACAAGGGGTAACGGGTTTAAACTTAAACAGGGGAAGTTTAGATTGGATATGAGGAAGAAATTCTTTACTATGAGGGTGGTGAGGCCCTGGAATGGGTTGCCCAGGGAGGTTGTGGATGCTTCATCCCTGGCGGCGTTCAAGGTGGGGTTGGACATAGCCTTGGATGGCATGGTTTAGTGTGAGGTGTCCCTGCCCATGGTAGGAGGGTTGGAACTCGATGATCTTGAGGTCCTTTCCAACCCTTACTATTCTATGATTCTATGGCTGTTCTTATCTCAACCAGTGGGAGTTACAGGCTTTCGATTCTCTTCCCCATCCCACTGGTAGCGGGGGAAGTAAGTGTGTGTGTGGGGGGTGTGAGCTAATGGCATAGTGGCAGATTTACGGCTGGGCTTAAACCACAACAGTTCTTTTGGCACCCAGCGTGGGCACAAAGGGTTGAGATAATGACAGATCTAACCGGAGAGTGTCTAATCGTATTTGTGATAAGCATTCGTTATTTCGGATTAATAGTCACTCGTCACAATGCTCATTTATTGGCTCTCAGAGTTGTTGCTCTTAATCTCACAATTTCAACATGTTGTACCTTACTTACAGCCGGTATTTGCTGTGTTAGTGTTTATTAGATGGGGGCCTTGGACTAAAGTTCTTGCTTCACTGTACTTTATGATAATAACTTGTAATATGATAGACTCATTGATCATGAAACTGATCTGGCTTGCATTGCCAGTGTGGTCACCGCCTCTATACTGTGGGAGGTATATAATAGAAGTGCTTAGCAATTACACATCTTTTTTTTTTCCTCCTCGGATGGTCAACCTGTGCAGGAGACATTGTTTTACGCTCCCAGCCTGACCTACTGCTGCCACCAATAATAATAATGATAAGGGAAATAACAAGGGAAGAGAATACAGCCACTCACCACCTGCCGACCTACACCCAGCCTGACTGAGCAGTGATTGAGCCCTTCTGGGTAACTGACCCCAGTTTATATAGTTGGCATGACGTGCTGTGGTATGGAATACCTCTTTGGTCAGTTTGGGTCAGGCATCCTGTCACTGCTTCCTCCCAGCTTCCCTTCCTCCCTGGCAGAGCATGGGGCTCTGAAAGTCCAGCTAAAAACATCGGTGGTATTAGTGCTGTTACCAGGCCGAAAGTCAAAAACACAGCACCGCACCAGCTACTAAGAAGGATAAAAATGACTGCAACTGCTGAACACAGGACATCATAGAATCATAGAACAGTTAGAGATGGAAAGGACCTTAAGATCATCTAGTTCCGACCCCCCTGCCATGGGCAGGGACACCTCCCACTAAACCATACCATCCAAGGCTATGTCCAACCTGGCCTAGAACACTGCCAGCAATGGAGCATTCACAACTACCCTGGGCAACCCATTCCAGTGCCTCACCACCCTTACAGTAAAGAATTTCTTCCTCATATCCAATCTAAACTTCCCCTGTTTAAGTTTGAACCCATTACCCCTTGTTCTCTCACTACAGTCCCTAATGAAGAGTCCCTCCCTAGCATCCCTACAGGCCCCCTTCAGTTGCTGGGAGGCTGCTATGAGGTCTCCATGAAGCCTTCTCTTCTGCAGGCTGAACAGCCCCAATTTTCTCAGCCTATCTTCATACGGGAGGTGCTCCAGTCCCCTGACCATCCTCGTGGCCCTCCTTTGGACTTGTTCCAACAGTTGCATGTCCTTTTTATGTTGAGGACACCAGAACTGCACACAGTGCTCCAAGTGAGGTCTCACGAGAGCAGAGTAGAGGGGCAGGATCACCTCCCTCGACCTGCTGGTCACACTCCTTTTGATGCAGCCCAGGATACAGTTGGCTTTCTGGGCTGCAAGCGCACACTGAAGCCGGCTCATGTTAAGTTTCTCATTGACCAGCACCCCCAAATCCTTCTCCACAGGGCTGCTCTGAATCTCTTCCCCGCCCAACCTGTAGCTGTGCCTGGCATTGCTCTGACCCAGGTGTAGGACCTTGCACTTAGCATGGTTAAACTTCATGAGGTTGTCATCAGCCCACCTCACAAGTGTGTCAAGTTCCCTATGGATGGCATTCTTTTCCTCCAACATATCAACCGAACCACACAGCTTGGTGTCATTGGCAAACTTGCTGAGGGCACACTCAATCCCACTGTCCATGTCACCCACAAATATGTTGAACAAGACCGGTCCCAATGCCAGTCCCTAAGGGACAGCACTCATTAATGGTCTCCAGCTGAACTTTGAGCCATTGAGCACAACTCTTTGTGTGTGGCCATCCAGCCAGTTCTTTATCCACTGCGTGGTCCACCTATCAAATTGATGTCTCTCCAACTTAGAGAGAAGGATGTCATGTGAGACAGTGTCAAAGGCTTTACACAAGTCCAGGTAGATGACATCAACTGCTCTGCCCCTGTCCATCAGTTCCATAGCCCCATCATAGAAGGCCACCAGATTGGTCAGGCAGGATTTCCCCTTAGTGAAGCCATGCTGGCTGTCCCCAAGCACCTTGTTGTTTTTCATGTGCCTCAGCATGCCTTCCAGGAGAATCTGCTCCAAGATTTTGCCAGGCACAGAGGTGAGACTGACTGGTCTGTAATTGCCCGGCTCATCCATTTTCCCCTTCTTAAAAATGGGGGTTATATTTCCCTTTTTCCAGTCATCGGGAACTTCACCTGACTGCCCTGATTTTTCAAATATGATGGACAGTGGCTTAGCAACTTCATTTGCCAGCTCCTTCAGGACCTGCGGATGGATTTCATCAGCTCCCATGGACTTGTATACATTCAGGTTCCTAAGATGGTCTTGAACCATATCCTTTCCTACAATGTGCCCAATGTCTTCATTCTCACTGTCCCTGTGACTGCCTTCCGAGACTTGGGTGGTGTGGTCAGAGCATTTGCCGGTGAAGACTGAGGCAAAGAAGTCATTAAGAACCTCAGCCTTCTCCAAATCCAGGGTAGCCAGTTCTCCCGATAGCTTCTGGAGAGGGCCCATGTTGTCCCTAGCCTGTCTTTTATTTGCAGTGTACCTATAGAATCCCTTCCTGTTATCCTTAACATCCCTAGCCAAGCTTAATTCTGCCTGGGCCTTAGCTTTCCTAACCTGGTTCCTAGCTTCCTGGACAACATTGCTGTGTTCTTCGCAGGCCGCCTGACCTTGCTTCCACCTTTTATAAGCCTCTTTTTTCCTTCGAATTTTGCTCAGCAGCTCCTTATCCATCCAAGGAGGTCTCCTGGCCCTCCTGCCGAACTTCCTTCTAGTTGGGATGCATCGCTCCTGAGCTTGCAGCAGGTGATCCTTGAATATCAACCAACAGTCTTGGGCCCCCCTGCCCTCTAGGTCTGTATCCCATGGAACCTTACTGAGCAGGTTCCTGAAGAGGCCAAAGTCTGCTCTCTTGAAGTCCAGGGCAGTGAGCTTGCTGCACGCTGTTCTCACTGTCCTGAGGATCTCGAATTCGACCATCTTATGATTGGTGCAATCAAGGCTGCCCTGGAGCATCACATTTCCAACCAGCCTTTCACTTTTGGTGAGGACGAGGTCAAGCATGGCACCTCTCCTTGTAAATTTATTTTATGGGTGTTGCAAGATAATATGTTTGATTTCTACTGAGTTTGTCAATTCTATCAAAGCATTAAGTATAGATCATGAATTGAGAGCAGCTATGAATTGAGGAGAAGGACTTGGGAGTTTTGTTTGATGAGTGGTAGGACAAGGGTTAACGGGTTCAAACTTAAACAGGTGAAGTTTAGATTTGATATGAGGAAGGAATTCTTTACTGTAAGGGTACTGAGGCACTGGAATGTATTGCCCAGGGAAGTTGTGAATGCTCCATTGCTGGTAGTGTTCAAAGCTGAGTTGGACATAGCCTTGGGTGGCATGGTTTAGTGGGAGGTGTCCCTGCCCATGGCAGGGGGGTTGCAACTAGATGATCTTAAGGTTCTTTCCAGCCTTAACTATTCTATGATTCTATGACAAGTTCAACATGAGCTCCTCAAGTGTGCACTTGCAGCCCAGAAACCTAACTGTGTACTGGGCTGCATGAAAAGGAGGCTGACCAGCAGGTGGGGGACGTGATTCTCCCACTCTCCTTTCATGAGACCCCGCTTGGAATACTGCATTCAGATCTGGGGCCCCGAAAAGAAGAAGTGTGTGAACTTGCTGAAGCAAGTGCAGAGGAGGACCATGAAGATGACCAGAGAGATGGAGCACCTCTCCTTTTGAGACAGGCTGGGAGAGCTGGGCTTTTTCATTCTGGAGAAAAAGAAGTCTAAGGGAGACATTAGAGCACTCTTCCAGTAACTATAAGGCGCGTACAGGAAATCTGGAGAGGGACTTTTTACAAGGGTGTGTAGTGGCAGGACAGGAGGAATGGCTTTAAGATGACAGGGTAGATTTAGAGTGTGTACTAGGGAGAAGTTGTTTACTGTGCAGGTGGTGAGGCACTGGCAGAGACTGCTCAGAGAAGTTACGGCTGCCCCATCCTGGCAGTCTTCAAGGCCACGTCGAACAGGGCTTTCAGCAACCTGGTCTGGTGGGAGTGTCCTTGCCCATGGCAGGGGGGTTAGAACTGGATGATTTTTAAGGTCCCTTCCAACCCAGTCCATTCTATGATTGAAGACAGGGCCTTGATTAAAGTTAAAGTGTTTCACTGGGTTTTCCATGCTAGTCTTTCTCTGAAACATTGAGATATTAAGCTGTCAGTGATGGGTTATAAAACCAAGCCATTTACATAACACAGTGTGCAGTTTTAAGTAAGATGATCTTTTCAAAGCTGTTGTTTGTAACAGAGCTGTTATGGCACCTTTCATATAGGGCTCTTCATTTGAGTCATACTACAGTAATTTGCAAGGACCATCTTGCAGTAATGACTAAGAGCTAATTAAAATGGAAGATATTATTTAGTGCGCGCAAACTAACTACTGTATTCATTGTCCCATGAAGGATATAGCAGACATCTTTTTCCATTTTGGAGTAACTGAATTTTGGTGTCATACCTAAAAATAATCAAAGGCAAAATCTTTAAAAAGCGAAGTAGCCTATGTAGTTAATTTTTATAGGCAGTCTGTTTTACTTGTGCTAAGGCATTGCACTGAGGTGTAATTCATATTGCAGTTCCAAATATTGCAATATTTTATTAAAAAGCATCAGAGAAACATGTTGACTTAGTTTCACTTTGACTGCAGGGCTGGTTTGGTAAGATGAGAGGCTGAATTCTGTCTTCACTAAAAAGAAGTACACCAAAATTCCAACATACAGTAAGGCATTCTGAAAAATACAAAGATTTTTATTCAGCATTTCGAACTTTGAGAATGCTTATCCTCCGGAAACCTCCGTTAATATTGGCAGATTCCCACATCCTCTCTCTTTCCAGATTTAACTAACCCAACACCACACCACACCACACCTGGAAGGAAGAGGCCACAACTGTATTTACATTGACAGGGATTCCATGAAGAAACTGGTGGGGTTCCATAAGCTTTTAGTTTCTGTTTCCATTCATTCTTATACCTGAAAACTTTAACTTTCCCTGTGCAAAACATAAAGTAATATTCCAAAACTAGGTGCTTGATAAATTAAATGGGATGACATTTTAAATTTTGCAGTACCTCATTCAGAAAAAACACACTTAAAAATTTGTGCTGCCTATGTCAATGTGAAGATTTGTTTTAATAGTTAAATTAATAATAGTATTTAGTATATGCTTGTGTAGGATCTTGTCTCTTCATGTAGGAATGTTGGTTGAGCCAGTTGAAAAGAATTATTATTTGTCTGATTTGCTGCTGAATGGAAAGTGGTATTTTCCTTACTTTTATTCCTGCAAAATACAGCATTCAGCTATGCATATGCCAAGCTCCAAGTAACTGACCGTTGTTAACTGTTAAAAGATACAACATACCCTGGACTGTGACCATTTTGGTAGAAGCTGCATAGCATTACTGAGAAACTATGTACTGGGATTAGAGGAAGTAAATTTAATGCAGACTTTTATTTAAGCTATAATTTTCCTTCTTCTGTAATGTTAACTGGCATGAAAATGGTTGTGAATTTCAGTAAAATCGCTGGAGGAGTTGGCCTGTGTAGAGCTTAGTGGGCATGAAGTAGCAATCAGGGCTTCTACTGTAGTAAAGTGATAGCAGTCGGTTATGACAAGTAGTCATACAGTCTGTAATCTACTTCTTAAGAGAGAAGACTGCATTTTACAGCAGTGGTTATTTAAGTACTTAGTGGTTATTATCACAATAGTAACACAAAGTTATACCCCACTATTTTCAGTATCTCTATTGTGGTCTTTTTTCATGTAGGGGAAAGGTATGTCAATGTGGATTTTAATACACGGGGCGGGGGGGGGGGGGAGTGTGGAGAGGGCGTTCCATTTTTCTTACTGTCGAATAGTCCTACTTTTTCTTTTTTATATTTTTAGGGCTGGTGGACTGGGTCTTAATTTTGTTGGTGCCAATGTTGTTATACTGTTTGATCCTACATGGAACCCAGCAAACGATCTTCAAGCTATTGACAGGTATATTCTAAAAATACAGAACTCAGTCCATGTTGTATTCTTCTTTTGCTTTGATTCCATAATCTGATTGTCCAACTAGAATTTTCCTTGGGGAAGAAATTTTTAATATAGTCTTGCTTGTTCATGAGATAGTAAGAGATGTCCAGCTAAATTATTTTTTAGCATTGATATTTTAAACCCTGAATTTTATTTCTTATTTTCCATTTTATTTTTGTGGCACTGTTATGTAGAGTCATAAAAAACCCAAACAAACCAAAACACACCAACACTGCACTTCCCCCCCCCAAAAAAAAAAAAAAAAAAAAAAAAAAAAAAAAAAAAAAACCAAGCAAACAACAAACCCTAGTTCCTGTAACTTTTCATGATCTCTAGAATGTGTGTGTCTATGTAGCTGGATGGCATTTCTCCTGTTTGTCAAGACAAAATGCATTGTAGTTGACCCTTGTTCAAGAGATATTTTGAATTCCAGAATCCTTGAAAAAAAAATTTGTGCTCTTTTCCACTTCAGACTTGTGGAGATTAGTGTCTCTTCAGCACTCACTCCCATCTCTGATATTATGCCATTGGAGTATTTCCACAAATCTGGATTTTTTCTTTCAGGGCTTTTTGACGTTAAGACACTTGCCTAGGAATTCAGGACAGACTTTTGAATAGCTGAAGTAAAAAGTACTGGAAGCCTTGTAAATTCAATAGATGCATATGTATTTTCATGAGCAGAAATAAACTTGTTTCTGTTGTCCCATCCAATTATGTAATTCCATTTTAAGAGTCTTTCTGACTTCTAAGAGAAATATCTGTTTCAGCAATGTGTATTGTTGAAGGGATCTGCTTTTAAAGAATCTTTGTAAGATCATATTTCTATAAATTGGATCAGCCTCTGTTGAATTTTTGGAATATAATCTATTAGAAGTCTCAGAATTTACCATTTAAATATAACACTGCCTGTTTATTAGCTGTTTCATGATGTTGTGACTTGCAAAGTAATTTATAAAGTTAAGAAAGAACAGTCTGCCCCAAGTAATCCTGTGGTCTAACTCCTATATAATGCAAACAGGAGAATACCTTATGCAAGAGCAGACGAAGACATGGGATGGGGTGGTGAAAGAACACAATTGAGAAAATATATTGAAAGATGTGTTTTCAAGAGAGGCGGGAGACAGGTCTTGTGATACAAACTGCGGAGAAAGCTTTTTCAACTGGATAGGCCTTGGAAGAAATATTGGCAACTAAGGATAAAGGGAAAGGGAATTAAATAGTGAAGAAAATTTGGATAAGTAAAAAACCCAACCACACAAAACCCCAAATAAACCCAAAAAAACAAACTAGCAAAAAACACAACCAACTCATAAATGATTTAGAGTACTAGTGTTTTATTGGAATGCTTTTATTTACTTATTTATTTCACTACTACTAAGAGTACTTTCTCTTTTTAACTGATAAAAATGTTTTTTTAATATGTCATTGTCCCTGCAGAGCTTACAGGATTGGCCAGTACAAACCTGTTAAAGTGTTTAGATTGATATCCTTGGGAACTGTGGAGGAGATGATGTACTTGCGACAAGTTTATAAACAGGTAAAGTTCAGAAACTATTTAATTTGGGATATCTTTTAAGCAGTTTCAGTGACTGAAAGCAAAATTAGCATATAGCAAAATTGTAGTTTACCTCGGTTTTATGATATATGCTATTACTTTAACTTATTAAGCAAAGATATAGCATTTAGTAATTGTTAAAGAATAAATTATATTTCTATTTGAGTTTTTCTGTAACTTTGGACAGCTTAATTATGCAATATACATTTATCAGGTTATACAGAAAACTTTAAGACTTGTAAAATATATCTTTGAGAGTTGTAGTTAGAATCTGCAGCAGTCTGATTTGGTTGGAGTCTGATTTTGTCCAACCCTCCAATGAAGGGTTGGAGAAAGACAAGCAAAAATCTTGCTGGTGCTGTGGAAGAAAATTAAGAACGCATCGCTGCTCTCCTGCCTTTAAAAACTTGCTTGTAAAATAGGGGAAAACCAGCTTGTAGTTCTGCTATTACTAAGAGAAGAAGTAATGTTACTTGTGGCAATACTGAACCTGGAACACTTGCTCTTTCTAAATTTTGCTAGTTACATCGATCAGGTTAGACACCTAAGACTGGGAAAACCAGAAGTTTGAGGAACACAGAATCTAGCACCTGTTTCCTAAAGAGATCAGAATAATAGCTTGGTTAATAGCTAGTCTAAAAACTGGTGACCTATCACTACTTGGGTCCCACAGGGCTCGATGTTGGTCCCAAGACTACTTAATACCTTCATAAGTGATCTGGAAGATGGGATAAAGTGTACCCTGATTAACTTTGCTGATGGTGCCAGACTGAGTCAGGAAATGGATGCATTGGAAGGGAGAGCCAGTCTGCGGGAGGACCTGGGTAGGCTGGAAGAGTGAGCAAATAAGAACCGTACGAAGTTCAACAGGAAAAGTGGAAGGTCTTGCACCTGGCTAAACACAGTCCAAGAGTGCAGCACAGACTGGGATTTACCCAGCTGGGGAGCAGAAAGAGACTAGGGGTCCTGATGGACAACAAGTTCAGTATAAGTGAACAGTGAACAGCTGCAGCAAAGAAAGCCAACAAGATGCTGGGTTACATCAACAAGGACATTGCCAGCAGAGATAAGGAAGTCATTATCCTGCTCTTCTCCTTGCTTGTCAGGTCACACCTGCAATACCGTGTTTGGTTTTGATCCCTGCCTTACAAAAATGACATGGACAGGCTGGAATGAGTCCAGAGAAGGACTATAAGGATTGTCAAAGGAGTGGGAAGCCTGCTGTGTGAGGAAAGGCTGAGAGAGCTGGGCTTGTTCAGCCTTGAGAAAAGAAGGCTTAGGGAGACTTTATCACCATGTTCCAATATTTAAATAATGGCTACAAAGAAGATGGAGACTCCCTTTTTACAAGATGTCATGCAGAAAAGAAAAGGGGTAATGGCTACCTGTTACTCGCAAGGAAATTCTAATTGGACACAAGGGGAGAATTTTTTTGCAGTGAGAAAAATCATCCATTTGAATAATCTCCCCAGGGAAGCAGTGGATTCCCCAACATTGGACACATTTAAGATATGGGTGGACAGGGTGTTGGGACATCTTGCTAGACCTTGCTTTTGCCAAGGTGATCCTTTAGGTCCCTCTCAACTGGGTATTCTGTAATTCTACAATAGTAATTTAGTTTTCAAACGCATCAGGGGCAGGAATTGCACTGCTCTGTGGGTGTTACTTTAGCAAGGCCTAAAGGAGCATTCATTGCCAAAAAAATGATTTATTCTTTATATCCACATTCATGGAAAAGCTTAGAGAGCATCCTATTTCAAAGTTTCTGTCATGCAAAGTATGTAGGAGGATTCACTTCCACAGCAAGTATCAGTAGGTGAGATCTCAGGCTAACAAAATGAGCAATAGCAATTTACCACCAGCTGTGTTCACTAAAATCCTGAAGGCGAGTCAAGCTTCACAGAGGTCTTTGCAGTTGGTAATCCTGTAGATAAAGAAGACCTGGATATTGTCTGTTTGGTTTTCCAAAAGGCATCTATAAAACTTCTTGAAAGGCTCATGTGGTTGGTTTGTTTTTGTGGGGGCTTTTTTTTTTCTCGCCCCAAGTTGACTTGTGGTTTTCAAGTTGAATAGGAAGCAATAAACAGTAAATCTGGAATTTATTTTTTTTTAGTCTGTGCTTGAATTGCATTCCCTGTTATTGACACGAGCATAGTTACAAAATTTTCATTCAGTTTTGAAGCAAATGCGTTTTCCTGCTATTGAAAGTTCAGAAACCAAGAGTACTTGTGGGCATGTGGCTTTTGGTGAACTATACAAATGTGCTCTCAGAGAGCTAAATGTCATCTGTGCTTTTCAGAAATTAATTTATGTGAAAACGCTTTATCATGTTTGTAGTATATTCTTACCAAGGGATCTATTTGACTTTAAAATTGCGAAATTCTTTTTTTGTTTGTGGTGTTTGATTGATGTAATTGTTTGTGATTGAATAATTTGATGTAAATAAAATTGAAATCTAACATAACAGAAACCCAAGTAAGTTATGTATGTATCCTAAAGTATACTTTTGTAAATAATATGAGTAATTCAAGAAAGATGTAAACTGTGCTTGGCTAAAGTTAAGCTAGAATTTAACAGTACAGTTACTGGCCTATATAATTCCAGAGGTGTGCTGTCCAGGAAAATGCCTGTTCAGTGCTAGAACTAGGAGTAGAACTGAAGAACTGAAACTACTTAGAGACTGTTACAAAAAGTACTAAAGTCTTGTATCCATAAAACCGTAGTTTTGATGTTCTTCAATTTAAAGTCAAATAGACCAATTATATAGGTACTGAAAACTTACAGTCATTGAAATGAAGCTAAACCTGCCTGACTTCAAAAATGTTTTAGTTCTGCCTGACAAACCATTTACTTGTTTTTCATTTTTACCTAGAAGATTTTTAAGTCACTTCTGTTCTGTCTACTTAGAGTGCATGATAATTAAAATATTCAGAGGTCATTGGCAGTTATCTTGTGGCCTTATTTAGTCCTTACCAAGTAAGCATACGATGCAAAGGACTATGGAAAAGTTAGTAAAAATTTAGTACTGATGAAAGTTGAGCAGTCAAGGTACAGAGAAATGTCAGTAGTGTGTACGGTAGACATCTGATATCAGACAACAATGAAGTAAAAGACTTGAAATATTCTTATTTTTTTTTTAATTCAGTAAAACCAAGCAGGTTCATATTATAACACAATCTATTATACCGACATCTGCCAGGAAAATCAAAACAAAGTATCCTCCCTTAGGAATTTTTGCCTGCTCCAACTAAAGCTGTGTATATAATGTGGATGCCAGGAAATTCTGATGAGTAGTTGGAGCAAACCCTTCTGAAATGTCTTGTGTTGTTCTGTTTTAGCAACTTCACTGTGCGGTGGTTGGAAGTGAAAATGCCAAGCGGTATTTTGAGGCAGTGCAAGGATCAAAGGAACATCAAGGAGAGCTCTTTGGGATCCATAACCTTTTCAAACTTAGGACTCATGGGTCCTGTCTTACCAAAGACATCCTGGAGGTGTGAAGTCTTTACTTTTGGATGTTAGTTTTACATTTTGCTTTCCTCCTGAGATATTTTGTTATAATTTTGAATGGAAACAGTTTATGAAGCTAAATGGTGAAATTTAAACAGTACCTCTCTAGGAGTGCATTAAATGAAACAGGCATGCTAATTTCTGACTCTGATGTAGACCAGCTAAATTTCCTTAAGAAAAAGAAAAATAACTGGAAAAAGTTCTGATTGTACTTTTCTAAAGTTTGCAAATATATTTCTTTTCCTAGTAAAAATGCCATAACTTATTGTTGTAATACTTTGACATATTGTCAACACTGTGTACAGATACCTTTTATTCATCAGTAGATCAGTGACCATATAATCCAGAATTCTGATTATAGGAATATTTTTTTATTATCACAGTAACCTTTATATAGTACATTTTGAGGTGTTAAAAAACCATCTAATAATATGTATTTTAGAATGCTGTATTTAAAAATGTTACAGGATGGAAGTGAATAACTGGGCCTTCATACTTTAATTTCTTAGTTACTCTAAAAACAAAGTCTTTTTGGTCCAATTCCACAGTGTATACTACAAACTGATTTTAAGTATATGCAGTATCCAGTATGTTTGCTGTGGCTAACTCGCATCTTGGAGTTTATTGCAGCTTTATTCTAGGTTTCTTTCCCTTTGTTGTGTTATTTTGCCTTTGCTAGGAGGAGGCTTGGGAATGTAATATACAGTAATGCAAAGGTAACATAGCCAGAAGAGTAACTTTGGGGATATTAAGCACAAAACTTCTCTAAATTAAATTAAAACATGGCATGTAATTTGAGCATTGAAGCAGGTATTCTGCTTTAAGAAAAGAAGTTTAAAATTATTAAAATAATGTGTAAAACAGATCCTCCAAATTTATACAGTATGTTGCTTTTACTGCAGGATATGCATTAGATCAAAGAGCAGTAAGTGTATTGCCAAAATACAAGCCTGGCCTTTGTTGATTGTGTTTCTGGTGCTTAGTCCTCTGTAAAAAGAAAGAAAAACTGGGCTTGCCTTTGTTAACTTGAACAGATAAAATTTTTTATTGCAAACATTCTTGACTGTTCTAGAGGGAAGGACGAGTAGAAGCAGGAGTCATAACAGCAGCTACGTGGCTAAAGGAAGAGACTTCACCGTGCAGCTCAGAAAAGGTGAGGACTATGAACCAGAGCATGATAGTCCCTCTGGTTCCTGATACTGTAGTGGCAATTATAGACAGTATGTAATTAGGCTGATAATACTTTTACCTTAGATTGAATTTGCTATCTTTTGTTGCTAGCTTGTCCCTGGTTTTGTGTATTGTAAAGTATTAGATAATATCATACTCTTATTCTGTATTTAAAGTGGAATATTCTGAACATCTGGTAATGTGGTATTCTATGACCTTTACAATACTTGGATATCATATCCTCAGTCTGAAGGTTTTACTAATATGCTGTTATTACATAACAATATTGTTTACTGAAACAGAATCATAGAATGGATTGGGTTGAAAGGGACCTTAAAGATTATCCAGCTCCAACCCCCCTGTCCTGGGCAGGAGACACCTTCCATTAGACCAGCTTGCTGCAAACCCCAGGTGACCTGGCCTTGAGCACTGCCAGGGGTGGAGCAGCCACAGCCTCTTTGGGCAACCTGTTCCAGTGTCTCATCACCCGCACAATACAGAATTTCTTTCTAATATCCAATCTAAATCTACCTTCTGTCAGTTTAAAGCCATTCCCCCTTGTCCTGTCACTGCATGCCCTTGTAAAAAGTCCCTCTTCAGATTTCTTATAGTCCCCTGTAGATATTGCTCTGTAATGTCTTAAGCCTTATAATACAGTATGATATGACATAACAGCTTTCTGACCAAGAAGTCAGTTGAGAATCTGACACCTACTGTTTAGAAGATTTAGGATATTGTGGAAAGGAATACAGTTAGTTTAGAGGATTGAAAACTTGCATCAGGTTTTGTGGACCTCTGTTTTGGTTTTCTTTGGGGTGGGGTTTTTTGTTTGGTTTGGGGTTCTTTTTTTGTGGGGTCTTGTTTTCGCCTTTTTTTTTTTTTTTTTTTTCCAAAATACTGTATCTGACAGTTTCTTTCCAGATCAAGACTTTTTTCCCCCTGAAAGCCTTAGGTCATTTTTATGAATGTTTTTGACTGTACACTGTTCATGTGTTTTGGGAAAGGAACAGTTAGATCTACTATCTGGCACGGTAAGCATGAAAATATTGTTAGATTAGATCACTCTGCATGACACTAAAAAATCAGTCACTGTCTCTTATGCTTCTGGAGATATCTGTGAGTAAATGTCAATATTTTAATCAGAATGCTGTCACGTTCATCATAAACTTCTGTTGCTATTACGTCACTGTATGGTCATGATCTCACATTGTTCTTGGTGGCAAACAAACTTTTCTATCTTATGTTAAATAGGGTGATACCAGGGTTAATACATCAATTTTAAAACTTCATGTAAAAAAATTCAGTATTTACCCTTCAGATTTTACATGTTATCATAATTCTCGTCTCAGTAGTACATATTTCTAGACCTGTGTTCTGGACTTCTGTGTATTCAGAATGTTTTAAGGTTGCCTGTGGGTAATTTTGTTTGATTGCAGTAGGCCTCAACTAATTTTAGAGCAGAATGTTGTGTACTTGTTGCTCTTTTAAACTGTTAGCCCCCATACGTAAGGAGGTTGACCATTGCTTTGTCATTACACAGTATTTAGGTTTGAATCGTGAAGTCAGTTTTCAAACTACCTTTGAAAGATGAAAAGTGGCGACAAGATGAGTATAAACCAGCTTGGTTTAAAGCATGATATTGCGTAATACTGTTTTGTACATTTTTTTTTTTATTAACATAGTGAAAACCCACTTTTTTTTTTTTTTTACACTGCTTTGGAATTAGGTGTGTTCCATATGTTATTTATGTTTTTAAAAACGCTTTTGCTATAATTTCTTTTCAGCGTGAGCAGCCAGATTGTAGAGAAGATATTGATTCTCAAAGCATTCAGGCACAATTAATAAGAGAAAAAATGGACTTCTGTGATGACTTTAGTGATGATGATATTCTGGAAGCTTCCATGAAAAAATGCAGCAGAAGGAAGCCTTGCAATGCAAATAATTCAGTGGAAACCAAGGGGCAGCTTTCCTTAATGCAATGTGGATTCTCTAAGTTGTTGCAGAGAGAAGTTGAAGCTACCAAAGAAAAGGATAATAATTACAATTCTCATCATTCCAGTTCTAATGATCAGACTTTAAGAACAAATGTAAATAGCAAACACAGTGATTTTCAGGAATGTCAAAGCCATGTGTCTATTTTGGAGCATGGGAACACTGATCACTCACCAGATGGAACTGATAAACAAAGTTTATGTGGTATAGACTGGCTTGTTTTATCAGGCTCTGAGGAGGAAGGGGACGTAGAAAGTGATGATCAAGGCATTTCAAAGCACAGTGATACAGTCATGAATACTGAAAACAGTTCTGAAGATGATGGTGTCATCTTTCCTACCCAAGTTTCAGCATACCAGCAACCACTGCTTACTAAAAAAGTTGAATTATGCAGGTCAACATCTGGAAATTGTGAAGAGTTAGCAAATCAAAAAGATGGGTTTGTATTTAAGGAAGACAGTAGGCAATTTGGATTCCATAATACTGAGTCAAATTTCAGCAAAACTG